>OX419734.1:2405000-3032500 GCA_948477245.1 Thumatha senex
CTGCCAGATTCGCAAAGCAATAGGTAGAGCCTGAGGAAGAACCTGGCAATAAAACTCATGGCCACTCTTTTCTAAACGCCAGTAATTACATTAGTTTGATTAACATGATATTTGACCAATTATATAGTAATTAATTTATACAAACAAAAAAACAAAATCAATGTTGTGTTTAAATCATATCAAAATTAGAGCGATTATAGTTGCCGGTTCTAAGGGCCTACCCTTGAAGAAGAAAAATCTGGCAAGAAAGTCAATAGATGCCATTTTAAAATGTAGGTAAGGCTTACAACATTAAAATTACACTTACATTGGTCCTTTGGATTTATGTGAGAACAGTCGACTAAACTTAAGTTTACCTTAAATATAAATAAGATTATTTTTAATAATTACTATAACAGCTATGAGCTGACCAGCCCCAACAGACGGCACCCGTTCACGGGTATGACGCATTATATCAGCCATCGCCCTACTCAACTGTATTATAGGGAATAAGGCGACCCGATACATACGCCACCACTGCCAGGACACTTAGGCGAGCATGACATACTCAAAAACTGCACAGCAACTATTATGCCAATTTCAAAGAAATAAATAAGTCTACATGGTGCTCACACAATAACAAACTCAAATTACATTGTATACCGGGACTAAACGCAGCCAATTTAGAAACCTTTAGTTGTCAGACGTTTCAAATTATTAATAATGTAGAGATGTAAAAATACAACATATATATGCAGATTCAAGGCATATCACAAGATTCATTCGAATCCTAAATAGCTCAAGCGAAGAGCAAGCAACTCATTTCCGTTTATTTTTATCGTTCAAATAATCATTAGTTGTGTAATAGGCCCTTTTCAAGAGGTGCGTCTTAATTTCCGCCTTAAATTTATGTAACGGCAGGTTCATAATGTTTAAAGGAATTTTATTATATAGTCGTACGCCAATTCCTGCAAAAGAGTCGTGAACCTTTTGTAAACGATGATGCGTTCCAATTAATTTATGCTTATTTCTAGTATTTATCGAATGTATGTCACTGTGTCTATTGTATAAATGTATGTTCTGTTTAACTAACATAATATTTGCAAATATATACTGTGATGCAACCGTTAAAATGCCAATTTCTTTAATTTTTTCTCTAAGAGACACTCTAGCACTCAATTTATATATTGCACGTATAGCTCTCTTCTGGAGTACAAAAATTACTTGTAGATCAGCTGCTTTGCCCCACAGCAAAATGCCGTAAGACATGACACTATGAAAATAACTAAAGTATACCAGCCTGGCAGTTGCCACATCAGTAAGCTGCCTGACTTTACTAACGGCAAAGGCTGCCGAGCTGAGTTTACCTGCAAGACACGTTATTTGGGCATTCCACTGCAGTTTGCTATCTAAAGTGATCCCCAAAAATACAGTTGATTCTACAAGATTTAGGGTATCACTGTTCAATGTTATATTTGTACCGCAATTTCTGACATTAGGCATGCTGAATCTGATACATTTTGTCTTCTTGGCGTTTAGTAGCAAATTATTGGTCGTAAACCAATCTACAACTTGGGCAAGTGAACTATTTACGCCGTTAAAATTACTAAGCGTGCGATCAACTTTAAAAATAAGTGACGTGTCATCAGCAAATAGAACAATGTCGCACATGTTCTGTATATAGAATGGCAGATCGTTAATATAAATTAAAAATAGAAACGGACCCAGAATTGATCCCTGCGGTACGCCCATAGCAACAGATTATACAGGGGAGCGAATTCCATTGACATCAACATGTTGTATTCGATCATTTAGGTAGGAGGCAACAAGGTTCAGTGCAGAGTCTTTGATACCATAATAAAAGAGTTTTCCCAATAGTGTTTAATGATCAACGCAATCAAATGCTTTGAAGAGATCGCAGAATACACCAATAGCATCTTGTCTATTCTCCCAGGCGTCATATATATGATTCAGAAGTGTCACACCTGCATGAATGGTAGAACGACCCCTTGTGAACCCATACTGCTCCTTATGTAATAGCATATTTAAATTAAAATGAGCTTGTAATTGTTGCAATATAATTTTTTCAAAAATTTTGCTAATGGCTGGTAATATTGAAATTGGTCTGAAATTACCAGGGTCGGTTTTGGATCCAGATTTAAATAGAGGTATTACTTTACTGTGTTTCATTAAATCTGGAAACACTCCTTTATCAACACATTTATTAAATATTTCAGCTAGATGTGGTGATATATTAACAATGATAGACTCAATCAATTTTACAGAAATACCCCACAAGTCAGCTGTCTTTTTTGAGTTAAGTGACTTGAATACTTTAATGATATCATTGGGGTTTACATATTTGAAGCCAAATAAGATACTACACTGATCCACGCTGCCAATAGCATGCGTTGAGCTTATATTGGACAAGAATTTAAGGAGCTAGTTGTTTTCGCGGGTATGTCTATAAAATAGTTGTTAAAAGTTTGTGCTATATCTAATTTATTATTACACACTTCGTTTTTTCACGACCGGTTTCAGTATTGATTACATTCCAAGTCATTTTTGCCTTGGTTTTTTACTCTTTAATTTTATTACTTATATGTAACGACTTGGCAGCAGCACAGGCCTTTTTAAAGGTCTTAGAATAAATTTTAACATATTGAATAAAGGCAGGATCAAAATTAAATTGCTTCATACCATATAGTTCGTACAACTTAGCCCTACTTTTGTAAATTCCTGCAGTTGCCCACTCACAAAATTGCAAGTTTTTGTTTTTATAAAATGTTTTTGATTTAAATATGTTGTTGAACTCAGCTTTAATTGTATTAAATAAGGAGTCATATAAGCTGTTTGGATCTTCCTGATTAAAGTCAATATGAGTGACTTTTGCTGAAATATTAACATTAAATTGTTTAAGTCGATGTGCACTCATTGGCATACATACAATTTTATTCTTTTTAGAAGTGACATCAATAGGAAATGCTGCTTTCTGACCAAGATGATCTGATGGAAAGTTACTTAGTATCTCCCTTGTTGTTGATACACAGTTGCAGAATATATTATCTATACATTTTCTAGAATGTGAGGTGATTCTAGTTGGCTCACAAAATAAATTTTGTAAGCCAAAAGACTTAAACAAATTTCTAAATCTAATACATTTCGAAGACTGCACAAGTAAATCAACATTAAAATCCCCACACACCACAACATGTTTTCTACTAGTGAACAAACGCTTCAATACATTTTCCATTACAGTTTCTAATAAATTATAATCCCTATCTGGAGGACTGTAGACACAGAGGACAATGAGTTGCTCAAGCTCAACACAGGACAATTCTGCAGTACGCTCAATAGAAAGGGCCACAATATCTTTACGTTCTTTACATTTTAAATTATTAGATACAAATATAAGAGAGCCACCACGAATTGCTTTCTTTCTAGAGAACGCACTGCTAAGTGAATAGAATTCATTGTTATACAATAGTTCATGACTTTTTAACCAATGTTCTGTAATACAAAAAATGTGAACATTGTGTTCCTTTATATATAAAGTTCTATTTGTAGTAGTTTTTCAGATATGCCTTCAATATTTTGGTGAACTAAGTTTAGACTACTAGAAGTATTGTTGATATACTCAGAATTATTACAACAAATATTATATACAGTGTCTTTAAAAAAAAATTGACTCAATGGGCTCAAAAGACCTATAACCATGGCCAGATTTTTTACCTGTTGTCTTACAAACTAGTTTTTTGAGATAATTTCCCAAGTTAGTAAGTCATTCCTAATACGCTCAAAAGGAGCTGGTTTATAAGCCAATAATTTGGCTTGATTCAATAAAAAATTGGATAACAATACAGCTATCTGACGTCGTAAAAAAATTGATAGTAAACAACTATCTAATGTCAAAAAATAATAATTCTGTAATAAAGGATTACAGTCAAATAATTCTATATTCCTACAATATGTGGTCAAGGTATGTAACTTTCTATTTATATTGTATCTAATATTATTTTCAATTTGTGTAAAAGATTTGCTATATGGCAGTGTAGACAGTATAACCTGTTTAACTTGCATGTTTGAAAACTGTTCATAAAACTTTATGATAGTTTTAATTTTCACATTATCTCTTCTGCCAATAAGTATCACGATTGTTGTTTGTGGGCAATGTGTACTGGTTAATACCTTATTAATTATTTGAGAGTAGGATGCCCCAGGAAATGAAAGTGTTATAACCGAGTTACCCAGATGTTGAATTAAGTGATAACCTAAACTCTTGGCAATTTCATCACAATAAACTACAGTCTTTCCAACATTTGAACACCAACCACATGTGGTTTTAACAAGACGGCGCTACGTGCCACATAGCTCATGCCACATTGAATATTCTGCATGAGAGATTTGAGGGCATGGTCATCTCACGTGGAGCTGATGTGAACTGGCCACCGAGATCGTTTGACTTAACCCCGCTAGTCTTTTTCTTGTGGGGTTTTCTTAAGTCGCATGTCTATGCGAATAAACCACAAACCACAGCGGCCCTCAAATCCAACATAACCTATGCCATAGGTCAAATTTAGCCTGATTTACGCGCAAAAGTCATGGAAAATTGGATATCTCGCATGCGCTCCACCCAGAGAAGCCATGGCGGACATTTGAATGATGTCATATTCCACACATGATGGCATCACTACATCTTTCTAATAAATAAATAATATCGATAATATATCACACACACTTTGTTTTATTTAAATTTAAAGATAGGACACGCTTAATGAAAGACCCTTTATATCAATCACTCTGAACAGGTGGCAGAGGCACATAACATATTATCTATATTTATCCGTGTGCATTTAGGTCCCATGTAACAGGTGGTGAGCCCATTGTCATGTAGAAATGAAAAAGCGCAGGTTGTTAAGACCTGCTGTAAAAATATTTAACGCCCCGTAAGGCCTTTAACTTGGCTTAACTACTGACTTGTTACTGGCAGCCGGGACCAACAGCTTAGCGTGCCTTCTGAAGCATGGAAACGCTCGTAAATGGAAGTGTCAAAAAGCGGTCCCATCCGTAATCAGTCATAGCAAAAGTTACTTAACGCAGTGAACGTTTAGAGAACACTGAGTTAGCGGGATTAAGAGCGCTATAATATTTTTAAGATTTAGTTAATAAATTTAACCTAAAAATATTTCTTTGAACCTTCTTTGAACACGATTAACAAAAGCTTAACAACATAAACAAGACAATTCTGTACAAATGTTTCACATAATATGGCATTTCTCATACACTAGTGCACCAATGCGTGATATACGCAATGGTTATTACGTCACCGGCTCCAGATGTGCAATAAAGCCTGACGGAGATACTTAGATGGTAAAAATAGGATTGGCAGCGTTGTGTCTGCTCTATACCCTGCAGGAACTCTTCACACGATGTGTTGCAAGTAATAAGAGTGTCGATGGTACATTTATTAATTTTAATGGTGGCAGACAAACATACGGCCCATTTCATGGTAAGTGGTCATCGTAGTTCATGGACATATGCAACTACAGAGGTACTCGCGCTGCCAGCTCTTAAATTGATGATTTATTCAACACTAATATTAATTTTGCAGCTGCTTAAACAGTATCTACAAATAAAATGTTATTGTAAAAAGAAGAAATATTTATTTTTCGCTATCTAGTTTTGTGTCACTACATTCAGTAGCTGAAATAACGAATACGTTACATTTGCTGAGGATTACGAGCCACCAATTTTGAATAAACACACGAATACAATGCTTTCGTCACTATTGGTCAAGAACTGAAATGTGTCTTCTGCAAATTCTTGGTATACGTTTTTATAGAATAATTGAATGTTTTTCGATGCCAGTAATTTTCAATTGAGTACATAAGGCAAAAAGGATGAAAGTTTGGTGGAGTGTCATTTATAAACCTTTGGGAAAAGTTTCTGTAAAACAGTTTTTAATCAACAATGTATTTTAATAAACAACTTATTATATTTTATTATACCTATAGTTGACATTTATTGATGTAAATGTTTCCGATGTAAAGAACCTGCCTTAGTAGATTATCTCTCTTACAGCGCCATTTGTTAACATATAATATAATAGATGTAAAGAAACCCTTTCTGATTGGTTAAAATCCTTAACTTTTGAAGATACAGAGAATCTGCTGGATGTGGTTGTATGAGATGCTCAACACACACACCTCGGAAATGATACATAGTACGTATGTAAATAGTATTATTTTTCAAAAAGGTACTAAATACCATATGTGCCGAGTCTGGTGAGACTGTCACACTGAATTAGATACCAGTCTCTCACATAAATACAAATGCAAAATGTAACTAAACTAAGTCTATTGTAATAATTTTATATAAGAGAAAATAAAAATACATTTTATTATTATTATTATAATATTATTGCCGCTGAAGTTTGTAGCTTACGCCCTTCGGTCTAAAACGTGAACACAATATAATGAGGGAGCAGAGCTCAGAGTGGAAAGTTTGGAGCGGACTCAAAAGTGCTTCTAGTAATTTTTCTTGCTTGATTTAAAACGATCGCTGTGTAAGAGAGTTTTGGGATGTCCGTCCACTCTGTTCACAATTGTGTTTGCCAGTTGTTGTATAAAATGTGTGAGTATTTGACATTTTGCGTTCATTGTTGTATTTAAAATTGTTTTATTTTGTTTAAATGAAGTTTTGTTGGTCGGTTTATCATCATTTTTAGAGAGAAAAGACATGGTTGCTGTTGTTTACTTACACTTTGTAAAAACATTTATGTTTAGTGTTTAATGGAGAGGCTGAACTTTTGCTTTACAATTTGAGAAATTATTTAATACATTGTCTCAGGTCTGTCAGACCCACGTCATTGGCGGTGTAACAAACAACAACTTACGCGGGTTGCGTACCAAATGTAAGGATGTGAATAATTGTTTTAGGTTAGTCTTACGTAAAATATTATGTAGTTGTACCTACCATTGAGGCACATTCTCAGTCCATGACGCTATTGATAGCGTCTCTCAAGTTGGCGGTCAAATCATGTGCCTCTTTACGCTCCGCTTGAAGAAACCGCGGTTATAAGAAGAGGTAAACATGTTACTTTCATATTTTCCTAATATTAGAAATGCACGATATAACATTTATAGGGAGCATAATCTTTTTCAGCATAATGTAGTTTGGAATAACAGCTTCAGCATAAAGTTTTCTCGCATAAATTATAGTGTTATAAACGCATAATGGTTTTATTGGCATAACTTTAACTTACTCTATTTTTTTCATCATAATTTTAATCAGCATACATGTAAAGGGCATAATTGTTATACGCCTAAAAATAATTTATCATAAAATACAAAACGCATAATGGAGGCATGGAGAACTGTTAAAATCAAAAATGAATAATAATTTTGACTTAGAATACTTAAGAAATGATAAGACACCATTGTAAATAATCATATCACTCATAGCCAAGTTTGTAAGCATATGAAACGATATTTTAAGTGTTATTAATTTTAGACTAGTCTCGAGCAAAGTCGTAAATAGGTACGGCGACGAGCGAAGCGAGGAGGAGTGTTAGGTCACTTGTGACCACAAAGCGCGAGCCGAGCGAGCGAAGCTAGCGGGCCGCGGCAGCGGCCGGCAATGCGCCAGAACTGAATCGCTCGTTTTAATCTACCTTCTTCTTTTTGTATTTTATTTATATATTCAATATAGAAGTGTTGACATTTTGAACTTCAGTATAGTGACTATCGACATATTTAATCAATTTCAATCTTAGATAGTTCAAGCTTAGATATAAAAATATGTATTTGTTAACATTATGGTATTCTATATGTATGACTTGTAATCTTTATGCGAGAGTGAGTGAGATGCCAATAAATGTTATGATTAGTAATCGTTAGTGTCAAAAAAATATGCGTAAACATTTTATGCGGGCATATCATTATTATAAAGAAGTTATGGAAAAGAAAGTATGCCTAATGATTAATTATGTTTGAACGTTATGCGAAACGAAGAGTATCCCAAAAAACGTTATGCAGTTTTAAGTTATGCCTCTAAAATTTATGCAACCTAATACGGACCCAAATTTATATGGAGTATTAAACACAAAGCGCTTGCTATCATGTCTAATGAACATACATCACCGTCAAATATTATATCACGTTTATGATTTTCCATAGCCCCGGATGCAATATTTCATATAATCTCTCTCAGACCAATCATACACACGCACATATATTTACAACAAGATTTCTTAAACCCCAAAACAATTTACAACATCCTAACACATCTACCTATAATAACACAATCCAAAACCATTGAAGGTACATTGTCGGACGTACAAAATCGCGTGACCTTGTACCTATTAAAATAAAATACAAAATATTGAGTAATGCGAAAGGAATTGGAATAAAAAGATTTATAAAATTTAAGGCTGTAGTTGTTTTCTAACTACAAAAGAAAGCTTACCTACTTTATGCTTATTTAAACTATGCCCAAACAAAAATTTTCAACAATAGAACTTAATTTCTACTTGTGGTGGGAGATTTTACGGACCACATTCGGTAAGTGTAAACTTTATACAACGGCAACTTATTACAAAATTATAATACATACGATACTTAAAATTGATAACACAAAAGCTTTTAAAAACAAGGCGGTACTTTTGCTTGAAATTACGTATTGTCAAGATGCTAATGATAGCTTCCAGATGAGGTCGAAGCTATTGTCAATTATATTATCTCACAAAAATCCCGTCTTGTTTATCAAAGTTAAAAATGTGGGTGTGTTATGATAATATTAATGAAAATTCATTGGTATATTTTATTATAATTACATGTCTTTATGGTAAGATGTTCACTGCTCATATTTACGTAAATAATTCGAGGAAACGAACGCCAACAAGTCATGAAATAAGAAAAATATTCATTTGATCCCCCTTTCGATCTAATTTTTTTCCACATAATCCTGGCAGTCAGAAGGCCAATCATCCTTCAAAGAAACTGTCTACAAAGATATCATCTTTCCTTTGACGTGTTTGAAGTATACAACATCTAATAGCGTACTTGAATTGAAATAAAAAGTGTATTTTTACATTGACTTCCGTGTATGATAGGGTAAACTAGATAATATTATTTTAGTTTTTTATTATTTATTACATTTTTATTTCATGTTTGATTTGGTGTTCAATGTAGTTTTTGACACGATATGACTTATAGTATCTTCGATAACACTTATGCCAAATTCCAAGTAACGGAAACAGATGTCAAATAGAATCCGTTGTGGAGAGATAATTGATGTTATATGCCTTGTTTGTATGCCTCGTCTGTAGGCAAAACACGTGTCACTTAATATCACGTTGTAAAGTGGATGTTTTACATACACCATTATTAAAAATCAAAAAATAGTGCAGCGTAACTTTGACCGACCGAATACGTAACGAAATGATACGCAATATGGAATATTTTACAGGTTTGAATAAAATGTAAAGTGCTTGTGGCCTCGGTTTCTCAGTGTTCTGTAAACGATCACTGCGTTAAGCAACTTTTGCTATGGTTGGTCACGGATGGGTGAGCGCTTTATGGCATTAGCATTTACGAGCGTTTCTGTGCTTCTGAAGACACGTTAAGTCGTTGATCCCAGTCGCCAGTAACATGGCAGTCGTTAAGCCAAGCTGAAGGTTGATTTGACGCGTCCAATGAATGAGTGAGGAACGATTGATGAAATATAATGTTGTGCGAAAGTAGAGGTTAAAAGGAGTCAGGGGAGACTGAAACTTATACATGAGGATCACGTAAGCAGATTGCTCAAAAGTATTCGGATATACAGACGTGCATGTGTAAAACAATTAATGAAAGTGCAGGAAGCGAAAGATGTATATATGGATCGCGAAGCCTGGCTTCCTTGTCAAGAATAACAGTTATTGTAGTTTGTAAAAAAGCAGAAACTCCATCGATTAGAGGGTACGGTAGAGAATTTTTGATCCCAAGAATAGGATATAAGCCTATATGTCAGTTGTGTATATAATTACAAAAAAAGGAGAGGAGAGCAAATTTTATGCCACCGAGCACCATTCGCTATAAAAACTATAAAATAACGTGTTCTGAAAATGTTTATATAACCGCAAGCGCCTTAAGCCTCCCGATCTGTCACACCAAGTCGCGTTCAAACAAAATTTAATTGGTGCCCCATTTTACAAACAACCAGTCCAATCGAAACCAATTATCGTTTTCGCGTTCGAATATCGAAAGTTTGCAGCAGGTGCACGTAACGTCGCGGCTTAAGCGAAACGTGGGAGCGATTTGTAGGTATTACAAAGAAATATACTTGACTTGAAGATACATAACTACTTTATATTAGTAATACTCTTTGTGAGTATTTTTTACTGTTATAAAGGTAAAAAGAAACAAAGTATCTCCAATAAGTACAGTAATAAGTTACAGATATACGAATTTCCACTTTATCAAAGTAAAACTCCAGACCGTAGCTGAAATATATGCACCACGTTTACACCAATATTTTATTTTCTTACATTCCAGATAACCCCAAAAGCAAATCTGCATGATTTAAATTAAGTAAACTTATATCGCACTAGTATAATAATAATAGTATTCAATAAAGAATATTATTATTATTACTAGGAAAACATTATAAGTTGATATAAAAAGTAAAACTCTAGAAATTAAAGTGGCGCCCAACGTGTGGGACGTTGGGCGCCAATATATTATTGTTTTACGGTTCAGATAACCCTGAAACAAATCTGAATTATTGAATTTAGATATAGTTATATCGCACTAGGAAAACTTTATAAATTGATATAAAAAAGTAAAAATCTAGACCGTACCTGAAATGTATGTGGCGTCCATTGTGGGGCACATTGGGCGCCAATATATAATTATTTTACGATTCTGATAACCCAGAAACAAATCTGAATGATTGAATTTTAATAAAGTTATATCGCACTAGGAAAACTTTATAAATTGATATAAAAAGTAAAAATGTAGACCGTACCTGAAATGTATGTGGCGTTCATTGTGGGGCACATTGGGCGCCAATATATAATTATTTTACGATTCAGATAACCCAGAAATAAATCCGAATAATTGAATTCAAATAAAGTTATAACGCACTAGGAAAACTTTATAAATTGAAATAAAAAGTAAAAATGTAGACCGTACCTGAAATGTATGTGGCGTTAATTGTGGGGCACATTGGGCGCCAATATATAATTATTTTACGATTCAGATAACCCTGTAACAAATCTGTATGATTGAATTTAAACATTTTACATACAACATTGACAAATGCTGACAACGCACTTACTAGAAATTATAGAAATTAATCATTTAGCCTTTTATCGAATGAATATCACAAATCCAAAGTGGAAACAGATTGAAATCTGCAATCGAAGTAATAGCAAGGTGTTATGAACCGCGGGTAGCAACAAACTTACACCACGCTTATATTCGTCGCTAGTGGCATATAAATCACGATTGGCCAGCCTGCCGAGTCATTAGTGGGCGACCGCGGTCCAAGGCGGATTGAATTGTGACTATGTTTTGCCACCACCACCTATCCCCGATACCAATAGTTTGAATTATCGTTGAAATTTTGCATTTATTATACTCCAACATTAGTTTTACACATTTTTTATCATAACGAAAAGCAACAACTTGGTAGAAATCATGGTACCTTAGCTACGCAATAATGAAAAATCACGTTTTGTACCCAAAGGATATAACATGGACCCTATTACTAAGAATCCGCTGTTCGGATGGTCAGTCAGTTACCCGGCTGTACCTATCTCATGAACCGTGATAGTTAGAAATTTGAAAATTTCAAAGAGAATATTTTTTCTGTTGCCGCTAAAACAACAAATATAAAATACAGAATAAAATATATATTTTTTTTTTAAATTGCCGTAATATATTGGTACGGAATTCTTCGTGCGCTTCAGACACGCCCTTTGTCCGATTTATTTTTCTACTACTGAGTTGCTAGACTAGTATACGGCTACTACTGATGGACGGTGTGAAACATTCATGTTACACTTATGCTACAGACATTAAGCCGTGTTGAAACGGACGTAAAAGGTTTTGACTCCATACTGTTGAAGTTGCTGAGGCAATGTGATTGCATTATTACTATTTTATGCTGTTTTAGTAGCATTAATGTTACGTTACACACATATTATATTTAGCTCGTCAAAATGGTGCTACCGTTCTGATGGAAGAACGATGACCCTTGATTGAGGTCCGCTTTCGTAGCCAGCATGCACTCCAGGTTGGCGGTACAAAAACATGCCTTTTCACATCAAACATCCAAACGGCCATTCAGTCTCTTGATAATTTTAGAAACATTTTCTTATTTTTAAATGTCTGAGATTTATATTCAGTACGCTTATATGAGTTATTCAAAAGCTTATGTTAGCTTATTAATTTATCTATATCATCCAGGGTCGCCTTTCTTTCTTATTTTACGTAACTTAATATTATTAAAACATATCTTTTCACGTTGTAATAAACTTTGTTCATTTGTCTGTTCGTATGTAACATCGCTTATAAAGAATCCTTTAAACTTTGAAGATGAAACATGCTGCCTCTTGTAAATGTTTCGAGAAGTTAAATTTCTTTGGAGTTACAGTTTCATAGCATTCATAACGCTGCTAAAAAGTCGACGAGATGTATACCAAAAGTTTTGTTTGTTCTTGAATAATTCAACCTTTAAAAGGAAGCGTGGTATAAGATGTGTATTCTACTAACGTGCCTGGTATTTTTCTTGTGAATTATCCTTTTATATGGCCGTCAGAATTCTCTTTTCTCAAGTTGCTGAGGTGTTATTTTAATGATACATAAATGTACCACCTGAGTGACGCAATTGTAGGGTTACAGTTGTCTAGATCCGACAGTACAAGCTTGCATTAGCTCAATTTGGGCTAGATGGCACAGGCTAGATGATGTGAAAAAATTACGATCTTTTCTCATTGTGTGTCATAGCTGTAAACGTATTTTCTTGATACTAGTATTTACATTAGACCAAATATAATAAAATACATTATAGTTACTTAGACTGTGATTGAGAATCGTCTCTATCTAAGCTTACACCAACACAGATATCTTTTCCAGGTCCGGGCACGTGGATTTTACAATATTGTTTGTTCTCCAACGAGACAATCGCCAAGAGTCCGACGGTTGTCGCTCGTAGCAATGCCAAAAAACCTTTAAATTTTAAGTTTCTAAGTCTAAGGGTTTGGCTAGGCGTTGATAGGTTAGAGAGTCATCCGATAATTACATTAATAAGGATTTTGTTTCAATAAATTTATAAGAATCCTACTAATATTATAAACGCGAAAGTTTGTAAGAATGGCTGTTTATTACTCTTTCATGCAAATATACATACTGAATGGATTTTGATAAAGCTTTATAATAATATAACTTACACATTAGAATAATACATATGCTACTTTTTATCCCGGGAACAAGTTGATATGGAAAACGGGAACGGGAAAACTTCACCAGCATTTGGATCAAAGCATCAATTAGTAATTCTAATATATATAAGTAAAAATTCTTTAAATCTTAAAACTTTGCACCAATTATCGAGCAAAAATACTGTAAAAATGCTCGTAAGATCTACGGCATCGAGTAGAAAGCTGACTTTAAATTGAAATTCACGGGGTGAAAGCTCTTCGGAGCACACCTAAGTGCTTTCATCGCTTTCCCGGTATCATTTCAACGAGACGTCCTAACAAAACACTCAATCTTGTACTCAAAGAATCACTTAAAAACTCGATGAACACTCGAAAATTAATCTAAAACGAATTCGAACTAAATTCACAAACGCAAGCGAATCCAGTGTGTTTGTATTGTTATGCATACTCGTACTTTAAAAACTATATATTTTGAAAGTAAGTCTACAATATTACCATCAAATACTAAACGTACTAATGGTCCTTTTAAAAAAAATGTGTGCTTACACATGTTAAAAGTGAAACATCTTTACGACATTTTTTTACAGCTATAAAATTTGTCCTTTCTGACTACCCCGTCAGGGATACAGCGTGAAGATATTTAGTTAGATTTAGTTTTAATTTTTTTCTCACACGTTAAAAATAAGTATCACATAAGATAAAGAAGTTTCACTTCAAAACATCATGGCGCGTAAACAAAAAACGTGACGGTTTTTTTACAGCTGTTATATTTCTCTCAACGTTGATAAAGAAGTTTCACTTCAATTATTAAAAATGCTACAAGACGTACTTATACTCGTAGTCTTTTTAAAAAAACGTACAAACTGTTCTTCTTTTTTCATATTTTCATCCACTTCAGAGTTATGGTCCTAATTTCAACACTGACTTATGACTGATTTCGTTTATTTTCATTAAATTTGATCATGTCAAACGTCTTAAAGCGATGTTGGGTTTCAAAAAATATTTCTAATTTTTAGCCAGGCACAAATCGAATGGTAGAGGTAATTGACTGCCTCGGTAGCGCAGTGGTAGTGCGTGCGAATGTTGCGACTAAAGTCCCGGGCTCGATTCCCGAGTCGGACGAAATATATGTGAGATTCACAATTGTTTGTTTCCTATGTATAATATGTATGTATTTAGTAATATATAAGTATGTTTACCAGTCGTCTAGATCCAATAACACAAACTTATATTTTCTTACTTTAGACTAGACGGCAATGTGTAAATTAAAAAAAATTTTTGCACAATATTTATTTATTTAATTCTATACATTCGTAAAAATTAACTAAATGCTGGTAGGTGTTGCATACTTCACCCATGATCGGGAGCCACGGGTGATTTCTTGGAATGCTTGTAAAATCTTCTACGTCTTGATTCTATGAACCAAAAAGTTTTAGTGGTAATTATCCTCTAGCTGTGCAGATTATTCCTATTTATTGGACCTTAATATAATATGTATACAGCGTTGTGGCATTCGGAAGACACATTAAGGCGCTGGTCCCTGTTGTCAATAACGTGGCAGTCGTTGAAGGCCTGGCAAGGTCAATATTAAGAATAAAAGAAATTCATAAATTGATTAATAAACTTTTCTGTATCCTTAGAATTTCTCACCAAGTTCCTCAAACTCAGGTCAATGTACCGACACATTTGCTCTAACTATGTCAAATTACGAGCAAAGGGTTCCGATCCTCGCTTCGATCTAATTGCGACTTCGTGAACACCCTACCTTACCCCCTCCATTAACACCTCGAGGTAACGAACACTATAATAAAACAAGTATAAATAATTCTTTGATATTCTAGGTTTACAAATTCTATGGTTGATAAGGTACTAACTTTACAATATTACATATAATATAAATAATATTATAAAGCTGAAGAGTTTGTTTGTTTGGTTGAACGCGCTAATCTCAGGAACTACAAGTCTGATTTGTAAAATTCATTTTGTGTTAGATAGCCCATTTATCGTGGAAGGCTATAGGCTATATATCATTACGCTACTACACTGGGGAGCTGAGCAGTAGTCATAAATGTCAAGAAAGCGGGCAAATTTGTATGCATCATTGTAGAATTTATAAGCGACGGGATTAAATAGGTGCGACGGGAGCTTGAAATATTCCACGGGCGAAGCTGTGGGGGTCACCTAGTTACATTTAAATATACTCTATAGTCCTTAATCAGTAAGTGAAAATCCTTATTCAGTATGTTCATTTCCTGAATAAGGAGTCAATTAAAAACTACAACTACTCGTTGTAGAAACCAATAACTTTAAAGGTTAACTCAAATCGAAAGGTTATTGGTTTGAGTTAAATAAAATAAAATAAAATTGTGGAAGGAAAAAGAGTGGAACAGGTGAAATAATTTGCATATCTGGGTTCAAAATTTGCGAGAGATGGAAGAGAAAAGTTTAGGCAGGAAATCAAGTGAAGTTTATGAGCAGTCAGAACGTGTCTAAGAAAGCAAGCCTGGCTGTACAGAGAGGTGTGCTTGTCCCTACGCTTATGTGTGGCAGTGAAAGCTTGGTATGGCAGAAGAAGCATAGAAGTAAAAAAATGCAGAGGAAATTTTTATTTTATTTTATTTTATTAAACACAATACAGATTACAACTATTACAATACACAATATGAAATCACATGGTGCAGATCTTTATCGTAATCCAAACATTTGTGTTCTTTGAGAACTTCGTAATAAACCCCTACATAAATAAAAACGAGAGCAAAATGGCAACACTGCCTTGGGGATTCACGTGATAATTACTAATTTATATTCTATTAAAAATTAAAATTATTCTATTCTATGGGCTCACCACCTGTTACGTGGGACAGGAATCCACACGGTGAAAAGTGGGCATATAATATGCCTCTGCCACCCCTTCGGGGATAAGGCGTGATGGATATTTATTTATTCTATTTTTATTCTATAAAAAAATAATATAAAAAGTTAAATGAAAATGTAACTAATAATTCTAACTACTGGGCGTGGAATAAAGGACACCTTTGAGCTGTTCAATGTATGCTGCTGTCTTAGGAGTAAATATATCAAGAGAAGCATCTTTTTTAGCTAAATCATTATACTGTCGAGCCATCCTAACAATAGGGTTGAAGTATGATATGTTGTTTTTATGTATATGTAGTGCAAAAAGACTCGTCTGATTTGACCTTCGCGCGCTGTATCTTGTGTTGAACATGAGAAATCTACGAGATATAGCTAGAGTGAAGTTAAAAATAAAATAAATAAATATCCATCACGCCTTATCCCCGAAGGGGTGGCAGAGGCATATTATATGCCCACTTTTCACCGTGTGGATTCCTGTCCCACGTAATAGGTGGTGAGCCCATTGCCGTGTTGAAATAGACAGACGCAGGTTGTGTCTACCTGCTGTTGAAATTTTTTAAGCCGCCTATAAGGCCTTCAACCAGGCTTAACGACTGCCATTTTACTGGCAACCGGGACCAACGGCTTAACGTGCCTTCCGAAGCTGCGTGCTTTACGGAAACGCTCGCAAATGTAAATGCCACAAAGTGGTCACCCATCCGACGACCAGCCATAGTGAAAGTTGCGCACCTCAGTGATCGTTTACCGAACACTGAGACCGCGGGGCCACGAGCGCTTCAGTTAGAGTGAAGTTGAAGGATAAAAAAAGAAACAGCGTAAAAGGAATGCTTAGATGGTTCGGATACGTGGAGAGAATGGATGACAAGAGACTGACTAAGCAGATTTACGTAGCGGGAATGAATGGGCAAACTGGTAGGGGTCGACCTCGCCATACATATGTCAATCAAATCGATGACCTTAAAATGGCCAGGTCAAGAGTACCCTTAACCGGCGAGCGTGTAAGAAAACATTTATAAAAGTTGGAGAAGTGAAACTTGTATGCCAGGATCATTGTAGGTGGAAATCCATAGTTCCTGCCTACCCCAATGGGAAAGAGGCGTGATGATAAGTATGTATGTAAAATCGTAATAAACTGTGATCATTTACAGAACACTAGGTTAGTAGTGCTACGAGCGATTCACCTAGAGATGATGAACAAGTTTACTCCAAATCCTCGACAAACGAACAAAACATTTTCAAATAAAACATACAAATTAAAACAAAACATCCCTTTATAGATGCGCGAACCCTGTCAATACACTAAGCGGCTTAACCGGACTCCATTGAGTTATTGCACTTGCATTGTTAGTGACGTTCAATCATGCGGCATCCCTTTCTACTATTTGTATTTTATTTCCTGTAAACTCGAGTAAAATAGATAAAATCGTAACTACTAATCTTATATATCTACTAATCTTATATAATTTTCGCCATCGTTTTAAGCGATAGCCGTCCGATTTCCCAACCTTTTCAATCTTAACCATTGCCTCAACCGTTAGTCAGCAGGTTGTTTGGGCCCTGGTTATCACGGTGGAGCCTCTACACTCTTTTTATCATTTATCTGATTATTAATCTTTTAGGGTGCACTATGGTTCCGTTTTTATCTCGTAAAACGGTACGCGACGTTTCCCACCAAATTCAGTTTTCCTGTCGAACGGCGAACGGAAACGAAGCCAGAGTACTTTTATTCGGTAATAATATTGCATTAAGATCCTTAAGGCTGAAATTCTTTTGTACGACTCCCTCGCCGAGTGTGTGGTAATGATTTTTATATTCGTTCCTTCTATTTTTCTTTCAATATTGACGAGGTGATATTGGTTTGTGATTTCATTATCGAAGCATTGAAGTATTTGACGCTGCTTAAGACTCCAAATAAAAAAGTTACATTTAAATTTCGAAATGAATGACATTTTTAAGAATGATAACACTGTTTTATGGGCATTGTTTATTGATTTTGCAAATCTACTCATTCCTTTCGGATACTAGTGTCTGGAAGACTTTCATAAAGGAGAGATCAAGTACTCTTGTAGAGGATGTACTAAGAGGTCCTGTAGAGATCACGAAAGCAAAGTATAACAATTCCGACATAGTAAGGAACATTATAGTCCTCACCTGTACGTGGTGCGCACCCTGGCCTTGCCTTTGATAGGGCAAGCTTAGCCTAAACCCTGGTCCTTAGGCCCGTAGGCCACAGATGCGTCTTGAAACTTCAGCGCAGGGTGCGTTTTTTGCAACCTGGAATAACACGAGAGCCCTTTCGATCGCATAATCTTTTTCAGCATAATGTAGTTTGGCATAACAGCTTCAGCATAAAGTTTTCTCGCATAAATTATGATAAGCAGAGTGTTATAAACGCATAATGGTTTTATTGGCATAACTTTAAATTACTCTAATTTTTTTATTATAATTTTAATCAATTATCTTTAGGCGTATAACAATTATGCCCTTTACATGTATAAAGGACATAATTGTTATACGCCTAAAGATAATTTATCATAAAATACAAAAGGCATAATGGCGGTATGGATAACTGTTAAAATCAAAAATGAATAATAATTTTGACAAAGAATACTAAAGAAATTATAAGACACCATTATGTAAATAATCATCTCACTCATAACCAAGTTTGTAAGCTGTAACATATGAAACGATAAAAATATCGTTTCATACGATATTAGATATTTTTAATAATTATTATAAATTAATAACACTTAAAAAAGTGTTATTAATTTTAGACCAGTCTCGAGCAAAGTCGTAAATAGGTACGACGACGAGCGAAGTGAGGAGGAGTGTTAGGTCACTTGTGACCATAAAGCGCAGCAACGCCAGAAACGAATCGCTCGTTTTAATCTACCTACTTATTTTTGTATTTATTTTATATATTCAAAATAGAAGTGTTTACATTTTGAACTTCAGTATAGTGACTATCGATATTTTTAATCGGTGGGTCGACGTTTTTAATCAATTTTAATCTTAAACAGTTCAAGCTTAGATATAAAAATAAAATTATGTACTTGTCAACATTATGGTATTCTATATGTATGACTTGTAATCTTTATGCGAGAGTGAGTGAGATGCGAATAACTGTTATGATTAGTAATCGTTATTGTAAAAAAAATATGCGTAAACATTTTATGCCGGAATATCATTAATATAAAGAAGTTATGGGAAAAGAAAGTATGCCTAATGATTTATTCTGTTTGAACGTTATGCGAAACGAAGAGTTTGCCAAAAAACGTTATGCAGTTTATGCAACCCAATACGGACCCGAATATATAATAACACTGATGCTCTCACAGAGTAGGTTTTGACTCTGAGAGACACGTAGGATACAATTTATCAACGAAATATTTCTGTGCCTAACTGTAACAGGAAACAAATTTCAGGAAATAAGTTGTTATTGGTTTTATACACCCTTTTCGAAGCCAGAGCTTGAGATGCAATGGTACTAGCGTTTAGATGATACGGATGCTCACTGTATTATCTTAAACTTAAATTATCTGTAGAAATGAAAACATTTTCACTTTTTGTCATTTGTTATTTATTCCATGGAAGATGGGCCGGGTGCTGGTATGGGATGCATCCTGTTCAGACACGCTGGCCCTTTTCCATCTACCTGGAACCAACATCAGAGCTGGTGCAGCTTGTGAAGGGGCTAGAAAGGTAAAGCATGCAAATACAGGGGTCTAGGCTCCGAATTTGATTTTGTCCGATTCGGTGTCGAGACCCCCTTGGTCCGTGGGGTCCTAGCGCTTTAAGGCTTTTTAAGGAAATAGCAGAAAGGTTAGTCGACATCACAGGAGACAGAAGAGCTGGCAGCTACCTTGGAGAAAGAATTAGTCTAGCTATTCAAAGGGTGAACGCTACAAGTATCTTCGGAAGAAAGAACTGGCACAGTTGCATTCACTGTATATTGATATCTTTCAGGATCGGGATTGGTTACAACTTATAGTTGACAGTTTTGACTCATGTAGGGATCATTATGGACAAACTCTGCACCAAATTAGAATACTAAAGGAGGAGCTACAATGATCGGAGATCAAAATGTCGCAACTAGAAGACGAGAAACTGAGCACAGTGGTTCAATCTAATCAGACTTTGTTCGATGAACTGATGGCTACAAGCTTAAATACTGCTACAGCTCACCCTTCCATTGTCATAGACCTCACTTCTGATGATGAAACCGGGGGCTGTTTGAAATCATTAAAAATTATTAAGTGTAGTAAGAATAAGTTAAAGAAATATTCAAAAACTAGCTGACCCGCGCGGCTTCGCCCGTGACAAACTTCGAACTCCCGTTAGTTTATCAGTCACGCCTTTATTCCCGTTGCGCCCATTCAATCCCGTCGTTTATAACTTTTACAATAATGAATGAATATTTGCCCGATTTGTTGATTACTGCTCCGCTCCTCAGGGAAGTAGCGTGATGAGATAGCCTTTTATCAGTCACGCCTTTATCCCCGTCGCTCCCATTTAATCCTGTCGTTTATTATCTACTTTTACAATTGTGTATGAATATTTGCCCGATTTGTTGATTACTGCCCTGCTCTTTAGGGTAGTAGCGTGATGATATAGCCTATAGACTTCCACGATAAATGCGCTATCCAACACATAGTAGTATAGTTATTATTATCAGTATAGTATTTTTTATTTTTTTAATATTGTTGGGACAACTCACACAACGCCATCTGATTCCAAACTAAGCAGAGCTTATACTATGGTAACCAGATATCTGATATACATACTTATATATTTCTAAATACATACATATTATAGATAAATAACACTCAGACACAGAATAAACCATCGTGCTCATCACACAAAGTTTTATCCTGGGTGGGAATCGAACCCACGACCTCTTGCGTAGCAGTCGGATGCACTCCCACCGCGCAACAGAGGCAGTCAAATATTACACTGAACAGAAGCGGACTAAGGACCGAACCCTGGTGTACCCCGACGGTGATGGGGAAGAGTTTCGTGTCGCCAACAGCAGTCCGAACTATTGAATCGGAGTCACAGTACATGTCCCGGATAGTGTCAATATAGACCTCTGGAACCCCTTTGGACCGCAGTGCCCACCAGATCATCGCACGAGGAACATAGTCGAAGGCCTTCTGCATGTCTAGAAACAGACAGTGCAGAGGCGTGTTCTTCGACCTGTATTTCTCTGCGACAACCCTCAGGGCAAAAACAGGGTCCGTGCTCCCTTAACCAGTGCGAAACCCATATTGACACTCCGAGAGGGTACACTCCTGCCGGATCCGAGAGTCTATAATCCTCTCGAAGATCTTCATGGTGTGGGACATCACCTTAATACCGCGGTAGCTCCTGCACTCCTGCACTGACCCCTTACCTTTGAAGACTGGAGTAATAATACTCAGTCTCCATTGGTTTGGTATCTGCCCGCTGAGGAGTTTGCGGTTAAAAAGGTTTACTAAGATGCCCACACCGCGAGGACTCCATGGGGACTCCATCGGGTCCGACAGCTTTCCGATTCTTCATGCGGCGAAGCGAAGTCAGGACTTCTCCAGGCGTTACCGGTGGCACTAGTCCCTGATTCGGAGGGAGGTCCGGAGGCTGCACCTCTTTGTGCTGTTTATTAAGCAGCTCGTGGAAGTACGAGCGCCATCGCTCCTTTACCGCGAGGTCTTCGCTTAACAGATTGCCCTCAGGGTCTTTTATACGGCGACACTTGTATATATCCTGTGCCGCTTTGACTCTGGAGCGCGCCAGCTTATAGATGAGCTTCTGCCCCTCAGACGATTCCAGCTTATCATACAGAGGTTGTAAGTGGTCATGTCTGGCTCTGGCTACAGCTCTCTTTGTGGCGCGCTTGGCAGCCCTGTACGCGTCGCGGTCTTTAGGAGATCCGGTCGCTTGCCACTTTTTAAAGAGGGCTTTCTTCTCCCTAGTCTCCCTCTGGACTGCGTCGTTCCACCACCAAGTTTCCTTGTCACATTTGCGTCCACCCTTAGACTCACCGAGTACCACCTTCGCCGCTCCAAGGATGGCCGCCTGAACTTTGTCCTAGGGACCTAGTCAAGCAGCCACCATCTGATGCGGCGCTGGCACCCATCGATGCGTTTGCCTTTGGGCTTCACGCAGAGGTCCATGACAAGAAGACGGTGTTGTGCAGTAAGACTCTCTCCGGGTATGACCGTGCAGTTGGCCACCTTGCCGATGCTGTGTCGCCTAGTGAGTAGGAAATCGATCTGAGTTGTACGCCTCCCGCTCTTGTAGGTGATGAGATGTTCGGATTTCTTTTTGAAATACGTGTTCACAATGGCCAGATCGGCAGCCGCACACGTTCTGAGGATAGTTTCTCCTTCAGCGTTGCGGGTGCCGTATCCAGAACCACCATGAACACGCTCAAACTCCTCACACCTCTCACCCACATGACCGTTTAGGTCGCCGCCCAAAACGATTCCCTGTGACAAGGGAAAGCTCCGAAGCACTCCCTCGAGTTGACCCCAAAATGACATCTTATCGGCGTCGTTACAACCGGCCTGTGGCGCGTAGGCACTTATCAGGTGGGTAATATTCCCATCGATATGCAGTCTCACGATCATAAGCCGGTCGCTACAGCGTTTTACCTCCAAGATGCCACTCGGCAGCCCCTCGGAGAGCACCACGGCCACCCCGTTCTCCCCACCAGGCGCACCCGTGTAATACAGCTTGTAGCCGTTCTGCAAGGGCCGGGTTCTGTTGCCCTTCCACCGAGTCTCCTGCAGGAACGCCACGTCCACCCTCCGCCTGGAGAGTACTTCGGCCAACTCTACCGCACGCCCAGTCAGCCTGCCAATGTTCCACCAGCGCCAGAGCCTCGTCCGTTAATCAGCAGGTGCACGCACTGGCATGGGAGGTTGACTTTTGCCCCGAAGATCTTGGTGGGGCCCCTTACACCCACCTGGTGCTCCATAATGTTAGAGGTTTAATAAATGGTAAAGATTTAGAGTTAGAGCTATACATTAATGCAAATTCTATTAATATTTTTTGTGCTACAGAGCACTGGTTAAAAGATCATGAAATCACATTGTTGAACTTCGTTAATCACTAGGTTGCTAGCTCGATCAATAGAAAACATTCTAAACGTGGAGGCTCTTTAATATTAATAAATAAAATTAAGTTCCGTAAACGATCACTGAGTTACGCAACTTTCACTATGGCTGGTCCTCGGATGGGTGACCACTTTGTGGCATTTACATTTGCGAGCGTTTCCGTGCTTCGGAAGGCACGTTAAGCTGTTGGTCCCGGTTGCCAGTAAAATGGCAGTCGTTAAGCCTGGTTGAATGCCTTATGGGCGGCTTGAAAAATTTCAACAGCAGGTAGCCACAACCTGCGTCTGTCTATTTCAACACGGCAATGGGCTCACCACCTATTACGTGGGACAGGAATCCACACGGTGAAAAGCGGGCATATAATATGCCACTGCCACCCCTTCGGGGATAAGGCGTGATGGATATTTATTTTTATTTTAATTAATAAAAACTTTAAATTTAAAGAACGTAAAGACTTAGTAGCCCTCTCCATTGAGCGAGTTATTGAGATTGCCAGTATTGAGTTTGAGCATTTCATTCATGTCATCATTGCGTATACAGTCCCCCTGATGATTCTTACATTAAATTTGAAGAAAAGCTTGAAGAAGCACTGTTCAATTGCCAATGTGCTAAGAAATCTATAAAAGTTTGTGGAGATTTTAATGTTGATATATTATATACATCATTAACTCCATCAGAGAGAAACAAAATCAAAAAATTATTTAAATTCTTCCTTTAATCTGCATAGTACATTCATAGAACCCACTCGTATTACAGCCACCAGTGCAAAATGTATTGATAATATTTTTACTGATATTAAACCTATATATAAAGGTATTGTGGATCCTGTAGAGTCAGATCATCGTGGCCAATGGATAAAGTTACCTAAAAGTAGTAACAAAGTCTGCAAAAAACAAATTAAATATATACCAATTAACCAAAGTCGTTTGAATAATTTTAAAGAAAATGTATTAAAGAGATTACCATATCTACCTAACTTCACTTGTGTAGACCAGTCATATAAACACTTATTTAATTTGATTAATGATGAGTTTGACAAAGTTTTTACCTCAAGAACACTACAGATTGGTGGTCGTCCTGTTTTCAGTGACTGGGCAACAACATCTTTAAAAGTAGAAATAAATTATTTGAATTATTTTCAGAAAAATCATATAATTTTAGGCAAACCTTTCAGGAATATGTTAAAAAATACTAACTTTTAAACTTTCGCGTTGCATGATTAAAATAAGTGTAAAATACAGGTATTAACGCGATCATGCTAATTTACCTTAATTAATAATAAAGAATCATAATAAATAATAATAATAAATATCGTGGGACACTTTTCACACAGCGCCTGCTTGACTTTTCGACGAGGTAAATTAGCATGATCGCGTTAATACCTGTATTTTACACTTATGTTAAAAATTATTGAAATAAATTTAAACAAACGTGTTATCTTGCTAAGTCAAACTTCATTAAAAATAAAATTTCTAATTCTATGAATAATTTAAAAATTACTTGGAACATCATTAACTCTGAATGCGGTAGATCTTTGGTGACTGAAAGGGATTTCCACTTAAAAGTAAATGGTTACCATGTTACAAGGGACCTGGAAGCGGCGACCGAGATTGAACATTTTTTCAAAAATGTACCTATATTGACAACAAAATCTCTCCAAGCGACTTCCAGTTCAGCTGAACATTTATTAGAAGAATCTGTTCTTTGTTGCAGGGATGCATTTGTATTCACAGATATTTGCGCTCAGGACATTGTAATTTCGATTGTAATTTCGATTGTCTCGACCTTCTGTCTTCATATTTGAACAATAGAATACAGAGGGTCGATATTAATGGTACACGTTCTGTAGGATCCATGGTTACAATGGGTGTGCCGCAAGGCTCGATACTTGGGCCATTCTTGTTCCTCATTTATATTAATGATTTACCATTTTATGTAGGGGACAGGAATAGGATTGTATTGTTTGCAGATGACACCTCATTATTTTTTAAAATTAAAAGACCATTAGAAAACTATGACGATGTAAACAATGCAGTTGGAAGAGTAGTTCATTGGTTCAGCTCAAATAATCTTTGCCTTAATGAAAATAAAACTAACTATCTTCACGCTGTATCCCTGACGGGGTAGTCAGAGAGGACAGATCGCCAGGCTTCGCTATCCATACATACTTCTTTCGCTTCTTCGAGATTCATCAATCGCTTCATACACGCACGTCTGAGTATCCGAGTACTTTTGACCTTTCCGTTTTGAGCAATCTGCTCACGTGGTCTTCATATGTAAGTCTCGGCGTATCCTGACTTCTTCTACCCTCTACTTTTGAACAATATATATTCTTCGTCGATCGTTCCTCACTCATTCGTTGGACGTGTCCAAACCAACGGAGCACGCCCTTTTCCAACTTAACGCTGACACTTTCATTCAAACCTGCCATATTGCGTATCACTTCGTTACGTATTCGGTTGGCCAAGGTAACGCCGCACAATTTTCGAAGTGATCTCATCTCTACAGCATTCAATTTACTTTCATGTATCTGCTGACATACCCAGGTTTCACTACCGTAAAGCAAAGTTGGCACTAGCACTGCGTTATGAATTGCCATGCGTGCTTCTTTTACGATGCTTTATCGCTTTACTAACTGGGACAAAGCACCGTTAACTTTGTTTCCGGCAGCTACTCGCCGTTCTACATCCATATCGTAATAGCAGTCCTGGTTTACCCTAATCTCGCATTTAGTTCTTTTTTCACCTCTTTCAAATACTAGAACCTTAGTTTTACTTGCATTCAAGCGAAGACCCTTACTTTTACACTCCTCTTTCATATTAGTGACTAATGCCTGAAGGTCGGCTTCTGATGAGGCCCATGAGCACCGCATCATCAGCGTACAGCAGACAGTTTACTGTAAAGTCACCCAAATTCACATCCATATTAAAATCTTTCAACTTCTGCAGGCAACTGTCCAGATACACTATGAACAGCCAGGCGGACATGACACATCCCTGTTTGACGCCTGTACAGACATCAAAAAGAGGTGACACATCCCCCCCTACTCGCACGCAAGCCTTACAGTCCCTATAAAGCGACTGTATTGCCCGCAGTAGCGAGCCGTCCACACCATATCCGGGCAGCAAGTCCCACAGCGTTTCTCTCACAACGTTATCAAATGCTTTCTCTAGATCCACAAAAGCGCAGAAAACCTTCTGGCTAACAGCCAGAAACTTTTCCGCGATCATACGGAGAAAAAACACTTGATCCATGCAACCTCTTCCACGTCGGAATCCGCATTGAGCCTCCCATAAATACCTTTCAGACTTTTCTTGTATTCGTGCCGTTATAACCTTTGCATACACCTTACTAGCTAAGCTGACCAAGCTGATCGCCCTGTAGCTGGAGCAGTTTAGGCGCGAGCCTTTCCTATTATAAATAGGTACTACAACTGCTACTCGCCAGTCATCCGGGACCTCACCCGTCCGCCAGCACAAGTTGCATAACAGACATAGAGTGTCCCAGACACGCGACCCACCGTACTTGATTATCTCAGCAGTAACTCTGTCTTTTCCCGCAGCCTTACCACATTTCATACTTCTTATCGCTTGTTCTATTTCTTTCATACTAATGACTTCAATGACATCGGGATCCGGAGCATCGAAGTGAGCTCCACTTCCCGATGTGGCATCTCTGTCTTTTCTTGCATACATCTTTCCATAATATTCACTTCATCTCTGCAGGACGTCAGTTTGGTCTGTTAGGACGTCATTGTTAACACTAAGCACTTTATTCATACTGCAGATTGCCGAACAACTCCGGGTCTTGCCTACCTCTTTCCAGAAGAGCTTGGCATTATCCCGGAAATTAGACGACAACCTTTCATCCGCTTTCATTCTGCACCTTTCACAAGCTTCTTCTATCAGTGCCTTCGTGTTAACTTTCTGCAGCTTGTATCTCTCTTTTATATTAAAATCATTTCGCGAGCCTAAGTAGTCTAGCCATGCTTTCTTCTTCATTCAAACTGCTTCTTTCACTTCCTCATTCCACCATGCCTCACGCTTATTACTACTGCCTCTTTTCGTTTCTCCACACACTTCCACAGCGGCATTTATCATACTATCCCTAAGGTTCTGCCACTTTCCACATTCTCACTGCTTACATTGACGTCGCCAAGCTTTTCGGCTACCCTTTCATTATATTTATCCCTAATGGATGCATCCTGCAGCTTCCAGCTTTTGATGCTATAAGTCGGCTCAGGTTAAGGACACTCGGTACGATGACGCCAACCCGCGAACAGACCCCTAATCCTAGTTATGACTAGGTAGTGGTCTGATCCCAGCTCAGCGCCTCGATAAACCCTTGTGTCCATCACCTGTTTACGGAGCCGAATATCCATTAGGAATAGATCTATCATGCTTCTCTTTGACTTACATCTCCTCGTATACATATGAATTTGTTTGTGGTTGAACATTGTGTTCGCCACAAAGAAATCCTTTTCCTTACAAAATGCCAGTATTAGCTTGCCAGCGTCGTTCACCCTTTTATCCCCATACTTCCCGAGTACCGACTCAAAACCATCGCGAGCGGTACCCACCCATCCATTCAAGTCTCCACATACTATAAGTCTTTCATTTCCTTCTATCACATTTAGAGCTTCTCTCATACTCTCCCAGAAATCCTCTAGCTTACTCGCGTTCGACTAAGATACTGGCGCGTAAGCAGCTACCAGGAAAATCTTCGTCAAACCAAGTTTTACACGGATCCAGAGGATTCTAGGACCTACCAGTTTGTACTCATACATACCGGAGGCCAATCGCGAGGACAGCAAAATTCCAACCCCCCGACTGCCATGCTCGCTCTCTGGTACTTCAGACCAAAGCGCGAGCATCCCACCCGGGAGCTCCAAGACTTCGCTGCCCTTGCGCTTGGTCTCTGTCAAGCACACTGCGTCTATTTTTCTCTCATTCATAACATCCATCAACTCATTCATCTTATCTGCCATTCCTCCCCTAACATTCCACGCAGCTACCCTGCACTCCATCCTCCACTTCCCGCAATGTCGGGCCGCGCGTGTACAAAAGGTATTTTTTTTACAGGCGGTCTCCTACGCCGCTCTGGCTCACATTTTTCGCACCAGCGGGGACGAACTGGTGCGCGTCGCCTCGGGGGCACGCCCTAGCAGTATTCGCCCTGGTGGCACTCGTGTTGGAGTAGAATTGCAGCCGTAGCTGGCAGGATTGGCGACTTGCACGCTTCTACTCTTCATCCCCATATATAACATTCATCCCCCAAAATAAAACTAAATGTATAAAATTTACTCTACCAAATGTAAAACAAGTTGCGGCCAATGTTCAACTGAATGGACAAGTGTTAGAGTTTGTAGAATCAACTGTGTTCCTCGGTATAACTATTGATGCCAATTTGCAGTGGGGCCCACACATAGAAAAGACAGCCTCTAGGTTAAGTTCGGCTGCATACGCTGTAAAAAAGATCAGGGCTCTATCAGATATGGACACGGCTAGAATGGTTTATTTCAGCTATTTTCATAGTATTATGTCTTACAGTATTCTCCTTTGGCGGAGTGCTGCTGATTTAAATATTATTTCTGTTCTACTACAAAAGCGGGCGGTACGCGCTATTTATTATTTGGGCCCCAGAGTTTCTCTTCGAGAAAAATTCAAAGAAGTAAATATTCTAACCACCCAAGTAAATATTCAAACAACATCACAATACATTTTTGCCAATCTTATGTATGTCCAGAAAAATCTATCACAATTTTCAAAACTCTGTGATAAACATAATTATAAACACTAGAAATAAAAATAATCTTTCAGTCCACCACAGTCGACTACATAAGATTGGCGATTCTTTCCAGGGTAACGCTTTTACAACAAGCTTCCCTGTGACCTGAGATATTTACCATTAAATAAATTTAAAAAGTGAATTAAATACAAGCTTTGTGTAAAAGGTTTTTACTCCGTTACAGACTATTTGCAGGACAGGGACGCCTGGAAATGATCTGCTGGCAAAGTGAAATAATATTAAATTGTAAATAGGCCATCAAAAAAAAAGCCTTCCTAAGTTTCTTGCCGGTTCTTCTGAGGTGGGCCGCGTTCCGAACCGGTGGTCGCTTTAAATATTTTAAATAGTGTATGACATTTTGTAAGCGCCGTTAAAATGGTCTATGCAAAATAAAGATTTTTGTTTTTTTTTTTTGTTTTATGGACGGCTTGAAAAATTTCAACAGCAGGTAGTCACAACCTGCGTCTGTCTATTTCAACACGGCAATGGGCTCACCACCTATTACGTGGGACAGGAATCCACACGGTGAAAAGTGGGCATATATTGTATTTTTTTGCAGATTTAATTGGCATTTAAATGTAAAAAAACGTTTGTTAGACATATTGGATATTTTAACACTTGAAAGAAAGTAACCCTAATTAAAAACTAAAGCTGAAAAATTGATAATATAGTAAATAGTTCCCGCAAATTAAAGTGAACTGCTTTTGAGAACGAAACTCTGTAACCGCGTCACTGGCCACCGGAACGACATTTCAATTCAATCTACAATTTGAAAGGTTTTCAGTCTTGTTATAACAAACCAATACAATAAGTTTATTTAGCTTTACATATCTGTTTATACTGATAAATAAATTTAAAGTGTTTATTTGTAATTCCAAATTAACAACTTTTCATGAAATAAATACGGTATTTACATAATTCAACTCAAATTTAATATTTTTCTCTATCTGTCATAATCTCTGAAACGGCTAAACTTATGTAGGTTAAACTGAGATTTACACTGACAGGTAGCAGATATTATAAGGAGTAAGGTAGTTAAATTTTATGCCCATATTTCGAGTGCTACGCAAGACGTCATGGGTTCGATTCCCACCCAGGATAAAAATTTGTGTGATGAGCACGATGGTTTATTCTGTGTCTGGGAGTTCTTTATCTATAATTTGTATGTATTTAGAAATATATAAGTATGTTTATCAGTTTACCATAGTACAAGCTCTGCTTAGTTTGGAATCAGATGGCGTTGTCTGAGTTGTCCCAACGACATATATTTATTTTACTTATTTCTGTGGGAAAGGCAACTATGCGAGTAAAACAGCGGGACGTCCGCTAACATAGAATAAAAAGCCTTTAAAAATATTCAAGTGCTATCCTTTAGATGTTACTTACTGTCATTTTGAGCAACATCTACAGTTCATAAGAAAAAGTGTGGGGTTGTCGAGAGTGAATCATAGCACGAGATTCGATTACCGACCTACTCGTTCGAAGCGTTGGGCATAACAGGAAAAGTGAATTGACTACCGTCAAGTGCCTACCGCCTTCAGAGCTGAATTTTTCACCCTTTTTCTATTCAGTAGGTACTAATACTTATTTATATCAAATAAAGTAGTTTTTTCGTCTTTTGATCTTTTAGTTTGTTTTACGAATGGGAATATCAAGCTAAAATAATCACAGCTACTCCTACGATCAACTAATCGAAGTGGATTCTGGGCATTAGTTACAAATGAGACTTTACGCTCAGATGATAAAGATGAACAAAGAGGAAATTCAGCAGTAGTATAAGAGCAAGTAATTAAATAAAAGTTGATCGTAACCCTAAGTCGTAGGAACAGCCCATCTGATCAACACAGCATCATCATCATCCGAGCGTCTGTCCCAGTTGCGTCTCGGGACACCCGGGGTTTTCCTTCATTTTCTCCTCCTTTTCGCACGGTGGTCGGCATACCCTGTAGTGAGACCATTGGCACGCATGTCAACCCTTACGACGTCAAGCCAGCACTTCTTGGGTAAATCCTCTGATCAACAAAGCGTGATACAGTAAGACCAAATACCTTCCCATGATCCCCTTCCAATAAAAGCAGTTGTACTTGCCAATAATTTGACTTGAAAAATTAAAAAATTAGATAGCAACAGAGCTACCTTTCGTTGTAAAAATTTTGATAGAAAATATCTATCTAATGTCAACAAACTATTATTATTGAAAATTATGTTCCAATCGAACAATTCAATTTTTTTTGGAATATGATACCATGGTATGTAGTTTCATATTTAATTTGTATCTTAAGTGATTTTCCTTGTGGCTCATAGCAGTGCTGTATGGCAAGGTGGACAAAATTACTTGTTTTACTTGCAGACTTGATAACTTATCAAAAATTTTTAAAAGTTTGTCACTATTAATATTGCCTCTTCTGCCAACCAGCACCACTATAGTAGACTGCATGCAGTGTGTACCAGTCAATATAAAATCTATAATTTGAGAGTATCAAGCTCCTGGATATGTATGATTTATTACAGAATGACTTAACTGTGATAAATAATGTCCAAAATTTTTACCTATTTCATCGCAATAGACTATGGTCTTTGCATCACTTTTTATTTGCAACTTTTCTATTATACTCGTAGATGCCTCGCAATTACTACTTGAACTTAATATACTATTATCCACACTGCACATAGTTTTAATTGGTGAAAATTCATCATTGCATCTAATTCTTTCACAACTTAAGGGTGAGGAGGGAACATGGCCTGCGGATGTCAATTGGTCATTTTGACAATGACATGAATTTACTAATTTACCTATGGCTAACACCTGTTCCCTACTCTGTTTCTCTGCTGTTTCATATTTATATGAAATTGATTTCAAAGAGTCTTGAAGTCGGTCAATCTGACTTTGAAGGGCCTGTGTATCAGTTTTGTACTGTTGTGCAACAGTATCAAGTTCTAACATATACATATTTACCTGGTCAATCAGTTGCAATCTCTGTCTATTAAGTGACATGCTATTTATAAAAAACTTGTATTATGTATCATTTTTTTAGATTTAGTAATAAACTTTTTAATTTTTAAATATTTCTTTAACTTATTCTTACTACACCTAATAATTTTTAATGATTTAGAACAGCCCCCGGTTTCATCATCAGAAGTGAGGTCTATGACAATGGAAGGGTGAGCTGTAGCAGTATCTAAGCTTGTAGCCATCAGTTCATCGAACAAACTCTGATTAGATTGAACCACTGTGCTCTGTTTCTTGTCTTCTAGTTGCGATATTTTGATTTCCGATCGTTGTAGCTCCTCCTTTAGTATTCTAATTTGGTGCAGAGTTTGTTCATAATGTTCCCTACATGAGTCAAAACTGTCAACTATAAGTTGTAACCTATCCCGATCCTGTAAGGTATCAGTATACATTGAATGCAACTGTGCCAGTTCTTTTTTGAGTTGTCCGTTCTTACTTAAAATACCTAGCAGTTCTAACTCATTTTCGTCCCTTTCCTTGTTCAGTTTATCGCACTTCTCCCTAAAAATCTGTAATTCTTTCAACGTTAATTGAAGCTTTGTCTCTTGTTGATGAGCCAAGGCCTTACGCGTCATTATCATGTTATTAGTATTCGACATTTTGTTATAATTACGTGCTACAGAATCAGTATTATTAGCAAAGTAGACTTAGAGCAAAGAAATGCGAAACAAAACGAGGTTATGTTTTATTCATAGAAAATTACAAAATCACACTATTAATGGACATATGAGGATGTAAAAGTAAATAAACTCACAAACCTTGATTGAAAAAACTATTAGTTTTATAAATCTTGCCAAATCCAAGTAATAATTTCAAATATTGAAAATTTTTCCGATGTTCTAACTGTCACTACACCGGTACAATTTTTAAGTTTATATTTATTTACTTTTAGCACAATAAATGGTGAAAATGATTATTTAACACTGAATATGGTATTATTTGGCAATGATGAATTGGTTTTTAATTTAATTTATAATTATTTTTGCAATATTACAATATAAAATACGGAGCCAATTCAATTCAGCTGTTATACCTAGGGTTGCCACAAGGAAAAACGCCTAAAAAAATATATATAAAAAAATATGCCTCTGCCACCCCTTCGGGGATAAGGTGTGATAGTTAATTTTTTTTAAGATGTAAATATCTCCTAGTTTTCACCAATGTTTTAGACAATTATTGTACTATTTTAAAAATGCATGGTTCTTTTCCTTTGAAACATTTGAAGGACATCTATGTCAGAGCGTTGTCTTTTAGTCAGTAAGTGCGCCACTCGGCTTAAACCCCACGATATTAGAGGTCTTTGAACATGGATCATAAATTGAGTTATTTGTGTATAGCTTAAAGTGTCAGCATACTATCAGACCATTAAAAGTGTACTGTTAATAGTGAAAACGTCACAATTTATCAAAAGTATAGTTAACTAGTTGACGACCACGGCTTTGCCCGCGTATAGAATTTTTCCTATACCCGTTTGCCACAGGAACTTGATTTCAGAATAAAAATTGACCCTTGTGTTATTTTTGGATTGATTGGATTTCAATGTTATAACTTCTTTTTAAAAGGAATTATTATAATTTAGGAATTATTATTTATAGGAATTATTATAATTTCATCAACTTTTTTTTTTATTGGTAGTAAAATTTCCCAGTACTTCAAAGTCTATCAACATTCGTTTACTTCAAACAATTAAATCGAATCATTATATTGAATTCGTTTAGATTCGTTCTCTGAAATGTGGTAGCCATATTGACTAAGAGGAAAGTGTAAGAATTTTAATTAAATTTGCATTGAACTTATTTATTTTGTGAAATTGATTGTGATACTGTTTTGAAATCAAATCAAGTTTTAATTAAATTAAATCAAGCTTTAAAAATGCAGAAAGAGTAAAAACTATGAGTAATCGCGAAGCTTGGCGATATGTCTTCTCTGACTACTCTGTAAGGGATACAGCGTAAAGATAGATAGATATTTTAAAAATCTTGATCTAATTGTGATCTACAAAAATGGAGATGAAGCGAAATTCTCAGGGCGTGGAGCAAAAACTAATATTAATAATAATATTTATTTGATTGAAAAATGGTTTAAAAGATGATATGTTATTAAAAATAAGTCCGAGACATAATTGGCCTGGAATACAAACATGCAAAATTATTGTTGACAATGATAATTAATATTTAAAAACAATACATGTTTGAAAACAAAACATTTTATTGTGGGACATTTTGTGGGACATTTTTTTACACACCGCCGTCTAGCCCAAAGTAAGCTAATATAAGCTTGTGTTATGGGATCTAGACGACGGATAAACATACTTATATATTTCTAAATACATACATATTATACAAAGTATTTTATTAATAGAGAATAAGTTGTATTTAATCTAATAATCCGTTTGTCAATAGTCAATTAATTACATATACTTAACTAAATGAATTGGGAACTTGTCAAATCATTTAGAAATATATGATGTATTTCAATAAAAACTGTGAAGATTCTATCGAAAAATCTTAGACATTTATTTTTCATTTTCGATGTTAGAAGTTAGAAAGATCAAGACATTTTTTTGCACACATTTAATTTGTGTACATTTTTTTTGGAGATGAGGTAACATCCGAGACTTGTAACTGCGTGCGACACGGGTCGCTTGCGGCTGACATATGTGATTGACGCGATAATAATCTGTACAACGACAACGATAACGTACAGAGACAATATGGCATAAGACGTCAGTAGTTGACAGCCAGCTGCGCACGTCTGCGGCAGATATTGGAACTGATGCCATAATTTTCTCACAGTGTTTAGTTGGTATAAAACACAGAGCAAGGAATCAACGCCACACGCGCCCTTCTAAAGATGACTTACTCTATACAGGTTGACAGGAAATAAGTGGTGGAGCCGTTAGGGGTGATAGATATAGATATATACGCAGATATTCTTTTTTAATACGGAGCTGCCAGAGGGAACGCCGAAGAAGCTCGTCGTGAATATGCTAAAATGTTCCCAAATCGTCGACTGCCTGATGACATATGTATGAATATATTGGAAAGGATTAACTTAACGGACGGGTCTCATAATATATATAATATATAGGTCTCATAATAAAATCGGCTGAAATTGTCCCATACTATCACCCCTTAACGGCTCCGCCACTAATTTCTTGTCACCCTGTATATTTAACCTTTAACTAGTGACTTGGAGTCTCACAGGCATCATGTATTAGCTACTTCCATCTGCTTGCCAAGACCCCGCGTCCTAGCTTTTGTTATAGTGCTAAAATAACTATGGAACAAGACATATTTCAGATCGGTTATTGGATACGTGAATTATAAAATGGAGCGTAGCCTGACAGGCTACATGTCTCTAGTTGTGGTAAAATATTATTTACATACATACATATTGTCACGCCTTTATCCCCGAAGGGGTAGGCAGAGGCATATTAAACGCCCTCATTTCACCGTATGCATTTTTGTCCCACGTAACAGGTGATGAGCCCATTGCCGTGTCGAAATCGACAGGCGCAGGCTATTGCAACCTGCTGTAAAAAATTTTCATGCCGCCTATAAGAGTTTATGGGCGGCTTAACGACTGCCATTTTATTGGCAACCGGGACCTACACAACGGGAAATACACAGCGATTTGCCAATTTTCTGTCACATGCCGTAAAAAAGACTTTCCCCACCGAAGAATCTTTAGATGGGCCCCCTATGTAATCACCATAGCCATGATAAGCCTATAAGGCGACAGAGGGCAACACCGGTGTGACCGGCTTGGGGTGTCGAGCGGTGCGACGCCGGCTACACCATCGCGGGTCAGATCATCTTCCCCGTAGCCCGTACTATTAGCACCACCCCCGAGCATATAGCTCTGGCTCCCTCCCTCTGACCGGCCAATTAAGGCAAGCCAGAGTTGAGATTTGCTGCACTCCCGGGAATAGCACTCTCACTGCTCTCCCGTTAACGTATTAAATACTAACCGGCGCAGAAGGGCAACAAAACCCTGAGGAATCGGGACCGATGTGTAGCCACGCACATTCAGCTCGCCACAAGCTGCCCTGCAAATGTGAGCTTTTCAATAACTTTCTGATACATTTTTTGTTGATATCAGAAAGTGGTCTCAAAAAACGAATCTACATATGGATATAGGGTTGCTTTAATCCTATAAAATATAACGACTGTCTACTAAATATAGTGACTGTTCCTACTAATATTATGAATGTGGTTGTCAAGTGAACAATGGAGAAAAAAAGTTTCAGATCCTTTAGAATTGTATATCCAATAGATTCTTACGCCCCGCTCTCTTTCTCCCTCTTAATATGTGACGCTAACGAAGTTGCGCGGGTCAGCTAGTAATAATATTATATTTAATTCACACCAAGATCCATAGTGTAACTATTAATATAAATTTAAAATAAAACAAATTGTCTGTCACAATTGTAGGACATGCTAAAGAAAAACTAATGCTAACCGTTCTTGGACAGATGACCAAAATTCCTGGTTAAAGGACATAGGACATAGGTCGAAGGATAGGTCAAAGGACATAGGTTAGGCTTATTTCCTTTGACCTTTGTCCTCTGGTCGTTTACCAGAGGACAAAGGTCAAAGGAAATAAGCCGATCGGCACAGGTCAAAGGGCCTAAGTCAAAGGACACAGGTAAAAGGACATAGGTCAAAGGACATGGGTCAAAGGACGTAGTAGGATTTGAATTGGCTCCGTATTTTATATTGTAATATTGCAAAAATAATTATAATTTTAACTAAAAACCAATTCATCAGTGCCAAATAATACCATATTAAGTGTTAAATAATCATTTTCACTATTTATTGTGCTAAAAGTAGATAAATATAAACTTAAAAATTGTACCGGTGTAGTGACAGTTAGAACATCGGAAAAATTTTCAATATTTGAAATTATTACTTGAATTTGGCAAGATTTATAAAACTAATAGTTTTTTCAATCAAGGTTTGTGAGTTTATTTACTTTCCATTATATCCACATACTGTCCATTAATAGTGAGATTTTGTAATTTTCTATGAATAAAACATAACCTTGTTTTGTTTCGCATTTCTTTGCTCTGAGTCTACTTTGCTAATAATTACTGATTCTGTAGTACGTAATTATAACAAAATGTCGAATACTATTAACATGATAATGACGCGTAAGGCCTTGGCTCGTCATCAAGAGACAAGGCTTCAATTAACGTTGAAAGAGTTGCGGATTTTGAGTGAGAAGTGCGATAAACTGAACAAGGAAAGGGACGATAATCTGTTAGAACTGCTAGGTATTTTAAGTAAGAACGGACAACTCATGAAAGAACTGGCACAGTTGCATTCGCTGTATACTGATACCTTACAGGATCGGGATAGGTTACAACTTATAGATAACAGTTTTGACTCATGTAGGGATCATTATGAACAAACTCTGCACCAAATTAGAATACCTACTAAAGGAGGAGCTACAACGATCAGAGATCAAAATATCGCAACTAGAAGACGAGAAACAGAGTACAGTGGTTCAATCTAATCAGAGTTTGTTCGATGAACTGATGGCTACAAGCCTAAATACTGCTACAGCTCACCCTTCCATTGTCATAGACCTCACTTCTGATGATGAAACCGGGGGCTGTTCTAAATCATTAAAAATTATTAAGTGTAGTAAGAATAAGTTAAAGAAATATTTAAAAATTATAAAGTTTATTACTATATCTGAAAAAATGATACATAAATACAAGTTTTTTATAAATAGCATGTCACTTAATAGACAGAGATTCCAACTGATTGACCAGGTAAATATGTATATGTTAGAACTTGATACTGTCGCACAACAGTACAAAACTGATACACAGGCCCTTCAATGTCAGATTGACCGACTTCAAGACTCTTTGAAATCAATTTCATATAAATATGAAACAGCAGAGAAACAGAGTAGGAAACAGGTGTTAGCCATAGGTAAATTAGTAAATTCATGTCATTATCAAAATGACCAATTGATATCCGCAGGCCATGTTCCCTCCTCACCCTTTAGTTGTGAAAGAAGTAGATGCAATGATGAATTTTCACCAATTAAAACTGTGTGCAGTGTGGATAATAGTATATTAAGTTCAAGTAGTACTTGCGAGGCATCTATAATAGAAAAGTTGCAAATAAAAAGTGATGCAAAGACCATAGTCTACTGCGATGAAATAGGTAAAAAATTTGGACATTATTTATCACAGTTAGGTCATTCTGTAATAAATGATACATATCCAGGAGCTACATACTCTCAAATTATAGATTTTATATTGACTGGTACACACTGCATGCAGTCTACTATAGTGGTGCTGGTTGGTAGAAGAGGCAATGTTAATAATGACAAACTTTTAAAAAAAATTGATAAGTTATCAAGTCTGCAAGTAAAGCAAGTAATTTTGTCCACCTTGCCATAGAGCACAGCTATGAGCCACAAGGAAAATCACTTAAGATACAAATTAAATATGAAACTACATACCATGGTATCACTTCTCGAAGGAAAAATACCAACGAAAAGAGAAACTTTGAAGATAGTAATGTCTTTATTTGACCCGCTTGGTCTTGCGTCACCCGTCACCATAAGAGCGAAACAACTGCTGCAGGAAGTATGGCGCAGAGGGACAGCTTGGGACTTCGAGATTGACGACGACTTAACCAAAGAATGGAAAAATTGGATGGCTCACCTGAACAGTCTACGTACCGTTTCAATCCCACGACAGTATCTTCGCTACAGTGACACTACTTTGCTACAGCTTCACGTATTTACCGATGCCAGCGAGTCAGCATACTCCGCAGTCCTATTCTGGAGAACGGAGTATACCAGCGGCGAAGTCAGCCTGTCGCTAGTTATGGCCAAAGCGAAAGTAGCACCGTTGAAGTTAATATCGATCCCAAGACTAGAATTACAAGCAGCCGTTATGGGGGCAAGACTTGCGGAAACAGTAATAGAAGAGTACGAGAGGAAGCCTGACTGCAAGGTGTTCTGGACAGACAAAACAGTGCTCACCTGGATACGAACCGGTTCAAGGTCGTATAAACCCTACGTTGCTCATCGGCTAGCATCTGTAGAAGAAGGCTCCAAACTCAACGATTCCCAAGAAGAACGTGGCAGATGATGCCACTCGTGACGTCCCAGCTGATTTCTGAAAGAACCATCGTTGGTACAAGGGCCCCGACTTCCTTTACGAGACAGAAGATCTTTGGCCTACTGAACCACAGACAGCGGAGCAACAGATACCGACTGATGAAGAGAAAACTCATCACATCAAACTGAAGACAGAAAAGAAGCTCGCAAACAGCCTACCGGATGTCTCTCGTTTCTCAAACTGGGATAGACTTCGGTATACAACAGCAAGAGTCCTACAGTTCATTCGATTTTGCAGACCACATAAACAGGTAGTCTGCTACAAGAGGACCAAGCAAAATACAGAGGAGGAATCAACATGGAAGAAAACAGTCAAACCTTCCGTCACTCAGACTAAATTGAAGAAAACAGCGTCACCACAAAATAAACAGTTCCTCCGAACCTCCGCAGAAGACCTCAAATTGGCCAAAGAATGATTAATGCGTGCCTCACAAGAAGACTCTTTCGCCGTCGAAATAGAAAATCTTAAGAATGAAAATCCGATCGACAAGGAGAGTCGTCTTCCACAGTTGAGCGTCGTGTATGAAAGCGGAGTCATCAGATTGAGAAGCCGTATCCAAGCCATTCAAGGCATAACAGAGGAACTTAAAAGCCCTTTGATCCTTGACGGTGCACACCCAACAGTCAAACTCAGGGTACAGGCAGTACATCGTCAGCTACATCACTCTGGAGTCGAAGCAACAGTGAACGAGTGCAGACAGCAATATTGGGTGCTAAGAATAAGACCCATCACTCGCACTCTACTCCGAAGCAGCCTGTTCTGCCGAATGAAGACACAAGCACCGCCTCACCCGAGAACAGGAAACCTGCCGGCGTGTTGCCTAGCTCACCACAAGCGACCCTTCACATACACAGGGGTTGATTACTTTGGTCCCCTCACAGTGACAGTCGGAAGAAGTCACCAGAAGAGATACGTGTCAAGTCGCTGCCTCGCTCAACACGGACTCTGCAGTGATGGCCCTAAGAAGAATAATGGCACGCCGTGGTTGCCCTACAGAAATCTGGTCAGACAACGGCACCAATCTAAAGGGAGCGGACAAAGAAATTCGACGTGGCATCAACGAAGCAACGCACGCAGTGTCACCAGTCCTTTGAACTATGTCCCTATGAACTATGTACCTATTTCTTTTAATTTATGTGTTTTGACCTTTGACGTAGGAAATGTTAAAGGACCTACGTCCTTTAACACTTGTCCTTTGACCTATGACCTTTGCCCTATGTCCTATGTCCTTTGACTAGGAACTTTGGACGTATATGCTGCAGGATCATCTGTCCAAGAACGGTTAGCATTAGTTTTTCATTAGCAAGTCCTACAATTGTGACAGACAATTTGTTTTATTTTAAATTTATATTAATTGTTTAACGTATTACAATTCAAAGCGACTGAGGCACAGTGGCTTTCAGCAAACCTTTTGACATCTCATCCATTTTATCGACATTACGCGGCTATGTTAAATATACCTATTTAGCCGTTATCTTTGTAGAGTTCCCAAACATTTTAACGTAAACGGTTTTAGTTGATAGACACCGAGATTTTTGGAATATTGGCTATTTGCGGCAAATTTAAAAACCTTGTGAAATGTTTGGCATCCGAATGCTATTGAATTTTAGTTTTCTACTGTTGTATTTTATGTATATCGTAGGCAATTTTAGTTTAATGGTAACAAGATTTTTGTACAGGAAAAATCGATGCAGAAGAGGGTCCGAATTATATTCAGGTACTTAGGCAGGACTTTCCAATTTCCATCGTTTTTTTTATTATGCCTTATGGCAATGGTAATATATAAGTCGCAAAAGACAGGCGTAAGAAATGTGACTTGGTTTTGTCGTATTTGAAATACTTATTTAAAATAAAATCATCTTCATCTTATCTCTATATCTATTTTAATCTTCTAATCTACAAATGTCATTATTTTCAAGCTCAGATGCACCGTTTAAGAGATATGGCAAAAAATGTTTACAAGTTGGTTGGCTACCAACAACGCAAGAGCCCTTTTACCAATACTAGATGGGTCGAAATCGCGAAATATTCACATGTCTAGATAAACCTACGTAACCGCTCCTTTGACCTATTTCCATTGACCTATGTCCTTTAATATTTGACCTTTGACCTATGTCTTTTGTCCTTTGACCTATGGCCTTTGACCTCCGTCCTTTAACATTTGTCCTTTGACATACTTACTTCAACCTTTGTTCTTTGACCTATATCCTTTGACCTATGCCTTTGACCTATGCCCTATGCCCAAGAACGATTAGCATTAGTTTTTCATTAGCATGTGATTATTACCTACAATTGTGACAGACAATTTGTTATATTTTTTTTGACTGCCTCTGTGGCGCGGTGGGAGTGCATCCGACTGCTACGCAAGAGGTCGTGGGTTCGATTCCCACCCAGGATAAAACTTTGTGTGATGAGCACCATGGTTTATTTTGTGTCTGGGTGTTATTTATCTATAATATGTATGTATTTAGAAATATATAAGTATGTTTATCAGTTATCTAGATCCCATAACACAAGCTAATATTAGCTTACTTTGGGCTAGATGACGCTGTGTGACAAGTGTCTCACAATCACAATATTTTAACTATCTAACTATCTTCACGCTGTATCCCTGACGGGGTAGTCAGAGAGGACAGATCGCCAGGCTTCGCGATCCATGCACACTTCATTCGCTTCTTCAAGATCGCTTCATACACGCACGTCTGGGTATCCGAGTACTTTTGACCTTTCCGTTTTTGAGCAATCTGCTCACGTGATCTTCATTTGTAAGTCTGGGCCTACCCTGACTCCTTCTACCCTCTACTTTTGAACAATATATATTCTTCGTCAATCGTTCCTCACTCATTCGTTGGACGTGTCCAAACCAACGTTTATTTTATATATATATTAATTCTTACACTATCTCTTGGTCTTAATCTATATCGTAGGCAATTTTAGTTTAATGGTAACATGATTGTTGTACAGGAAAAATCGATGCAGAAGAGGGTCCGAAATATAGTCAGGTATTTAGGTAGCTTTTTCTTTATTCCAATTTCCATCGTTTTTTTTTTTATGCCTTATGGCAATCTATACTATTATAAAATTGTAAAGATAGCCGTGACGTACATTTTCGAAGTGATCGCATCTCCACAGCATTCAACTTACTTTCATGCATCTTTTAACATTCCCAGGTTTCGCTACCGAAAAGCAATGTTGGCACTAGCCCTGCGCTATGAATTACGAAAAGAATCACGATTCTTTTACAAATAAAAAGCTGAAAATAAGGTATTCTTTGAAGTAATGATTGTACTCTTATGTCTTCATGTGGTCCACGGTGTTAAAGCCTTTTCGAAGCCGGCCTGCTCCTTTAGCGAGCTATATATATTGTATATTACCTATCCACTTTTACACATTTTTTGCCATATCTCTTGAACGGTGCGTCTGAGCTTGAAAATATTGAAATTTTTGGATTAAAAGAATAGAAATTTAACGTCTTTCATTTTTTTCTTGATTTTATTTTAAATAAGTATTTCGAATATGACAAAACCAAGTCACCTGTCTTACGCCTGCTTTTGCGATTTATATATTACCACTAGCTTTTGAACGCGGCTACGCTCGCGTGGTGTTTTTTAAATACTTATTATCCTATGGCAATCTGAACAGTGGTTAACTGGTCAAGGCCGCACCAGCCAGGTAATTTGGTACAGGGTTTTGTTTTAACTTTTCTTTGGGAGCCCTTTCGATCGCATTATCTTTTTCTACAAAGAGCTTGCGGGCCGCGGCAGCGGCCGGCGATGCGCCAGAAGTGAATCGCTCGTTTTAATCTACCTACTTCTTTTTGTATTTTATTTATATATTCAATATAGAAGTGTTCACATTTTGAACTTCAGTATAGTGACTATCGACATTTTTAATCAGTGGGTCGACGTTTTTAATCAATTTCAATCTTAGACAGTGTAACGTTACTATTTTCCGGAAGGGGAAAAAAGGAAAGTCTAGGAGAAAACTATCACCAGGACTGGAAGAGTCCCGGCTTAAAAGGAAAAGTAAAAGAAAAAAAAAAGAAAAGGTAAAGTTAATTTAATAAATGTTAAAAATATAAATATAAGGCCAGGGAAACCGGGGGTAAATGAAGGTCTTGAAGGTTTCTTTAAAAGAGCAGGTTATCACGACACGAACACGTCGCTAAGAAGGGGCCTCGAGTAGGCCTCTACGTTGTCAGGAAGGGGCCTCAAGTAAGGCCTCCACGTCGCTAAGAAGGGGCCTCAAGTCAGGCCTCCACGTCGCCGACCTCGGAGAAGCAGGTCGCGGTAAATCAAAGCAGGCAGAGGGCTGAAAGTTACCAGCCGTCGGCGTCACAATCACTTTATTATTTCAGAGGGCACAACCCTCTCACTCAGCACTATTCATCAGCCCCTCCTGACAAATCGAGCACCAAAAGTAGACTGAATTGACGGCCCCGGCTCCCTTCTTTTACAGAGCATTTCAAAATTTAAGCAATAATTCTAAACATATTTTAAGAATATAAATTTATAACAAGGTCTAATATCTATACAACCTAACCTCCTGGCAGCTCTAGCAATAAATTAAAAATAAAACCTAGGCTTGTCATTAACTGACATTACAAATTACAAAAGGTACGTTAGACAGTGGCAGAATTGCCGGTACCCGCATAGGGGCCAAAAGAAAAAGAAAAAAAAAAAAAAAAAAAACAAACATAAAGAGAGCATAAAAACTTTCAAATTATAAAGGCCTAGGAATGCTACAGATAATGGCCATGCAAATAATTTGAGAGAATGAATAATAATAGATTTATCGTAAGTAAACATACATTACAACAGTTCAAGCTTAGATATAAAAATAAAAATATGTACTTGTTACCATTATGGTATTCTATATGTATGACTTGTAATCTTTATGCGAGAGTGAGTGAGATGCCAATAAATGTAATGATTAGTAATCGTTATTGTAAAAAAAAATATGTTTAAACATTTTATGCGGGTATGTCATTTTTATAAAGAAGTTATGGGTAAAGAAAGTATGCCTACTGATTTATTCTGTTTGAACGTTATGCGAAACGAAGAGTATGCCAAAAAACGTTATGCAGTTTTAAGTTATGCCTCTAAAATTTATGCAACCCAATACGGAACCGTTTTCTTTTTCTTAGCCATGACCTCGTCTGTTGGTCAGTAGGTAAACTACTTCCAAATAAAGCCGACTTGCGCCTTAAAATTCTCGATAGAGCCCCTAAGCATTCTAATGTTAACCTACTTATTGCTTGGGCTCACCACCTATTACGTGGGACAGGAATCCACACGGTGAATAGTGGGCATATAATATGCGTCTGCCACCCCTTCGGGGACAAGGCGTGATGGATATTTATTTATTTCCTTATTGCTCTTTGGTCCAAGTTATGCGTTCTCGATCTCTCTCATCCTTTACATTACCCTGTCTCATATGAATTCTTTAAGAGTGTTTTGTTGGATTTTTCTAAAATAAGATCCTAGTTGTACCTTGATGGTCGAATTTAAATTTAAGTCTTTCTGCTCTTTCTGATCAATACATCTCTCAAAATGGATTGATGATCAGTTTGAGAATTATATAAGATAAACAGCTTTTAGCAAACAACCAGTACGGCTTCAGAAAAGGTAGGTCAGCGACTGACTGTATTCATAATTTTATTCAGTTTCTTGTTGATAAAATGGATAATGAACTAAAATGTTTAACGATTTTTATTGATCTCCAGAAGGCATTTGATACAGTCAGCCCGCGACACTTAGTAGCCTCACTTGAAAAAATGGGCATCCGCGGCAGGCAGTTACAGTTTTTCCGCAGCTACCTGCGTGACCGAATGCAATCCGTTCGTATTGGTGATGCTCTCAGTGACGAAACTCCTATCAGCATGGGGGTTCCCCAAGGAAGTATTCTGGGGCCCACTTTATTTTTGTGTTTTATCAATGACCTCTGCCAAATAAACATTGAAAATTGTCGTATTATGTCCTATGCGGATGATACAACACTAACGTTTTATGGGAATTCTTGGGAGGAAACTTTCAGTGCTGCTCAGCACGGTTTCGATCTAGTAACACACTGGCTTGCCCTCCATAAGTTAACGCTTAATGCTTCTAAAACTACTTATATAACTTTTTCAATTCAGAACTACAAAAAAAAACCCTTGTGACAATTTAAACATTACTGCCCACACCATTGTAATAGGTCTACTGACAGTAATTGTATGACATGTCCACTCATTGATGAAACATATACAGTGAAGTACTTAGGTATACTAATTGATAGGAATATATCGTTCAAAAACCATTTAACACAATTGGTCCAAAAAATAAGAAAGTTGATACATATCTTTAAAAATCTTAGACATATTGCCTCTTGGAGGTTAATAAAGACCGTTTACGAATCTCTTTGTCAATCCATTATTGCTTATGGCATTTCTTCTTGGGGTGGTTCAAATAAAACTGAATTCCTTCATTTAGAAAGAGCTCAGCGACTGATTTTAAAGGTCGCTCTCTTTAAACCGCGTCTATACCCAACAACTAGCCTTTATAAAGAAGCCAAGGTCTTAACTTTTAGACAAGTTTATATTATGATGACTATCCTTATAAAACATAGCTCTTTAAATGTTTTGTTGTTGGCAGATAAAATGAATGCAAGACGTCACTACCCTCGTAGTGACGTCTTGTCTGTCAAACTGTAGCTGTGAGAACGTCTTTTGCACAAAAATTCTATAGTTTTATAAGGCTGGTATACTTTAGTTATTTTCATAGTGTCGTCTTACGGCATTTTGCTGTGGGGCAAAGCAGCTGATCTACAAGTAATTTTTGTACTCCAGAAGAGAGCTATACGTGCAATATATAAATTGAATGCTAGAGTGTCTCTTAGAGAAAAATTTTAAGAAATTGGCATTTTAACGGTTGCATCACAGTATATATTTGCAAATATTATGTTAGTTAAACAGAACATACATTTATACAATAGACACAGTGACATACATTCGATAAATACTAGAAATAAGCATAAATTAATTGGAACGCATCATCGTTTACAAAAGGTTCACGACTCTTTTGCAGGAATTGGCGTACGACTAGATAATAAAATTCCTTTAAACATTATGAACCTGCCGTTACATAAATTTAAGGCGGAAATTAAGAGGCACCTCTTGAAAAGGGCCAACTAATGATTATTTGAACGATAAAAATAAATGGAAATGAGTTGCTTGCTCTTCGCTTGAGCTATTTAGGATTCGAATGAATAAATAAATAAAAATAAAATAAATAAAAATATCTTTATTTTTGCATAGACCATTTTAACGGCGCTTACAAAATGTCATACACTATTTAAAATATTTTAAGCGACCACCGGTTCGGAACGCGGCCCACCTGAGAAGAACCGGCAAGAAACTTAGGAAGGCTTTTTTTTTTGATGACCTATTTACAATTTAATATTATTTCACTTTGCCAGCAGATCATTTCCAGGCGTCCCTGTCCTGCAAATAGTCTGTAACGGAGTAAAAACCTTTTTCACAAAGCTTGTTTTTAATAAACTTTTTAAATTTATTTAAAGGTAAATTTCTCAGGAAACAGGGAAGCTTGTTGTAAAAGCGTATACAGTTACCCTGGAAAGAATCGCCAATCTTATGTAGTCGACTGTGGTGGACTGAAAGATTATTTTTATTTCTAGTGTTTATATTATGTTTATCACAGAGTTTAGAAAACTGTGATAGATTTTTCTGGACATACATAAGATTGGCAAAAATGTATTGTGATGGTACGGTTAGAATATTTACTTCTTTGAATTTTTCTCGGAGAGAAACTCTGGGGTCCAAATTATAAATAGCGCGTACAGCCCGCTTTTGTAGAACAAAAATAATATTTAAATCTGCAGCACTCCCCCAAAGGAGAATACCGTAAGACATAATACTATGAAAATAGCTGAAGTAAACCATTCTAGCCGTATCCACATCTGTTAGAGTCCTGATCTTTTTCACAGCGTATGCAGCCGAACTTAATCTTGAGGCTGTCTTTTCTATGTGTGGGCCCCACTGCAAATTGGCATCAATAGTTATACCTAGGAACACAGTTGATTCTACAAACTCTAACACTTGTCCATTCAGTTGAACATTGGCCGCAACTTGTTTTACATTTGGTAGAGTAAATTTTATACATTTAGTTTTATTTTCATTAAGGCAAAGATTATTTGAGCTGAACCAATGAACTACTCTTGCAATTGCATTGTTTACATCGTCATAGTTATCTAATTGTCTTTTAATTTTAAAAATTAATGAGGTGTCATCTGCAAACAAAACAATCCTATTCCTGTCCCCTACATAAAATGGTAAATCATTAATATAAATGAAGAACAAGAATGGCCCAAGTATCGAGCCTTCCGGCACACCCATTGTAACCATGGATCCTGCAGAACGTGTACCATTAATATCGACCCTCTGTATTCTATTGTTCAAATATGAAGACAGAAGGTCGAGAGCTTTGCCTCTTATTCCATAGTGGTGTAATTTTTTGCACAGCGTTTCATGTTGAACGCAATCAAAAGCCTTTGATAGATCGCAAAATATACCTAATGCATCGTGCTTGTCTTCCCAAGCTTCATGAATACATTTTAATAACTCAACACCAGCATCGGAAGTTGAGCGCCCTTTCGTAAACCCAAATTGATTTGCATGGAGTATTTTATGACTATTAAAATGGGATAGCATTTGATTCAAGATTATTTTTTCAAATACTTTGCTCAAAGTTGGCAGCACTGACACTGGTCGGAAATTAGACGGCTCTGTAGCGCTGCCAGCCTTGAACAAGGGAACGACTTTGCTGTGTTTCATTAAATCAGGAAATGTACCACTAGAAACACAGTCATTAAACACAGTTGCTAGATGGGGCGCAATTACCTCAATTATACATGATGCAGTTTTGACCGATAATCCCCAAATGTCCGCGGTTTTCTTAATTTCGATACATTTAAATGTTTTTACAATGTCCTGAGCACAAATATCTGTGAATACAAATGCATCCCTGCAACAAAGCACAGATTCTTCTAATAAAAGTTCAGCGGAACTGGAAGATGCTTGGAGAGATTTTGTTGTCAATATAGGTACATTTTTGAAAAAATGTTCAAACTCCGTAGCCACTTCCAGGTCCCATGTAACATGGCAACCATTTACTTTTAAGTGGAAATCCCTTTCAGTCACTAAAGATCTACCGCATTCAGAGTTAATGATGTTCCAAGTCATTTTTATTTTATTTACAGAATTAGAAATTTTATTTTTAATGATGTTTGACTTAGCAAGATGACACGTTTGTTTAAATATCTTTGAATAATTTTTAACATATTCCTGAAAGGTTTGCCTAAAATTATATTATTTTTCTGAATATAATTCAAATAATTTATTTCTACTTTTAAAGATACCTGGTGTTGCCCAGTCACTGAAAACAGGACGACCACCAATCTGTAGAGTTTTTGAGGTAAAAACTTTGCCAAACTCATCATTAATCAAATTAAATAAGTGTTTATATGACTGGTCTACACAAGTGAAGTTAGGTAGATATGGTAATCTTTTTAATACATTTTCTTTAAAATTATTCAAACGACTTTGGTTAATTGGTACATATTTAATTTGTTTTTTGCTGACTTTGTTACTACTTTTAGGAAATTTTATCCATTGGCCACGATGATCTGACTCCACAGGATCCACAATACCTTTATCTATAGGTTTAATATCAGTAAAAATATTATCAATACATTTTGCACTGGTGGCTGTAATACGAGTGGGTTCTAAGAATGTACTATGCAGATTAAAGGATTTAAATAAATTTTTCATTTTATTTCTCTCTGATGGAGTTAATGATGTATCTAATATATCAACATTAAAATCTCCACAAACTATTATAGATTTCTTAGAACATTGGCATTTGAACAGTGCTTCTTCAAGCTTTTCTTCAAATTTAATGTAAGAAGCATCAGGGGGACTGTATACGCTTAACAAGATGAAATGCTCAAACTCAATACTGGCAATCTCAATAACTCGCTCAATGGAGAGGGCTACTAAATCCTTACGTTCTTTAAATTATAAGTTTTTATTAAATAATATTAAAGAGCCTCCACGTTTAGAATGTTTTCTATTGAACGAGCTAGCAACCTGGTGATTTACGAAGTTCAACAATGTGATTTGATGATCTTTTAACCAGTGCTCTGTAGCACAAAAAATATTAATAGAATTTGCATTAATGTATAGCTCTAACTCTAAATCTTTACCATTTATTAAACCTCTAACATTATGGTGCACCAGGTTTATAAAAACAATATTTTTACTAAGATTATTCTCAGGGGCCAAAGTCAACTGGCCAGATTTATTATCTGTTGTCCTATAAACTAGGTTTTTGGAATTTAATTTTCCAAATGTGAAGTATCAAAACTATCCTGCTCAATAAAAGCAGTTGTACTTGTCAATAATTTGGCTTGAAAAATTAAAAAATTAGATAGCAACAGAGCTACCTTTCGTTGTAAAAATTTTGATAGAAAATATCTATCTAATGTCAACAAACAATTATTATTGAAAATTATGTTCCAATCGAACAATTCAATTTTTTTGGAATATGATACCATGGTATGTAGTTTCATATTTAATTTGTATCTTAAGTGATTTTCCTTGTGGCTCATAGTAGTGCTGTATGGCAAGGTGGACAAAATTACTTGTTTTACTTGCAGACTTGATAACTTATCAAAAATTTTTAAAAGTTTGTCACTATTAATATTGCCTCTTCTGCCAACCAGCACCACTATAGTAGACTGCATGCAGTGTGTACCAGTCAATATAAAATCCATAATTTGAGAGTATGAAGCTCCTGGATATGTATGATTTATTACAGAATGACTTAACTGTGATAAATAATGTCCAAAATTTTTACCTATTTCATCGCAATGGACTATGGTCTTTGCATCACTTTTTATTTGCAACTTTTCTATTATACTCGTAGATGCCTCGCAATTACTACTTGAGCTTAATATACTATTATCCACACTGCACACAGTTTTAATTGGTGAAAATTCATCATTGCATCTAATTCTTTCACAACTTAAGGGTGAGGAGGGAACATGGCCTGCGGATGTCAATTGGTCATTTTGACAATGACATGAATTTACTAATTTACCTATGGCTAACACCTGTTCCCTACTCTGTTTCTCTGCTGTTTCATATTTATATGAAATTGATTTCAAAGAGTCTTGAAGTTGGTCAATCTGACATCGAAGGGCCTGTGTATCAGTTTTGTACTGTTGTGCAACAGTATCAAGTTCTAACATATACATATTTACCTGATCAATCAGTTGCAATCTCTGTCTATTAAGTGACATGCTATTTATAAAAAACTTGTATTTATGTATCATTTTTTTAGATTTAGTAATAAACTTTTTAATTATTAAATATTTCTTTAACTTATTCTTACTACACTTAATAATTTTTAATGATTTAGAACAGCCCCCGGTTTCATCATCAGAAGTGAGGTCTATGACAATGGAAGGGTGAGCTGTAGCAGTATCTAAGCTTGTAGCCATCAGTTCATCGAACAAACTCTGATTAGATTGAACCACTGTGCTCTGTTTCTTGTCTTCTAGTTGCGATATTTTGATTTCCGATCGTTGTACCTCCTCCTTTAGTATTCTAATTTGGTGCAGAGTTTGTTCATAATGTTCCCTACATGAGTCAAAACTGTCAACTATAAGTTGTAACCTATCCCGATCCTGTAAGGTATCAGTATACAGTGAATGCAACTGTGCCAGTTCTTTTTTGAGTTGTCCGTTCTTACTTAAAATACCTAGCAGTTCTAACTCATTTTCGTCCCTTTCCTTGTTCAGTTTATCGCACTTCTCCCTAAAAATCTGTAATTCTTTCAACGTTAATTGAAGCCTTGTCTCTTGCTGATGAGCCAAGGCCTTACGCGTCATTATCATGTTATTAGTATTCGACATTTTGTTATAATTACGTGCTACAGAATCAGTAATTATTAGCAAAGTAGACTTAGAGCAAAGAAATGCGAAACAAAACGAGGTTATGTTTTATTCATAGAAAATTACAAAATCACACTATTAATGGACATATGAGGATGTAAAAGTAAATAAACTCACAAACCTTGATTGAAAAAACTATTAGTTTTATAAATCTTGCCAAATCCATGTAATAATTTCAAATATTGAAAAATTTTCCGATGTTCTAACTGTCACTACACCGGTACAATTTTTAAGTTTATATTTATTTACTTTTAGCACAATAAATGGTGAAAATGATTATTTAACACTCAATATGGTATTATTTGGCAATGATGAATTGGTTTTTTATTAAAATTATAATTATTTTTGCAATATTACTAATATAAAATACGGAGCCAATTCAAATCAGCTGTTATACCTAGGTATAACAGCTGATTTGAATAATAATAATAATATATCTTTATTCATTTAGGTCACAAAGTAACACTTATGAACGTCAAGAATATTGCTTCTACATTTACATTTACTGCCAGATTCGCAAAGCAATAGGTAGAGCCTGAGGAAGAACCTGGCAATAAAACTCATGGCCACTCTTTTCTAAACGCCAGTAATTACATTAGTTTGATTAACATGATATTTGACCAATTATATAATAATGAATTTATTACAAACAAAAGAAAAAAAAATCAACGTTGTGTTTAAATCATATCAAAATTAGAGCGATTATAGTTGCCGGTTCTAAGGGCAGCCTACCCTTGAAGAAGAAGAATCTGGCAAGAAAGTCAATGGATGCCATTTTAAAATGTAGGAATGGCTTACAACATTAAAATTACATTTACATTGTTCCTTTGGATTTATGTGAGAACAGTCGACTAAACTAAAGTTTACCTTAAATATAAATAAGATTATTTTTAATAATTGCTATAACAGCTATGAGCTGACCAGTCCCAACAGACGGCACCCGTTCACGGGTATGACGCATTATATCAGCCATCGCCCTACTCAACCGTATTATAGGGAATAAGGCGACCCGATACATACGCCACCACTGCCAGGACACTTAGGCGAGCATGACATACTCAAAAACTGCACAGCAACTATCATGTCAATTTCAAAGAAATAAATAAGTCTACATGGTGCTCACACAATAACAAACTCAAATTACATTGTATACCGGGACTAAACGCAGCCAATTTAGAAACCTTTAGTTGTCAGATGTTTCTAACTAACTAACTATCTTCACGCTGTATCCCTGACGGGGTAGTCAGAGAGGACAGATCGCCAGGCTTCGCGATCCATGCATACTTCTTTCGCTTCTTCGAGATTCATCAATCGCTTCATACACGCACGTCTGGGTATCCGAGTACTTTTGACCTTTCCGTTTTTGAGCAATCTGCTCACGTGGTCTTCATATGTAAGTCTCGGCCTTCCCTGACTCCTTCTACCCTCTACTTTTGAACAATATATATTCTTCGTCAATCGTTCCTCACTCATTCGTTGGACGTGTCCAAACCAACGGAGCACGCCCTTTTCCAGCTTAACGCTGACACTTTCATTCAAACCTGCCATATTGCGTATCACTTCGTTACGTATTCGGTCGGCCAAGGTAACGCCGCACAATTTTCGAAGTGATCGCATCTCCACAGCATTCAATTTACTTTCATGCATCTGCTGACATACCCAGGTTTCACTACCGTAAAGCAAAGTTGGCACTAGCACTGCGTTATGAATCGCCATTCGTGCTTCTTTTACGATGCTTTGTCGCTTTACTAACTGGGACAAAGCACCGTTAACTTTGTTTCCGGCAGCTACTCGCCGTTCTACATCCGAATCACATCTTCCATCCGCGCTAAACATACTTCCTAAATACACAATTTCATTCACTTGCTCTAGACGTTCCTGGTTTACCCTAATCTCGCATTTAGTTCTTACGTCACCTCTTTCAAATACTAGAACCGAAATTATTAATAATGTAGAGATGTAAAAATACAACATATATATGCAGATTCAAGGCATATCACAAGATTCATTCGAATCCTAAATAGCTCAAGCGAAGAGCAAGCAACTCATTTCCATTTATTGTTATCGTTCAAATAATCATTAGTTGTGTAATAGGCCCTTTTCAAGAGGTGCCTCTTAATTTCCGCCTTAAATTTATGTAACGGCAGGTTCATAATGTTTAAAGGAATTTTATTATATAGTCGTACGCCAATTCCTGCAAAAGAGTCGTGAACCTTTTGTAAACGATGATGCGTTCCAATTAATTTATGCTTATTTCTAGTATTTATCGAATGTATGTCACTGTGTCTATTGTATAAATGTATGTTCTGTTTAACTAACATAATATTTGCAAATATATACTGTGATGCTACCGTTAAAATGCCAATTTCTTTAAATTTTTCTCTAAGAGACACTCTAGCACTCAATTTATATATTGCACGTATAGCTCTCTTCTGGAGTACAAAAATTACTTGTAGATCAGCTGCTTTGCCCCACAGCAAAATGCCGTAAGACATGACACTATGAAAATAACTAAAGTATACCAGCCTGGCAGTTGCCACATCAGTAAGCTGCCTGACTTTACTAACGGCAAAGGCTGCCGAGCTGAGTTTACCTGCAAGACACGTTATTTGGGCATTCCACTGCAGTTTGCTATCTAAAGTGATCCCCAAAAATACAGTTGATTCTACAAGATTAAGGGTATCACTGTTCAATGTTATATTTGTACCGCAATTCCTGACATTAGGCATGCTGAATCCGATACATTTTGTCTTCTTAGCGTTTAGTAGCAAATTATTGGTCGTAAACCAATCTACAACTTGGGCAAGTAAACTATTTACGCCGTTAAAATTACTAAGCATGCGATCAACTTTAAAAATAAGTGACGTATCATCAGCAAATAGAACAATGTCGCACAAGTTCTGTATATAGAATGGCAGATCGTTAATATAAATTAAAAATAGAAACGGACCCAGAATTGATCCCTGCGGTACGCCCATAGCAACAGATGCTCCAGGGGAGCGAATTCCATTGACATCAACATGTTGTATTCGATCATTTAGGTAGGAGGCAACAAGGTTCAGTGCAGAGTCTTTGATACCATAATAAAAGAGTTTTCCCAATAGTGTTTTATGGTCAACGCAATCAAATGCTTTGGAGAGATCGCAGAATACACCAATAGCATCTTGTCTATTCTCCCAGGCGTCATATATATGATTCAGAAGTGTCACACCTGCATGAATGGTAGAACGACCCCTTGTGAACCCATACTGCTCCTTATGTAATAGCATATTTAAATTAAAATGAGCTTGTAATTGTTGCAATATAATTTTTTCAAAAATTTTGCTAATGGCTGGTAATATTGAAGTTGGTCTGAAATTACCAGGGTCGGTTTTGGATCCAGATTTAAATAGAGGTATTACTTTACTGTGTTTCATTAAATCTGGAAACACTCCTTTATCAACACATTTATTAAATATTTCAGCTAGATGTGGTGATAAATTAACAATGATAGACTCAATCAATTTTACAGAAATACCCCACAAGTCAGCTGTCTTTTTTGAGTTAAGTGACTTGAATACTTTAATGATATCATTTGGGTTTACATATTTGAAGCCAAATAAGACACTACACTGATCCACGCTGCCCCCAAGCATGCGTTGAGCTTTTATTGGACAAGAATTTAAGGAGCTAGTTGTTTTCGCGGGTATGTCTATAAAATAGTTGTTAAAAGTTTGTGCTATATCTAATTTATTATTACACACTTCGTTATTTATAATTAACTCAATGTTATTATCACGGGGTAGGAATCGACCGGTTTCAGTATTGATTACATTCCAAGTCATTTTTGCCTTGTTTTTTGACTCTTTAATTTTATTACTTATATGTAACGACTTGGCAGCAGCACAGGCCCTTTTAAAGGTCTTAGAATAAATTTTAACATATTGAATAAAGGCAGGATCAAAATTAAATTGCTTCATACCATATAGTTCGTACAACTTAGCCCTACTTTTGTAAATTCCTGCAGTTGCCCACTCACAAAATTGCAAGTTTTTGTTAGTTTTTGATTTAAATATGTTGTTGTACTCAGCTTTAATTGTATTAAATAAGGAGTCATATAAGCTGTTTGGATCATCCTGATTAAAGTCAATATGAGTGACTTTTGCTGAAACATTTACATTAAATTGTTTAAGTCGATGTGCACTCATTGGTATACATACAATTTTATTCTTTTTAGAAGTGACATCAATAGGAAATGCTGCTTTCTGACCAAGATGATCTGATGGAAAGTTACTTAGTATCTCCCTTGTTGTTGATACACAGTTGCAGAATATATTATCTATACATTTTCTAGAATGTGAGGTGATTCTAGTTGGCTCACAAAATAAATTTTGTAAGCCAAAAGACTTAAACAAATTTTTAAATCTAATACATTTCGAAGACTGCACAAGTAAATCAACATTAAAATCCCCACACACCACAACATGTTTTCTACTAGTGAACAAACGCTTCAATACATTTTCCATTACAGTTTGTAATAAATTATAATCCCTATCTGGAGGACTGTAGACACAGAGGACATTGAGTTGCTCAAGCTCAACACAGGACAATTCTGCAGTACGCTCAATAGAAAGGGCCACAATATCTTTACGTTCTTTACATTTTAAATTATTAGATACAAATATAAGAGAGCCACCACGAATAGCTTTCTTTCTAGAGAACGCACTGCTAAGTGAATAGAATTCATTGTTGAACAATAGTTCATGACTTTTTAACCAATGTTCTGTAATACAAAAAATGTGAACATTGTGTTCCTTTATATAAAGTTCTATTTGTAGTAGTTTTTCAGATATGCCTTCAATATTTTGGTGAACTAAGTTTAGTCTACTAGAAGTATTGTTGATATACTCAGAATTATTACAACAAATATTATTTACGGTGTCTTTAAAAAAAATTGGCTCAATGGGCTCAAAAGACCTATAACCATGGCCAGATTTTTTACCTGTTGTCTTACAAACTAGTTTTTGAGATAATTTCCCAAGTTAGTAAGTCATTCCTAATACGCTCAAAAGGAGCTGGTTTATAAGCCAATAATTTGGCTTGATTCAATAAAAAATTGGATAACATTACAGCTATCTGACGTCGTAAAAAATTTGATAGTAAACAACTATCTAATGTCAAAAAATAATAATTCTGTAATAAAGGATTACAGTCAAATAATTCTATATTCCTACAATATGTGGTCAAGGTATGTAACTTTCTATTTATATTGTATCTAATATTATTTTCAATTTGTGTAAAAGATTTGCTATATGGCAGTGTAGACAGTATAACCTGTTTAATTTGCATGTTTGAAAACTGTTCATAAAACTTTATGATAGTTTTAATTTTCACATTATCTCTTCTGCCAATAAGTATCACGATTGTTGTTTGTGGGCAATGTGTACTGGTTAATACCTTATTAATTATTTGAGAGTAGGATGCCCCAGGAAATGAAAGTGTTATAACCGAGTTACCCAGATGTTGAATTAAGTGATAACCTAAACTCTTGCCAATTTCATCACAATAAACTACAGTCTTTCCAACATTTAATGGTTGCGTAATTTTTGTTACAGGGCTATCACAGTAAATGTTATTTGTGCTTACAATATTGTCACATATACTGCCTACAGAGTCAACCATTGGAGAAGTTGACTCCGACTGCGATGTTATTGATAATGAAGAACATGGAAGGGATTTATCACAGTCAGGTGTTTGATTATATAATTTTTCAAGTGATAAGAACCTTTGTTCATTGCTGTGACAAGACTCCACCAAGCTATTCAATGCGTTAATGTACTCCCCAATTTCTTTCTGTGATGTTTTGTATTTTAAAGTTATTGACTCCAAGGAATCATTTAAACACATAATTTCAGTCTGTAATTGATGTATATCCATCTCATATTGCTCTGTTTGGGTGTATATATGTTTTTTACTTGTTTCTATTAGTTGTTTTAACTGTACATTTGATTTACAAGTCCTAAGATAATTGTTCATTCCTAATCTAAGCTTTTTAATGTGTTTCTGTGATTTGGAAATAAATTTATTGAGTTTTATGTATTTTTTAATTTATTCCTGCTACTACCAACTAATCTTATTGATGTGTTGGTGTTAGTCGATAACAAGTGGTGACCAGTTTTGTCTATTGCTGCAATAGGAATACTCAATGAGTTAACCATCAGGTGTGAGGTGATGGGCTCATCAAGACAAATAAGATCTGGCTCCGACCTCCCACACATTAGCTCATTATACAGACTGTTGGAAAGGGCAGCCTGATCTACCGATTTAAGATTTTCCCTAAGAGTGATGGAGTTATGAGCATCACTCAGCTCACACTCTAGAATGCTAATATGTTTTAGAGCATGTTCATGGGTGTTACTGCACTCTTCTAGACCCTTCATTGTTGACTGAAGGTGATCTCGCTGAACGGTGAGCTCCATGACCTGCGTATGTAGCTCAGCCAACTCTTGTTTGAGTTGGGTGTTTTTGTCAATTACATTTAATATTTCTTTTTCACTATCATCCCGTTCCTCTAGCAACTGTTTGTTGAGATTTTTGCGAATCTCCAGTTCCTTTATAGTAAGGTTGAACTTTTGTTGCAAGTCACGGGATACTGCACTACGGGTCATCATTTTTATTTTATTCCTAATAATTATCAACAAGAAATCTATAATAATTCTCAACACACTAATGACAAGATTATATAAAAACAAATAAGTGTAAGTATATCTATGTTTACAACAAACCTAATATATTTGAACTATTTAGTATTGTATTTATTTGAACTATTTAGTATTATATTTTATATTTATTTTATTATCTAGGTACAATTTTTATATTAATATCCCAATAGGTGATGTGATATGTTTTTCCGGTAGGTATTTGAATTGATATCATGTACCCTACTCTCAATTTTTATGTTCGAATTTTGTACAGATTAGTAATAAGTATGCTATTCTTCTGTTTAAGTTCATTACATGTCACAATATTTGTTTGTTTTTATTACGATTTTAGAAACACTATTTTTTCTTAGATTATTCGTCCACTCAATTTTTTACAAAGGTAAAAAAAAAAAAATTTTTGAAAAAAATTTACGGTTGATCACTGATTCACAAATAACTTTGTCGTAGCCTTGTGCTTGTACATAATAGTATTTACGGTATTTTTCTGTGTGTTTATTTGCACTTTTAACACTTTTTTATTGTAGTATAACTTAATATTTATAAATTTCCTTAATAAAAATATACAGAGACACTGTTTACGTTACGGCGTTAGTGTTGCCAATCCACTAATTGGCTCACTGGTTGCCACAAGGCAAGACCAATCTTGTGATATGCCTTGAATCTGCATATATATGTTGTATTTTTACATCTCTACATTATTAATAATTTGAAACATCTGACAACTAAAGGTTTCTAAATTGGCTGCGTTTAGTCCCGGTATACAATGTAATTTGAGTTTGTTATTGTGTGAGCATCATGTAGACTTATTTATTTCTTTGAAATTGACATGATAGTTGCTGTGCAGTTTTTGAGTATGTCATGCTCGCCTAAGTGTCCTGGCAGTGGTGGCGTATGTATCGGGTCGCCTTATTCCCTATAATACGGTTGAGTAGGGCGATGGCTGATATAATGCGTCATACCCGTGAACGGGTGCCGTCTGTTGGGACTGGTCAGCTTATAGCTGTTATAGCAATTATTAAAAATAATCTTATTTATATTTAAGGTAAACTTAAGTTTAGTCGACTGTTCTCACATAAATCCAAAGGAACAATGTAAGTGTAATTTTAATGTTGTAAGCCATTCCTACATTTTAAAATGGCATCCATTGACTTTCTTGCCAGATTCTTCTTCTTCAAGGGAGGCTGCCCTTAGAACCGGCAACTATAATCGCTCTAATTTTGATATGATTTAAACACAACATTGATATTGTTTTTTTTGTTTGTATAAATTCATTACTATATAATTGGTCAAATATCATGTTAATCAAACTAATGTAATTACTGGTGTTTAGAAAAGAGTGGCCATGAGTTTTATTGCCAGGTTCTTCCTCAGGCTCTACCTATTGTTTTGCGATTCTGGCAGTAAAGTCAAAGGACAAAGGTTAAAGGACATAGGTCGAAGGTCATTGATCAAAGGACAAAGGTAACAAGGACAAAGGTCAAAGGGCAAAGGACAAATGTCAAAGGTCATAGGTCGCAAGGACAAAGGTCAAAGGGCAGATGTCAAAGGGCATTGGTCAAAGGGCATAGGTCAAAGGGCAAATGTGTAAGGACAAATGTTAAAGGACAAAAGTCAAAGGGCATAGGTCAAAGGGCATAGGGCAAAGGGCATAGGTCAAAGGACATAGGTCAAAGGACATGGGTCAAACGGCATAGGTCAAAGGGCATAGGGCAAAGGGCATAAGTCAAAGGACAAAGGTCAAAGGACAAATGTCAAAGGATATAGGTCAAAGGGCATAGGTCAAAGGGCATAGGACAAAGGACAAAGGTCTAAGGACATAGGTAAAAGGACAAATGTCAAAGGTAGGTAATAGGTCACAAGTTCAAAGGTAAAAGTGCAGATGTCAAGGACATTGGTCAAAGGGCCATAGGTCAAAGGGCAAATGCCAAAGGACAAAAGTCAAAGGGCATAGGTCAAAGGGCATAGGTCAAAGGGCATAGGTCAAAGGGCATAGGCCAAAGGGCATAGGTCATAGGACAAAGGTCTAAGGACAAAGGTCAAATGACAAAGGATATAGGTCAAAGGGCATAGGTCAAAGGACAAAGGTCTAAGGACATAGGTAAAAGGACAAAGTCAAAGGACATAATTCAAAGAACAAAGATCTAAGGCCATAGGTAAAAGGTGTGACATTGTGGTCACAAAGGTCTAAGGACATAGGTAAAAGGTGTGACATTGTGGTCAAAGGACAAAGTCAAAGGACAAACACATACGCATAAATGGAATACCACCTGATGAGTCTTGTAAACCCTTCTTTATAAAATATGAAATACTAACTTTAGCTTCGATGTATATTTACGAAACAAGTGTATTTGTAAAAAAAAAACAGCACATGTTCATTTCAGCGAAAGATGCATTTCCTCGAAATACGAGAAATTCTAGCAGGCTCGTACTTGAATTCATACCTAGGACGACTATGTTTCAAAGGAATTGTTATGCAATGTGTATAAAAATCTACAATAAGTTACCAAAGATATTACAGAAGTTACCATTGTTTAAATTTTGTAAAGAGCTCAAAAAATGGTTGTTAATTAGAAATTTCTATAATGTACAGGAAATGTTGGAATAGTTTTCATAGAATAGGTACCTAATGCTTTGTATAATATTACGTATTATGTGAGTTGCATGACATAACCTGAATTTAAATAAGATAAAAAACTAATGAATTCTTAGCCAAATTTGTAATAAACTATAGGTATTACTGAATGATATTTCATATTCATATGAAATGATAATTCACATACCTCTTGGAGGTAGAATAGAAGGACTACTATTAATATGTAATTAACACCTTAATGTACTCTATTTCAAGTGAATAAATTTCATTTTCATTTTTTATAAATAAACACATATGGACATAGGTCCGAGGACAAAGTCAAAGGACATAGGTCAAAGGACATAGTTCAAATGTCATAGTACAAATATCATAGGTCATAGGACATAGGTCTAAGCACAAAGTACATAGGTCAAAGGACATATTTCAAATGACATAGGTCAAAGTATAAAGGTCAAAGGATATAGTTTAAAGGACATAGGTCAAAGGTCAAAATCAAATGTCAAAGGACATAGGTCAAAGAGTAAAAGTCAAAGGACATAGGTTAAAGGGCATAGGTCACAAGGACAAAGGTCAAAGGACAAATGTCAAAGGGCATAGGTCAAAGGACATAGGTCAAATGACAAATTGTCAAAGGACGTAGGTCTAAGGACATAGGTAAAAGGTTTTAGGTCAAAGGACAAAGTCAAAGGACATAATTCAAAGAACATAGGTCAAACACATACGCATAAATAAACACATATGGACATAGGTCAGAGGACAAAGTCAAAGGACATAGGTCAAAGGACATAGTGCAAATGTCATAGGTCAAAGGACATAGGTCAAAGCACAAAGGACATAGGTCAAAGGACAGGTCTTATCATATAGTTTAAAGGACATAGGACATAGGTCAATGGACATAGATCAAAGGTTAAAGGACATAGGTCGAAGGGCATAGGTCAAAGGACAAAGGTCAAAAGGACATAGGGCGAAGGTAAAAGGTCAAAGAACAAAGGTCATAGGTCACAAGGACAACGGTCAAATGACATAGGTCAAAGGACAAAGGTCATATGTCAACGAATATATGTTGAAGGACTTAGGTCAAAGGGCATAGGTCAAAGGACAAAGGACATAGGTAGAAAGACAAAGGACAAAGATTTAAGGAAGTAGGTCCAAGGACAAATGTTAAAGGACGGAGCCAAAGGCAAAAGGAGGTAGAACTATGAACATAGGTCATAGGACATAGGTCAAAGGACAAAGGTTAAAGATAAAATAACAATGATTAAAGGACGTAGGTCAAAGGGAAAAGGTCAAAGTAAAAAAGGTCAAAGTACAAAGGTTAAAAGGGGGTTTATCAAAAGTCAAACGAAAAAGGACAAAGGCTAAAAGGGACAAGGAACAACTCTCAAAGGACAAAGGACAAAGATCAAAAGACAAATGTCAAAAGACAAACGTCATAGAGACAAAGGTGATAAAGGCACAAAGGACAAAGGGCATAGGGAAAATATCAAAGAAGACAGAGAAAAGAAGGGACATATGAGATTCGTCGTATGGCCTTTGGCCTTTGTTCATAGCAAAATGCCGTAAGACATGACACTATGAAAATAACTAAAGTTTACCAGCCTGGCAGTTTCCACATCAGTGAGCTGCCTGACTTCGGAAAAGGCACATAACTTTACAAACACAAGTTGTGTAAATAAAATTGCAGATCCCTAATATAAATTAAAAATAGAAACGGACCTAGAATTGATCCCTGCGTTACGCCCATAGCTACAGATGCTCCAGAGGAGCTAATTCCATTGACATCGCCATGTTGTATTCGATCGTTTAGGTAGGAGGCAACAAGATCCAGTGCAAAGTCTTTGATACCATAATAAAATAGTTTTTGCAATAGTGTTTTATGGTCAACGCAATCAAATGCTTTGGAGAGATCGCAGAATACACCAACAGCATCTTGCCTATTCTCCCCGGCGTTATTTAGAAGTGTCACAACTGCATGAATGGTAGAACGGCCCCTTGAGAACCCATTCTGGTCTTTATGTAATAGCATATTTGAATTAAAATGTGCTTGTTACAATTTTTTTTTTTAAATTTTGCTAATGGCTGGTAATATTGAAATTGGTCTGAAATTACCAGGGTCGGTTTTGGATTCAGATTTAAATATAGGTATTACTTTACTGTGTTTTATCATATCCGGAAACACTCCTTTATCAACACACTTATTAAATATTTCAGCTAGATGTGGTGATAAATTAACAATAATAGACTGTTTGAATTTTACAGCAATACCCCACAATTCAGCTGTCTTGTTTGAGTAAAGAGACTTGAATACTTTAATGATATCGTTGGGGTTTACATACTTAAAGCTAAATAAGACACTACACTGATCCACGCTGCCCCCAAGCATACGTTGAGCTTTTATTGGACAAGAATTTAAGGAGCTAGTTGTTTTCGCGGGTATGTCTAGCTTCACCCGTGGAATATTTTGACCTCCCGTCGCACTTATTTAATCCCGTCGCTTATTAATTGTACAATGATGCATAAAAATTTGCCCGATTTGTCGACATTTATGACTACTGCTCTGCTCCTCAGTGTAAAATGATTCCTTTCTCGATAAATGGGCTATCTAACACAAAAAGATTTTTTCCGAAATTTAAATCCGACCAGTAGTTCCTGAGATTAGCACGTTCAACAACAACAAACAAACAAACTCTTCAGCTTTATAATATTAGTATAGATATGTAATGAATTGGCAGCAACACAGGTCTTTTTGATCTTCAAAAAGACCTGACCTGTTAGAATATTTTTTTACATATTGAATAAAGTGCATAGGATAAAGGTCAGAGGACATAGGGCGATGACAAAAATCTAAGGGCAAAGGTCGAAGGACAAAGGACATAGAACAAAGGTCAGGTTAAGGGACATAGGTCAAAGGTCATAGGGAAAGGACAAAGGTCAAATGACATAGGCCAAAGGACATAGGGCAAAGGATATAGGCCTTAAGACATAGGCCTTAGCCTTAGGCCATAGGATAAAGGACATATGGCATTAGTCAAAGGACATAGGTCAAATTACAAAGGTCTAAGGGCATATGACGAAGGTCAAAGGGTATAGGGTAAATGATATAGGCAAGGGCATATGGGAAAGGGCTAAGGGTATAGGGCAAAGGACATAGGACAAAGTTCATAGGACACAGGACATAGGACAATGGGTATAGGGCATTAAGCAAAATAAAAAATGACACTCACAGATAATAGCAAATATTTTTACAGCATAGAAATAGTATTTCTTATTAAAATATTATGTTAAATAAATAAAATAACACAATTGTAGGACATTTACTAAAGCTAACTGTTCTTGGACAGATGATCCTGCAGCATCTACGTCCTAATTTCCTTGTGGGCAAAGGACATAGGACATAGGGCAAAGGCCAAAGGGCAAATGACTTAGGGCAAGAGTCAAAGGCCAAAGGACATATGACAAAGGACAGGGCAAAAAATTGTACCGTTGTAATAACAGTTATAACATCGGAAATATTTTCAATATTTGAAATTAGTACTTGGTAAAATATGTGATACTTATAGTTATTTCAATCAAGATTTGTGAGTTTATTTACTTTTACATCCTCATATAGAGCGATTTTGAAATTTTCTATGAATAAACATTACCTTTGTTTCACCTTTATTTTGCTAATAATTACTGATTCTGTAGTACGTAATTATAATAAAAAATGTCTAATACTATTAAAATGATAATGACGCGTAAGACGTTGGCTCATCAGCAAGAGACAAGGCTCCAACACAGTTGCATTCACTGTTTACTGATACCTTACAGGATCGGGATAGGTTACAACATATAGTTGACCGTTTTGACTCATGTAGTGATCATTATGAACAAACTCTAAACCAAATTAGAATACTGAAGGAGGAGCTACAACGATAGGAGATCAAAATATCACAACTAGAAGATGAGAGCACAGTGGTTCATTCTAATCAGAGTTTGATGGCTACAAGCTGAGGTACTGCTTCAGCTCACCTTTCCATTGAAGACGAGAGCACAGTGGTTCATTCTAATCAGAGTTTGATGGCTACAAGCTGAGGTACTGCTACAGCTCACCTTCTCCTCCCTTCCCTTCCATTGTCATAGACTCACTTTGATTAAAAGCGGGTATTCTCCTTTTAAATTACGAATTAGTGTGCAAATAGTTTAAAAAATGGCGACAGATTAAAAAGAAGCCGTAAATGCTGCAAGTCGTCTGGAAAACGGGAAATGGACAATTATGATTCCAGACGATGAAGTCGCGTTCGTAGCTGGTTTTGCATAATTCAGGCTATGCAAAGTTGCTTATGGCTTCAAAAAATATCTTTAAAGCTCGTAATCACACGTTATACGTTAGAGGAGATGTGTTGCTAGGAATACGGCCGCTTTAACATTTGATCTATACAGATAAATATAATTGAGGTGTCGTTTAATAATTCTAAATTAACATTATTTTATTAAATGTATATGAAAATGCAGTACTAACATAATTTATCCATTTTAAAAATGTGTCTTTATCTGATTTGGGTTGGTTCGATTTTAATCGGACTTTTATAAATAAAATAATAAAAGTCCGATTAAAATCGGACCAACCCGAATCAGATAAAGACACATTTTTAAAATGTGTCTTTATCTGATTCGGACTTTTGCTGGCAAATAGCTGTAGTTATAAGGAATAACTTAAGCTACATTATATCCCCGTATTTTCAGGGAATGAGCACTACGTGGGTAATACCGCAACGCATCGACTCTAATATTACATCAATAGAAAAATAACTACCATTACTCGTACTTAACATATTGACAAACTATAGCAATGTACGTGACGTGTTATACAGATATTGTTACCACGAATATTGTATTAAGAAATTAATTGGATAAGAATATATAATAGACTTTTACTCATTTCTCATAAAAAAAAAATAAATAAAAATATCTTTATTTTGCATAGACCATTTTAACGGCGCTTACAAAATGTCATACACTATTTAAAATATTTAAAGCGACCACCGGTTCGGAACGCGGCCCACCTGAGAAGAACCGGCAAGAAACTTAGGAAGGCTTTTTTTTGATGGCCTATTTACAATTTAATATTATTTCACTTTGCCAGCAGATCATTTCTAGGCGTCCCTGTCCTGCAAATAGTCTGAAACGGAGTAAAAACCTTTTTCACAAAGCTTGTTTGTAATAAACTTTTTAAATTTATTTAATGGTAAATTTCTCAGGTCACAGGGAAGCTTGTTGTAAAAGCGTATACAGTTACTCTGTAATATCAAGCGTTTTAATTGTGTTTGAAATATTCTTTCACGATTGAAATTGTCAGTTTACCGATAGGAGAGATGTGTACTCGACTATAGCTCAAGCGTGACTGAAATCCAACATATGGTCACGCTTTAAATTCGAAGGGGTAAGCAGAGGCATACTATACGCCCACATTTCATGGTATGTATTTTGCCCCACGTAACAGGTGGTGAGCCCTTTGCCGTGTTAAATAAATCATTAGATAATTAAAAGGTAAAATAATGTAATCATAAGTATCCCAAAAATCGTATTTGGAATCCTCAAAATGGAGGTAGTTCAACCACTAACCGTTATTATTATGCAGTTTGTACACATCGATGTTAAATTCAACCCAGTAATACGTGGGTTGTACACCGACGCTGGCAGAGCGAGATTCGGTAGAATAACAATTGCAATTTCGTGGGTAATATAAAATGGAAGAAACAAATTTCAAGCAGTGCTAAACGATTTATTACATACATAAATACATACATACATATCGTCACGTCATTATCCCCGAAGGGGTAGGCAGAGGCATATTTAACGCCCACATTTCACCGTATGCATTTTTGTCCCACGCAACAGGTGGTGAGCCCATTGCCGTGTTGAAATGGACAGGCTTAGGCTGCGGCGACCTGCTATTGATTTTTTTTTAAACCGCCCATATAGCCTTCAACTTGGCTTAACGACTGCCATTTTATTGGCAACCGGGACCAACGGCTTAATGTGCCTTCCGAAGCACGGAACTGGGGTGGGTCTAAAGGGCCGAATAAATAAAAAAATAAATAAAATGTCTATTTATTTTTTAATTTATAATTAATGTCTATTTTAGATGTTAAATTTGGAATAAATTTTGAACCCGTTGCCTTTTTAGTGAGGTGGTAACAAAAAGGCTAAAAGGTCTTATGTGCTAGACACTAATTAGCACGACCAATTAAAGTCCTGGTAGTCTCGGACTATTGATTGATTGATGCAATTCAGTGTATTATAGAAATAAATGCTTTCGGGGCGTTTAAAAGCTTGTCCTAATGAAAAAAATCAATGAAAACCCTGGAATAGAAATCAGTTTTCTGCGGTCGATTAAGAAATTGGTTATTCTCATTTCTCATTCAGTGTTCTTAGAATTCGAAACTCGATGTCTAGTTTTAAATAAATATTGTGCGACCTTTTTTACACAGCGCCACCTAGCCCAAACTAAGCTAAAAGCTTGTACTATGGGATTAGACAACTGATAAACATACTTATATATTTCTAAATACAAACATATTATTCATAGGAAACACCCAAGCTTCGAAACCAAAATTTGTGGATCACACACATATTTGTTCCGACCCGGGAATTTAATCCGGGACCTCGGAGCGTCAGTTGCCTACACTACCGCAGAGCCACTGAGCCCATCAAGTTTCTAAATATTAGGCATAGTTTTTCTCTACTTTATCAAAACCCTTGATAATAACTCGTTCATTTCGTATACATAGAGTAGGTAAGAAAAAGGCGAGGCTCTATTATAATATAGATTAAACCGTGGACTATAACCACGCCTAGCCTATTGTAGTACATTATTTATTGCTTCGAATAACCCCATAGTTATTTACAAAAAAATGTATGTAACTATTATGTGGGTATTTTTTTTGTAACGAGTACTGAAGTACTGAAATTAGAGATTTAACAAGTAAACGATTTTTATTATTACTCACGGGCAATACTTAGTATCATTATATTGCATTATCAGTTTAAAATTTCATGAGTATATAATTCAGTAGTAATCATGTACGTATAATAAAAAAAGTCCTCCGCCACGTCTGTCTGTCTGTCGGATCGCGATGAACTATAGAAATAACGCACCAATTTTTGTGCTGTTTCCAAGTAATGTTTGACCATATAATTTGTTAAAAATACAACAATATTTGTTGAAAGTGTCGGAATAAATATACCGTCGTCAACAAAAACGCTTCCTAAGCAACACAATTTAGGTAGGTGTATCTTAAATAGATTTACAGAAAAGGCTACGATGGCATATGTCTATCTTTAAAGGATAACTTAAGGGGCAAGTCCTTAAAAACACACAAAACACTACTTGGCGTTTTAAATATGCTATGGCACCGGTGTCATTGAATTGTCAAAATTTATTATTTTCAGTTTTCAAAAGATTATATCTATAACTACACCACGTGCGATTTACCTAGATTAATAAAAAATTTTTGAGAAAACCAGTCGACAACATCTATAAAATCAGCAAAATCGACCTTTCAAATTTTGTCTCTGTCAGCTAAATCGTTGTTACAATTGAATCCATTATTTGGGGTAAAATTGGAGACAAAAGCATAGATAATTCATTTACCACAGTAGTTTTATTATTGATTCAAATTAAAAGCAACAATCTAAGCCTAAATATATCTCATTTTCTTACGGAAGTTTGTTCATACATTTTAGTATGGAAAGGTAGCCTCCACTTTATAAGCTTTATATTAGGATACGGGACCGCAAGAAATTCAGTGCCGTCCATAAATTCAAGGTGAGAGTTCGTCAGTCTGAAGTTTATCTCGTGTTCTATTGTTCCGCGATGTTTTGAACTTGGAACTGAATTTGGGTGGGTTGCGAGTGTCAGAAAACTGATGATTATAATGTTAGAACTAGTAGATAATTTACGTCATCATCATCATCCGAGCGTCTGTCCCAGTTGCGAATCGCGACGCCCGGGGTCCGCTTTCCTACATTTTCTCCTCCACTTCGCACGGTTGTCGGCATCCCCTGTAGTGAGACCATTGGCACGCATGTCATCCCTTACGACGTCAAGCCAGCACTTCTTGGGTCTTCCCCTCTTACCGGGACCCGGCGGGGCTGACATGGCCAGACATTTGTTACCTACGTAGCCCGGCGGTTGCCGCAAGACGTGACCATACCAACGAAGGCGACACTCTTGCAACTTGTCTGCAATGTCACGGACGTGAAGGCTGCCGCGGCTGCGAGAGTTCCACACATCCACCGCAGCATCTTCATTCCCGTGACACGCAGCTCCTGCTTGTGTCGCTCCAATATCGGCCACGTCTCACTGCCATGTAAAAGGACAGGTCTAATAATGGTTTTGTAGACCTGTCCCTTCAACCGGATGGGCATTTTAGGGTCACAAATGACACCGGTCATCTCCCGCCATTTGGCCCACGCGGCAGCAATGCGTGACTTGACATCGCAATCGATGTCACTGGACGTGTGAAAAACAGATCCCAGGTATTTAACCCGGTCCGTGCGCTCGACCAAATCACTGCCTATGCGGACGGATGTGGGATCTGTCGAGTTTAGTGCCAAGTACTCGGTCTTCGCCACATTTAGTTTCAGACCACCGTTCTCAAGCGTCTCCTTCCACACCTTTACACGTCGCACCAATCTGCCCCTGTCCGCGTCTGCCAGCGCAATATCGTCAGCATACATGAGCAACCATGGAGGCTGCTCATGCAGGTTTCTGATGCTGTCCGACAATTCATCTAATATTACACTGAACAGAAGTGGACTAAGGACAGAACCCTGGTGTACCCCGACGGTGATAGGGAAGGGTTTCGTGTCGCCAACAGCAGTCCGAACCATTGAATCGGAGTCACAGTACATGTCCCGGATAGTGTCAATATAGACCTCTAGAACCCCTTTGGACCACAGTGCCCACCAGATCATCGCACGAGGAACACAGTCAAAGGCCTTCTGCATATCTAGAAACAAACAGTGCAGAGGCGTGTTCTTCGACCTGTATTTCTCTGCGACAACCCTCAGGGCAAAAACAGGGTCCGTGGTCCCATGACCAGGGCGAAACCCATATTGACACTCCGAGAGAGTACACTCCTGCCGGATCCGAGAGTCTATAATCCTCTCGAAGATCTTCATGGTGTGGGACATCACCTTAATACCGCGGTAGCTCCCGCACTCCTGCACTGACCCCTTACCTCGCACGCTATGTATTCAGCAACGCTCTTTGGGATGCAAAAGAGTCATGAAGATCGTCATAGTTTGCTGACAAGTAGTGTCATAATCAAGTTGCAAGAGTGTCGCCTTCGTTGGTATGGTCACGTCTTGCGGCAACCGCCGGGCTACGTAGGTAACAAATGTCTGGCCATGTCAGCCCCGCCGGGTCCCGGTAAGAGACCCAAGAAGTGCTGGCTTGACGTCGTAACGGATGACATGCGTGCCAATGGTCTCACTACAGGGGATGCCGAAGACCGTGCGAAGTGGAGGAGAAAATGTAGGAAAGCGGACCCCGGGCGTCGCGAGACGCAACTGGGACAGACACTCGGATGATGATGATGAGTGTCATAATCATCGCCTCCACTACACATGCAGGGTACGAACAGAAGGATCCTGTATCCCCCGAGCGTGACCGCCGGGACCCCGCACCGGTCACCATCTGGTACGACGATACATTTAGTGATTTTGCACGACGTAGTGGGATAGCTGCGTGAGATAGTCGTTTATGGTACGCGGAATATAGTATACTTGGATAGCTGAACTATGACGCGGGGCCCAGCGGCACTACCTGGGCTTTGGCCAGTCTCCAAAGCCCAGGTAGTGCCGCTGGCCCACAGCTGTACGACGGTAGGTACGATGGGGACATTGTACCACCTGGCACTGGTATGGGAGTTAAAGCCACTCCATGGGTATCTTAAAACGACTGAGCCTCGTCATCATTTGGTGCGCCGCTTGTTAAGGCCCTGAACATCTTAAAAACATTTAATTGTAAAATATCGTTTCGATAGTTTTAATGTGAAATATACGTAAATGGTCGTCTTTAATATCCATATTACCCATTACACACGTTATTCAATTATATTAAACACTAGACAAAATATTAAAAAATTAAGTACTGTAACGCCACGCCAGAAAATATATTTAATAGTCGACACAAGTTGTGACGTCGTTTCCTACTACGCCATATTGGGCGGCAATGCTTTCCTGTACTTACTCGTATATTATAAATAATGTATGCACATGTTTCTCTGTTCATTCTGTCGTTGTAAGTCAAGCAATAAACAATCTACGTTGACATACTTGCTGTAATATCATTTCTCTATACTGCCCTATAACCTCGGTGTAATAGTACATTATTATCATTAGGCTCAAAAAGCACACACTTTGGCCCCACCCTTTTAAGAAGCTCTCGCGGCCCCGCGGTCTTAGTGTTCTGTAAACGATCACTGAGTTACGCAACTTTCACTATGGCTGGTCCTTGGATGGGTGACCACTTTGTGACATTTATATTTGCGAGCGTTTCCGTGCTTCGGAAGGCACGTTAAACCGTTGGTCCCGGTTGCCAATAAAATGGCAGTCGTTAAGCCTGGTTGAAGGCCTTATGGGCGGCTTGAAAACCTTCAACAGCAGGTCGCCACAACCTGCGTCTGTCTATTTAAACACGGCAATGGGCTCACCACCTATTACGTGGGACAGGAATCCACACGGTGAAAAGTGGGCATATGTGATGGATATTTATTTATTAATTTATTTTTCATTTATTCGAATCCAGGGTACATATTATATACTGCGTGCTGCGTTTGTGTGAATTGAAAATATGAATGTGGGTATACAATCACGAATTCCCACGCCCGCAAACGCGCCTCTTAATAAGTAGCTTACCATAACACTGTGAGCATCAGCTAGTTTACATATAATAATATAGGATCAGCGAGAAAAAAATAATTAAAGTATATTCAGGTGAAGTCAGATTAATGTTAGGAATAGAAAGAATCATGACGGACTTGGACGACACTAATTTTCGTTATCACTGCATATTATAAAACAAAGTCGCTTTTCGCTGTCTGTCCCTATGTATGCTTAGATCTTTAAAACTACGAAACGAATTACGATGCGGTTTTTATTAATAGTTAGAATGATTCTCATAGAAGGTTTTTATGTATAATTTATTAAGTTTTTTTATATATTGACCAAACTATAACGATATTTGTAGGGGATTTTGGTAAAAATAAGCCGTCTGGGAGCTTCCAACAAGAACGCTGCCTAAACCCTTTGAGATATAACAAAATAATGTACTGTGCAATTGTGTATCTAATGTAGGTCTACAAAAAAGTCCGCGACGATATATGTCTATCTTATAAGAATAACATACTAAATCCAGTTTAATACTTTAAAAAACCATCAATTATAAAGTGGTTATTTGAAGGCTATTTACACAAATATGCTATTAGTCCTTATCTTTTTTCTATGTTAGTTGGCTTCAGCATTTCATGAAGATTATTTTGTCACTTTACACCTTGCAAATTAAATGAATATCTGACGAGTTATCGCCAATTGAAAATAAAGCGCAAAGAAATTAATTTCGTGTAACCATGCGGGCCGAGCGGGCCGTGCGTAGGCCGCGTGCGGGTGTAGGTAGGTAGTTAGGTATAATGAATTTGGAAAATTATACAATATTGTGAATGTGAAATTAATAAACAACGGGATTAAATGGGTGCCACTGGGTTCGAAGTATGTCACGGGCGAAGTCGGCTAGCGGGACAGCTAGTGAAAAATAAATTATGAAAATGTGTTATTGTAAAAGTTATCGAATCAAATATGTCACTGTTGTTGCAGAACAATCTGATCATTCTAGGATGCGTCGTCTCAAAATAGTGTCTACAAAAAAAAGGGAGTCTCAACAAAAAAAAAACTATTTCGCGAGCTGCATAAGCTTAAGCCTGAGAAAGCTCTGAATCCTTAACAAGGTGACGCGGATCTGCATGCGCGCTGGATCAAAGATAAGAGTTTTATAAGGCTTAAATTCGTTCCCGCGTTAGCATGCTACTCGCATCTTTGGGTTAATTTCAATACAGTGGATGCTCCAGACACGATGAAGCGGCGTGATTTGTTTGTAGTTTGTCCTGAAGTCATCAAAAACTTCAAACAGTTGGCAAATGGTGGTGGTTAAAATACGTATAACTGACACTGTTGCAATGCTTTTAATGAAGTGATGGGGTTGCCCTGGCGATGCAGTACCTCGGAGAATGTTTGCTGTGACAGCAGTTGACTGCTTTTACTCCACTATAATTATGCCGCTGTTATCATCTTTTATTTTGCGAGTAAGGAGAAGTTCCAATAAATTCCTAGCCATGACAGCTGGCAGAAAGGTCTGTCCTAATATGACCCGATACTGTCCACCACATGCATCTTATCATTATTTTTATACCTTGATTTTTACATAGACTTAGTGTATTTTTCATACATTATTATTATTAACAAATTGGTATGCTTTTACTTGAAATAAAATAAAATTCAATTGTGATGGCAGCAAATTTGGACATTTTCAACGAAAGCTCCTTGACGTACAAAAATAATATCGTTAAGCGGGTTATGGGTAGGTTATAAACTTTTTGTTATTAAACTTTATTATAATAATAGTAACTGAATTGTGTATGTTTTATCTTTGTTTTACTTGCAAATTGTAGCACTTATGCACGCATCATAAATTAAGTCATGATGAGTATACATGTTTTGGAACTCGATCTAGAACTGAACCTTGTATTTTTCGTTTTGTAAATTGTATGTGTTTGTTTCCTGTTTTGTGTACTTATATAAATAAATAAATTAACCTAAACAATATTGTGGCTCTCTTTACAACGCGACGTATTAGCTTTCATTATTTAAATTCAGTATTTGAAGTTCCAAGTGATAAAATAAATAGTATAGTTCAACTTAAAACTTGAATAAAATAGAATGAATTTTAGTGATATGATTGAAAACAAAGGAAAAAAATGTTTTAAAGACAAAATATTGGTAGCTGAAATTTGGCACAATGCAAAATATATTTAACTTATTGCTTAAATTAATGAGCAGCTGTCCATTTTACAAGCAAAGTAAAATGGCAATGCGTGTACACTAGCCATTATAACTAACAATACCCTTCTGTGAGCGTAAAAAGGATTTAATACAAGAAGAAAAAAGAAAAATGATCGCGTGATAACGAGCACTGCTTTGCGATGCTCTGCTGCAGCCAGGTTTAATGGTGACACTAGTTTAGAATTGAGTGAAACTAAGTGGAATGAAGTAGGTCATTGGTTTTACACTTATTTTTATGAAGCTAAAGATTTTACAAGCATTTCCCTTTTTTATAACAAATGATTTCAGGTTCGTGCAAGGGAAAGACGAGTGTGTAGTTGATATATATTTTTTCAAGTCTTCTGAACAATCTGTCTAATGTGCAGTGGCTCATTTATTACATACAATAGATGCTTCTATTTCTTAAGCAAAATTTGATAGCCCACGTAATAGACAACTAGCTTAAGCTAGTTAGTCAGCAGTCTTAGGGCCGTATTCCAAAAGGTTACTCAATACTCAATCAACGCTTGAGGCTAGTTTTTGCCATAAAAATACTACACTCAAGTGTTTCTTGAGTATTGATAAACGTTCTGGAATACGGCCCTTAAGACTGCTATTGTTATCAGTGCGTGGTTTATGCTTTTTAAAATCTAAACCTTAATAGGTTTGTGTAAATTTGCAGCTCGGTCATAAAATTCTGGCGCGCAAAGAAAAATTCAACGTTCGCGCGCAGTTATAAGTTTAAATTTTGCTTACTGGCGGCGAGTCTAGGTATGTATTCATACCTAAAACTGACTTTTGTTAGGAAGTGACACTTCTGATCATAGTATTATAACTTATTATTAAATTATTGACTGCCTCTGTGGCGCGGTGGGAGTGCATCCGACTGCTACACAAGAGGTCGTGGGTTCGATTCCCACACAGGATAAAACTTTGTGTGATGAGCACGTTGGTTTATTCTGTGTCTGGGCACAGATAATATAATATAATTCTTATGTCTGGGTGTTATTTATCTATAATATGTATGTATTTAGAAATATGTAAGTATGTTTATCAGTTATCTGGTTACCATAGTACAATCTCTGCTTAGTTAGGAATCAGATGGCGTTGTGCGAGTTGTCCCAACAATATTTATTTACATTTATTTATTCCGTGGTACTATTTTCAAATAAAATTCAAATACTGTAAACTGAAGTAGACATGTTCCAAGATAGCATGTCAATTAACCGACCATAGCATAACCCAGGTCGTTGCAAGCAAAACATGTAGCGGTGGAATAAAGGAGAAAGCAAGGAGTACAAAGCAACAGCTCAGTAACGGTTTAATTGTGTTCATGTCAGCTAGAAATGTCCACCAAGACCATTATACCAAGACGTTTAATAACTAGATATGTCTCCGATAACTTTGTATTTTCAAAGGAAAGAATTACTAGTATTTTTTTCCCTGTAAGGTAAGGACATGAATAATAAAATATAAAATAAAATAAATATCCATCACGCCTTATCCCCAAAGGGGTGGCAGAAGCATATTTTATGCCCACTTTTCACCGTGTGGATTCCTGTCCCACGTAATAGGTGGAGAGCCCATTGCCGTGTTGAAAATGGACAGACGCAGGTTGTGGCTATCTGCTGTTGAAAATTTTCAAGCCGCCCATAAGGCCTTCAACCAGGCTTAACGACTGCCATTTTACTGGCAACCGGGACCAACGGCTTAACGTGCCTTCCGAAGCACGGAAACGCTCGCACTTAGGGTTAAAAAGCTTTGTGAAAAAGATTATTACTCTGTTAAAGACTATATGCAGGACAGGGGCGCCTGGAGACGACCTGCTGGCAAAGTGAAATAGGTATATAGGCCATCAAAAAAAGCCTTCCTAAGTTACCGGCAAGAAACTTAGGAAGGCTTTTCTCAGGTGGGCCGCGTTCCGGACCGGTGGTCACTTTAAATAGTTTTATGACATTTTGTAAGCGCCGTTAAAATGGTCTATGCAAAATAAAGATTATTTTTAATAGAAGTAACCATTGATGCTGATAAAATATTCATATGCATACTTGGGTAAGTGATCTCTTTTCCATAGCGTTCAATTTGCGTTCATGCATCTTCAGACAAACCCAAGTTTTATTACCGAAATGCACCGTTGACCTAAACAGTAGGTTCTATTTTATATCTGTCTATATCAACACAGCAATAGGCTCACCACTTGTTACGTGGGATAAAATGCATACGGTGAAATATCGTATAATCAGTTAATCTTCTTTTAAATGGAAATCCATTTCAATTTTAGTCACATCTAGAGAATGCTATAACTTCAGTAGAATAGTATGCGGTCTCTAAACGAGCAGTTACTGGTGATACCGTGCAGCACAACCATTGAATTTATGGAACTTGCTAAAAGATAGAACAACCGTCTTGGTTTCTGCCTGGCATAACTATCTAACTTGCATATATAGCTTTTCTTAGCTACATATTTTGCTAAGTGCGAGTAAATTATAGGTAATAATCATATCCCCACTTGCTCTGTGTCCTTTAAAAGACACTGCGTTAAGCATATTATGCTACCGTCAGTCTTGAGATGGGTGACCGATTGTGGCGTTTCGTTTTCATTTAGCACAGATTCATATACGTAGCGTAGTAGCAATAGAACACGCATAAGAAGGCGAAGTCTCTCCTGTCGCGAAGGGACTACACAGTCTGTAAGTCGTATCGTTGATAATCCTCATAGCTCACCTTTCTATCGAGTCGAAAAGTTTAAGCTGGTAGCCTAGTTATGATAGCAGTACTCCTTGTGTGGCCGCACTTGTGACTTACAGAGAAGCAGTATGCATTTTGTTTATTTATGTCGCTTATAAGGCCTTCAAGTTTGTTTAACGATTACCATGTTACTGGCAACCGGGACCATTGGCTTAACATGCCATGGTTGTAAATGGAAATTTTAAAGCGGTCACCTATCCGAGGACCAGCCATAGTGAAAGTTGCTTAACGCAGTGATCGTTTACAGAACACTGAGTTAGCAGGGCCACGAGCGCTTCTACGGTCTAAGTAAGGTGTGGAATAATCTTAAAAAAATATAATTTTCTTAAAATTTTCTTACCTTAATACACAGACTGCGAAATAAATCGAATATCATTCTCGGTAGATCGATTAAAATGCTAACAGCAGTCTTAGTAGAGAGCTATTGCAATAACTCTTCAATGCCAACAGGACTATGGTGAATGATGTTCTATTACTTTCTCTATTAAGTTGTTTTTTTTTAAAAACTAGCCTGCCGCTTTGCTTCCGTTGTATCTTCTATGTGAAAATTTAAAAGTGAAAAAAGTGAAATCAAGTCAAAAACAGTTCCCCTACCACGGTCTCCAACTGTATTTAGCATTTCTGGACCTACACACACACGAATGATTATTAAAATCTGCCTAGTCATTCTGGAGCCTTGTGCTTAACAAAACATTTCGCGATTATTTTTTATTAATGTAAACAAATATCTAAGGAAATTTTAAGCATAATTTCTGAAACTGTTTGAATATCAAAAATATATTTACCCATCTGGAAGTGTTTTTTTATTATTTTTTATTAATGTTTATGGCATGGCCACTTCGACTTTTCTGCCATAGGCTAGGACCGTCTACAGTTCTACAAAGTGCAGAGTGCTACAGACCATCTACAGAACCAGGCTTCTGAGCAATCACGTTTAAGAGCAAATTCTCTAGAGTTTAATGGGTGAGTAAAGTTATTTATGTAAGGTAAATACAGATACCTAACAAACTGTGAGTTTATTTCGAAAATCTAGTTCCATAACAGATAGTTTAAATAGTCGAGAAGCGACTAATGAGTCGTTGCCGAGACGGTATTAAATACCAGCTATATACATTTATTACTAAAATTTTAATCTATCGAAATTGGAATTATTTTAATTCTAGGCGTCTGTTGGCTGCCATATTGGATTTAAATTTATCACTTGTCTTTAGTGACCTTCTTATGATTAGTCAAATCATCGTACTGCAGTACACTGCTGTTCGTAGACCTCCTAACTGGAAGGTTGTTTGACCTTACCACATTGAGCAGATATGTATTTGACTGCCTCTGTAGCGCGATGTGGGAGTGTATCCGACTGCAACACAAGAGGTCGTGGGTTCAATTCCCATCCAGGATAAAACTTTGTGTGATGAGCACGATGGTTTATTCTGTGTCTGGGTGTTATTTATCTATAATATGCATGTATTTAGAAATATATAAGTATGTTTATCAGTTATATGGTTACCATATTACAAGCTCTGCTTAGTTTGAAATCAGATGGCGTTGTGTGAGTTGTCCCAACTATATTTATTTATGTTACCACAACCTGCGTCTGTCTATTTCAACACGGCAATGGGCTCACCACCTATTACGTGGAACATGTATATGCCTCTGCGACCCTTTTAAGGATAAGGCGTGATGAATAAATGGTACAGGGTTTTCGAGATTTCCATTTTTTTCATTATGACCTCGTTTGTTAATCAGCAGGTGTGCCACTTACAGGTGCGTTGGATACCTTGTATATTCAAATCCGATCTGTTGTTCCTGAGATTACTGCGTTCAACCAAACAAACAAACGAAATCTTCAGCTATATTAGTATAGATAAGGTCTCTCTAGTAGAGCTACATTTATTCTTTGCTCTGTAGTGAAGTCATAAACAAAACTAATTGGTTTTAGATGCACACTTAAATGTATGTTTAAAGTGAAAAAAAGAAAACTTGATTGAGACACGAGTTGAACCCGTGACCTGTGCATAACAAAAGCAATATTCTACCACTGAGTTACAGAGTCATATCGAAAAATCTGAAATTATTCACAGTGTTTATATACTACTAAGGTGGCAAGCATACAAAGATCCTGATAAAAAGTGGTCACTGTAGCGTATTGATGTTTGCAACACCAGAGATTACCCCACCATTGATCGCAATCAAATAATTTCTCAGAGCATAGACCGTTGTAAAGGCAACAAGGAACACGCATAAGGAGGCGAAGTCTCTCCCGCCGCAAAGATAAATATATTATTAAAGTAAAAAAAAGATAACTTGGTTCGAGACGGGGATTGAACCCGAGACCTTTACCTAACCAGGGCAATGTTTTAGCCACTGAACTACTCGAACCGTACCGAAACAAGTTGAAATTCTTCACTAGATTTTAATCGTCATTTTAAGAGTATGGCCAAAGATAGTCGTTAAAGCTCACCTTCCTACCGAGTTGGAAGGTCGAACCTTGTATACAAGGTGCTTTAGCTCAAAGGCGAAAGCAGTACTCCATGAGTGGTTACACTTGTGACTTATATAGAAGCGTGTGTACTGACTTATTTATAACTTAATACACATTTTAAATAACAGCGAATACAAATTAAGCCCATATTACACAAGCTTAAATTTAATTAAACTTTAACGTGTCCACTATACTGTTTACCAATGTAGCCATAAGTAAACAGGCTATTTGTGGGTTGATGTTGAATTTGCTTTGAGTAAATTTGCGGCGTGAACTAGCTAGTGATTAAAACACCTACTAAATATAGTTTGTTGAATTGTGGTATTAATTTTATTGAGTAAACTAGCTGATGCACACAGTTTCGCCCGGCCGCGTGGTGAAATTTTCCCTAGTGTTATAGTAAGCTAGTAGAGATAGACATATGTCATCGTGGAAGTTTCTGTAGACCTATATAAAACTAGCTTTTGCCCGCGGCTTCGCTCACGTGGTGTTTTGTACGTAACTTAACATAAAGTTTAAAATTTGTCGGCATCGATTGTAACTAACCTTTGATAGATTCCGTGATTACGTTTATAGGTACTAATTATCCTGTAGTAGGTAATCTGGAAAGTGTTTGAGGTTAATACTCCACACCGAGTCAGTTAGATATTACTTATCTAACTGGCTCGGTGTTGATTAAAAGTTTTATTGGTCTTAGCCATGACCTCGTCTGTTAGTCAGTAGGTACACTACTTCCAGATAAAGCCGTACTAGGCTTAAAAATTCTTAGTAGAACCCCTATGCACCCTAATGTTAACTTCTTTTTCCTTTTTGGTTCCAGTTATGCTTTCTCGATCACTCTCATCTTTCTACATCACTCCGTCTCAAATGATTTCTTTTTGATTGGTTTGTTGATTTTTTTCAGAGTAGACCCTCGTTGTTCTTTGACCGGCTCCAGCTCCTCTTAAAGGTCATTGATGGTCGTCTTCAGATTTGAGATGCAAATCGGGTAACTTTCACTTTACGTGTTGAATTCCTGAGTCCGCCCGGAGCCCAGCGTGAACTTTCGAAAGGATAGCCCCAGGGTATCTGACAGAACACTACGGCGTCGTGTTCGGGGTGTTCGGGTGTTATCCCACTTCTTTAAAAGGTAAAAGATGTACGTATAGTAATCACGCCACGCGACAGTCTAGGGTCTTATGGAAGGACGGCGAGCCGAACAGCCACCCACCGTCTTCACGGCCCCGGTCATGGAGGCCTTTATTCTTGGGCGAAACAATGTCTGCGGCGCCCGAGCTGCAGAACTCGAGATGAAGAATTTTCTCCCGCTCCCTCACTGCCACCTCTTTCGTAAGCATGACTTGCTCGCAAAACCATGCAGCAACGTCCCACTTGCTGGTGTAAACGATGCCCTTTTAAATCATCTTCAAAATTCCAGGCAGCTAACGCCAATGCATGCTGGCATCATGGTATGGTGGGCCTGTAAAGCCTGCCGAAGTGTGGTGCTCCCGACCTGAGTGGTAGAAGCGAGAGACAGAAAGTGTTTGCAGCATCGTTGGTTTGGATGTATCTTAGCCAGCAAATTTTGTCACGGTGCCCTCGTTTTCCAGTGAGGTGATGGCATCGAGGAGAAAACACTACAGGTGCGGCGCTTCATCCCCGTCGTCTGTTTTGAGGCCGCCACCTTACAGCTGTTATGCGCGATCACGACTGGAGTGGCCGTGGTACTTCGTCCAGCAAAATTCATATGGGACCCCGTGTTTAGGGCGTGCATTTTAGCGCACGGTTAACCGCTTTCCATCACCTTGAATCACAGTGACTTAAATAATCGCCTATCTTGCGTCTCGAACTATTTGGTGGTTTAGTAATTAGTCCGCTCTCCGCGACTGGGACTTCATCACAAAGCCACTCTGCTGCTCCTTGCAGCAACTAAGTAAAGCCCTGATGCATTCCATCACGTACGAAAAAGAAACTTCTAAAATCTGAACCTCTACCTAAGCTAGAAGTTCAATCAAAATTGAAGTTTGAACAAAATTGAAGTAAATAATTATCAGAAAACGATGACAAAATGAAACGAAATGACAACGATTCCATATTTATACCCAGCTCGCGGCCTCGCTAACTTGGTGTTCTCTAAGCGATCATTTTGTTGGGCAACTTTCGCAATAGCGGGTCCTTGGATGGGTGACCAGTTTGTGGCATTTACATTTGCGAGAGTTTTCGGAAGGCACGTTAAAACCCTAGGTCCAGGTGGACTTTATCGGCGGCTCGCCACTGCCTGCGCCTGTCCATTTTACACGGCAATAGGCTCACCACTTGTTACGTGAGCAAATAATACATACGGTGAAATGTGGGCGTATAGCGTATAGTGGGCATACCTCTGCCTACCCCTTCGGCGATAGAGGCGATGTATTAATTAATATAAAATACTTTTATAAATTCTAAACAACGTTTGACTATAATCTATAGTCATATACACCATAAATACTTACAATCACTAAATTATTCAAGGTATAGACAGAGGTATAAACTGTAATATATATAGGCAACGCGAGTGAATTATCGTCTTTGGGTTTGCAAAATCAAATGTGGGCTATGGTGAACATTTTTCGTAAGGTAGCTTAATTTTCACCTCAATAGTACAAAAATATGTTTGTTTAATTGAAAATAGTATATATCCGCTTATTAATAATTCATTTGGTATAATCCGTTGGTCCCGGTTGCCAGTAAAATGAAGCCCAGTTGAAACCTTATGGGCGGCTTAAAAATTTTCAACAGCAAGTCGCTATACTGTCTGCGCCTGTCCATTTCAACACGGTGATGGGCTCATCACCTGTTACGTGGGACAAAAAGGCATACGGTGAAATGTATGCCTCTGAGCGTATAGTATGTCTCTGCCTACTGCTTTGGGGATAAATGCGTGACAATATGTATGTATGTATGGTATTTAAAACATTATACATTAGTAGCGACTGCCACTGGCCTACAGACCTCCTGAGATTTCCGAGGCACCTTCACTATAACCTCCACCATCAGTTAGTAGGTGCTGGTGAAGCGAGATTGGGCCAAGTGAGTGTTCCTTTAGTGCAAAAATATAACTGAAGTTGTTCTTAGATAACTGCAGATATCGCAAAATCATCATCCATCCAAAAGTTGACTGTGCTAGGATTACTTTACTACACTCATCTTTTACCCATTAATAACAGAAACTTGTTATGTGCGTAACTAGAAGCAAAGAGTCTGCTGACATGTGATTTACATTCTTTCAAAGTGGTCACCCATCTAAAAGTAGAACGCGCATAGGGCGCTTAACTTTACTGATCCTTTACCCATTAGCGACTTTAACTGAAAGTAGCGTATATCTGCACCTACTTTGAAGTGGTCACCCGTCCAAAATTTGAATGTACTTAGGTAACTTAACTTCACTCATCATTTAGTTAAAAGTGAATGCAACTCGATATGAGAATGTGCATCACTAAAAATCAGTGGGTGTGAAAAATGATACATACATACATACATATTGTCACGCCTTTATCCCCGAAGGGGTAGGCAGAGGCATATTAAACGCCCACATTTCACCGTATGCATTTTTGTCCCACGGAACAGGTGGTGAGCCCATTGCCGTGTTGAAATGGACAGGCGCAGGTTGCGGCGACCTGCTGTTGATTTTTTTTAAGCCTTCAACTTGGCTTAACGACTGCCGTTTTATTGGCAACCGGGACCAACGGCCTAACGTGCCTTCCGAAGCACGGAACTGGGTGGGGTCTAAAGGGCCGAATAAATATAACAAAATAAAATGTGTCTATTTTAGATGTTAAATTTGGAAGAAATTTTAAACCCATTGCCTTTTTAGTGAGGTGGTAACAAAAAGGCTAAAAGGTCTTATGTGCTAGACACTAATTAGCACAGGTGAGTATGTGAAAAATGATGTCTTAATTAGAGCCTGTCTAAATTAAATCTTTATTAATTAATTTCATACTTTTTAAGATTTAGAAGTCGGTTTTTTTAAACGATGTTTTTTTTATATTATATGTAGTGTGTACACTAATTAGCACAGGTGAGTATGTGAAAAATGATGTCTTAATTAGAGCCTGTCTAAATTAAATCTTTATTAATTAATTTCATACTTTTTAAGATTTAGAAGTCGGTTTTTTTAAACGATGTTTTTTTTTTATATTATGTAGTGTGTACATTTCACATTATACCACATGACTGCCTCAGTGGTAAGTACAAACCCGGGTCAGAACAAACATTTGTATGTTCCACAATTGTTTTATTATTGAAGTGAAACTTCTTTATTGAAGTTGAGAGAAATTTTATAGCGGTAAAAAAATCGTCACGTTTTTCGGTTACGTGCCACGTTGTTTTGAAGTGAAACTTCTTGATCGACGTATGAGAGAAATTTTGTAGCTGTAAAAAAAATGTCATAAAGAAGGTTTCCTTCTTACCTGTGTACTCTGATACACGCACATATTTTTAATAGTAAACGCCCGTGGCTTCGCCCGCTATGTATTTCGAACTTCGTGGTACAGTGGTACCCATTTGATCTCATCGTTTATTAATTTTACAATACCTACTGTATGAAAATTTGCCCGATTTTTGGACATTTATGATTACTGCTTTGGGTAGTAGTAACTTTCTCTATATGTGGGCTATCTATCTATCAATCTATATAAACAAAAAAAATAAACTGCGATCAGCGCGTTCACACAAACAAACAACAAACAATCAAACTCTTCAACTTTATATATTAGTATAGATTCATTGTGCCCTTAGCATTTATTTTTTATATTTGCTAAGATAATTTTAAATAAACTGGCTTCTTCTGTTGTTAAATATTTCCATGTGTACGTTTGGGATATTATTTTGAGCTAAACCCTAGACTACTTACAGGTACCTAGAAGTTAATTCATGTTATGAACTGTGCCCGATTTCATTAACACCTGCGTCTCCACACGCGTGTTGAAGTTTTCCCGTTCCCGTTTCCCACAAGAACTTGTTCCCGGGATAAAAGTAGTCTATGTGTTATTTTGATGTGTAAGCTATATTATTGTAAAGTTTCATCAAAATCCATTCAGTAGATTTTGCGTGAAAGAGTAACAAACATCCATCCATATTTACAAACTTTCGCGTTTATAATATTAGTAGGATATTTTACAATAAATAAATTTAATTAATATCGTTAGGACAACTTATACAAAGCTATATGGTAACCAAATAACTAATAAACATACTTATATATTTCTAAATGCATACATATTATTCAAAAATAACACCCAGACTCATAATAAACCATCGTGCTAATCACACAAATTCTAAATTTCACCTTAACATCTTTCGACTTATGTATAATAAGCTTTAATTAAAGGCCCGTATACAAGGTAAACAATAATAAAGGTAGTCAAGTGCTCAGTCATGAGAGCGATAAACCTGTGTACACAAAGCTCGGAGGGCGACCGTACCATGAATGGAGCGGAACACGACTGTATTGTGCTTATACTAATTGAGGTTTTTAAGCGGTACGGCAGTAGGGCCAATTATGTGCGCCAACCTTTATACTCGGACGTCTGTGACACCGTAATGTAATCTATACTTTATACTCATATATAAAGCTGAAGTGTTTGTTCGGTTGAACGCGGTAATGTCAGGAACCAATGGTCAGATTTGAAAAAAATATTTTTGTGTTGGATAGCCCGATTATCGAGGAATAAATCATCTCGCTACTACCATGGAAAGGAGTGCAGTAATCATAAATGTCGACAAATCGGGCAAAATTTTATACATTATTATAGAATGTTTAAGCGAAAAATGTCACTGGCGTAGCCGTAGGGGGTTATCTAGTATTATAGAAGTACAGCGTGGCAAATGTCTTGACATGAATAGACAATTTTTTTTGCAATCTGTCATAACCTAACTCCTGTCATTAATTGAATAAATTATGATATTCCATGTCAAACATTATCAAAATCTGAGTTACATCCGAAGTCCTCGGAGGCCAGGGTCTGCTTTTTGAGTCTCTTTTCCTTCACTTTGTATGTTCTGCAAGATCCCTTCTATTGAGGTTAAGAGCGCCCATGTCATCCTCCACCATGTCAAGTCATAACTTTTTGGGTTTGCCTCTCCTGATACGGTCTGTTTAAGGTGGCATGGCCAGAAACCTGTTCTCAAAGGATCCGGCTGTTCTCTTTTAAAACAGGATATCATTAACGAAAACAATTTGGTGCTTGTCCGTTGTCCACTTACCTGAGGACTACCTCGGAAGTCGCAAGAAGGGACTGGTTATCGAAAGAGGATCATGTGTTATTGAGAAAATTGAGTCAGCCCTTCACCGGACTGCATGAGGCATGATAATTATAAAATAATTATTTATTAATTACTAATTCTAAAAAAAAAGTTAGAAAAAGATAGAAGAAAGAGCCCGGGTTGGAACAAATATTTGTGATCCACAAATGTTGGTTTTGGAGTTTGGGTGTTTCCTATGTATAATATGTATGTATTTAAAAATATAGAAGTAAATATATCTGTTGTTTAGATCTCATAGTACAAGCTAAGTTTGGGCTAGATGGCGCTGTGTAAAAAGTGTCCGACAATATTTATTATTAATTCTTCTATCTTTTTCAAATTACATTTAAAGATTTGTACAACTTATAACTATCGAATTATAATCAGAATTTCATATATATCAGACATCACGTGCAACTCCTAAGGTAAAAAGTTTCAAACTCCTTGATTTAATAACGATGGAGCCTAACGAACTTACTAAAGTTAATCTTTGAACATTGGCCCCGAGCCAGGCGTTAGTCCACACGAAAAACTTGAGTACGTGAAGGAGACATTAGTTCGCTAGAACTCGTCATGGGTAATTTAGGGAGGACGAAATATTGCTTAATATTTTAGTAATATTGTGTTAATACGCTTTGGAGCGAAGGACTTAATTTTAGGGATTGATAGTGCAGATGGAAATTGATTGACGAAATATCATTTATCTTTTATTAAAAAGTAATAAAACATGAGACTGAAGGAAGTGCTCGTGGTCCCGAGGTCCCAATGTTCTGTAAACGATCACTGCGTTAAGCAACTTTCGCTATGGCTGGTCACGAATGGGTGACCCATTTGTGGCATTTACATTTGTAAGCGTTTCGTGCATCGGAAGGCACGTCAAGCCGTGGAAAAATTTCAACAGCAGGTAACCATAACCGCGTCTGATAATTTAATTACAATGGGCTCACCACCTATTACGTGGGACAGGAATTCACATGGTGAAAAGTGGGTATATAATATGCCTCTGCCATCTTCGCGGATAAGGCGTAATAGATAAATAAAATAAAACATGCGTCAATAGAACTTACATACTACTTTCATTTACAATCCTGGCATTTACGACTGGATCAGAGCTAACTTTGAAAGGATGTTAGCTTGTCTTGGTATGGTTCTCTAGCTCAGTGATTTAGTGCACTGTCCAAGCAATGATAAGTTCACGGCTTTCGTTCTCTGTTCCATCTGAACCAAGTTGCCTTTTTTCACTTTGACAACAATTTTTATATATTGAGAAGATTGTACAACAATATAATGTACATTTGTTCAACATAAGTGATCTGAAACGTCAGGTTAACTAATATAATTATATGTAATTTGAGTTTGTTATTGTGTGAGCACCGTCCACATAGCTTTTTATAAATTTTGAAATTGACATGATGGTTGCTGTGCAGTTTGAGTATGTCGTGCTCGCCTAAGTGTCCTGGCAGTGGTGGTGCATGTATCGGGTCGCCTTATTCCCTATAATACGGTTGAGTAAGGCGATGGCTGATATATGCGTCATACCCGTGAACGGGTGCCGTCTGTTGGCACTGGTCAGCTCATAGCTGTTATAGCAATTATTACAAATAAAACTATTTATATTTAAGGCAAATTAAGTTTAGTCGACTGTTCTCACGTAACTCCAAAGGAGCAATGTAAGTTTAATATTGTAAGCCTTACCTGCATTTTAAAATAGCAGCCATTTAGTTCCTTGCCGGAGTCTTCCTCATAAGGGTGGGCTACCTTTAAAACTGGCAACTATAAACGCTCTCATTTTGATTTGATTTGGTTTCTTTTGTAAAGACTCATTACTATATAATTTGTTCAAATATCATGTAAATAAAACTAATGTAATTACTGGCAGTTAGAAAAGAGTGGCATTAGTTTTATTGCCAGGTTCTTCCTCAGGCTCTGCCTATTGCGTTGCGAATCTGGCAGTAAATGTAAATGTAGAAGCAATAATCTTGACGTTTATAAGTGTTACTTTGTGACCTACATGAATAATGATTTTTCACTTTTCACTTTTCACATTGAGAGGTCAAAAAAGGCTTTACTTTGAAATTATATTATAACATTGGTATTCAATATTTATAACAATGTGTGTCTATTCTGAAACAGACATCCAATAAAACTAAAACTATAGTACATAATTTATCGATATCACACATTAAACGTATGGGAGTAAACTCTGTCTACTCCTTTAAAACTGTTCTGTAAATTTTTATTATTGTACGTCTGCTTAGCGGCGTTGGATATCTTTCGTATGGGTGAACGGAAGATCAGTGCTGTGATGGACAAGTGCCATCTTACAGTATTTGCCGAGTTTCATCCAAATTGCATGCACAGCGTGCTTATAATTTTTAAAACTAAAACACGTGCTGCCACGTAGTAATTTTTCCAAAATTTGAATTTAGTAAGCCGGATAAACGTGGCAAAATTTAGCACATCGTTGATGTTGCTGTCAAAGACAAAGACAATAGACATTGTTGTAGTTGTTATATGTCTTCGCCCACCTACGAAACTAAGTCCATACAGCTTTGTCTTCAGAAGGTTTTTTTATTCCATCTTGTTTTTCTAATTAATTGTAAGAATGTACGTATGTAATATGTATGTAAGTACGTTGTGCTATTTGCAATAAATTAGTTTTCTTTCTTAAAAATATTAGGTGGCTGTGTGTAATCTTTCAAGTTGTTCACTGTTGACTAAAAAGACAGATGCATGATTAAATGATTTATGCTTGATACGTTTTCTATTCATTTAGTATAAAAATATTTGTATTATAAAATATAGGGTTTTAATTATTATAACGGTGTCATAGACAGTCGGAATTTAACACATACACTTGTATAACTACACACGTATGTTACCTATTAAATAATCTTGGCTAGAATTTTTAAAATCGAAATACTTTTCCGCATTCAATAGAAAGCCAACCAGAGAGTTTATAATTAAATCCATTCAGAGAGTGTAGAGTTTAAAGTAAATAAGTTAAAAAGGGGTTACTCATGTCATAAAATATACGAGAGAGAGAAAAATCATATATGCCCGTTTGTGAAATCAGAGAAGAATACCTTTACGGCTCCCCGTTTCAAATTCCCGGACGCTAATGTGCGAGAGGATTAAGGAATAGCTGACCAGAAATGCCCACAGAAGAGAGGCGTTCCGACCAGGCCACTAGAAGCGAAACACTGATGATAGTGTGCATATAGTGCCACCCATGATCGGCAGCCAATGGGCCCACAGTTGGACTACAGACAGATAGACGAACGGACTAGCATGTTGAAACTATTAGCCTAGGATTCCACCTTATGGCGACGCTAGTAGCAACATACATACATACATACATATTGTCACGCCTTTATCCCCGAAGGGGTACGCAGAGGCATATTAACATACGCAATGGGCTCACCACCTGCTACGTGGGACGAAAGTGCATACGGTGAAACGTGGGCGTTTAATATGCCTCTGCCTACAAAATAACTCTATCCGTTTCAATACCGAAAAATTGGTCGCTGTCTATTACGTGGGACCAAATTTATCTGGTGAAGTGTAGAGTATGTTTGTACTAGTTAACGCCCGCGGCTTCGTCAGCGTAGAGAAGTTTTCCCGTTTCTCACAGGAACTTGTTCCCGGGATAAAAAGTAGCCTATGTGTTATTCTGATGTATAAGCTATATTATTGTAAAGTTTTATTAAAATCCATTCAGTAGTTTTTACGTGAAAGAGTAACAAACATCCACGCAAACTTTCACGTTTATAATATTAGTAAGAAAGATGACTAACTCTTCTTTCTCTCTTAATCGGGGCAGCTTCTGAACTATCAGAGATTATTTAGCGGATCTAGCTGCACTTTAGGACTGTGTAGAAATCTGTTTCTAGATTACCAACTTGCGTTGTAGTCATTAAAAAAGTATATATATACTTTACATATACAGATACCTCACATACATACATATTGTCACGCCTTTATCCCCGAAGGGGTAGGCAGAGGCATATTAAACGCCCACATTTCACCGTATGCATTTTTGTCCCACGTAACAGGTGGTGAGCCCATTGCCGTGTTGAAATGGACAGGCGCAGGCAGCGGCGACCTGCTCTTGAAATTTTTCAAGCCGCCCATAAGACCCTCAACTTGGCTTAACGACTGCCGTTTTATTGGCAACCGGGACCAACGGCTTAACGTGCCTTCCGAAGCACGAAACTGGGGTGGGTCTAAAGGGCCGAATAAATTTAATAAAATAAAATTTGTCTATTTTAGATGTTAAATTTGGAATAAATTTTGAACCCGTTGTCTTTTTAGTGAGGTGGTAACAAAAAGGCTAAAAGGTCTTATGTGCTAGACACTAATTAGCACGACCAATTAAAGTCCTGGTAGTCTCGGACTAAATAAATATACCTCACATACTCATATATACTCGTATATATACCTCACTCTGTCTATTACTCTTTTTTGTAACAAGTTGTTTTATCTGTATAAAACAACAGAAATAAACACAAAACAATAATAAATCATCGATATCTCAAGTAATTCTGGTGACATTGCAGTTACAATGGAGTAAGTTGCAAAATATTAATATAATACATTTGTCCCTTGCGTAAAATTTTGGTCAAAGTTGTACTCTTTAGCGTATTATACAATTGCAGTTTGTGTATTTTGTTTTGTTTTGTTTTTTTTATAACATATATTTTATTTTATTTTAAGGTTTTTGGAAACCTTACAGCTAACAAAATATAATTATTAGATAAAGGCCAATTAAGAGTTTTCACTAATAACATATTTAATAATTTATTTGTAAAATTGTTGTTTGTTGTAATTTATTTGTAAAATGTCTGTTTGTAATTCCACATTAACAGATTTTCACTACAGAAAAAACAGTCTATATTTTGCATAGATCATTTTAACGACGCTTACAAAATGTCATACACTAGTATTCCAGATAAATTTAATATTTTTAGAGTGACCACCACCGCTTCGGAACGCGGCTCACCTGAGAAGAACCGGCAAGAAACTTAGGAATGCTTTTTTTGATGGCCTATTTACAATTTAATATTATTGCCAGCAGATTATTTCCAGGCGTCCTTGTCCTGCAAATAGTCTTTATCAGCGTAATAACCTTTTTCACAAATACTTTTTTTTAATTAACAGTAGAAGAAGTTTGATGACAGAAGGTCGAGAGCTTTGCGTCTAAATCCATAATGATGTATTATTCTGCACAGCGTTTCATGCTGAACGCAATCAAAAACTTTGGATAGATCGCAGAATACACCTAATGCATCTTGCTTGTCTTCAGATTTTGATAAATCAACTACTTTATTTCCATAACAAAAATACTATTTATTAAAATATTTCTCTGTATGTATATTCCGGCTAATCTCTGACATAACTGAACCGATTTTAACGGGACTTTCACTGGTACTCTTATAATATGTAGAAGAAGTAACTTAGGCTACTTTTATCAAGTTCTTTAGTTTAAACCACTGTGCGTCCACTAGTAAATAAATATAAGTAATAAATAGATATACATATAAATGAAAACATTTTTAATATAATTTCTTAAAAAACTATGTTTAGTACGCTGCATGACCCGCTGTTTTTACAGAAGCAGATCCAAGACTACGGCTTGACCTAAAATTTCACGCTCGCCTAACAGCCCCAAAAAGCGGGATCCAATCTAAACTCCAAAGAAGCTGGATAACGCCCAAACCATTAAGAGAGGCTGCTATGGTAGCCAAACTCTACCGGGAACCCAGGGAGGATTTGCGAGGAGTTACTGGGGCCGCCCGGTGTTAAACTGATAGGTAGAGATCGTGAGTTTTTTAGTCGTTTCAAGTCCGGCTTAACGCTGCTAACAAACAGTTAAAAGAGGCGTGCCTCACGATTTTTAAAAGATGTGTAGGGTATTGCACATGCCAAAAAGTTATTTTTGTACTATTATCGACAAATGTAGGAGACGAAACCAAAGCCAGGGGGGGGGGGGGGGGGGCAGCTGCGTGGGGTACGCCCATGGGAGCAACAGGTGTCGGACCTCATAATCCAATAAGCCAACGTCGCAGTCTCGTCCGTCAATCAGCTGGTGCACCGCTAGCAGGTGAAGTCGCTTGGGCCCCGCATCTTGATAGAACCCAGCATTTTGGAGTGTCATTGAACTTCTCATATTAAACAAAAAGCCATGACATTTCTTTTTATCTAACTATTCCGGTTGTCTTCTTAGTCTTTACAGATTTCAATGTTAGGTTAGGTTAGTCCGTGTCTGTCTCTCTCAAAATTGTTAAAAAACATGTTCTAAATGAGAAATGAACCCAGATTGTTTGAAACAGTCGGACGTACCGATAATAATCTATTTAGAAAGCGACATTCTTCGTGAGTAACAAACGCTACATAGGATTTTCAAAAAGTTTAGGGTACCGTACGAAATCTCGAATAGGAAAACTTCACCAGGCGGGCGAAGCTGCGGGCATAAGCTAGTAAATAATAACAATTATAATCGTGCTAAGTACTTTAGAACTCGATCTGGAGCTGAGCTTTGAAATTTTCGTTTTGCAAGCTTTCGCTTTGCACGATACAAATAAATGTAAGACACAGGTATTAAAGCGATTAAGCTATTCTAACTGGATTTCACTTGCCTTTTCAACTGGGTTGCACCTACTGTCACAGGCAAAATTTAAGGTAAATAAGCATGATCACGGTAATGCATGTTTTATATTTATTTCTATGTCATTATTTTTTGTATTCTAAATAAATAAATATATATAACAAAATTTGTTTATTTGGTATAAAAAGTAGATATTGGTTTACCCTATTTCTTATATCTAATAGATAATTCAGTACAATTATCTTAATGGCGCAACCATCTTCCCAATTTACGGTGCATGCACTTATAAACCCTGTTTTCTTTTAATTCCCAGACCGTACATAAAAACGAGATTACCAAGACTATCTCAACTTTAAACAAGGGCCGATGAAATTCGTAAAAGAAATATATTTTTTTATATCTAGGGTGACAACACGGCATGGTTGTAAGAGAGTAATTGAGTTGACAGTAAAAGTTATGAAGAGAACGGCGTCGCGGCGGCGCCTCTCCGGATATCAGGCTCTCCCCCCTTTTCTTTAACTCCTCCCCTCGGCAGAGACGAGTGTACTGACGACAAATAAATTTAGCTATATTTGCATGTCGTCTTAGCGATTTTGTTGAGAAACTATCTTGAAAGTTTTCCTTTTTAGTTTTTTGTAGACCGTAATAAATTGCCTTATTTGATGTCATGTCATTGAGAGGAAATTCAGAATGTATTGGTGTATAGGTTAAAGGTGTTTCAAGGTCGGAGAGTTCAAAATTTATGTGTTTATTTATTTAACTTAGATTAACTTTTGCTGGTTATAACTTAACGATTCTAGTCACAAAAAAATTCGGAATAGCTCGACCAGTTCCGGATCTAATGGACGAAATTTACACTTGAGTGAAACCGTTTAGTTAGTAATAATTTATTTAACTATTGATTATACGCTTTACTGTACGCCAAGTGGAAAAAATATTTTAGTAACATAACACAAAATAGCAGTACAATCTTTACTACTTAAAGTAAATCCTGATAAACTACTTACTTACTTGGGCTCACCACCTATTACGTGGGACAAAAATGCATACTTCGGGGATAATGGCGTGACAATATGTATGTATGTACTTAAAGTAAAACATATAATGTCAAGTAAAAAATATGTTAATGGAAATCATATAATATGTTCAATCATTTATCCGATTTTTTACATGTTCACATTACTATTTCTTATTTATCTTTCTTTCCAAAGAAAAATTATCTCTATTGCATATACCTACGTCGCTGCAATGAATATTTTTCTTTTAAGATGCTGACGTTACTAGTTAAGAACTCATTCTAAAGATCTTCCGATGAACTTAGAGAAAAACTTCTCCATGGGAGCAAGCCAGTCATTTATTTTTATCCGGTCACTATTGTTTAGTCATTTCTCGTTTCGGCCCCTTTTATTTAGTTGTTTGACTGTGGTGAGTAATTTATTATATTTAGGAAAATAAATAGAGTTCCATAATGAAAAATACATGAATCAGAAGATGTCGCTTCATGTCATACTTTAAATGTAGAAAAAAAAAACTTGCTTGTACAAGTATTTTTGAATTTGAAGGATGAAGTTGGCATTTGAATTTGGAGCTTCACTTGAAATGAAATGAAATGAATTATCTTAATTCGTGTAGGTCACAAAGTAACACTTATGAACGTCAAGTTTATTGCTTCTACATTTACATTTACTGCCAGATTTGCAAAGCAATAGGTAGCGCATGAGGAAGAAATCTTTTAAAATCGCCAGTAATTATGTTAGTTTTCGTTTATATAATTAAAATGAAGATGTACTGTACATACAATGATTTTGGATCTTTATTATATTATTTTTCCATTTCTATATTTATGTGTGTTGACTAGTGACTATGAGCGACTTAAACACATGTATTTTTATAATTTATTTAGTTTGAAATCTTATAATATGCTTTGACCGCATAGCTATAGAGCAACTCATGAAATAACGCCGTAACCGCAATCTACCGGCACTTAGGTTATCGGCAGTTCAAGTCACAGAGCAAGGAATGTTACTCGCTTCCTATCGTTCGCGTGCCAAGTTTACGTCAGACTGTAGGCGAAAATCACATACGCGGCCTGTCATTCGTCTGTAGTAATTAGTGTTATCGAATGAGTAAAAAATGACAAACGACACGCTTGGTTGCATGAAATTGGCGTTTCTAGGTGAGAGAGATTGTTATTGATTTCTTGCTCTGTGCTTTAAGAGAACTATAAGGTCGCATCGATACCATCTCAACACTTTGACATTTCCTAGAGTGAATGTGCAGTACGTTTCTATTTTTTATACCACTGAGGTGGCAGACAAGCGTACGGCCCACCTGATGGAAAGTGGTCACCTTAGCCTATAGACGTTTGCAACACCAGAGGTGCAGCATTCGGGCTGCCGACCCTTTATAAACCTTCTAAGATCCCTTTTGAAGCACCCCATACTGTAGACGTTCGGGAAAACCAAGGCAGGAGCTCATTCCACAATCTAAGCGTATTTAATATCCTAATTTTTTTTAACTCAAAAATTCTATTTATAACTCAAGACCTTCTCCAATGCCGACTAAGGAACTGATCGTCACTAGAGATCATTTAACGGAAAAAGGTATGTAATTTTAGTATACCTACTATGTGATTAAAAGATCTAACTAACAATATTTTTGTGTTTTGGGCTGCGACCTCCCGTTATGTCGGAACACCTGTTTCCCCACACCTTTACTAATAAATTATTTAACTATTTTATAAGTTGTCTAGATTTCATAGCACAGGCTTAAATTAGCTTAGTTTAGACTAGATGGCACCAATTAATAAACTGTACCATAATATTAAAAAGTTAGTGTCCCTGTTTTCCTGACGAGGTAGCCCAGAAACTATTGTTTTATGATTCTATTTTAATACTTTCTCAGCTTGAATATCTTATAGCAAAATTACAGCTTTTAAGTAGCAACAGTTTCTGAGCTAAACTGCAAAAAGACATACTAATAGATTGCCATGCATAGCGATACTAGCCAATGCTCCATTTCTCAAACCCTAAAAATGGAACGTTACAATTATTAAATAACAAGAAGCAAGACTGCATAAAGACTTTATACTCACGTAAATCATAAAAAACCAAACCTTATCTGAATGGACCTATTCGGAGATTAATTGAAAGAGAATTACTAAAGACAGCAACCTTTTATAGGACAAAAGCGTTTTATGGCATCCGTAAACGTGGGCCATGACTCCAAACACAATATATACCTCCGATCCAAAAGGCAACAGATATTCCAAGTACTGTACCTGCTTTGCGTCGGCCACTAATGAAACACTATTTATCATTCTGACTGCCAAATAAAAGCTTGGCGTAACGAGGTTGATTAAGTTATAGCAGAGAGCGATTGTATGTAGTATGTATATCCAAGGTTATAGGAATAAATGATTGGAGACAAGCGAACGAGGTGAGCGTAGCTCTATTCTACCCGGATTCAGATAAATAATAATAAATATATAAATATCGTAGGGAAAACTTACACAACGCCATCTGATTCCAAACTAAGCATAGCTTGAACTATGGTAACCAGATAACTGATAAACATACTTATATATTTCTAAATACATACATATTATAGATAAATAACACCCAGACACAGAATAACCCATCGTGCTCATCACACAAAGTTTCATCCTGGGTGGGAATCGAACTCACGACCTCTTGTGTAGCAGTCAGATACACTCCCACCGCGCCACAGAGGCAGTCAATTTTCGCTTTGTCATCGAACTCCTCCCAAACCACTCAATACTTTTCAATTTAATTTGACCCATAATACGACATCTAGCGATAGATGGTTTAGAAAAAATAAAATCGATAATCGGACATACCATGGAGGAATAATCATCGAAAGGGAAATTGACATCGACAAAAGAACTTGAAAAACGGTAAAACGCTTCGCTCCTTCCCTCCTTTAGACTTACCGGGGACGGCAAGTGCACCTAGTTAGGTTAATCAATCAAATCAGCAATCAAGAGACCAGAAGTACCCAGAGGGACCTTGCCTCAAAAGTAGAATGTTTGGGAGACAACAAGGGCTTTACGCTAAGATGAGATCATAGGCAACGGAGTTGGAGTTCAGGCTACTTTTTTCGCTTATGGCTTGCTTTTCTTCTCTCGATTAACTAAGGAGTACAATTTACATACTCCTGATTAATACCTTTGCGTGATTCAAGACTTTCCTTCCTTGAAACATTTGCGATTACTGTTATTAATCACTGCTGTTGAATCTGGGGCACAAGAGTCACTTTAGTGATAATATCAATGAAGCTTAGTAGCATAGAAAATAGCATACTGTGAAATCGCTTTTATTTTAATGCTTGTACCTTAAGAACTATTCAGAGTGCTGGCCATAACTTTAATTAGAGCTCGTGAAAAAAGAAAACACATCGGAGAGGTGAACTTTCATAAAAATAACTTAACTTCTATTGGTTTGGACACGTCCAACGAATAATTAAGGAACGATTGACGAAGAAAATATATTGTGCGAAAGCAGAGGGTAGAAGGAATCAGGGTAGCCTGAGACTTACGTATGAAAACCACGTAAGCAGATTGGTCAAAAACGGAAAAGTCAAAAGTACTCGCATACCCAGACGTGCATGTATGAAGTGATTAATGAACCTACAGGAAGCGAAAGAAGTGTGCATGGATCGCGAAGACTGGCGATCTTTCCACTCTGACTACCGCGTCAGGGATACAGCGTGACGATTGTTAGTTAAGTTTAACTTTTAGAATATTTTACTACCGATGACAGATAAGAATAACTAATTATATTTTGGTATATGATAATGCAGAGATTTCTTGAATGATATAATACATAAATAGACAGGCGCATGTTATTAGGCAACCTGTTGTTAAAATGTTTCAAACCACCCGTAAGGCCTTCAACTTTACTTAACGAGTGCCGTGTACCTTCCGAAGCACGGAAAAGTTCATAAACAGAAATGCCACAAATCAATTACCCATCCGTAGACTACCCTAGTGAAAGTTGCTTATCGCAGTAATCGTTCACAGAACACTGAATTATGCTAGGCTACGAGTACTCTAAATGTCGTGAAATGTGGGCGTATTGTATGATTATGCTCATTTGAACCCATGGCACAACCTAAAGATCTTGTGTATGTATGTAAGTATAATATATATAGAGCTTTGGATCAGAAATGATCAGAATTTGCAATGAAGCGCCACATATATACAACACAATTTTTCGCCCAATATATATTCACATGTACCGAAAACAAGTAATGAAGTAATGTATTGGTCAAGTTTCGGTAATATTATTATACAATCTCCAAGCGTACCCTTGTTACAATGGACCGATTATTGGCATCTTTCAATATAACCTTTGGTCACGTGGATTGCAGCTGGTGCCTTTCTCGTGACGTGGCGAGGCAACGAATGTTAGAATATTCGTATATAAATCATCTTTTCGACTTTGAAGAACATAATCCATGATATAGAGTGCTTTGTTTGTTTTAAATTACTAAATAATAATAAACATTATGATCTCTATAATATTTTTTGTTTTTATTTTGCAATGTTTCGGATTTTAAATGTCGTATCATATCACGTGTTGAAAATGCCACAATCTTGATAATGCCTCACACGAGAGACATTATCAAGATAGTTTGGCAGAAAAGTTTCAATTAAATATCACTGTTTTCAGTGATGTACCCTTAAGGTAGTTGTGAGATATAATGTATAAAGGCGCATCTGCGCATTGAAAGGCGCGTTAAACTGAAAAATAATGTTTTATTTTATTCGGAAATTTACAGCTAATAAACATACAATGTTTGTAACTAATATATAGCTGAAGGCCACCAATCAAAATTTCTCTCCGACTATTCCATTACAGCAACGCAAAACGTATTTTTCCAACTCTATCGAATAGCCTTCTGATAAATTTCAAAGCGGGTTTCAGGACTCTAAAATCTCAACCATCATCATCAACTTTTCTGATCATGCCTGATTAACAGGAGTCACAGTAATAGGAATGCGGATAGGATTAGTTCCAGTTATTTAAAAAAATCAGAATGGTAACAGTTTGAGTAATCGATTCATCTATATGGGAGATATATATTTATCTTTTATCGGCTGGGATAGCGGCCCTCAGTCACGTATCGTCGTCTCTGCTTTCCATCAGGGCGGCGTCATTTTGCTGTGTCTAATATTAAAAAAAATGATACTAAGAACACTAAGTTACGCAAATAAACGATCACTAAGTTACGCAGAAGCGCACGTGGCCCCGCGGTCTCAGTGTTCTGTAAACGATCACTAAGTTACGCAACTTCACTATGGCTGGTCCTCGGATGGGTGACCACTTTGTGGCATTTACATTTGCGAGCGTTTCCGTGCTTCGGAAGGCACGTTAAGCCGTCGGTCCCGGTTTCCAGTAAAATGGCAGTCGTTAAGCCTGGTTGAAGGCCTTATGGGCGGCTTGAAAAAGTTCAACAGCAGGTAGCCACAACCTGCGTCTGTCTATTTCAACACGGCAATGGGCTCACCACATATTACGTGGGACAGGAATCCTCACGGTGAAAAGTGCCTCTGCCACCCCTTCGGGGATAAGGCGTGATGGATACTAAGAACAGTAATATTCACTAACAAATATAGACAGAAAGTAGTTACAATTATAACCCCATCTTTTAATTCGTTACGCAAATATTCAGAATTGAATAAATTAAGCATTTTATAAAAAATACCTTGGTTTCGAAATCTGTTACAAAAAATTCCGTCATTAAGGTCAAAGAGTTACTTTTGATGCCAAAAAGGTTAAAGGCAACGCGAAAAATAAACCGCTGATAGGATGTAAACGAGCTTGCTCATAAATAAAAATGTGAAAAGTTTGCATTTAGTTGTGTTTGCTATGATTCATGTTGCGAACAATCAAAGTTGAGAACGCCTACGTACGACGTATCGGAAGTTTTTACATACAAGTACAATAAAACGCCTTGGTTGGCGGTTTTCAAATACGTATTTTTTACAAGTAGAAAACTAAAAATATTGCTCGTAAATGGGAACAAAAAGTGCTGCACTCAATACATAATGGTCATTGATCTCAGAAACAACTGTAGAGAAGAGAACAAAACTGAAAAGAAATATTTTTTGTAAATAAAGTGGAAAAGACAATTCGATTCGCGACGGGGATTGAACCCGTGACTTTTGCCTAACCAGGGCAATGTTCTAGCCATCCCGTCTCGAAAAGAATTGTCTTTTTACACTTTATTAAAAAAATTATGAGAAGTTTAGCAAAATAATTGCTTTACAAATGTATGTATAGAAATACTTAAATACTTTATTGTACAACAATTCGTTTATAAAAATACGATAATTAATAATTTTATGGTGATAAGAATAAATCGCTGGGGGGCCGAGTCTGCTATTTCAATCGTGTCGAAATAGAATCGAAATCGTCGCTCTATAGAAAGTCACCGGTACAATTTTGACAGTTTTTCGTAGTCTATTATTACAATCGTACTCCAATAGACTTCTATCGGTCGGCAGATAGAATTCTACTAACACGCACCGCGCCAGTGACCGCTAGTCAGTTACATTTTTGATAGTCTACTAACATTTTGACAGCTAAAAACAGCAACACCAGAGGTGCAGCACTCCACTTTTACTTTTTGCTACACTTCCACGCCGTAGACCCTCTACGTCGTAGAGCTTCTACGATTATCACGTTTTTGGAACGTGATAATCTCTTTGACAAAATTAGCATGAAAATCCTTAGGGTCGTTTTAAACTATTATATTTTATATTTAGATCTTTTAACTACCGAGTGCTGACAGAAGTGAAACCTAATTAATAATTTATTTTTGAGTTCAAAGATTTTATCTACTAACAACACTAACTACTAACACTAAAAGAAATTTCTACTTCAAAAATTGACCGGGTACGACGTTGATGATGAGAAAAAAATTCTACACTGAACGAATTTTTACACTGACTTAAATTGATTACACAATATTATTTAATAAGACCTGTAGATAACCGGGATTAACTTTAGATGAAGATGATGATTATATTATTTAGTAGCAAGGTATTAAATCTACCAAAGAACTATCAAAAAAAAATCTAGACGAGTTTGCGGTCTATTATATGCACATGCATATATGCACACACTATAGCTGCGTCTCGTAACGGTGTCTCGTGTCCAGAGATTTTTCCTCATCTAAAAATATGCGTACCGTGCTGAAAGAAGTTTTCACTTCAAAATGCTCGTAAATGGAAATAAAAATAAGCTGCACTCAATACATAATGGTCACTTATCTCAGGAACAATTGTAGAGAAGTAAACAGAACAGAATCGAAATATTATACTTCTATAATTTATTGTACAACGATTTGTTTATAAAATTACAATAATTAATAACTTTAACTGACTCTGGTGATAAGAATAAAATCTCTCGCTTTTTATTTTTTAAACCACTGACGTGGCAGACAAGCATACGGATGACCTGGGGGCCGAGTCTACTATTTCAATAGTGTCGAAATGAAATCGAAATTATCGCTCAATATAAAGCCACGTGTACAATTTTGACAGTTTTTCGTAGTCTATTATTACAATGGTACTCCAATAGACTTCTATAGGTCAGCCGATAGAATTCTACTAACACGTACCGCGCCAGTGGCCGCTAGTTTTTAATAGTCTACTAACATGGAAAGCGGTCACAGTAGCCTATGAACGTTTGAAACACCAGAGGTGCAGCAAATCCTTTCTACGTTTTGCTACACTTCCAAGCCGTAGACCTTCTACGTCGTAGAGCTTCTACGACCATCACGTTCTTGGAACAATCAATCTTTATCTAGCTCTTAAACAAAATTAGCATGAAAATCCATTGGGTACTTTTAATTTATTAGATTTTATATTTAGATCGTTTAAATACCCAACGGATTTTCAAGCGTATTTTGTTTATGAGGAATGTTAATATATAGTACATGCATATGAGCACTCGAGAGAAGCTAAACCTTAAAAAATACAGTTTCAGTACGCGATTTTAAGCGCTAGTGTACAAACGACAAAAAGTGTTACACTCAATACAAAAGTTAGTCGAACAAAATGTGTCGGAACTGTTTGTCGTGAAATATTTGGGACTCGTTCTGATCTGAGAGTTGAACTTATTTGAGAGTCAAATACCATATATTTTGTACTTGGTGTTTACTTACAATCGTAATTGTACCTATATACACAGACAATTAAAATTTAAGTACCTGTCTGTGATTACATATTAACAGCTTTTTACTAAGTGCATAATGAAAGCAATTCAGGTACTGTAATAAAAAAAAATGAAAAAAATATCTGTTTGTCCGCAAAGGAAGGATCTTACGGCACATAATAGGTATCCACTACAAAAAAATCTTTGAAAACTACCTTAGAGCAGTAAAACTGGATTTAGAAGAATGTGGTGGGTGAGACTGTGGGCATTAGGCCAGTCTCTCTCTTCATATAATTGTATCCCCATTTACTTACAAAGCTTACCTGGATTTAAAGTCTGGAATTGAATTTTATTTGACTGCTACAAGCAAATATAGTTTGGTTTTGATTTTACTTTTGACATTAAACGTCCTTAACACACCTATAAATAAATAAATACATATCGTTGGGATAACTCACACAACGCCATCTGATCCCAAACTAAGCAGAACTTGTAATATGGCAACCAGATAACTGATAAACATACTTATACATTTTAAAATACATACATATTATAGATAGGAAACAACCAGACACAGAATAAACGATCGTGCTCATCACACAAAGTTTAATTCTGGGTGAAACTCGAATCCACAACGTCTTGCGTAGTAGTCGGACACACTTCCACCGCCAGGCGGTATTAAATTTCACGAAAATCAATTTGGATTTACAGTAGGAAAATCTACTATTGTCGCAGCGATATCAGTGCGAAAGACTGTCACTTTATTGGTTTCTCAATATGTGCTGGCCATCTTCCTAGATATTTCTGGGGCTTTCGGTAACGCTTGGTGGCCAATGCTATTAATGAAATTAAAGTCTCGCGGTTGCTATAGAAATATTTACTCTCTTATTTATTCATATTTTTCACAAGGTACAACAACTTTAAAATTAGGTCATTATTCTGCTACCAAAACGTTAACAATAGGCTCTCCTCAGTGTTCTGTGCTAGGCCCACACTTGTGGAACTTAAGATTTGATGATTTTTTCAGTTTACCATTACCGGAGGGCTGTTCAATGACAGGATACGCCGATGACGGTATGTTGCTCGTTCAGTCGAATACTCGTGCGGGACTCGAGAGCTTGGCCCACACGTGTTTGCGCGTCGTTGCGGAGTGGGGCGTACGAAACAGGTTATTTTTTGCACCCAACAAAACATTTCAGTTGCTTTTAAAAGGAAGTATAAAAGTACCACCGCGCATTAATTTGAATAACGTTTACATTAAAAATAAAACTTCGGTTTGCTATTTAGGATTGATTTTAGAGAGAAATTTTGCATTCGTTGAGCACATGAAAACTGTAGGTGAAAAGGCCAAAAATAGCTTTTACGCGTTGTCGAGAATATCTACTGCTACATGGGGACTTTCGTTCAAAACACTGTATGTGTTACGGGGCGCCGGTATGGGCAGATAAGGCTACTATTGGTGCTGCACGTTTAAAGTTACTGCAAAGTCAACGCCTTGCATTGATATTTTTATGCTAGGCTTACAGGACGGTTAGCACGTAAGCTCTGCCGGTGACGGCAGGGGTCCTCCCGGTTGATCTCGAAATTCAGAGACGCGCTAAGGATGGCATGGATGATAGGTTTTTGTTAGAAAGAGATCGTCATAGAATTGCCAGACTGTTTCGTGATAATGTACGTGAAGAACTTTTAGACGAATGGCAGCTGCGTTGGAACACTTCCATCAAAGGGCGCCACCTCTACCAGTTTTTCCCAGAAGTTCGTGAACGCCTGGGAATGTCCTGGCTGGAGGTTGATCACTGTGTTGCTCAATTTCTCACGGGACATGGTAACTTTAGGAGCAAATTACATTCGTTTAAGCTGGTTGAGTCACCGTTCTATCAGTGTTCAACTGCTGACGCCAAATATGATCAGACCGCCCATCATATACTTTGGGAGTGTAGCCTTTGGCAAAATGATCGATATAATATGCTTAATTGTTTACAAGTAACATCGGGAGTAGTTTACTATGCGGATCTCGTGGCATCGAGGGTAAAATTTCGTGCTTTTAAACGTTTCTGCCATACATATTACTGGAATCAAACATACTCGTAGCTCACATAGGACCCGTATTATACTATTACCGTGGTGCTTCCCTATTTCTATAGGATTTACACCTAGTTGCTTTCCAGGTCTCCCGCTTTGCAAAGGAGTGAATAGGCATTACGTTCTTTTCTTACTTCCTCACATTATCTTCTGATTAATTTCGTTGCGGGTTCCAAGACATGCTAACTTCTCCTGGGACTTCACCGAGATCGAGCTCGGTGTAACTTTTCTGGGGTTTTGGTCATTGCTGTAGATCCTGGTTTACAGGAGTCACAGTAATGGGAATGTGGGTGGGATTAGTCCCAATTAAAAAAAAAATCTGATCCCAAACTAAGCAGAACTTGTAATATGGCAACCAGATAACTGATAAACATACTTATACATTTTTAAATACATACCTATTATAGATAGGAAACAACCAGACACAGAGAAAACGATCGTGCTCATCACACAAAGTTTAATTCTGGGTGAAACTCGAATCCACAACGTCTTGCGTAGTAGTCGGACACACTCCCACCGCGCTACAGAGGCTGTCAAAACAAACCAATACTAAACATTAAAAAAAACTTGTTTTTTTTTTAATATCCCTTGTTACAAACGTTTAATGAGTACCAAAAGTCTACAGTATATTCTTCAAAAGGGGTCCTAGAAGGTTTTTACAGGGTCGGCAGCACGAGTGCCGCGCCTCTGGTGTTGCAAACGTCCATAGATTAGGGTAAGTAATTGCATAAGGTGGTTCTTAATCTTGTCTACCTTACTGGTTAAAAAAATGTGTGTGTCCCAGAGTACACAGGTATGAAGTGAAATGTTTTTTACAGCTATAAAATTTCTCTCATATATCGAAAAAGAAGTTTCACTTCAATACATCATGGCGCGTAACCGAAAAACGTGACGAATTTTTTTACAGCTATAAAATTTCTCTCAACGTCGATAAGGAAATTTCACTTTATACTTTTCACTTCACACTTTCACAAAAAAAACAAGTACAAACAACAGTAATTTGTAAATGCAAACCAACAGCTTATATGTATGCACACTCTACCTTTTAAGCGATAATATATTGAGCAATGAATTTACACAAAAATAACCCACAAAATCGAACTCTCCAGTGTAGTTATAAATCACTTTCCTATACACTTCATAAAGTATCTGAATAACAGTGTTCTTCTCCCTCCGTTCCGACCTACATCCGCTCCTTCCTTAGGGAATCACCTTCGTTTGACGGCTATTATAGTTCGCCAGCACTTATTTTTTGCTAAGACTTACTTGACCGCAATATTTTTTCACACATACGCTTATAAGATAATGTGGGAGAATATTTATCATAGAATGATGATGTCTTGGTAAGTCCATAAATCTATCTACAACGTCTGAAAATAAATAAATAACTATTGTGAGACATTTTTTTTAAAACCGCCATCTTGCTCTAACTAAGCTAGTATAAGCTTGTGGTATGGTATTTAGGCAACTGCTAAACATCTGTAATAATATTATAAATGCGAAAGTTTGTAAGAATCTATAGATGTATGTTTGTTACTCTTTAACGCAGACTACTGAATGGATTTTGATAAAACTTCACCATAATATAGCTTACACGTCAGAATAACATATAGTACTTTTTAACTTGGGAATTAGTTTTTTGTGGAAAACGGGAACAGGAAAACTATTATTTATTAAATATTATACATAGGAAACAATCGAAGCCCGAAACAAACATTTGTGGATCATTCAAATATTTGTTACGATGCAGGATTCAAACCCGAAATCTCAGCGCGATAGTCGCATGCACTATAACTTACACCACGGAAGCAGTCTATATCAAATAGTATCATCATCATCCGAGCGTCTGTCCCAGTTGCGTCTCGCGACGCCCGGGGTCCGCTTTCCTACATTTTCTCCTCCACTTCGCACGGTCTTCGGCATCCCCTGTAGTGAGACCATTGGCACGCATGTCATCCCTTACGACGTCAAGCCAGCACTTCTTGGGTCTTCCCCTCTTACCGGGACCCGGCGGGGCTGACATGGCCAGACATTTGTTACCTACGTAGCCCGGCGGTTGCCGCAAGACGTGACCATACCAACGAAGGCGACACTCTTGCAACTTGTCTGCAATGTCACGGACGTGAAGGCCGCCGCGGATGCGAGAGTTTCTCACGCGGTCCATCCGCGTGACCCCACACATCCACCGCAGCATCTTCATTTCCGTGACACGCAGCTCCTGCTTGTGTCGCTCCAATATCGGCCACGTCTCACTGCCATGTAAAAGGACAGGTCTAATAATGGTTTTGTAGACCTGTCCCTTCAACCGGATCGGCATTTTAGGGTCACAAATGACACCGGTCATCTCCCGCCATTTGGCCCACGCGGCAGCAATGCGTGACTTGACATCGCAATCGATGTCACTGGACGTCTGAAAAACAGATCCCAGGTATTTAACCTGGTCCGTGCGCTCGACCAAATCACCGCCTATGCGGACGGATGTGGGATCTGTCGAGTTTAGTGCCAAGTACTCGGTGTTCGCCACATTTAGTTTCAGACCGCCGTTCTCAAGCGTCTCCTTCCACGCCTTTACACGTCGCACCAATCTGCCCCTGTCCGCGTCTGCCAGCGCAATATCGTCAGCATACATGAACAACCATGGAGGCTGCTCATGTGGGTTTCTGATGCTGTCCGACAATTCGTCTAATATTACACTGAACAGAAGCGGACTAAGGACCAAACCCTGGTGTACCCCGACGGTGATGGTGAAGGGTTTCGTGTCGCCAACAGCAGTCCGAACCATTGAATCGGAGTCACAGTACATGTCCCGGATAGTGTCAATATAGACCTCTGGAACCCCTTTGGACCGCAGTGCCCACCAGATCATCGCACGAGGAACACAGTCGAAGGCCTTCGGCATGTCTAGAAACAAACAGTGCAGAGGCGTGTTCTTCGACCTGTATTTCCATGCGACAACCCTCAGGGCAAAAACAGGGTCCGTGGTCCGATAACCAGGGCGAAACCCATATTGACACTCCGAGAGAGTGCACTCCTGCCGGATACGAGAGTCTATAATCCTCTCGAAGATCTTCATGGTGTGGGACATCACCTTAATACCGCGGTAGCTCCCGCTCTCCTGCACTGACCTTTTACCTTTGAAGACTGGAGTAATAATACTCATTCTCCATTGGTTTGGGATCTGCCCGCTGAGGAGTATGCGGTTAAAAAGGTTTACTAAGATGCCCACACCGCGAGGACCCATCGCCTTCCAGGCTTCGATGGGGACTCCATCGGGTCCGACAGCTTTCCGATTCTTCATGCGGCGAAGCGCAGTCAGGACTTCTCCAGGCGTTACCGGTGGCACTAGTCCCTGATTCGGAGGGAGGTCCGGAGGCTGCACCTCTTTGTGCTGTTTATTAAGCAGCTCGTGGAAGTACGAGCGCCATCTCTCCTTTACCGCGAGGTCTTCGCTTAACATGTTGCCCTCAAGGTCTTTTACACAGCGACACTTGGATATATCCTGTGCCGCTTTGACCCTGGAGCGCGCCAGCTTATAGATGAGCTTCTGCCCCTCAGACGATTCCAGCTTATCATACAGAGGTTATAAGTGGTCACGTCTGGCTCTGGCTACAGCTCTCTTTGTGGCGCGCTTGGCAGCCCTGTACGCGTCGCGGTCTTCAGGAGATCCGGTCGCTTGCCACTTTTTAAAGAGGGCTTTCTTCTCCCTAGTCTCCCTCTGGACTGCGTCGTTCCACCACCAAGTTTCCTTGTCACATTTGCGTCCACCCTTAGACTCACCGAGCACCACCTTCGCCGCTCCAAGGATGGCCGCCTGAACTTTGTCCCAGCAATCTTGAACTGGTTCGCCTTCAGTGTCGGTGCACTTGTCACCGACAGCCGAGACGAACTCCTGGGACCTAGTTTCATCAAGCAGCCACCATCTGATGCTGCGCTGGCACCGCTCGATGCGCTTGCCTTTGGGCTTCACGCAGAGGTCCATGACAAGGAGACGGTGTTGTGCAGTAAGACTCTCACCGGGTATGACCTTGCAGTTGGCCACCTTGCCGATGCTGTGTCGCCTAGTGAGTAGGAAATCGATCTGAGTTGTACGCCTCCCGCTCTTGTAGGTGATGAGATGTTCGGATTTCTTTTTGAAATACGTGTTCACAATGACCAGATCGGCAGCCGCACACGTTCTGAGGATAGTTTCTCCTTCAGCGTTGCGGGTGCCGTATCCAAAACCACCATGAACACGCTTAAACTCCTCACACCTCTCACCCACATGACCGTTTAGGTCGCCGCCCAAAACGATTACCTGTGACAACGGAATGCTCCGAAGCACTCCCTCGAGTTGACCCCAAAACGACATCTTATCGGCGTCGCTACAACCGGCCTGTGGCGCGTAGGCACTTATCAGGTGGGTAATAATCCCATCGATAAGCACCCTCACGATCATAAGCCGGTCGCTACAGCGTTTCACCTCCAAGATGCCACTCTGCAGCCCCTCGGAGAGCACAACGGCCACCCCGTTCTCCCCACCAGGCGCACCCGCATAATACAGCTTGTAGCCGTTCTGCAAGGGCCGGGCTCTGTTGCCCTTCCACCGAGTCTCCTGCAGGAACGCCACGTCCACCCTCCGCCTGGAGAGTACTTCGGCCAACTCTACCGCACGCCCAGTCAGCGCGCCAATGTTCCAAGATGCGAAGCGGATTCGGGTTGGGGCTAACTTCTTTAGCCGTGCTGGCCCGACACACGGCAGCCCTAGCCCACTTGCCACAGGAGTCGGGCGGGGCTCCTGCGCGACGTTTTGCGGCGGCGCCCTATCCCTAGCAGCATTCCTATAGTCCTTTTCCATTTTTGTTTCGGCGGGTGGCTTTTATGGGAGCGACGCCCTCAGACCTCCCAACCCTAGAGGGGAAAGCCAGCGCCAGAGCCTCGTCCGTTAATCAGCAGGTGCACGCACTAGCACGGGAGGTTGACTTGGGCCCCGAAGATCTTGGTGGGGCCCCTTACACCCAAATCAATTCTATATCAAATAGTATGTCGTATGTATATCTACTGGTAGTGTGCCTGAAGGAGGCTAACGTGCAACCAATCCCCAAGAAAGGGGATAGGTCAGACCCAGGCAACTATCGCCCCATAGCCGTCACCGCAGTCATCTGTAAGGTTATTGAGCTCATCATAAACAAGCAGCTCATGCGTTATCTGGAAGATCCACTCCTTAATAAACGATCGCCGAAACGGATTTAGGCCGAAACGGTCAACGGGTGATCTTCTGGCATACGTTACATACCTTTGGGGTGAGGCTATGGAGAATCATGGCGTATCCTTGGCCATCAGTCTGGACATCGCCAAGGCTTTTGATAGAGTCTGGCCACCTCAACTATGCACTTGGCTCGCCAGCTTTCTGCATGAGCGCCGTATTCGGGTCCAATGCGACGGTCAGGCTTCTGACTACTTGTAGATAAATGCTGGCGTGCCGCAGGGGTCCTTTCTGTCGCCCACTCTCTTTCTTCTCATATCAATGATATGTTGTCCCTGAGCAACATACATTGTTATACAGGTGATAGTACATTTCATGGGAGACATGTAAGTCACCCGACGGCAAAGCAGACGGATGTTGAGGCTAAGAGGAGACAAGTTGTGGCGGAAATCGGTCGGAGTCTGGACCGCATCTCTCTGTGAGGTCCCGATAATCTGGTCGAATTCAATACCTGGAAAACACTGCTAAATTATTCCCTTTGCTTCTCCTTCCAACTCTTCAAAACACAAAACTACTGCTGCAAAATTACCTCGGCATTCTGAAGTTAGACGTTCGTCGAGAGCTTAACAATAAAAATTACATAGAGGGGTGCATCAGCTTGATCAGAGATGCTTATTATATAAGTGTCAGATTTGTCTGTGCGTGGAATACTGCTCACATCTCTGGATGGCTCCGCCAAGTACCTGCTTGAAGCTCTCGACGTGATACAGCGACGTGTCATCCGCATTATTGACTGTCCAGAGGTTACTGGTAAATGCGCAGAACGATCGCTAGCTTAGCTGCATTTAAACGTATCTACCAAGTTGAGTGTTCTGAAGAACTCTTCCAATTGGTCCCACCCTCCCCCTTCCGTTCCCGAACAACACGGGCGGGGCAGAGATGTCATCCTTATACTGTGGACACCATCGTGCCTAGAACCCAAAGATTTTGTAGATCTTTCATTTGTAGCACCATAAAAGCATGGAAATCTCTGCCAGCGCACGTGTTTCCCTCCTCTTACAATCCTGGGTCCTTGAAGAGAAGCATGAAAATGTATATTTCTAGGCCGTCAAGATGGGCGTCGCTATCGGAGCACTGCAGGTTGAGATAGCGGCCCCAATCACGGGTCGTAGTCTTTGCTTACCATCAGGTAGGCGACGCAATTTAGACGTGCCACATATAAAACAAAAATAATTGCATTTTTAGCGTTTGCTGCAGAGAGCCCAAGCTTGCGATCTTACCATACTTTTTTTGAAAATAACGTTATCAATCGTAACTTGGCGGAAATCTCACACCTATTTCTTCAAATCGGTGTACTCGTACTATAATACGTAAACATTTCACTTTAGGTATTTGTGCACGTAATAGGTAAGTGTTGAGCTTATTGCCTTGATGCAATGGATTAAGGTTGTAGCTATCTGCTGTAAAAACAATCAAGCCATTCACAAAGCCTTTAAGTTGGGTTAACGATTGTTACAGAAGAGCCCTGTCTCGTGTGACTTTTATTGAGCGACGATTTCGATTCAATTTCGACACGATTGAAATAGCAGACTCGGCCCCCAGTTCAATTGACCGAACTAGCGAGAGAATACTCGTTCAGTTGATTGACTTAGTAAGAAATAAGTTCTCATTAGTTCAGTTATTTGAAGCACAGTGAATTATAAGGCTGTCTTGTATACTTAAATTTGAAAACGCAATTTACTTAATTCTATGTTCCTTAAGTTCTTCATTTTCTGAAAGTCAGAAGCTTCTCTCTTATCTTGTACTTAACTATTAGGCCTTTACTGTAATATAGAGTGGTCAATCTATAAATATAGAATTCAATCTTACATTCTACCAATACAACTACTTTAAATTCAAAAATCGTCCTTATAACTTAGCAATACAATTCAAAGTTACTATGAAGCGTTACATATTTTTAACCAACATTAATTGATTCAGGAATAAGCAAAACACGACCTTATTTCAAGGCATTTAAAGATGATATACTCCGTAAATATAAGGTGGTAAGCAGATCATTTTATTAGCTGCGAGTCGTCACGTACAAGTTATCGTATCCGTGTCGTGGAATAACAACTGGTTGTAACTTGGACTTTGGGATAAGTGATAGGTATTTGTCGTTCCATAATACCTGGCTTAGCGAATACGGGTTATATTTTAGGTGATATTATAGGTTAAAGTTTTGGCGATATTTGTACCTATTTAGAACTGGATATTATACGAGTAATAGGTGACCCCCGGCGTCGCCCGTGACATAATTGGAACTCCCATCGCACTTATTTAATCCCGTGGCTTTTAAATTCCACAATAATGCATTAAAATTTGCGCGATTAGTTGACATTTATGACTACTGCTCAGCTCTCCAGAAAAAATAGCGTGATGATTTATAACCTATTCGATAAATGGGCTATCTAATACTAAAAGAATTTTTCAAGTCCGACCAGTAGTTCCAGAGATTAGCGCGTTCAACCAAAACTCTTCAGCTTCATAATATTTGTATAGATTTAGAACTGGATATTATACGAGTATTACAAGTATTTTTTTTATCTATCACGCCTTATCCTCTATGGGGTGGCAGAGGCATGTTATATGCCCACTTTTTGCCATGTGTATTCCTGTCCCAAGTAATAGGTGGTGAGCCCATTGCCGTATTGAAATAGCAGGTTGTGGCTACCTGATGTTGAAATTTTTTCAAGCTGCCCATAAGGCCTTCAACTTGACTTAACGACTGCCATCTTACTGGCAACCGGGACCAATGGCTTAATGTGCCTTCCGAAGCACGGAAACTCTCTAAAAACGGAAATGTAAATGCCACAAAGTGGTCACTTAGAGGTCAGTTATGAAATTTCTTTTTGCTTTAGAAAATTGTATATATTATCTCTGAGTGCTATAATCTACTTTTTGTACCACAAATTTACTAATTACGGAATGTATAGGTTAAATGAGTGCCACCGGGTTCAAAGTATGCGATGAGCAATGCCACCGGGCACAGCTAGTAAGTACACAACAAAGTTATAATATTTACATTATTTATAACTCGAGAATGGATGGGCCGATTTTTATGATCCTAGATTTGTTAGATTTGTCTCTACGACTTAGAAAATATGTTACGTTATTTATCTCGTACATTTTATATTATAAATCGGTCCAGAACGGAGACCCTGCCAAAGTATGGAAATTTCTCAGAACATTAGGGGTTGGAAAGCAGCGTCAAAATCTGATGTCAAACTCTCTTAATATTGATTCGCTAAACAATCATTTCACATCTTCGTCTAAACTAGATCAGTCTAACAGAGACAATAAATTGCAGTTTCTTTCATCGCTTCCAATACCTGATCATTCACCGTTCAATTTTGATCAATTATCTGCGTGTGATGTTAAAAAGAGTGTTATGTAGAAAGGATCCAATGCGGTTGGCAGTGACAACATTAGCCGTAAGATGGTGAAACCCGACATTGATGAAATTATCCCCATTATTTGTCACATTTTTAACCATTTCATTAACTGCGCTGAGTTTCCGAAAGCCTGGAAAGATGCGGAAATTATTCCTCTACCTAAAAAATCCAACCCATCATCCTTTTCAGAATATCGTCCCATTTCCATATTACCGTTCCTATCCAAAGTCCTAGAACGACTCGTACACTCTCAACTTCATGCATACCTCAATAGAAACGATCTCCTAAATTCTTTGCAATCAGGCTTTCGGCCAGGACACAGTACAACCAGCGCATTGACCAAGGTCACTGATGATATCCGTCTAGGGATGGAAAGCGGTAATCTTACGGTGCTTACATTGCTCGATTTCAGCAATGCTTTTAATACTGTGGATTTTAGTATCCTGCTAGGAATAATACGCTCTATTAACATATCTCTCTCTTTTAATTTTAATTTTATTGAATAATAAATTCTAAATAGTTATTTTATAATTTTAATTATTAAATAAATTCTGAATTGTAATTTCTTAATTTTAATATGACATTTTTATGTTTTTTATTTTTAAATTAATAATTAATGTTTTTTTATTATATTCAGTTATTATTAATTATTTATATTATTTGGAATTTATTTTTATTAATAAGATTACTTATGTTTTAAATTTTTTAATTTTTATGTATCCTATAGCATTAAATTCTAAATTGCAATTTCTAAATTATATTATTTAATTAATTAAATTCTAAGTTGTAATTTCATCATTTTAATTTTTAAATGAGTTAAGTTATGAATTGTAATTTCTTTATTTTAAATTATAATATTTATCTTTTTATTTTTAAATTAATAATTAATTATTTTTTATTATATTTTGATTTTATTAATTATTCATATTATTTAGAATTTCCTCTTTTATTAAGATTTCATGTTTTAAATTTTAAAATGTATATGTATCTTATCATATTGCATTACATTGGCATAAAGCTGTAATAAATGTTATAGATGTATGTTAAATAAATAAATAAATAAATAAATCTCCACTAGTGATTGACTGGTTTCATAGTAACCTTTTTGGACGCCGACAGCGTGCTCGCTTTGAGGATTCCTTTTCTACATGGTGTAGTACTTCTGTCGGCGTATCACAGTGTGGCGTGCTATCTCCCATGCTGTTCACAGTTTTTATTAATTCTATCTCTAGGTATTTATTTTATTCTTACCACCTTTATGCAGATGATCTCCAAATTTACAATCGAGCTCCATTGGCTGAATTGTCGACGCATTTACAATCATTAACACAGACTTGGCGTACATCTGTCAGTGGAGCAAACAATATGGCTTAGAGGTCAATCCCTCTGAGACTCAAGTTATTGTGGTGGGCAGTTCGCGAATGCTAGGTCATATTCAATGGACAATTCTTCCGGATATAAAATTTGATGGAGTCACCCTGCAAATTAGCCATGAAGTAAAGTATTTAGGTATCTTAATTGACAGCTCACCGTCTTGGCGTCCCCAAATGAGGGAAGTCAGCCGTAAGTTATTTGCTTCTGCAGGTTCTCTGCAAAGATTACGCAACTTCCTTCCAACAGCCACCAAATGGGCGCTTGCAGAAACCCTTCTCTTTCCTGTACTCGATTATGCTGATGTCAGTTATCTTTATATCACTGAGGAGCAGCTAGACAAACTTGAGCATTTTCGAAATTTTTGCATTAGATTTATATTTGGGTTACGCAAATATGATCACGTATCACAATTTCGCAAATTGCTCAAGTGGCTCCCGATTCGTTTTCGACGGAATGCTCATATTCTCTTTTTGCTTTACAGCACCCTTTTCAATGCTACTTCTCCCATTTATTTGAAAGAACGTTTTATGTTCCTTAATGACACACATTTGAGATCCTTAAGGTCATTAGAGACTCGGGAATTAAAAGTTCCTAAACATTCCACATCGTTTTACGATAAATCCTTCGCTGTACAGGCTGTACGGTTGTGGAATGAGTTACCACTAAATATAAGGCTTGCGCAATCACTGAATGCTTTTAAAAAACTTGTTAAAGAGCACAACTTGTCATTGTAGTATTTTTTATGAATGTAAATATTGTAAATAGTGTGTATATACCTATATTTATATGTGTGTATGTATGTATTTATGTATGTATTGTATGTATTTATGTATGTGTGATGATGAGTTGGAACGTTTTAGGTAAAATTATTACATTTATTAGTTATTCATGTTCCATATAAAATTTAAAACACTAATTGCTACCCATTTCCCAAGTGATCCTTGACAATCTTCTCCATCCAAAGGTTGCCTGTAAGAGATTGCTCTTTAGCGATAAGGCCGCCCTTTGTACATTTATAAGACTGTAATCTCTTAACATGAGTGTTTGTTATTGATGTGCAATATAGTTTAATCTATTATATTCTATTCTATAGTACCCGGTTTTAAGGCCTAATTATTGTATCCTATTTATCATAAACAAAGAATTGTAATTTTAAATTTAAATTTAAGGTGGTACAGTGCTTACCGGGGCCACTAGCTTGTAATAAAAGTAATTCTTTCTTATATTGGTGCAAAATTTTTCGCTTTAAAACGAAAATAAATTCATAGAGTATATGTACAAACACTCTGCACTACAAAGAGGCTTTCAAAGCGTGAGAAACTTGGATTTTCCCTCAACATAATTCAAACTCGACAACAACTTTGCATCATTCAACACAGAGTATAGTAGAATTACTTGGTAACTACTTTACGGTGTAACTAATGGTTACAGCGCGTTCAAGATCCGTAAGTGAAGGTATTTAACCGTTGTTATACTAGTTTGCGACATTATTGTAATATTTATCATTATTGTCTGTCTCGGTGGCGCAGTGGTAGTGTAAGCGACTTGAAAAATTTCAACAGCTGGTAGGTGCCTGCTGTTGAAAATTTTCAAGCCGCCCACACCCTCTTTCTGTCTTTTTCAACACGAATCACCACCTATTACGTGGGACAGGAATACAAATGGTGAAAAGTTGGGTTATAATATACCACTGCAACCCCTTAGGGGATAAGGCGTGATTGATAAACCGAAACTAGCTGAATTTCTGTACTGTATTGTAATCAAGATTATGAGACTGTCAATATTAACGCAGCCGTAAAAATTACCGTATATGAAGGGAATATAGATTTGGAGGGGAGTAAATATAGGAATATCTAATACAAGCGTGGAATATATGACTTGACGTGACGATTCTGGGTGACATTGGTAAATAAGAAATTGATAAATAAAGTTAGTAAATAAGTGAATGTTTGTCATATTGCTATTTCCTTAAAATGATTTTTTTTAAAAAGGAACATGTTAAAATGTACTAAATACATATATTATACATGGTCTAGTCATTACGTCGGAAAAATCTGGTTAGAAATGTAAATGAACCGATAAAGAACGCGAACGTTTGTACAATATACAAACGTTCGCGTTTATAATGTTAGTAGGATGTGCAAAGGTGGGTAGGTGACATTTAATGCATGTATTTCACAACGTCTGACATTTTTGGCACAGAAGACGAAAGTTACCCTGTTAAAATTGATTGAAGTCAAGGACTTATTTACTTATTTGATGTATAAAAACATACAGTTTTGTGTTACAACAAAATTTCATACACACATACATACATATTGTCACGCCTTTATCCCCGAAGGGGTAGGCAGAGGCATATTAAATGCCCACATTTCACCGTATGCATTTTTTCCCACGTAACAGGTGGTGAGCCAATTGCCGTGCTGAAATGGACAGGCGCAGGCCGTGGCAACCCGCTGTTGAAATTTTTGTAGCCGCCCATACGGCCTTCAACTTGGCTTAACGACTGCCATTAAATTGGCAACCGGGAGCAACCTCTTAACGTGCCTTCCTTCTTAAGAACTGGGGTGGGTCTAAAGGGCCGAATTAATTCAATAAAATGTGTCTATTTTAGATGTTAAATTTGGAAGAAATTTTGAAGAAAGTTGCCTTTTTAGTGAGGTGGTAACATAAAGGCTAAAAGTCTTATGTGCTAGACACGAATTAGCACGAACCTTTAAAGTCCTGGTAGTCTCGGACTCAATAACGAAATTAATCTTACAAAATATAATGCATTTAGTTTGTAGCGCTTGTAGTCACTCTAACTCAGTTGTAAAAAATAACTGCGATAAGCAGCTTGCGCTATGGTTGATCCTGAGATGGGTGACATTTCCATTATGTGAGTATTACCGATAAGTTTACATGAAATAATTTTAAAAGAATTACATTCTTCACATTTAGGGATGGTAAAAACAAAAGTCGAGGCTCGATCGAGATTTTGGTTTCCGGGTATCGATCTAGCCATAGAAACATTAATAGGGTCATGTAATATATGTATACAACTACGCCCGTTCCCGCCGCGCGCTCCTCCGGCACATTGGAAGTTACCGCAAAAACCTTTTGTTAGACTACACTTAGACTTCTTGGGCCCAGTTAAAGGTTGTGTTTATTTGGTGATAGTAGATACACACTCAAAATGGGTAGAGGTATACAAGATGAATAGCACTACTGCTTCTACGGCAATCATTGACAAACTATATGATTTTATGTCTAGATTTGGGGTTCCGGAGACGATAGTAAGCGATGATGAATATGATTTTGTTCACAAGAATTTGAATTTTTCTGTGTTTCGAATGGCATAACACAATTGACCTCGCCCGTGTATCACCCGGCTAGCAACGGTCAAGCCGAAAGCTATGTTAAAGTGGTATAAACGGGTCTAAAATCGTGTTTGTTGTCGGCTACTAATATTAAGGAATCGTCGGGAATGTTTTTCAAATATTTGATGGATTATCGTAATTCGGTTCATACAACCACGGGGTTGTCACCTGCTCAATTGGTATTTGGTCATAAGTTAAGGTCGCGATTAGACTTGATTAATCCCAAGTTATCGGCGGTCTCGTCCCCGCCTGCCTCCACCATTAATCTGGTTCATAATCAACAGTGCTCACAAACTAAAATCCAAAGGATGAAACAAAAGTTTTGGAGAAAAATGACATTGTATTATATAAAAAATTTGTAAACATAACAAGTTATACTTGGAGTATGGGAATAATATTAAATAGAATAGGAAAAGTTGTGTATTTGGTAAAAGATTGTCATAGTTCAAATTAAGAGCGTTTTGAGTGGTTCAGAAAGCACGTTAAACCGTTGGTCTCTATTGCCAACAGGCATCAATCATATCAAACATTTGATAGTTTTTGAAAGGACAATGGCAGAATCTTACTTGAAAAAAAATTTTAGCGTTTAAAAATATGGCATACCGTAAATTCATTTATTATTTTTTCTACTTTTATTCAACATATCATCATGGCGTGTAAGACTTTCGTTAAAATATGATAATTAAGAATAACTATTTTGACTACGAAACTATTCCATTGTTATTGTAGTCTTCGCCCATCTTGGGCAGGCAAAGAAACTTAGTCCGTACAGCCATGTCTTCATTATTTATATTCTCTTAATATTGAGTTTTAGTCATGTCTAGTCCTTTTTCGATGTCATGTCCTCGTCCTAGATTCTGGTCCCTGCCCTAGTAAAGCAGTGGACCCTTTATATGGAGATTTGGCACAAACACAAAGAACACAGCTGTTCACTGCAACATTTCACTTTCCACAACTCATGCTCATTTTAAAACAATTTATATCACAATTCACTATCATAAAACACAAAATCACAAATGTTATACTAGTTGTTAACTATGCGTAATGTTCATGGATTGGCGCCATACTCCTGAAAACTCCAGGAGTATTTTTATTATTATTTTATGACCTGGCTACGAAGACCTTTTAGCTATATTTTGCTTGTTTCATATTTATTCAATCTTCATATTAGGGACCTAAAATGTCTTCGTCTTTTACCCCAGTATAGTAGTGGTTGCTAAAGTAGGGTTTTCAAGGGATTTTACGCGGGAAGATGGAATATCACACCTTTCACTGTAAGTACTTTAACAAAACAAGGTAAATATTGCTAGTTTTAGAAAATAATATACAGCAAGCGTATGCCGTTCGCCATTTTCAATTATAATCCTTATTAGTGCCTAAGTATCTTATAACTCAGTTGGTGAAAATTCTACGTGTGTGGCTGTGGTTTCATGTTCTTTTTTGCGCTGCCATTGTAATTCCCTGTAGAAAGTAATTTTTTTGGTATTGTAAACTAAAAGTTCTAAACTGAGCAGGCACCCACAACTACTATCAGTATCTTGGATATCAATAATCGACAAATCGGTAACGAAAAATTTATTTTGTGACGACTTCACAATCAATGATAATAGAGGGGTTTTTAGGCGGCAAAATGGCCGACACCATACGCTTACTATCACTTGTTTTCTAAAACTAGTACATTTATATTGTTTTATATGCAGGAGTGGTGGTTTCTTGGACGTAAAACTTGTTTTAATGCATACATACAGACATATTGTCACGCCTTTATTCCCGAAGGGATAGGCAGAGGCATACTAAACACCCACATTTTTGTCCCACGTAAAAAGTGGTGAGAGGTATAGTGAAAGACAGTGATATACCTAAATGCAATGAATTGCTATTTTGGAAAGTGAAATGTTACAGAGAACAGCGGTGTTCTTTGTGTTAGTGCTAAATCTTCTTAGAAAGCCCTAGTAAAGGATGCACTGCTTTACTAGGGCAAGGACCAGGACCTAAGATTGATGTACTAGACTTCACTAAAACTAAATATTATGAAATATATAAATACTAAAGACAAGGCTATACGGACTAAGTGTACTTTGCCTGCATAAGATGGGCTAAGACAATTAACAACAACAACATACATATGACTATGGACTTTGCGCGGGAACAGTGACAAGTCCGGACGCTTGCTGTGTATTATTTTCTAAAACTAGTGCATTTGTCATGTTTTATGTGCGGGAGTGATGGTTTCTTGGATATAAAAGTAGTGTTAACGTGCTATAGTGAAAAACAACGGTATAAATGCAGTGAAATGCTATTTTCTATCTTGCTGCGTAAAGTCAACTGAAAACCCCAGTATACGAACCACCATTATACCGAGTGCAAGACTAGGACCTAGGACTGACACGACCCTATATCGACATAGTGACTAGACATGACTAAATACAAAGAAAACATTAATACTGAAGACCAGGTCGTATGGACTAAGTTTCCTTTGCCTACCCAAGATGGGCGGAGACAACCAACAAAAACAACATATCATTACGGACGGAAGACAATGATATATATGCAGTGAAATGCTATTTTCTGTCTGGTCACGAAAAGTCCACTGAAAACCTCAATATAAGAATCACCATTATACTGAGGGCAAGGACCAGGAGCTAGGACTGGACAGGACTAATTATAAGATAAGATTGAAGAAATATGAGGTAAAAAATAAGATTTGGTTAAAAGGTCTTCAAAACCAGGCCATAAATAATTATAAAAAATTCAATGAAATGACAATAAAGTGTGTTTGTGACGGTTTGTGATTATTCGTGATGATTTTCTGCGGTGGTTTCATTTTTATGCTTTTAATTTTATTTGTATCTACAGATTAAAGATAAATATAGGTCTACAAAAAAGTCCGCGACGGTATATATCTTAAGGATACCGTACTATATCCATTTTAATAGCAAATTTCATAAAACTTCTCTATCTATCTATCTTATTAATAATCTTCCAAGTAGCCTAAAAATAAGTAAATAAATTATTGTTCTCTGTTAAATTACTGTTCCTCGTAGTCTGCAAGTACTTGCTTGCACAATTTAAATGGCTGTGGAAGGCGTAGCTGGTGACGGATGCCTTAACTTCATTAAGGTTGAATGAGAACTGGATTAGGCAAGAAACTAGTAGTTGAGTGTCTGGATCAAGCCATCACTTATAGCCATGAGCGTACCCAGGATATGGGCCAGGGGGGGGGCAATTCAGATTTTTATAATGTTACCTATTTTTAACCCCCCCCCCCATAATCGTTAAATGACAATTAATAGAGAACTGACATAATGCTGCAATGAAAATTATCGCCAGAGAACCCCGACTCTTTGAAAATTCACACAGCAGACATGGTGTTTGGGTTCAATAGTATCTACCTACTTTTAAAGGGTTGTTCCTTAAAATACAAGTATATATAAAAATTAATATTTTTGAATTTTGAAATTTAGTTTATTATTAGAAAAATAATATCAACCTTACAAACTATTTAAATACCCGCTCCTGACCGTTACCGGTGGAAAGGTGCCCATCACACTTGCCGCGTTTCCACGCTGGATTGCGATGGCCAGCCTCTGCACCTCTGTTTATTATTTAATTTATATTTTTTAATTTGGTTAAGTTCAAATCTATTTGTAAAGATAAATAAAATTAAAATGTCTGTTTGTGATTCCAAATTTACAGATTTTCACTACAGAAAAAAAAACTTTATTTTGCATAGACCATTTTAACGGCGCTTACAAAATGTCATAAGAAATGTTCATGGATATAAAGATAAATTTAATATTTTTAGAGTGACCACCGGTTTGAAGCATGCCTCTTTATAGAGTCCCATGATATCAGCAATGCTGATATTTTCACTGACTCTCTAAGCTGTCTACAGGCTCTTGAACAAGACAAGTACTTTTTTCCTGTGCCAACAAGCAAAAGAAAGTCCAATTAGTTTGGATTCCTAGTCACTGTGGTATTAAGGGCAACGAGTGTGCAGACACTCTTGCCAAAAGTGCTATAGTGTCGTCAACATTAGACCTCAAACACCTTGCATACCAAGGATATGACTTGCTAAGCCTTCCCCAAGGGGATCTCCAGTCCTCATGGCAGGCCCACTGGAATATTAGTAGCAGAAGCAAAGGGAAACATTTCCATGCCATTCAGCCCGAAGTCATTTTAAAACCATGGTTTTATCGTTTTAAAAAAGTTTCAAAAAGCATCATATCCGTAATCTGTAGATTGCGGTTAGGTTTTTGCTGCACACCAGTATTTCTTCATAAAATACGCGTTCGTGACTCTTCATTGTGTGAATGTGGCTTGGACAAAGGTTCATTAGACCACATTTTTTTTAGTTGCCCTAGAAATAATGTATTTCCCAACTTGTATTCCTGCTTAAATGAACTTGATATCCCTTTACCCTTTAACTTCTCCTCCTTACTAACCTATTCTTCTCCTGAATTGTTTAAACTTTTAATTTCCTTCATTCAGTGTAACTCCATCAGACTCTGATCCTTCTCCCTATTTGAAAATTATTATTATCTATATTATTCATATTTATTTGTTTTTATATTAGTGTTTTTTTTTCTTATTATGTTTATTCAAGAATTTTTCACATATGGACCAAAACCTAAATTGCTAAATTGTTATTCCTACATTTTCACATTTACAAATAATCTCCATCGCATGTTTGTTTTTGGCTGAATCGTTGAGTTCGTTCGACGAGTGCCATACCCAAAAAAATGAATTGAATTGAATTGACCACCGGTTTGGAACACGGCCCACCTGAGAAGAACCGGCAAGAAACTTAGGAATGTTTTTTTTGATGGCCTATTTACTATTTAATATTATTTCACTTTGCCAGCATATAATTTCTAGGCGTCCTTGTCCTGCAAATGAATGTCGAGAGCTTTTCATGCTGAACGCAATTAAAAGCCTTATATAGATCGCAGAATACCTACACCTAATGCATCTTGCTTGTCTTCAGATTTTGATAAATCAAATACGTTATTTACATAACAAAAAAACTATTTTTAAAATATGTATCTCTGTCTGTATGTTCCAGCTAATCTCTGACACAACTGAACCGATTTTAACGGGACTCTCACTGGCACTCTTATTATATGTAGAGGAAGTAACTCAGGCTACTTTTATCCCGTTCTTTAGTTTAAACCGCTGTGCGTCTACTAGTAAATAAGAAATACATATAAATTAAAACAGGTATTATTTATATAATTTCTTAAATAACTATGTTTAGTACGCTGGATGACCCACTGTTTTTACAGAAGCATAGCCAAGACGGCGGCTTGACCTTAAAATTTCACGCTCGCCTCACCGCCTCAAAAAGCAGGATCCAAACTAAACTCTAAAGAAGCTGGATAACGCCCAAACCATTAAAAGAGGCCACGATGGTAGCCAAACTCTACCGAGAATAGGGAGGATTTGCGAGGAGTTACTGGGGGCGCCCGGTGTTAAACTGATAGGTAGAGATCGTGAGTTTTTTTTTGTCGTTTCAAGTCCGGCTTGACGCTGCTAACAAACAGTTAAAAGGGACGTGCCTCACGATTTTTAAAAGATGTATAGGGTATTGAAAACGGGAAAATAGTTATTTTTGTACTATTATCGACAAAAGTAGGAGACCAAACCAAAGCCAGGGGGGGGGGGAAGGGGGCAGCTGCCCCACCCTGCCCCCCCTGGGTACGCCCATGCTTATAGCTTTTGATGATGTTCAACAGCACATACAGAATAATGACCTGTTGTAAGATAATGTTAAAATGCAACAGTCAATCATCAGTGATTTTAGGATTAGAGTTTAACCACAACAGACTTGTTAGTGTTTACATTTAAAAGGTAGAGTCCTTGTGACTGTAAATGCAAATAATGCACTGTTTTTGAAGGAGATTTGGATATTATAATAAACTATAACATGTAATTATTTTAGCAATAAGATTTAATGTCAACCCGCAATAGCTCACTCTTATAAAATACCTTACAATAACTTTATGAAAAATTTAGTACCTACTCCTGCTTATTATTTTATTATTATTTGTTTCAGATTAATATAGGTATGTGAAAATGTGTTATTATTATTTATTTCAGATTAATACATCTGATCACCTGTTGTTTGTGCGCTATAATATAGAAGTGGATTACTGTGTTTGATTGATGTGCAATAGGAGCAGCAGCTATTGGGAAGCATTGGCAACCTGCCGGCAGTTAATCCTACTACAGAAATTGCTATACTATAGGCTATAGAAGAGCTGCAACTTCAGACAACTATTGCATTTTCATCAGACAAATACAATATAGCCCCACAAGCCGTATAGTTATTTTTCCCCTGATTTATGATCTGCATCTAAATAAGGTTCAAGTCAACTTCACTTGCTGTCGAACGAGTGAACTGAATGCTGATACAAAGCTCGTCAAACCATTTTAATTGACTACTGTGAACATTAAGGCTATTTGTGGCAACTAGGACTAAGACTAAAAAGGGATAAATTCCTTGGACAAGGTACTACAAAACAGCCCGAATTGTCAAAACAACCCTGCTCTGCTTGTGGCTGAAATTATTAAAAGAAAATGCAAATGAAAAATCAGGCTTTCGAGTTTGGTTTATACTGATATGCCTAAAATCAGCTGATATATCTCGAAAGTATCGTCTTTCGTGTTTGAATCGGGTTACACAAAAATATACCTATTCCATCAGGCTATGTAAACTAAGTTTAAACATTATTACTCCCAATTTATTTTTATGGCTTAGAGCTGAATGTCAGGCTGCTAGTTGAACAGAAGGCTAGGCTGTTATATGAACGGCAGATCAAGTAATTATCTGCGACTGCGACGTATAATACAATCATTACACATATCAATTTACCACGTAAACCGTAAACAACAACATAACCTCCAAAAATTCAAACTACAATATCTTTTTTCTAAGGGTCCTTTGCCTATCAGTGTAGCATAAAAGATTGCTCAAGAATAAATTCTCATTCGATTGATATAAGTTGCTGATCTAAACGCTCCAATTCCCCTCAACTAATTTCATGTATATAAACCTGCCATTACTCTTTACAAAATACGGCAGTCGATCCCAATAAAGCTGAAAATCGAAATCTGATAGCTGCTCCGAAAGAAAAGAAAATCCCAGGCTCCAATCCAGGCGGAATGGAGTCATGGGTTTGGAAGCTGGAACTGGAAATAGTGTCAGATGATTCAAGGAAAATGTATAAATATGTGTGTGATGGGTTTCACATATTTTGATTGATAAATGAATTAAGAAAGAAAGAAAACACGTTTATTGAGATGCACAGCTTCGGTAGGAATACAATAGATATATTAATTATTTATTATTTTAAGACTATTGTTATTTTTGTAGCCAATGGCAGTCGTTAAGCGCAGTTGAAGGCTATCTATCACCTGACGATGACATTCTGGTACTGGAGCTTTGCAACACATTTGCAGATAAAAATAACAGTTTGACTGATGTATATCACACATAAATATCAAAGCGAAATGAATAGGCGCAGAACAAACTATAAGCTTGAATGAGCCTGACAATCAAATTAACCATTTTAAGGGCAGGTAGGCCAAGTCGCGTAGGCACCAAAACGCTTCCTTAACCCCCGCCAAGATAGATTGACGATGTATTTTCCGCTGGCACGCCACAGTAAAAATGATGCAGTAGCAATCGAAATGGAACATCTCTGTTATTGTGTTGGATTTTATTATAGGTTTATGATATACAAGTTGACGACCGCGACCCCGCCCGCGTGATGAAGTTTTCTTAAACTTAACTATCTTCACGCTGTATCCCTGACGGGGTAGTCAGAGAAGACAGATCGCCAGGCTTCGCGATCCATGCATACTTCTTTCGCTTCTTCGAGTTTCATCAATCGCTTCATACGCGCACGTCTGGGTATCCGAGTACTTTTGACCTTTCCGTTTTTGAGCAATCTGCTCACGTGGTCTTCATATGTCAGTCTCGGCCAACCCTGACCTCTTCTACCCTCTGCTTTCGCACAATATATATTCTTCGTCAATCGTTCCTCACTCATTCGTTGGACGTGTCCAAACCAACGGAGCACGCCCTTTTCCAGGTTAACGCTGACACTTTCAATCAAACCTGCCATATTGCGTATCACTTCGTTACGTATTCGGTCGGCCAAGGTAACGCCGCACAATTTTCAAAGTGATCGCATCTCCACAACATTCAATTTACTTTCGTGCATCTGCTGAGATACCCAGGTTTTGCTACCGTAAAGCAAAGTTGGCACTAGCACTGCGTTATGAATCGCCAGTCGTGCTTCTTTTACGATTCTTTGCCGCTTTACTAATTGGGACAAAGCACCGTTAACTCTGTTTCCGGCAGCTACTCGCCGTTCTACATCCGAATCACATCTTCCATCCGCGCTAAACATACTCTCTAAATACACAATTTCATTCACTTGCTCTAGACGTTCCTTGTTTACCCTAATCTCGCATTTAGTTTTTACGTCATTTCTTTCAAATACTAGAACCTTAGTCTTACTTGCATTCAAGCGAAGACCCTGACTTTCACACTCCTCTTTCATATTAGTGACTAATGCCTGAAGGTCGGCTTCTGATGAGGCCATGAGCATCGCATCATCAGCGTACAGCAGACAGTTTACTGAAAAGTCACCCAAATTCACACCCATATCACAATCTGTCAACTTCTGCAGGCAACTGTCCAGATACACTATGAACAGCCAGGCGGACATGACACAACCCTGTTTGACGCCTGTACAGCCATCAAAAAGAGGTGACACATCCCCCCCTACTCGCACGCAAGCCTTACAGTCCTTATAAAGCGACTGTATTGCCCGCAGCAGCGAGCCGTCCACACCATATCCGGGCAGCAAATCCCACGAGTTTCCCTCACAACATTATCAAATGCTTTCTCCAGATCCACAAAAGCGCAGAAAACCCTCTGGCTAATAGCCAGAAACTTCTCCGCGATCATGCGGAGAGAAAACACTTGATCCATGCAACGTCTTCCACGTCGGAATCCGCATTGAGCTTCCCATAAATACCTTTCAGACTTTTCTTGCATTCTTGCCGTTATAATCTTCGCATACACCTTACTAGCTAAGCTGACCAAGCTGATCGCCCTGTAGCTGGAGCAGTTTAGGCGCGAGCCTTTCCCTTTGTAAATAGGTACTACAACTGCTATTCGCCAGTCATCTGGGACCTCACCCGTTCGCCAGCACAAGTTGCATAACAGACATAGAGTGTCCCAGACGCACGACCCACCGTACTTGATCATCTCAGCAGTAACTCTGTCTTTTCCCTCAGCCTTACCACATTTCATACTTCTTATCGCTTGTTCAATTTCTTTCATACTAATGACTTCAATGACATCGGGATCTTTCCATAATATTCACTCCATCTCTGCAGGACGTCAGTTTGGTCTGTTAGGACGTCATTGTTAACACTAAGCGCTTTATTCATACTGCAGATTGCCGAACAACTCCGGGTCTTGCCTACCTCTTTCCAGAAGAGCCTGGCGTTATCCCGGAAATTGGACGACAGCCTTTTTTTTATTATTATTCTCTTTATTTAGACAACTAACATATTATTTACATTTTTAGATATACATATTACTTAAAAAAATACATTTAAAAATATAAAAATAGTGTCCCACCGGCATCGGGTACAGGGACCAAGCTACCGGTGGTTAGGGCTCCAAAGATAAGAACCTCCGCATAATGCGAGCAGTATCAAGTAGTACTGCTTTTTGCATCACGCCCTTGATCCAGCTGCCCAACGCTAGCCTCTTTAGGTATTGGTCGAGGCTCTTAGCTATAAGACCATTAACGGAGATGACTATAGGAACAATGATTGCCGAATCAATTTCCCACATGTCGACAATCTCGCGTGCTAAGTCCAGATATTTTATTTTTTTATCATTCTCAGCTTTCACGAGATTCTCGTCATGAGGGATTGTGATATCAATAATCATTGCTCGCCGCTCAGATCGATCTATGACCACAATATCAGGTTTGTTGGCTACAACAGTCCTGTCTGTAATAATAGATCGATCCCAGTACAGTGTGATATGACCATTTTCAAGAACTGACTCAGCTACATACCTGTAATTAGGGACCTCAGTATCCACCAGTCGGTATTTCAGAGCAAGTTGCTGATGTATGATCCTGGCTACTAGATTGTGTCTGTGCAAGTACTCGCCGTTAGCAAGACGAGAACAACCAGAGATTATATGCCTAAGGGACTCGCCTGGCAGATGACACGCTCGACATACATCAACCGTGCCGTCCCTCAGTATATATTTCCGGTAGTTGTTCGTCATGATAACTTCATCTGCAATTGCACAGACAAAACCTTCGGTCTCTCCAAAGAGATTACCGAATCGTAGCCAGGCCACAGAGGCTATAAGTTCCACATCAGGTCCATGAAGAACCTTATAAAACCTACCATGAAGCTCCTTGCTCCTCCATATCTCCTGCCGGTCACCAACACTAAGTATAGCTTGTTTGCGCCAGTTCTCTTTAGCCAAGGATAGCGGAGTGAGCCCAGTATCCACTTTGACAACATCCCGATGCATATCCGCATTCATGTGTAAAAAGTAATCTCTAAGGGTGCACACTTCTCGGTTATGTAGAGTTTTAGCATTTAAGAAGCCTCGACCACCACATTTCCGCGGGATGTACATCCTCATAACCGAAGAACGTGGATGATGCATTCGATATGATGTCAACAATGTACGGACTCTCCTATCTAAGGCATCGAGCTCAGTTTGAGTCCACTTGAGTATGCCAAAGGAGTACATCAAAAGTGGCATGACCCAGCCATTATAAGCACGCACCTTATTGCCGCCTGATAAAAGACTTTATAAGACTTTTCTCAAGCGACCAAGGAAACGCACTCTTAACGACTGTTTCATGTCAGCTTCTTTAATGCCTAACGCCTGTGACATACCCAGGTACTTATTACTACTTACTTAGGTGTCAGATACGAGAAGTGATGTCAGATGAATGGAATCAGAAAGTTGAATACCTTCTGATTCCACTATCCGTCCTCACTATCCGTTATTATTATTATTTATTTATTTTCGTGAAACATAGGTTATACAGGTGTTGGGTACATATGTTTTTTGTTCTTCCATGCTCCGCCAGTAGGCATACGAACTATTGTGGGTAAATAACCTTCATTTATCTATGTGACAATAACAATACAGCTCCATATAGATCCAAATCCAAAAATCATATTCTTTAAATGTCAATTTAAAATTACAATAACTTAAAATTATATACTAAATCTCATATTAATCTTAATGTCAGTAGAAATGTTCAATAAATATAAAATGTCAAAACCATACAATTTCAAAAATTATATAACATGCAAAATATAAAACATCAAAACAACTGTAGATAAGGAACTAACAAAACTATGTATCATTTAAATAATCACTAACAGAATAATAAGCTTTGTTAATCAGAAAGTTGAGTAAACTACGCCTATATTGAGCTATGTCAGTGCAAGTCCTAATATGCCTTGGCAGTTTATTGAAAAGTTTCGGCGCCATTGCATATTACGCTTTTGTGCGCAAATGTCGTTTTCGTATTTAATAGGTGAAGTTTGTCGGAGCGACGTTGACTCTCCACAGCATTGAACAGATGCAAGTTGGACTTTACAAAAATATTGACTTCGTAAATATAGAGGCATGGCAAGGTCAAGAGTCCTAATCTTTTGAAATGTGGTACACATGTATCTGTAATTTGCAGTTTACATATTGTTCTTATGCACCTTTTTTGTGCTATAAATACATCGTTAATATTCGTCGCATTGCCCCAGAATATGAGGCCGAATCTTAAAGAAGAAGTAATGTATCCGTGATATGCCGCAAGAAGTGCATTTTCGTCAGCAACTTTACGCAACATGAAAAGAGCATATGATAGCTGATATAATTTAGTACACACATGGTCAATGTGTGTTTCCCATGACATGTCATAGTCAATATGCAAGCCCAAAAACTTAATACATTTTGTATTTTTAATTTCATGTCCATTGTACTCAATTTTACCCCTGTAGTCCATTTTTGTCTGAGTTGAAAGTTTATAAATGTTGTCTTGGTTAAATTTAAACGAAGATTATTAATATTTAACCACTGAATAATATCAGTGAGAGTTTTATTAATATTTTTTTCGATTTCATTTATATTTCCTGAGTCAAATATTGCGGTACTGTCGTCGGCAAATAGGCACATCTGATGTTTACCTTTCATCCGCTTTCATGCTGCACCTTTCACGAGCTTCTTCTATCAGTGCCATCGTGTTAACTATTTGCAGTTTTATGCAGTTTTCTCGTTCCCGTTATCTAATGGAACTTGTTCCCGGGATAAAAAGTAGCCTATGTGTTATTCTGATAGATAAGCTATATTATTGTAAAGTTTATTTAAATTCCGTTCAGTAGTTTTTATATGTAAGTATCATCAAACATTCATACTTACAAACTTTCATGTTTATAATATTAGTAGGAGTTAATGATGATATATTTAATAACAAAATTATGCTTTATGTACAGGTAATAAATAAAATGTCCCGTACTCATTATACTCATCTTTATTTGAAAAAAAATATTAAACGTCACCGTTATACTTCAGAACACATCTTCCGTTAGCGCTAAACATTCTTCCTAAGTATATAACTTCATTTAATTGCTCTAAACGTTTCCGGTGTATCCAAATCTTTTTATTAGTTCCCTTTCAAATACCCGATTCTTAGTTTAACATGCAGCAAAGACTTCTTCTTTCATATTAGTGACTAATGCCTGAAGGTCGGCTTCTGATGAGACCATCACTACCGCATCGTCAGCGTACAACAGACAATGTACTGTAAAGTTTCCAATTTTACAACACATCATAATCTTTTAACTTTTGCAGCCAACTATTAGATACACTATGTACAACACAATCAAAAGGCGGACATAACACAACCCCGTTTGACGCCCGAACAGACGCCAAAAAGAGGCGCCAGGTGAACATCCCCCTTGGTCGCACGCAAGGTTTACAGTCCGTATAAAGTGACTGTATCGCCCGCAGCAGCTGGTCGTCCACGCAATATGCTGCTCAGAGATGGTGTGGACGGCCAGCCGGGCCACACGGAGGAGTACCACAGAGTTTCTCTCACAACGTTATCAAATGGTTTCTCCAGATCCACTAAAGCGCAAAAAACCTTCGGGTTAAAATGTTGGGATTATTAATTATTAGTTACATGAAATGTTATACATTTTTAAGGCTACTAACATAAAGTAAAAATATTAATATAAAAGCGCTGGTAGCCCCACTAACTCAGTTCTCTGTAAAAGATCACTGGTTTAAGAAACTCTCTCGAACTTTGGATGGATGACCGCTTTGTAGCATTTTCATTTACCAGCGATTTCGTCCTTCGAAGGACACGTTAAGCTGTTTGTCCCGGTTGCTAGTAACGTTGCAATCGGCACTCGTTAAGTTAAAGTGAATACCCTTTCAGCGCCCTAAAAATTACAACAGCGAGTCGCCACAATCTGAGCCTGTCTATTTGAACACAGGCATTGGGCTTACCACAATATGCCTCTGCCACACCTTCGGGGATAAATTCGTGGCTAATAAATTTATAAATATACTTAAATAATTTATACTTCAAGCATAAAACAAAGGTCTTGGATAAATTTAAATAATTTGTGCGAAGCGAAGCGAATCTTAAATATAACAGCTGCACTGATTACTTCAGCCAGTGGCATATTAAAGCTTCAGAATCTATTGATAAAATTTGTTTAGAACCAAATTGAAAGTATACGTTACTCAAAAAAAATTGAAATTTGTCAATAGTTAGCTAAAAACATACATTGAACAGCCCACTGGCTCAGTTAATTATATAACTGCCTTCTAACCTGTGGGTTCCGGGTTCGATTTTATACTACTTACAGGGATAATTCTAACGCTTCTGTGAAGTGTACGTAGGTCATTTATATTATAACTCTCATATACACTATACAAAGCGAACTCCGGGGGTCGCGAGATGCAGCTGGGACAGACGCTCGGATGATGATGGAACGCTTACTGTTCTGATAAATATAATAATAAATCTTTATTCATTTAGGTCACAAAGTAACACTTATGAACGTCAAGAATATTGCTTCTACATTTACATTTACTGCCAGATTCGCAAAGCAATAGGTAGAGCCTGAGGAAGAACCTGGCAATGAAACTCATGGCCACTCTTTTCTAAACGCCAGTAATTACATTAGTTTGATTAACATGATATTTGACCAATTATATAGTAATGATTTTATACAAACAAAAAAACATAATCAATGTTGTGTTTAAATCATATCAAAATTAGAGCGATTATAGTTGCCGGTTCTAAGGGCAGCCTACCCTTGAAGAAGAAGAATCTGGCAAGAAAGTCGATGGATGCCATTTTAAAATGTAGGAATGGCTTACAACATTAAAATTACACTTACATTGTTCCTTTGGATTTATGTGAGAACAGTCGACTAAACTTAGTTTGCCTTAAATTTAAATAATATTATTTGTAACAATTGCTATAACAGCTATGAGCTGACCAGTCCCAACAGACGGCGCCCGTTCACGGGTATGATGCATATATCAGCCATCGCCCTACTCAACCGTATTATAGGGAATAAGGCGACCCGATACATACGCCACCACTGCCAGGACACTTAGGCGAGCATGATATACTCAAAAACTGCACAGCAACTATCATGTCAATTTCAAAGAAATAAATAAGTCTACATGGTGCTCACACAATAACAAACTCAAATTACATTGTATACCGGGACTAAACGCAGCCCATTTAGAAACCTTTAGTTGTCAGACGTTTCAAATTATTAATAATGTAGAGATGTAAAAATACAACATATATATGCAGATTCAAGGCATATCACAAGATTCATTCGAATCCTAAATAGCTCAAGCGAAGAGCAAGCAACTCATTTCCATTTATTTTTATCGTTCAAATAATCATTAGTTGTGTAATAGGCCCTTTTCAAGAGGTGCGTCTTAATTTCCGCCTTAAATTTATGTAACGGCAGGTTCATAATGTTTAAAGGAATTTTATTATATAGTCGTACGCCAATTCCTGCAAAAGAGTCGTGAACCTTTTGTAAACGATGATGCGTTCCAATTAATTTATGCTTATTTCTAGTATTTATCGAATGTATGTCACTGTGTCTATTGTATAAATGTATGTTCTGTTTAACTAACATAATATTTGCAAATATATACTGTGATGCAACCGTTAAAATGCCAATTTCTTTAAATTTTTCTCTAAGAGACACTCTAGCACTCAATTTATATATTGCACGTATAGCTCTCTTCTGGAGTACAAAAATTACTTGTAGATCAGCTGCTTTGCCCCACAGCAAAATGCCGTAAGACATGACACTATGAAAATAACTAAAGTATACCAGCCTGGCAGTTGCCACATCAGTAAGCTGCCTGACTTTCCTAACGGCAAAGGCTGCCGAGCTGAGTTTACCTGCAAGACACGTTATTTGGGCATTCCACTGCAGTTTGCTATCTAAAGTGATCCCCAAAAATACAGTTGATTCTACAAGATTAAGGGTATCACTGTTCAATGTTATATTTGTACCGCAATTCCTGACATTAGGCATGCTGAATCTGATACATTTTGTCTTCTTAGCGTTTAGTAGCAAATTATTGGTCGTAAACCAATCTACAACTTGGGCAAGTGAACTATTTACGCCATTAAAATTACTAAGCGTGCGATCAACTTTAAAAATAAGTGACGTATCATCAGCAAATAGAACAATGTCGCACAAGTTCTGTATATAGAATGGCAGATCGTTAATATAAATTTAAAATAGAAACGGACCCAGAATTGATCCCTGCGGTACGCCCATAGCAACAGATGCTCCAGGGGAGCGAATTCCATTGACATCAACATGTTGTATTCGATCATTTAGGTAGGAGGCAACAAGGTTCAGTGCAGAGTCTTTGATACCATAATAAAAGAGTTTTCCCAATAGTGTTTTATGGTCAACGCAATCAAATGCTTTGGAGAGATCGCAGAATACACCAATATATGATTCAGAAGTTTCACACCTGCATGAATGGTATAACGACCCCTTGTGAACCCATACTGCTCCTTATGTAATAGCATATTTAAATTAAAATGAGCTTGTAATTGTTGTAATATATTTTTTTCAAAAATTTTGCTAATGGCTGGTAATATTGAAATTGGTCTGAAATTACCAGGGTCGGTTTTGGATCCAGATTTAAAAAGAGCTTTTACTTTACTGTGTTTCATTAAATCTGGAAAAAATCCTTTATCAACACATTTATTAAATATTTCAGCTAGATGTGGTGATATATTAACAATGATAGACTCAATCAATTTTACAGAAATACCCCACAAGTCAGCTGTCTTTTTTGAGTTAAGTGACTTGAATACTTTAATGTATACTGTGCCATTGCGAAGAAATAACAAGGGGAGCGCAACGAAAAAACCAGACACAGGTCCTACCTCCGTAAGCACCAGCGCGTGACTGATCAGGTGTCAGCGGCGCGAATCTGGTATTATTTAAACATTCGTACTATAAAAATCACTGTATATAGTCAAAGTAAGCGATTATGTCTATAAATATTTAGTAGCTATAGTTGGGTATAAAAATTTCATGAAAATTATCTGTACTTTAGATTTGGCATTGAAAAAACATTACGAAAGGGGGCAATTTTGGAATGTTCTTCTATCAAGTGAAGTTTGTTAAATTTTGTAACAGAAAGTCATTTTGACTAGATGAAATCCTTAACTATCATATATATTTTTTTCAGAAAAAAAACACATTTTTCTACGATTCGCATTGTTTTAAAAAACTCAAAATCGTGGCCTCGGCAGGAATACCAAGCCTTAACATGCCTCTGCCTACCCCTTCGGGGGTAAAGGCGTGGCAATATGTGTGTATGTAGGTACCATTAATGTATATAAAAGTCAATGCCACTGTACGTTGTAATTTTATAACTCAAGAACGGGCTCACATATCCAAACATAATGTTTAGGCTTAGTTCGTGAAGTTGCACAAAATCGGTCGGTCGAGCGAGCGGTTCTTCATTTATCTCATTTTTCATTGGTCAGCCAGTTTTGTATATTTACTGCCTCTGTGGCGCGGTGTTTAGTGTATCCGACTGCTACGCAAGAGGTCCCGGGTTCGATTCCCGGGTCGGAACAAATATTTGTGTGTCCACAAATGAGTGTTTCGGAGTTTGGGTGTTTCCTATGTATAATATGTATGTATTTAGAAATATATAAGTATGTTTATCACTTATCTAGATCCCATAACACAAGCTAATATTAGCTTACTTTGGGCTAGATGGCGCTGTGTGAAAAGTGTCCCACAATATTTATTTATTTTTATTTATTTATTTACTTAGTAGTAGACTATTTTATTTAATTAGTGCCCCAAAATAAGCGAACCGCTAACACAGTGGTTATACTATTGTAGTCTTTGACACGATGTTCTGTAAATAAACGATCACTGCGTCAAGCAACTTTTTCTATGGCTGGTTACAGATGAGTGACCGCGTGGTATTTCCATTTGCGAGTGTTTCCGTGCTTAGTAAGACAGGTTAAGCCGTTTATCCCGGTTGCCAGTAACATAGACTGCTATGTTACTGGCAACCGGGATAAACGGCAGTAAGACAAGTAGAAAAAATCAACAGCAGGTACCCACAATCTGAGTCTGTCTATTTTTACACGGCAATGGACTCACCATTGCCGTGTAAAAATAGAAATGCAATAGCAAACATGGAATAGAGATGCATTTGGTTTGCATTTGGTGGCATTTGGAGGAAACGTCCTATAATATAGGTGTAAGTCTCTTGCACTTCGGCTATCCTCATTCCCTTGTCTTACGAGGAAACCTGTTTTTTTTGGTTCTCATTGGCACATGCTAATCCAACAAGTAAATGCATTTGGGAATTTGATTATAAAGTGATATCGGACATCAGCAAGGTCTTCCACAGACAATCCCCGCACACATTATGACCGCACGGTAATGGCCATCTGCAATAGGAATTAATCTGAAGCAAAACATGCATATTGCAACAAGAACTAGTATAGTAATCTACTAGGTGACTGAAACTGCAGATGATGAAAGCATTAGACCATTTTTATATCATATTATAAAATTTTTGGCAAACGGTGAACTGCAAACTCACTGCACCGCAATTTTCATACAATATTGCACAAGAAAAAAACGAGGTGATTTAATGAGTGCGATGGGGGTTTGAAATATGTCACGGACAAAGCCGCGGGGGTCGCCTAGTCCTAAAAATATAAAAAAACAGTATAAAGTTTTTGTCGATTCTGAAGTTATTAAATATTCTATAATAAAGGCACCCGGAAATTCAATACGAATACCAAGAGAGAGTACAAATCGAAAAAAGCTCCATTCGATCCGCTGGTGAGACTTATTGACGCATCGCACCGCAACGTATATATATCCTCAAAGCCTCGTATGGAAAAATATAAAGTTATATTCTCACAGATTTTGCCCAATTTAATATCGTAATTTTGCGGAAATCTTCTAAATTAGCATCGACAGCAGCTCCGCGATCAGTTTCACCTTCCTTTCTAAATTCCAAATTTCGTTTCACTTCGATTTTATTGGAAAAGTTAAGCAGTACCTATAAGTTGAGAGACACACGGTGCTCAAGATTGTATAGCTTCTAAAATGTACTAAACTAAATTGACTATTTTTTAAAGACTTTTTTTTTGGCTCATCATAATGGCGCCGCCCGCCTCATGGAACGCAAAGATGACGACCCGTGATGGAGCAGTTCTGATAGCAGCACTCAGGCTGATGGCTCCCACGCACTGGTTCAACTCTGCTTATTTAGGGCTTCAACTGCTAACGCTGTCACAAATTAAACGTCCAAAATCCATGTCTATTTTGTTACAAAAATGTGTGGATTAAATGGGAACGACGGGAATAAAGGCGAGACTGATAAACTGACGGGAGTTCGAAGTTTGTCACGGGCGAAGCCGCGCGGGTCAGCTAGTAATATATACAACAACCTAACACCAACATAAGAGGAGGAATTTCCGACCAGGCAAAGTGATTACAGGAACATCTCATAACATTACTTAAAAAAAACTATTCCACCACGTAAAAAAATACTTTTGCCACATATATTTATCAAAACTACATCATCTATTTGCTTAGTAAATGCATCTTGCACTAAAAACCTGTATCAGTTCACCTATGCGTCAGTTGCGGTGTTACTATTAATTATTATGACATTCAAAACAGGCACGAACGGATTACAGTGACGTACTTATACAGGGGATTACCCGACGTACGGATAATCCCGGACAGGAGACAAAGGTGCCGCCGCGGGGTGTCGGTGTTACGGTTAACTATGTTTTGATGATAGAGTGTTATAACTTCTTTATGGAAGTGAATACTTAGCATAATTGGTAAAAGGTGGAAAGGTGAAGTGTCTTTTTTTTAATTAAGACTAATCCCACCCGCATTCCCATTACTGTGACTCCTGTAAACCAGGATCTACAGGAATGACCAAGACCACAAAAGTTACACCGAGCTCGATCTATCGATCGATCGAAGCCCAGGCGTAGTTAGCATCTTGGAACCTGCAACGAAATTAATCAGAAGATAGTTTGAGTAAGTTGGCAAAATAATGTACGCCTCTTCCCTCCTTTGCAAAGCGGGAGCCTGGAAAGCAACTAGGTGGAAATCCTAATTGGAAATATCATATATCTAAGAGGTAAAATTAAAAAATAATACCATAATAATATATTGGCTATTAATACGGACCACTTTCAATAAATATTGTAACAATGGCTTTAAGTCTATTGTGTGAGGTTCCGGTCGGAGGGTTCAATGCAATCTCGTTCAACTATTGTGGACTCGCTTATATAAAATGTGATAGAGCCTACCTTTATTCCTTTCAATCACTGTGAACGGAATGAATTAAAATACCCAATGTTGGTTTGAATGCTCATGTATTAGCGGTGATAGAAATTGTGGTCGATATTATTTATATTCAAGATTTTTGAAATATTTCTTACTATACTAGCGGCACGATATGATGGCCGTTTTGACATATTACAATAATAATGATATTTTACTTGTTTTACATAAATCCTCTTATTTTACCATAGTATAAATACCCTCTAATGTGGTCGACTATTCACATATTTCTACAAATAAAATATAGGTAATTAAAATTAATACGAAACTTTATGAAAGAACAAACGTCAATACGGCCATCATAGCGTGCCGCTAAATAGTTGTGTATTTGTTATTCTGATGTGAAAGCTATAATAGTATAGTAAAGTTTCATCAAAATCCGTTCTGTAGTATTTGCGAGAAAGAGTAACAAACCTACATGCATACATTCTTACAAATTTTCGCGTTATTATTTTAAAAGGATATTTTCAATACAGCTTGAATTAAACTAGGGTTACACTTATAACTCTAGTTTAATTCAAACTGTATTGAATAGGTAAGTAAGGTGTGGGGAAGTAAACAACTAATAACTATAGGTATTTTTTTTAAATATAGTTAAAGTTTATCTTGAAAAATGTGAGTATGTTTAAGGGGTTTAAGGGGTCAGAGTAGGTTTAAGGGGTTTTTAGGCTTACACACACAACACACACGACACAAATCACATTTCGCTTTTAAGTGTTTTTTTAGTATTTATAAAACATTTACGCATACATTCAAATTCTAAACAATTATAATGTATTTATCAGTCTATATGGAGAGTTGAAAACAAATACTTTGTATCCAGTTTAACACGATACATACAAAGTTTGACACCCTATTTACTTTAAAGATTCATAACACCACGTCATTTATTTAATGCTAGCTACACAGGCTATAAAAATCTTTGCGATTTAACTATACCGCTCAAACGGAACCGATAATCAAAAAGTGTGTATGATCAAAACTGTAGAGTTTAGGCTATAAGGCCGTATGATATAACTGTACAGTCAAATTGTAAAGATTTTTCGAAGGGTGTATGACACCCATAATAGTTAAAAATAATTTTACTTTCTAACTGTTACTACATGGTTTAGTTTTTGTGAGCCCAAATTCCTAAATTAACGTGTACCATGTGAAAACAGTTACTTGTTTAAAATATGTGTAACGAAATTGTTACAATCTATTAAGTTATATGGAATAATATTCCTTTAATATATTGTATGAGTAATCACTAGTAAGGTTATCAATGTCCCGTAAGATATTACTTATTTATGGCCTAGTTTAAGAGACAGATAACATCTTGCAAAATAATATATTTTAAAAATATAATCACTAACAAATCAACAACAAGCCCATCAATTTTGCGTAAAATGTGTTAGGGGACACCTAAGACTGGTATTGAGACCTTTATTTACAGGAATATTGGAGATAAACGAATGGTATTATCACGATAATAAAAAAAAACTGAAATACTTTCAGATTTTCTACACAGTGTGTATATTCTAGAAGCTAAAACACTGAGTTCAAATTTATCCGTCTCATTTTTTATTGACTACCTAAGTTTATTAGTGAAAATTCGCCTGAGGCCTTGCGGAATGCTTGGGGAAAAGAATTGAGTTAGATAAATAATAGTAATAAAAAAATATTGTGGGACAATATTTTACACAGTGACATCTCACCAAAACTAAGCTAAAATAAGCCGTAAGCTTGTGTTATGGAACCTAGTCAACTGACAATAGTATATTTTAATACAAGTGTACTAAGTTGACCATTATATACCTACAATGTGATATTGTGCGCCATAAAATAATCGCGTATATAATGGTCACAGGCACACATGTGTCATACGACATTTTCAACACACTTGCGAATAAAAAACAAATCTCTTAATTTTAAAAATGTTGCATAGGTTGTTCATTTTTCATAAAATTTTGATGACACGCGTTTATCACCTCGTTACTTATGTCCGGTGGAGTTACTAATAGGTTTTCTTCATTTTCTATAATAGAACAAAAAAATTTCGCTAATTTAAATCTTTACAATTAATCCAAACTTCGTCACAGCTTTCAATTATTTACGAAAAATTACGCGCGCAAGGCCAAGGCACGAACTAGGTAGTAGATCAGCCAACAGCCGAGATTAAAAAAGTAATACATTTATTAAATAAATTAAATAACAGTTTTCATTATGTTCTGTAAAAAGATATACTTTATATCTATATAAAAAAAATCCTTTAAGACCATTGAGTTGAATTTGCATAAAGTGGCATTCTAAGCAAGTTGATTTCCCAGAATGCTGAATCCCATAAAGTTGAACTCCCATCATGTTGAAGAATAACTTCCCAAAATGTCGATTTCTCAGAATGTTGAATCTCATAATAATTATTTGTTATAATGTTTTGCATAAAGAATACGTTTCGTTCCAGATTCTGAGTAAACTAAGAAATAAGTTATATTCACGGTCATAATGTTCATGTTCAATAAAAGTTTTAAACTTCATGTTTAAATACATATTCATGGAAATAACAGCACAATATTCGTCGAAATCCAGCTTTAAGCAGTGCTTTTTTTATTAACTTACAAGGTTTGTTCAGGTTCAATGAAATGAGCTGAAATTTTGAATTTACTTTTCGCCTGATGGAAAGCAGAGACGACTTTTTTTCCTTGTGGCAACCCTAGGCATTCAGCTACTTAGAATTGGCTCCGTATTTTATATTGTAATATTACAAAAATAATTATAATTTAAGTAGAAACCAATTCCTCATTGCCAAATAATAGTATATTAAGTGTTACATAAACTATTTGTGATAAAAGTAGATAAATATAAACTTTAAAATTGTACCGGTGCAGTGACAGTTATATCGGAAAAAAATTTTCAATATTTAAAATAAGTACTTGGATTTGGCAAGATTTTTGAAAGTTATAGTTGTTTAAATCAATGTTTGTGTGTTTATTTACTTTTACATTCTCACATGTCCGCTAATAGATGGATTTTGTAACTTTCTATGAATAGAACATAACCTTGTTTTTGTTTCGCCTTTCTTACTCTTTTTTGCTAATAATCACTGATTCTGTAGTACGTAATTATAATCAAAAATGTTGATATGATAATGACGCGTAAGGCCTGGGCTAATCAGCAAGAGACAAGGCTCCAATAAACGTTGAAAGAGTTACAAATTATGAGGGAGAAATGCGATAAACTTAACAAGGAAAGAGACGAAAATGCATTAGAACTGCTTGGTATTTTAAGTAAGAACGGACAGCTCAAGAAAGAACTGGCACAGTTGCATTCACTGTATACTGATATCTTACAGGATCGGGATAGGCTACAACTTATAGTTGATAGTTTCGACTCTTGTAGGGATCATTACGAACAAGCTCTGAACCAAATTGCAGTACTTTAGGAGGAGCTACAACGATCAGAGATCAAAATATCACAACTTGAAGCTGAGTTGTGATATATGCTGACTTGTTCGATGAACTGATGGCTACAAGCATAGATACTACTAAAGCTCACCCCTCCATTATCATAGACCTCACCTCTGATGATGAATCCGGGGGCTGTTCTAAGTCGTTGAAAATTATTAAATGTAGTAAAAATAAGTTAAAGAAATATTTAAAATTTAAAAAGTTTATTACTAAATCAAAAAAAAAATGATACATAAATATAATATTTTTTAAATAGTATGTCACTTAATAGACAGAGATTGCAACTAATTGATCAGGTTAATATGTATTTAACTGATACACGGGCCCTTCAATATCAGATTGACCGGCTTCAAGACTCTTTAAAAGCAATTACATATAAATATGAAACGGCAGAGAAACAGAGTAGGGAACAGGTGTTAGCTATAGGTAAATTAGTAAATTGTCAAAATGACTATTTAATATCCACTGGCCATGTTCCCTCCTCACCGTTGAATTGTAAAAAAAATATATGCAGTGATGGAATTAGTGAGCAAACAAGTTCTTCAATCCTAAATGAAAAAAATTGCGGTGGTACATTGCATCACTTACACATTCAATAACATCTGGTGATAAACTCACTTCATCACCAGTTAAAACTGTGTACAGTGTGGATACAAGTATATTAAGTTCAAGCAGTACCTGCGAGGTATCTATAATAGAAAAGTTGCTAATAAAAAAGAATGAAAAAATCATAGTGTATTGCGATGAAATAGGTAAACATTTTGGACACCATTTATCACAGTCAGGTCATTTTGTAATAAATTATACATATCCAGGTGCTTCTTACTCTAAAATTATAGATTTTATTTTGACTGGTACACACTGCCTGCAGTCCACTATAGTGGTGCTGGTTGGTAGAAGGGGCAATATTAATAGTGACAAACTTATAAACATTTTTGAAAAGTTATCAAGTCTAAATACCTAATTTTATTAGTAAAGATATTTAAATAATTACATGGTTATTAACAAATTTAAATTTAACATATTTACAGAAAACAATACAAAAAGAAGGGGGCGGGTGGTGGGAATTATTACAAGACTGACAATGATGTCCCGTCTAGGTGTCGAAGAATTCCTCCCCATCAAAATCAACCGGTAAGGTTCCCATAAGGCTGGCCGCATTGCCACGTTGTATGGCAATGCTTATTCTCTGAGCGAGAAAGAGGCCAGCCCTGTGGTCACGAGAAGAATCGACCAGTCGCTTTGCGATATCACTATACAGTGAACGAGCACTTGGGCCCCACGAGCCCAGTGTCTCGACCCCAAACGGCTCAAAAATATAATTACCTATTAAATTATTATATTTGCGCCGCTTGAGAGTCTCGGCGGATGCAGCAGCAGCACAAGCGCAACTCGCTGTGCTAAGAAGATGAGAAGGAGCCAGGGTGTCAACACAAGTTGCATCCCAAACTAAAGGCTTTCCCATCTTCCATGGCACCAATGACATACCGTCCGGCCTCTTGCCATCGTCACGCGCCAAACCATTAGGTTCTAGAACGGCTGGAACACCGGCGGTGACAAGAGCTCGACGGATAATGTCATTAAGGTATGCATGACGTGACCTGCGACCAAGTCTACAAGTGAAACAAGTCATTTTGTCCACCTTGCCATACAGCAATGCTATGAGCCACAAGGAAAACAACTTAAGATACAAATTAAATATGAAACTACATACCATAGTATCATATTCCAAAAAAAATGAATTCTTAGATTGGAATATTATTTTCAATAATAATAGTCTGTTGACATAAGATAGATATTTTCTATCAATAACTTTACAACGAAAGGTAGCTCTGTTACCATCTATTTTTTTAATTTTCCAAGCCAAATTATTGGCAAGTATTATTATTATTATGTCTCTTCTTTTTACACGGGTATCTCCTTTTTTTTCTCATGAAGATACCCGGACTTTTGGTAGGCTTACATGGGGACATAGGTCCAACACGCAGAGGCCCTTTGAGAATTTTAATCTAATACGGAATGGGACCCCCACTGCAGATAGTCCACGCCCGCCTTATGTAGAAGAACGGTAATGGACCAGCTCCAATGGGAGTTAAACTATTGTACAATATGCTAACTACTAAATGGGCTATGAAGGCAGGAGTTGAAGGTTAAATGGAGTATGTAACTAAAACTATGATTGAAGACGGCGTCTGCCATTTTATTATATTATTATCAAAATACTGGCAGACGGTGACTTGCCAACTCACTAGATGGGCCCCCTATACAATCGCCATAGGCATGATAAGCCTGTAAGGCTACAGAGGGCAACACCGGTGTGAGCGGCTTGGGGTGTCGAGCGGTGCGGCGCCGGTTTCACCTTCGCGGGACAGGCCTGGAGCGGGCTTCCCCGTAGTAATGCCCTTGAAAATGACACTTCCACCCCCGAGCATATAGCTCTGGCTCCATCCCTCTGACCGGCCAATTAAGGCAAGCCAGAGTTGAGATTTGCTACACTCCCGGGAGTAGCACTCTCACTGCTCTCCCGTTAGGCCATTAAATCCTAACCGGTGCAGAAGGGCAACAAAACTCTGAGGAATCGGGACCGATGTGTAGCCACGCACATTCAGCTCGCCACAAGCTGCCCTGCGGATGTAAGCTTTTCAATAACTTACTAATACATTTTTTTGTTGGTATCAGAAAGTAGTTAACTCAAAAAGCGAATCTACTATGCCCTCATAGGGTTGCGTTAATCCTATAAGAGATAACGACTGTCCTCGAGGGATTTATTATTTATTTTTTATTATTATTATTTCCTTTATTCATTAATTACACTTATCAATTACATTTTTAAATACATTATATAAAAAAAATCTATTTAAAAATATAAAAAATAGTATCCCACCGGCATCGGGTACAGGGACCAAGCTACCGGTGGTCAGGACTGCAGAGACAGAAATTTCCGCACAATACGTGCCGTGCCCAGAAGAACCGCCTTTTGCATCAAGCCCTTGACCCAACTGCCTAACGCGAGCCTCTTGAGATGTTGGTCAAGGCTCTTGGCGATCAGGCCATGTGCTGATACAACTATCGGAACAATAATCGCTGAATCCACATCCCACATGTCGACAACCTCATGAGCAAGGTCCAAATATTTTATTTGTTTGTCCTTTTTTGCTTTTACAAGATTCTCGTCATGTGGTATGGTTATATCAACGATTAATGCAAGGCGCTCTGACCGATCTATTACTACTATATCAGGCTTATTGGCTACAATAGTCCTGTCAGTGATAATGTATCGGTCCCAGTACAATGTGACGCGACCATTTTCTAGAACTGGGTCGGGCGCATACCTATAATACGGTACCTCTGAATCGACAAGATTATATTTTAGTGCAAGTTGCTGATGGACAATCCTGGCCACTTGGTTGTGCCTATGCAAATACTCGCCGTTGGCAAGACGAGAACAACCAAAAATTATATGTCTAAGAGATTCGCCAGGTAGGTGGCATGCCCGACATATGTCAACCGTACCATCTCTCAGAATATACTTTCGATAGTTATTCGTCATAACAACTTCGTCTGTAATTGCACATACAAAACCCTCGGTTTCACCAAATAGATCACTGAAACGTAGCCAGGATACAGAGGTTAATAAATCTACATCAGGCCCATGTAAGGCCCGATAAAATCGTCCATGCAGCTCTTTACTCTGCCATATCTTCTTGCGATCGTCAGTACTAAGTATTACAGGTTTGCGCCAGTTCTCTTTAGCAAGAGCAAGTGGGGTCAGTCCGTTATCTACTGCTATCACATCCCTATGCACACCCAGGCTAGTATGAATAAAATATTCTCTAAGGTTGCATATCTCACGGTTATGCAAAGTCTTGGCGTTTAAAAAGCCACGACCTCCACACTTCCGTGGGATATACAACCTCATTACAGACGAACGTGGGTGATGCATCCGATATGTGGTCAATAAAGAACGGGCATTTGCTATCCAGGGTGGCTAACTCAGTTTGAGTCCATCTAAGTATGCCAAAGGAGTATACTAAGACTGGCATGGCCCACCCGTTGATAGCGCGCACCTTGTTGCCGCCTGATAAAAGACTTAATGAGTACTTTTTTCAGGCGACCCAAGAAACGATCCTGTAACGTTCGTTTCATGTCAGTCTCAGTAATACCCAACGCCCGTGACATACCAAGATATTTATAGGTTTCAGTCGCGGTAAGGGACCTAAGTTTTGTGAAATTTGAAAGTTGTACTCCTTCAGATTCCACAATCCGCCCCTTCTTAACATGCATGACAGCACATTTATCTACACCAAACTCCATTTTGATCGAATTACTAAAAGTTTTAGTGACCTTTAGTAACTCAGTCAAGTGGGGTTCGGTGGAGGCAAATAATTTCAAGTCATCCATGTAAAGAAGGTGCGACACAACATGACCTCCTCTCCGAAACTGATACCCCAGCCCTGAATTCTCCAGTAAAGTACTGAGAGGATTCAGCGCTAGACAAAACCACAAGGGACTCAAACTGTCACCCTGGAATATGCCCCTCTCGATCTTTACAGGTTCTCCATTCCCAAGAACCCGATGACATCCTGGATAAACAAGAGCCGTTCTCCATTGCCCCATACATGGCTTCAAGAAGGTGCATAGAGTTGTATCAACTTTATACAACTCTAGCACCCTCAACAACCATGTATGAGGCACAGAGTCATAGGCTTTCTTATAATCAATCCAGCATGTCGCCAGATTTCTCCGGTTACGGCGGACCTGCTGATTAATGGCCATGTCAAGAATAAGGAGTTCTTTAGTACCACGTGACCTGCTTCTACATCCATTTTGAGAGTCAGACATTATGGAATTATTATCAATATGAGTTGTTAATTTTACTCTCAAAATATATGTAAGAAGCTTATAGACCGTAGGTAAACAAGTTATCGGTCTATAATTTTTAGGGTCCGTGGTACTACCTGATTTATAGAGCAGGTGAGTAATGCCTGAGGTCATAAAAGATGGAAGCGACCCAGACTCAAGTGATGTTTGAAAGCAAGATGCCAAACAATCATGTGAGCCATGGAACCATTTAAGCCAAAAATTGTGCAGTCCGTCCGGCCCAGGTGACTTCCAATTGGGTAACGAACGAGCTGCACTGGCAATGTCATTATTATTATTGGTTCCATAGATTGGATGGACTCACATGACAATCCGACATCCCGCATCCACTCATCCTCTGTATGACTAACAGGCGCCGACAAAATACTTCGCCAGAATGAATTTGTGGCTTCAGCATCGGGCAGGCACATGTCAGTCACACCATGATCAGGTTGCTCCCATCTTCTATACACCCACCTCTCATCTTTTTGGAACGAACGATTTTGAGCATAGCGATCTAATCTCTTTGTGTATCGTCGTATACGATTTGCCCACGCATAAACTTTCTGCTTCAGGTCGTCAATACGTTCTGTGACCCGAAAAGAATATTCGCAAGGACCAATATCAGTCCCTGCGAACGCCCGGGTCACAAAACGCATTACTCTCGGGCGTGTATTACCCGCCCTGAAGCAACACAGCTTGCCAATGAGCACCCTAGTCTCGGCGATACGACGCTCAATTCTGCATTGCCAGGCTGGGACAGATTTTGATCGAATAGCTGATTCAAATTGTGTAAATTTAACACCAGCTACCCGACAAACTGTAACAGCCGCACAATACAGAATTGAGTGCGCATCACTTATGTCTACACAATTGTCAAAATAACTTGGTAAAACCGAGTCGAGGGCACACACTAGCGCTATGTTCTTTTTATGCGTAGGCAAACGCGGCACACGTGGACGATGCTTAGGATCAGAAAACCTATACTCATTAATCGTTCGTTCCAAAGTACTCCTTAATTCATCACTGTACTGGGTACTTACTCTTGTAACGACATCATCCAGTACTTCATCAATTGATTCAACATGATGTACGTCATTAGGTGTTTCATTTATTTCACTAGGTTGAGACGAAGTAGGAATGATGTGGTTACACTGTACTTCAGAGCGAAGCCTCTCAAGTGCGGTGTCATCCAACATGTGACAGCGTTGAATGGCTCGCACCTGATCAGACAGCCGTTGTGCCGAAACGTTAACAGTTGGTTCTAGTACCTGAAACAAAGGCAGCATACGAACACGGTACGCAGTGAGATTAATTCCTCCCTCTGTAGCCGTAAAATATGCCCGCATAACGTTTTCATTCATAGATAAAGTCCATCGTATGCGGTGCACATTACCACCGGCAGCGGGGGCCCTAATCGAGGCCGGCGGGCCTCGGGCTCCAAGCACGTCGGTGGCCGGCGTCTCCCCTGCCGACGTACAGGTGTTGGCGACGTCGGGGGGGGAGAAATACTCGTCGCTCGATGACGAGCTCAACGCCTCAGCAACATTCAAAGTTAATATTTCCATGTGCTGCGAGGCGGAGCTTTGCGACGAGTCCGGTAGTGTTATCTGTGCATTTCGTGTTCTGGCTCTTGTTAGCATAATATATTTACATAATTTTCGTATTGTAATATTTTCTGTTTGACATGACTTTAGACTTCATGTCATTCTCCAACATCATAAATTTCTTGAATTTTGCATATTTATTCTTTGGTTAATTTTTTCTATTGTATGTTATATTGTAATGGTACGAGTAAATTCTAATTTATACCTGAAAAACGTCTTGATGTATAAATATTAATGAAAATTAATGGTTTAGTAAAATATTATTGCTGTTGACATCGTCAATTTTTCTTTTTTTTAATTTTTGTCTTTATTTTTTTATACAACATATCAATTACATTTTTAAATATATCTATAAAATAAAAAATACATTTAAAAATATAAAAAATAGTGACCCACCGGTATCGGGTACAGGGACCAAGCTACCGGTGGTTAGGGCTCCAGAGAAAGGAATTTCCTCACAATACGTGCGGTGTCGAGAAGAACTGCTTTCTGTATCAGGCCCTTGATACAGCTGTTTAACGCGAGCCTTTGTAGGTGTTGGTCAAGGCTCTTGGCTATAAGTCCATGGACAGATATGACTATCGGTACAATGATCGCTGAATCCACACCCCACACGTCGACAACCTCATGAGCCAAGTCTAGATATTTCTTTTGTTTGTCTACCTCGGCTTTCATGAGGTTTTCGTCGTTAGGTATGGTGATGTCAACAATAATTGCACGGCGTTCTAATCGATCTATTACCACTATGTCAGGCTTATTGGCGACAATAGTCCTGTCCGTGATAATAGATCGATCCCAGTATAATGCGACATGACCATTTTCGAGAACTGGGTCGGGCACATATCTATAGTATGGTACCTGTAAATCAACAAGATTGTACTTAAGAGCAAGTTGCTGGTAAATGATCTTGGCTACTTGGTTGTGTCGATGCAAATACTCACCGTTTGCAAGACTCGAACAACCAGAAATAATATGCCTAAGGGATTCTCCGGGACGATGACATGCCCGACAGATGTCCACCGTACCATCCTTCAGGATATACTTCCTGTAGTTCTTTGTCATTACAACTTCGTCAGTAATTGCAAAAACAAGCCCTTCAGTCTCTCCAAAGAGATCACCAAATCGTAGCCAAGATACTGATGCATTGAAGTCTATATCAGGCCTGTGTAAGGCCTGATAGAAACGACCATGCAGCTCCTTACTCTTCCATACCTCCTTGCGATCAGTAACACCAAGCACTATAGGTTTATGCCAATTCTCTTTAGCCAACGTGAACGGGGTATGTCCATTATCCACTGCAACCACATCGCGATGCAACCTCGTGTCAGCATTGAGAAAATATTCTCTGAGGTTGCATATCTCACGGTTATGGAGGGTCTTGACATTTAAAAAGCCTCGACCTCCACACTTCCGAGGGATATACAACCTCATTACTGATGAACGAGGATTATGCATTCGAAATGTGGTCAACAAGGACCGCACTTTCCTATCCAGGGCATCTAATTCAGACTGAGTCCATCTAAGTATACCGAAGGAATACATTAGGACCGGTATGACCCACCCATTGAAGGCACGCACCTTATTACCGCCAGATAAAAGACTTTTCAGTACTTTTTTCAGACGGCCAAAGAATCGCTCCTTCAATGTTTGTTTCACACCAGATTCGTTAATTCCTAATGCCTGCGATATACCCAGATACTTATAGGTCTCAGTGGCGGAGAGAGATCTGAGTATTATGGAATCTGAAAGCTCAACACCTTCAGACTCCACAATCCCACCCTTCTTTACATGCATGACTGCACATTTGTCAACGCCAAATTCCATTCTAATAGAACTACTAAAGGATTTTGTTAACTTCAATAGTTCTATCAGTTCCAATTTGGTGGTGGCAAATAGCTTAAGGTCGTCCATGTAAAGCAAGTGGGATATAACTCGACCTTCTCTTCGCAACTGAAAGCCTAGCCCTGAACTCTCTAGTATAGTACTAAGAGGGTTCAGTGCTAGACAAAACCATAAAGGACTGAGACTGTCGCCCTGGAATATGCCCCGCTTAATAGGCAAGCCATTTGTTACAGTCTGACGACATCCTGGATAGCAAAGGTCTGTTCTCCATTGCCTCATACATGACTGCAGGAAAGTACAAAGAGTTGCATCCACTTTGTACAGCTCCAGCACCCTCAGAAGCCACGTATGAGGCACAGAGTCAAAAGCTTTTTTATAATCAATCCAACATGTCGTCAGACTGCGACGATTACGGCGTACCTGTTGGTTAATGATCGTGTCAATAATAAGGAGCTCTTTGGTGCCTCGGGTCCCACTTCTACATCCATTTTGAGACAAAGACAAGACTGAATTTTTATCTAAATGTGAAGTAATTTTGATTCTCTGGATGTTAGAAGTTTATAGACTGTTGGTAAACATGTGATAGGTCTATAATTTTTGGAATCCAAGGCATCGCCAGATTTATAGAGAAGGTGGGTTATTCCAGTTGTTATAAAATCGGGCAGAGAGCCCGACTCTACACATGACTGGAATTGAGCTGCTAAACGAGAATGTGAACTACGGAGCCACTTAAGCCAGAAATTATGCAGTCCGTCCGGTCCCGCTGATTTCCAGTTGGGCAAAGAACGGACTGCATTTGCTACATCCTGTTCTGATATATTAATTGACTCCATTGCCTGTATAGATTCACATTCCCGTTCAACATCTCTCATCCATTCACCTTCAATATGACTAACGGGCCTCGACCAAATACCACGCCAAAATGCATTTGTAATATCAGCATTTGGTCGCGGTCCGTTATCCACACCTGAATTGGGTTTTTCCCACCGTCGATAAACCCACCTCTCATCCTTTTGGAACATGCGGTTCTGGGTATATCGCTCTACGCGTTTCTTATAACGACGAATCCGGTTTGCCCATGCACAAACTTTCTGCTTCAGAAAGTCAATGCGCTCCGTGATACATGACGTTCCCACATATTCTTGAGGCGTGATGTTAGTGCCTGAAAACGCCTGCTTCACAAAGCGCATGACCCTCGGACGAGTGTTTCCCGATCTAAAGCAGATTAGCTTCCCAATGAGTGCCCTAGCCCGAGCGATACGACGCTCAATTCTACACTGCCAAGCTGGTACAGCAGGTTTAGGAGAAGAAGCAAGTTTCTTTTCAAAAAACTTTACTTCAGCTACTCTACATGCTGCAACGGCCGCACAGTATAGGATCGAGTGCGTATCACCAAGGTCTTCACTATTATCCAAATAATCAGGTAATAGCGAATCTAGAGCACACACCAAGGCCATATTCCGTTTATGCATAGGCAAACGCGGTAGGCTAGGTCTACAGCCTGGACTCATAGATCGATATTCCAGAATCGCATCCTCCAATGCACTCCTTAAGTTATTATTACACTGGATACTTACGGATATAGCCTCAACTGCAACAACTTCATCATTGTGTGTTGTGTTTGTTACCGATGAATTTGTAACCTGTGATGAAGTTGGACAGTCAAGGCTATTTCGTACCTCAGAACGTAGCCGCTCAAGTACAGCACTATCCAACATGTTACAACGTTGAATAGCCCGCACCTGATCCGATAATCGTTGTGCCGAGACGTTAACAGCTGGTTCAAGACCCTGAAACACAGTTAACAGCCGATCACGGTATGCAGTAAGGTTAATTCCCCCCTCTGTAGCCACAAAATATGCCCGCATGACGTTCTCATTCATAGAATCAGTCCATCGCATGCGGCGCACATTACCACCGGTAGCGGGAGCCCTATTCGAAGCCGGTGGGCCTCGGAACTCCAAGCGTGTCGGTGGCCGGCCTCTTCCACGCCGCCGCGCTGGTGGTGGTGACGACGGCAGGGAGAAATATTCGCCGCTTGAGCTCGAGCTCAACGCCTCAACTGCAGTCGATGTAGCGGATATGCTCACCGTGGACTGCGAGGCGGAGCAATGCGGCGAATCCGGAGATGGATCTTGTGTATTCCTTTTAGCCCTGGATCTTGTAAGCATTTAGCAAAGATATCTTTCATGTTTCATGTTAGTGAAATTAATTCTGATATGTCACATGACATCTAATGTCACGCATATCCATAATTATAGTATCTTGTATATTTCCGTATATAAGGTTTTATTTGTTATTTCTTGAATTTCATATTTTATATTCATTTTTCCTTTACTGGAAATACGGTTTATAAGCTTTCCGGCTATGGTAATATTATTTTAAATATTTTAAGATTATATAAACGACATTTGCATTGCTTCGTTACATCACGGCCAGGTATACCTTTTGTACTTTTTCTTATTATACTTCTTATTATTTAATTCTACACATTAAACTATAAACAATAACTATAATAAGTTACCAAGCTACCCTATAAAACTAAAAAGAACGTTTTGTTGACATTGTTTGTTGGTGATTGGTAGTGTGACACTGACAGTGACAATTTGTATTTTTTTTTTCTATTTGTTTCTTGGTGTTGGGCAGGAAAAGCATTGTTGCAAATTGCATTGTACTTTATACAGCCTAATGTGCATTTTTATACACTGTGTGTATTTTTTGTTTTAGGTTAGTCTTTATTTTTTTTTTATTAGACAATAATCCTGGCTGTGATTAAAATTATTGTTTTTCTTAAATTCTTATCAAATAAGATGAAATTCTTACTTATTATAACACACAGCTGGCGGGTGGACACTATATTTAATTTTAGAAGCTACACTTGCATTAAAGGTTGACTCTAATTGGTTCCTTCATTTCTATTTGTTATACATACTTATATTATTATATATACTTACAATTATATATATAGTTTTCAGTTATATAAATTTTTAAATTCAAATGTTAAATTACAGTGACAGTGATGAAAGTTTTCGGTCAATCAGCAGTCTAAATGACAGTTTTACAAGTATGCCGTCATTGGCGGAAACTCTTCAAGCGCACTTCGCCGACGTACCCAAGAATTTTAATGTAGTCCATATTAATGCACAAAGTATTCCATGTCATTTCCCAGATATGTTGACTACATTTGATTGCAAAGATATACATGCTATTCTTATTTCTGAGTCATTTCTAAAGCCTTTTCTCTTGTCAACCTCTTATGCTCTTCCTGGGTTTAACCTTATCAGGAATGATCGCGTGGATGGACGATGTGGTGGCGTGGCTATTTATTTACGCAATAGTATTCCTTTTCATACCATAGACATGTCATCGCAGCCTCCTCCTTCAAACGCTGGTGAGCATTTGTTTCTCGAGGTAGAACTTTCGCACACGAAGCTACTGCTTGGTGTGTACTACTGTCCATCGCTTACTATTGACTTTTTCCAGTCATTTGAAAATCTTCTAGAACGTCTTTGTCCAAATTATAGCCATACTATCGTAATGGGAGATTTTAATACATGCCTAGTGAAACAAGATACTCGCTCTTCTATCTTTCTTAGTACTATAGAATCTTGCAATTTATCTGTCTTACCTTCTAATACCACACATCATGTGCCCAACTGTGCTCCATCACTCCTTGATCTCATACTTGTCTCATCTATCGATCTAGTGGCTAAGCATGGGCAGTATCCTGCTGATGCATTTTCGTACCATGACTTACTCTTTCTATCCTATAAACTTCGTCCTCCTAAACAACGATCCAAAATTCTCATGCAACGCAATTTTAGGGGTATGAATCTTGATCAACTGCGTGTTGATGCCGATAATATTGATTGGGGCCCGCTTCTGGACATGGAATCTATTGACTGCAAGGTTAGTGCATTCAATAACAAGCTTACTCAACTGTTCGACAGGCATGCACCTATCCGTGCTGTGAGAGTGAGGCATTTGCCTAAACCATGGCTCACAAATGATATTAAGGCTTTACTGGTGAGAAAGGCGGCAGCTAAATGTAGATACAAAACTCGCCCTACTAATAGTAATCATGAAAAATATATCGCAATACGAAATCTCTGCAGTAAGGTGTGTAGAAAAGCACAACGACAACATATTCATAATTCAATCGAAAACGGCGATTCTTCTAAGATATGGAAGTTTCTTAAAACCCTAGGAGTTGGAAAGGCACAACATGATTCTTTTCATACGCAAATTGATATTGAGTTGCTAAATCAACATTTCACATCTTTGTCTAAATTTGATCAGACCAATAAAGATATGGCGTTACTTTCACTTTCAACGCTTCCAACTCCTAACTATCCACCGTTCTCATTTAATCAATTATCTGATTGTGATGTTAAGAGATGTATATTGTCGGTAAACTCAAATGCTGTGGGCAGTGATAGCATAAGTCGAAACATGATACTGCCGATTCTGGACCAAATCCTCCCTATAATTAGTCATTTACTGAATTATTCCCTTTCTTGTAGCGTGTTCCCCAAAGTTTGGAAAGAGGCCCATATTATACCGTTGCCTAAAAAATCTAATCCTAATTCCTTGTCCGAATATCGTCCCATCTCCATATTACCTTTCTTGTCCAAAATCTTAGAACGGCTTGTTCATACTCAGATAAGCTCATATCTTACCAGAAATGATCTACTAAATCCTTACCAATCAGGCTTTCGTCCTGGCCACAGCACGGTCACTGCATTGACCAAGATTACTGATGATATTAGGCTGGGAATGGAGAATGGAAATCTCACTGTACTCTGCTTACTCGATTTTAGCAATGCCTTTAACACTGTTGATTTCGATCTCCTTCTCAGCATTCTATGCTCTATTAACATATCTCCGACAGTAATTGATTGGTTTCGTAGTTACCTGTTTGGGCGCCGGCAGCGTATTCATCTCGAAGACACCTATTCGTCGTGGTCTAATACTTTTGTCGGTGTTCCGCAGGGCGGCGTGCTTTCTCCTTTACTTTTCGCGATTTTTATTAATTCTATCTCCAACTTATTAACTTCATCCTACCACCTTTATGCAGATGATCTTCAAATCTATACGCAAGCGCCACTGTCTGCTCTATCCGAAGCATTCTCAGATATTAACAGTGATTTGACACGTTTGTCAAACTGGAGTAGGCTACATGGATTAGAAGTGAATCCCTCTAAGACACAGATTGTGGTGGTGGGTAGCTCCTGGATGACTTCTAGAATTGATTGGTCACTTCTTCCAAGTATTATTTTTAATGGAGTGCCATTACCTGTGAGCACTGAGCTAAAGAATTTGGGTATAATAATGGATAGCACATTATCATGGCGACCACAACTACGTGAAGTTAGTCGTAAATTGTATGCATCGGCAGGTTCCATGCGAAGATTGCGAAATTTTTTACCAACCGCCACTAAAATTGCGCTTGCACAGTCTCTGCTTCTTCCTTTACTCGACTATGCCGATGTCAGCTATCTTGATGTCACGGAGGAGCAACTCGATAAACTTGAGCGCCTTCAAAATTTTTGCATAAGATTTATATTTGGCTTGCGCAAATATGATCACGTTTCAGAATTCCGCAGCATGCTCAGGTGGCTCCCAATTCGCCTTCGTCGGAATACTCATATTCTTGCTATTCTCTATGGCATTCTCTTTAATCCCTGTACCCCTAGATATTTAAAAGAACGTTTTACGTTCCTTCATGACACACATACAAGATCCTTGAGGTCGTCGGATTCATTGGAGTTGGCAATACCTATGCATTCCACAAAATTTTATGATAAATCTTTTACTGTACAAGCTGTAAGATTGTGGAATGCATTACCTGTGTCCATTAGGCGTGCGCAATCACTGCCTGTGTTTAAGAATATGGTCAAAGAATTTTATCTATGTCTTGACTGAATATTTCCTGTCAGTATTTAACGTTAACATTTCGTTCCTGAATGAGTTTGAATTTGTTTATTTATTGATGTGTAGGTCTGTGTGTTTATTTTATAATGTTATAATATCCCTGTATATTCTACTAATGCACTATTATTGTGGTATATTGTGTGTATTGGATAGATGTAGGTATGTTTATTTGTCTGTACCTTGGATTCTCTTAAAATTTTAGTTCAATGTATATATATGATTTTTTTTTTTCCTTTTTTTTTTATATAGGTCTACTTATTATATATTATTAATTTATTGTTTATTATTTCTTACACCAACGACTACCCACTAGGTATATTATTGGATTTTTTTTGAATATGTGTCCATCCAAAGGTTGCCTGTAAGAAATTGCTTTTAGCGATAAGGCCGCCGATTGTACATATCAATATATCTGTATAATCCTTTGCTATTATATTGTGATTGGTGTACAATAAAGAATATTCTATTCTATTCTATTTGCTATGTAGTGTTGCCAGGTGTTAATTTATTATTATTATTATTAATTATTGCTTTTATTGAGCAGGATAATTTTAACACTTCACATTTGGAAAATGTAATTCCAGAAAACTAGTTTATAGGACATCAGATAATAAATCTGCCCAGTTGACTTTGGCCCCTGAGAATAATCTTAATAAAAATATTGTTTTTATAAACCTGTTGCACCATAATGTTAGAGGTTTAATAAATGGTTAAGATTTAGAGTTGGAGCTAAACATTAATGCAAATTCTATTAATATTTTTTGTGCTACAGAGCACTGGTTAAAAGATCATGAAATCACATTGTTGTACTTCATAAATCACTAGGTTGCTAGCTCGTTCAATAGAAAACATTCTAAACGTGGAGGCTCTTTAATATTATATAATAAAAACTTAAAATTTAAAGAACGTGAGGATTTAGTAGCCCTCTCCATTGAGCGAGTTATTGAGATTGCCAGTATTAAGTTTGAGCATTTCATCTTGTTAAGTGTATACAGTCCCCCTGATGCTCCTTACATTAAATTTGAAGAAAAGTTTGAAGAAGCACTGTTCAAATGCCAATGTTCTAAGAAATCTATAATAGTTTGTGGAGATTTTAATGTTGATATACTAGATACATAATTAACTCCATCAGAGAGAAATAAAATGAAAAATTTATTTAAATCCTTTAATCTGCATAGTACACACTTAGAACCTACTCGTATTACAGCCACCAGTGCAAAATGTATTGATAATATTTTTACTGATATAACCTATAAATAAAGGTATTGTGGATCCTGTAGAGTCAGATCATCGTGGCCAATGGATAAAGTTTCCTAAAACTAGTAATAAAGTTTGCAAAAAACAATTTAAATATGTAGCAATTAACCAAAGTCGTTTGAATATTTTTAAAGAAAATATAGTAAAGAGATATCTACCTGACTTCACTTGTGTAGACCAGTCATATACACACTTATTTAATTTGCTTAATGATGTGTTTGGCAAAGTTTTTACCTCAAAAACTCTACAGATTGGTGGTCGGTTTTTAGTGACTGGGCTACACCAGGTATCTTTAAAGGTAGAAACAAATTATTTGAATTATATTCAGAAAAATCTTATAATTTTAACCAAACCTTTCAGGAATATGTTAAAAATTATTCTAAGATATTTAAAAAAAACATGTTATCTTACAAAGTCAAAATTCATTAAAAATAAAATTTCTAATTCTGTTAATAAAATAAAAATGACTTGGAATATCATTAACTCGGAATGCGGTAGATCTATGGTGACAGAAAGGAATTTCCACTTAAAAGTAAATGGTTTCCATGTTTCAGGGGACCTGGAAGTGTCGACGAAGTTTGAACATTTCTTCAAAAATGTACATATTTAGACGACTAAATCTCTTCAAGCGTCTTCCAGTTCCTCTGGACATTTATTAGAAGAATCTGTTCCTTATTGCCGGGATGCATTTGTATTCACAGATATTTGCGCTCAGGATATTATAAAAACTTTTAAATGTATTGAAATTAAGAAAACCGCGGACCTTTGGGGATTATCAATCAAAACTGCGTCATGTATAATTGAGGTCATTGCGCCCCATCTAGCAACTGTGTTTAATGACTGTGTTTCTAGTGGTACATTTCCTGATTTAATGAAACACAGCAAAGTCATACCTTTGTTCAAGGCTAGCAGCGCTACAGACCCGTCTAATTTCCGACCAGTGTCAGTGCTGCCAACTTTGAGCAAATTATTTGAAAAAAATATCTTGAATCAAATGTTATCCCATTTTAATGTTCATAAAATATTTCATACGAAACAGTTTGGTTTTACGAAAGGGCGCTCAACTTCTGATGCTGGTGTTGAGTTATTAAAATGTATTCATGAAGCCTGGGAAGACAAGCAAGATGCATTAGGTATATTCTGCGATCTATCCAAGGCTTTTGATTGCGTTCAACATGAAACGCTGTGCAAAAAATTACATCACTATGGAATAAGAGGCAAAGCTCTCGACCTTCTGTCTTCATATTTAAACAATAGAATACAAAGGGTCGATATTAATGGTACACGTTCTGTAGGATCCATGGTTATAATAGGTGTGCCACAAGGCTCGATACTTGGGCCATTCTTGTTCCTCATTTATATTAATGATTTACCATTTTATGTAGGGGACAGGAATAGGATTGTTTTGTTGGCAGACGATACCTCATTGATTTTTAAAATTAGAAGACAATTAGATAACTATGACGATGTAAACAATGCAATCACGAGAGTAGTTCATTGGTTCAGCTCAAATAATCAATGCCTAAATGAAAACAAAACTAAATGTATTAAATTTACTGTACCAAATGTAAAACAAGTTACGGCCAAAGTTCAACTGAATGTACAAGTGTTAGAGTTTGTGGAATCAACTGTGTTCCTTGGTATAACTATTGATGCCAATTTGCAGTGGGGCCCACACATAGAAAAGACGGCATCTTAGTTAAGTTCGGCTGCATACGCTGTAAAAAAAATCAGGACTCTAACAGATGTGAATACGGCTAGAATGGTTTACTTCAGCTATTTTCATAGTATTATGTCTTACGGTATTCTCCTTTGGGGGAGTGTTGTAGATATAAATAACATTTTTGTTCTTCTAAAGCTGTACGCGCAATTTATAATTTGGGCCCCAGAGTCTCCCTCCGAGAAAAATTCAAAGAAATAAATATTCTAACCGTAGCATCACAATACATTTTTGCCAATCTTATGTATGTTTAGAAAAATATATCACAGTTTACTAAACTCTGTGATATACATAATATAAATACTAGACATAAAAACAATCTTTCAGTTTACCACAGTCGGCTGCATAAGATTGGCGATTCTTTCCAGGGTAACTGTCTACGATTTTACAACAAGCCTCCCTGTGACTTGAGAAATTTACCATTAAATAAATTTAAAAAGTATATTAAAAGAAAGCTTTGTGAAAAAGGTTATTACTCTATTAAAGACAATTTACAGGACATGGATGCCTGGAAATGATATGCTGGCAAATAAAATATTATAGTCATAAAATACATAATTAAAATATTAAATTGTAAATAGGCTATCAAAAAAAAGCCTTCCTAAGTTTCTTGCCGGTTCTTCTCAAGTGGGCCGCGTTCCGAACCGGTGGTCACTTTAAATATATTATTTTTTCTTTAGTTTTAGTGTATGACATTTTGTAAGCGCCGTTGAAATGGTCTATGCAAAATAAAGATATTTTTATTTTTTATTTTATTTATGTACGATCCGTGATTAAGTGCCGCTAACCCAACCGGTAAGGCCTCTAGTAGGCGACCCTCAGCTTGTCTTAAAGGACCCAGGATTGTAAGAGCCCATTCTTAGCCCAACATGGTGAAACAAATATGGACTATAGCAGCGGCTCGCTATGATGGCTGTTTTGACATATTACATAATATAAGTACTATTTTTTCTACCGTAGTATAAATACTCTCTAATGTGGGCGACTATTTACATTTTTTATAAATAAAATGTATTTAAAATACAAAACTTCATGAAAGGACAAACGTCAAAACGACCATTATAGCGTGGCGCTAGTATACTTTACGTACTACTACAATATGGCTATCAAATGAAAGATTTTGCTGAGAAATCGAAAAATTAACTGTCACTCTATATTTAAGTTTTATGTTTTACTACAATCTGTTGTTGAGAATTATGCCTTTTACTGCAAAGCTTGTTTATTAAAAACGATAAGAAAATGATTTCTACAAGCACCGTTTGATCAATAAAGTAAAATTGCCCACAATCTCTCAAAAGCTTTCCAAGAGTATGTTTTGGTCGTATACTTTTCACACGATTTTAAGTACAGGCATTTTTCCACTCATAGGTGTATGATATTCTTGAAAAATATCTCCGTGTTTACTGTTATGGCTGCGACACCACATTACAGAGAAAGTACCCTGTTCATTTTACGATACAGCTAACGTCTAAGATGATATTAACACAAGATGTTGAATTACCCGAGGTGTGGAGTTAATGCCTTTGAAGGTAATAATTTGAAACAAAATGGTGGAACTATTTGATATAGTTTTCGTTTTGAGTATACCTTCAAAAATATTAACTTATTTATTTTATTAACATAATTATTTATTTATTTTCTCTTCCACAAATGTGATTTACGAGTAGGTATATATAAATATTAAAATGATTGGTATTTGAACCAGTAGAAAAATACCGTTTACACTTTTTATTTAACCGCATCAAGTTAAACTTTAATATAGGCTTGAGCTATGGGATTCAGACAACTGATAAACATACTATTATATTATATTATGTTATAAATATAACATATTATACATAGAGGGCATCCTAACTACGAAAAATAAACATTTGTGGATCACACAAATATTTCCGGGTCGAAACACCCGGAAATCGAACCCGGGACCTCAGTTGCGGCTGTCGCATACACTACAACTGCGCCACCGAGGAAGTCAAAGTAAACAAATTCCTTATTATTACATATACCAAATAATTATATTACTATATTCCTAATTTTACAAATCAATAGTCTGACAATGTAGTAATTAAGAATTCTACCCAACATGTATTAAAGAAGCTTAGCTCACAAAATCTTACTTGTATATAATTCTCACTTAAAATTTACAGGCTTACATGCTTTGTACCAAGCGCTTGATGATTGTTTAAACATTGGATAGGTTTTAGTTTCTTGTCTCTAGTTTACGCTTAGATTAACTAATGCGTTTTAAATTATATCGAGCACAGAGTAACGAATGTTACTCGCTCCCTCTCGCTCGCGCCGTAAAAGAGACAAACGTATTTATATTACTGCCATGTTTACTTCTGGAGGCTAAGTCTGCTAATTTCAATCGTGTCGAAATAGATTCGAAATCGTCGCTCAATAGAAAGCCACCGGTACAATTTTGACAGTTTTTTGTTGTCTACTATTAAAATCGTACTCCAATAGATTTCTATCGGTCGGCCGATAGAATTCTACTAACACGTATCGCGCCAGTGGCCGCTAGTCATTTTTTTTGGTCTACTAACATTTTGACAGGTAAAAACAGCAATTTTGGTTCTATTCTGCGGCTTGTCAATAGTAGACTCGGCTCCCTGGTTGTGAGCGAAAATTGCAGAGGTGGCCTGTCAGTTGCTTGCCATTCATCTGTAGTAATTAGTGTAATCGTATGAGTAGAGTGTGAAGGTCCCTGAGACGCTTAACGTTGAAGGGGTAGGCTGGAGGTAAATTTAGCGTGACTTACGCACAGAGATGAAGAAAAGATGCATTTGCAAGTACATGACCATTTATTAGGCAAATCAAACGTTTTTTTTTTAAGGACATAGGACAAAACAGCAAAACTTACAAAATAATAACATAGTTTCAAATAAAACCTTGACTGAATGTCCTAAAAACAATGGACACTGCACGCATAGAAAAACTTTTTATAAACAACATCTAGGTTACAGGAAAAAAATAATAGTATTAAAAATCGGAATTCGTGATCGATACCAAAACGTTTATTTCTATTGACCGATGCGTCGAAAATGTCAAACTCATGACAAATATCATTGTAAGTACGGAATAAACGATTCGCAGGTGCGTTTTGTCCATAGTTCGTACGAGATATCGTATGATGAATGTCTTGCGATTGCACAGACGACTGCCACTTCTAGGCCCAGATACACCAATTTGCTCCAAAATATAAGGGCTATCAATTTTCCCATTAATGATTTTATAGAGGTATAGCAAATCGGTGTTTCTTCGTCTGAGACGAGTGAAGAGGATGTATAATATTAAAGCCTAGAATCGTAGGTCTGTAAAATCTGAAGTTTATTAATGGCGTACGTAATATGGTACTAAAATCTTTTCTGTACACCCTCAAGCCGGCTTATGTGGACACCATAGAATGGATTCCACACGGGACTACAATACTCCAGTACACTGCGTACATAACAGTTGAACAACTTGATAGGTATCTCAGGCCTTTTGAAAATTTTAGTTTGCCTCAATACAAACCCGGCAAGCTTACTCCCCTTTCTGATAACATATTCATAATGTTTTAAACTATCGCATTGCATACTATCAGTATATTTTGCTTTGTTGCCTGAGGTTTTGACCAGGTTGCACCGGCCGTGGTCACAGTCAGCCTGTGACCACGGCTGGTGCAACCTGGTCGAAACATGTGACATAACCGCGTTTAGTTATTAACTATTGTATATTCATAATGGTCTCTAAAGTGCAGCCTCTGATCCAAAACAACTCCCAAGTCACGAATGTTGATTACTTCATTGACTTTGGTGCCATTTATCGCGTATGCTATAGCCAGTGGTTTTTTCTTGAGTGAAAATTTTATACATTGACATTTATTGGGATTTAATGTCTTAAAATGTTCCTGGCATCAAGCGTCAATATTGTAAAGATCCTTTTGTAGGATTAGAGCATCTTCTTTCGATTTAATAACTTTGTAGATTTTTAGATCATCAGCATATAAATTGTATCTGGAAGCTATCACAAAACACAGGTCATTAACAAATACCAGGAAGAAGAGGGGCCCCAGATGGGAACCATGGGGAACGTCCGAAGGTATAACTTGCCAATTGGATTTGTGTTTTCTGACACTAACAAGCTGGGAACGATTACGTAGGTACGAGTCACACCATCGAAGTAAAAAACCACATATACCAGCATGTCCCAAATTTTCATGAATGATCATCGGACTTATAAATAGGTGTGACGTGTGCAGATTTCCATTTCAAAGGAAATTTCCCAGAAATAGAAGAAGATAGAATTAAGTGAGCCAAAATAATAATAGTAGAGGGGTGGGTTCGGTTGGCGAGATCGTTGAGACGCGACCCAAGATAAAGTGGGAAAAGTCACCTTGTTAGCAGCTGCAGCAAAGTAGGGCTGAGGACCGCCAGTGCGGCCCGTTATTTACGACGCTGTGGAGGAGGTAAGGTCAGGGGCAAGGCACAGCTCCTGGCTCGCACGCTGGGCCGCAGGTCGCCATGACGTCACAGAGGGCTTGTATGGTTGACTCGTACGTTAATCAGCAGGTGCTGCCTGTATACTCGAAGAGGTGGCAGAGGCGTGTTATGCGCATATACATGTCACCATATGCATTTTTGTCCCACGTAACAGGTGGTGAGCTCATTGCCAGGTTGAAAATGGAATGATTGTGATAACATGCCGCAGAAATTTTCAGTTTGTCTTATGGCATTTGAATGCCATATGACAAACTGAAAACTTTCTGAATGTTTAGCGACTGCCATCTAACAACCAGGGTCTATGGTTTATCGTGATTTCCAAAGCACGCAAACGCTCGTAAAATGAAAATGCCACAAAGCAGGCACCATCTGACGAACAGTCATGTCGTGCTTAACGCAGTGATCATTTCCAGAAAACTGAGCGAGACTACAAGCGCCTCAACCGCTTCTCTTTTTGACTGTCTCGGTAGCGTAAGTGGTAGTTCGATTCCTAGGTCGGAAAAAATATTTGTGTGATCCACAAATACTGATTCGTTGAGTTTGGGTGTGTCCAATGTATAAATACATATTATACATAGGACACACCCATACTCCGAATCAAGTAATTATCAGTTGTCTAGATCCCATAGCACGAGCTAATACATTAATACGCTAAGAATAAGGTAAATGCAATTTACTTAATTTTGACAAAACTAGCGTACATTCAACTCTCACTCTCGCAACTAATATAAAAACTAAAACTAACTAACTATCTTCACGCTGTATCCCTGACGGGGTAGTCAGAGATGACAGATCGCCAGGTTTCGCGATCCATGCATACTTCTTTCGCTTCTTCGAGATTCATCAATCGCTTCATACACGCACGTCTGGGTATCCGAGTACTTTTGACCTTTCCGTTTTTGAGCAATCTGCTCACGTGGTCTTCATATGTAAGTCTCGGCCTACCCTGACTCCTTCAACCCTCTACTTTTGAACAATATATATTCTTCGTCAATCGTTCCTCACTCATTCGTTGGACGTGTCCAAACCAACGGAGCACGCCCTTTTCCAGCTTAACGCTGACACTTTCATTCAAACCTGCCATATTGCGTATCACTTCGTTACGTATTCGGTCGGCCAAGGTAACGCCGCACAATTTTCGAAGTGATCGCATCTCCACAGCATTTAATTTACTTTCATGCATCTGCTGACATACCCAGGTTTCACTACCGTAAAGCAAAGTTGGCACTAGCACTGCGTTATGAATCGCCATTCGTGCTTCTTTTACGATGCTTTGTCGCTTTACTAACTGGGACAAAGCACCGTTAACCTTGTTTCCGGCAGCTACTCGCCGTTCTACATCCGAATCACATCTTCCATCCGCGCTAAACATACTTCCTAAATACACAATTTCATTCACTTGCTCTAGACGTTCCTGGTTTACCCTAATCTCGCATTTAGTTCTTACGTCAAATAATATAAAACATAAAATAAAATCAAAACAACGAGAACAACACAGAAACCAACCACAAGCACAAACCACGAATCTTACATTAATTGAACAACTTTTCCCATACACATTTTACTTAACTGATCGTTCTCAAAACAAAGGAGAGTACGCGTCTAAACTCGTAACAAGTAAAAGCTGAATCGTAAAAACTTATCCAAGTTATGCGTTCTTATTTTAATTTTGAATAAACAATGTACTGTGCTTGGTTAAGTACAATAGAGTTGTACTTTTAGGGTCTTTGTACGAAATATTTATGATACTCCTTAGCTGTGACAGAATCGTCGATACAAATGTTTTGTTAATCAAACATTAGTATAAACCAATCCATATTTCCCATAATATAGTGGGACATTGAGGGATATTTTTTACACAGCACAGATAGCGCTGTGTATTTGCTGTTTACACAAATATTTGTTCCGACCCGGGAATCGAACCCGGAGCCTCAGCGCAGCAGTCGCATACACTATTACTTACGCCACAGAGGCAGTAAGCCGGGGGCCGAGTCTACTATTGACAAGCCGTAGAATAGAACCAGAATCGCTGTTTTTAGCTGTCAAAATGTTAGTAGACTATCAAAAATGCAACTGAATAGCGGACACTGGCGCGTTACGTGTAGTAGAATTCTATCGGCCGACCGATAGAAGTCCATTGGAGTACGATTGTAATAGTAGACTACGAGAAACTGACAAAATTGTACCGATGGCTATCTATTGAGCGACGATTTCGATTCAATTTAGTCACGATTGAAATAGCAGACTCGGCCTCTTGTTTTATTTTGATTGTTCTACTGCCAGCGGAATTTACACCGTTGTTCTTTCTTGGCGGGGGCTGAGGAAGTGTTTTGGAGACAACGCAACTCGGATAACAGGCCCTTAATAATAAATTTGCGAAAGTGTCAGCGTTGAGCTGAAAAAGGGCGTGCTCCGTTAGTTTGGACACGTCCAACGAATGAGTGAGGAACGATTGACGAAGAATATATATTGTGCGAAAGTAGAGGGTGGAAGGAGTCAGGGTAGGCCGAGACTTACATATGAAGACCACGTGAGCAGATTGCTCAAAAACGGAAAGGTCAAAGTCAAAACTCGAATACCCAGAAGTGCGTGTATGAAGCGATTGATGAAACTTGAAGAAGCGCAAGAAGTATGCATGGATCGTGAAGCCTGGTTATCTGTCCTCTCTGACTACCCCGTCAGGGATACAGCGTGAAGATAGATTATAACTCTGACAATATTTGTTTATCAGTGCATACGGGACCTGTGCTTGTTTGCCACCTAGTATAAAAAAATACTTTTTTACAAGGCAACAGATTTAATTTCTACGGTTCACCAATATAAAATAATCTTACTGCCAAGAAACTGTTTTCTTGTCAAAGTGCATCAATCAAAACAATAACAACACTCAGGTACATACCATTCTGAAACAATGTTTTTTACTATTTATATAATACTGAACGTTCTACTTTCCCCCTCGAATTCCACAGAGAGGTGATTTATATAGCAAGTTTGGAAGCCTTATTCTAAGTTTACTTTGTAGAAGTTAGAATGTACCTAATGTTAGAACAATGTTATAAATAGAACGATTTGATAGATCTGGATTTCTGGATAAAAGGGCGTGCTCCGTTGGTTTGGACACGTCCAACGAATGAGTGAGGAACGATTGACGAAGAATATATATTGTTCTAAAGTAGAGGGTAGAAGGAGTCAGGGTAGGCCGAGACTTACAATGAAGACCACGTGAGGAGATTGCTCAAAAACGGAAAGGTCAAAAGTACTCGGATATCCAGACGTGCTTGTATGAAGCGATTGATGAATCTCGAAGAAGTGAAAGAAGTATGCATGGATCGCGAAGCCTGGCGATCTGTCCACTCTGACTACCTCGTCAGGAATACAGCGCGAAGATAGATAGATAGATAGATGAATTTCTGAATCAAACATATTAATTTATGTAGGTATCTCTTGATGTGCTTGTAGCACACATATTTCAAGTCTTATTCGCGACATACGAGTATATCATTAAGTACAAAGCCTACCTAGTACTCCTCGATACTTAAAAGACGCGAAATATTGTAAATGTGAGTGAAAATCGTGAGTGTTTGAAAAAAATAATTGAGTAGCGATCGTGGTCCCGCCGACTGTAAACGACCACTGCTTTATGTAATTTTTACTATGGCTGATCACGGATGGGTGACCACTTTTGTGACATTTAAATTAGTGAGCGTTTCCGTGCTTCAGAAGGCACGTTACGCCGTTGGTCCCGGTTGATAGTAACATGGCAATCGTTAAGTCAAGTTGAAGGCCTAATGGGCGGCTTGAAATATCTCTACAGCAGGTAACCACAACCTGAGTCTGTCCATTTCAACACGGCAATGGGCTACCCACCTTTTACCTGGGACAGGAATACACATGGTGAAAAGTGGGCATACAATATGTATGCCTCTGCCACCCCTTCGGAGATAAGGCCTGATAGATAAATTTAAATATTTTAAATATTACTGAAAATCAGGAAAATTTAAAAACATTAATTGCTAATGTAGTAACTTGCTCTTGGTAGTTCATCAGCATTTGAAGTACAGTGAGTTATAAATGTGGTCGATTAGGAGAAGTAGATTGCTTTAAGACAATACACACGGTTGCACTGACCAGCCACGTAGCCCACGGCAATCTAATCACATTGTGCTATGGTACAATTTATTTGCTAAAGCGAAGGACTTAGCGTCACTTTTGTTTTTTTTTTATTAATAGCCTTGATAATATTCTTATATGTAATTTCTACTTGCATCGTTCATTATCAGCTATCCCTCTCAAGTATAAAATGGCGGACCTAATACTTTTAGGGGGCCGAGTCTTCTATTGACAAGCCGTAGAATAGAACCAGAATCGCTGTTTTTAGCTGTTAAATATTAATAGACTAACAAAAAAGCAACTGACTAGCGGCCACTGGCGCGGTACGTGTTAGTAGAATTCTATCGGCCGACCGATAGAAGTCTATTGGAGTACGATTGTAACAGTAGACTACGAAAAAAAGTCAAAGTTGTACCGGTGGCTTTCTATGAGCGACTATTTCGATTCCATTTAGACACTATTGAAATAGCAGATTCGGGTAATAATGTATAGCCCGACGACTCAGTTCATAACGCGCTTACCATATTGACCTTTTATCTTCATTTTCATCTTTGCGTATTCCAAGTTACTTCCAAACCCTACTTACTTGGCCTAATGACCTCCTAACCCCACCTGTGCCATCTTTGCCCCGTCCGTTGATCAGCAGGTGCACCTCTAGTAGGTGATTTTGCTTGGGCCCCAGAGATATAAGTAGTAGATATAATTACACCCATAGAGGCCATTTAAATGGCTCAATTTTGATTCTTAATACTTATTCAACTTGAAAATAATATTCAACAGAGCAGCGTACAGCAGTAAGGTTATAACTTAAGACGAAACCGCGGTTCCTTTGGCCACAAGCCAAGATCTTGCTGCGCTACCTCAGAGGTAGCTATAAGATATAAGATTGGTGTATACTTTACTGATTGCACCCCACGTTGGTCAGTATAACGTATTGGTCGAAAATAATTGTGTTGTTACATACAAAGAAGCGTAGTTTTAAAATAGCCCGTACTTTGTTACTGGTTGATGGTTTTGATACAACATCACTACAGTGTAACTAAATATTATCTTAATAGAAATAATTAGACTTTAGTATATGCAAATACATGCATATCTTTACGCTTTTAACCTTGAAGGGGTAAGCAGAAGCGAATGGCTAAAATTACACCGTATGTATTTACGTTTCACGTATCATGTGGTGAGCCCATTGCCGCGTTGAAATGGATAGACGTAGGTTGAATGGACTACTTAACGTGCCTTCCGAAGTACGACAACGCTAGTGAATTGAAGAATCTTCTAGACATTTTCTAGAAGATGTATCTAGTATTAGTAGAAGTCTGTTTCGTATAATAGAATCTCGAAATTTTTGTATAATAGAAGTCTCTCTAGATATTCTGATTAAAATATAACCAAATAAGGTGTGAAAACTATAACAATTTTCACAGTATAATCAACTTCATGGAATTCATAAATTAGGTTTCGTAAACACTGAAAATTGCTGTGGTCGGCACCGACTTGCTTAATTAGGTTAATTAGATTACAGGACAAAATTTTCACTTAAGCTTCCGTGTTTACACTATGAACTTGGGAACCTGAAAAAATAAATAGAAAACTGTGCAAAGATTACTGTTATGAAAAATATTTAAGCCCGGAGACCATTATCACCTTATATCCCTGACGGAGAGGTCAGAGAGAACAGATCACTTCGCTTCGCGATCCATGCATACTTTTTCGCTTCCTGCAGATTCATTAACCGCTTCATACACGCACGTCTGAGTATCCGAGTACTTATGACTTTTTGGTCTGAGCAGATTGCTTGCAGAAGTGGTCCTCGTGTCCTTAGTCTCGGCCTACACTGACTCCTTCTACTATTGCACATTAAACATTCTCAGTAATCGTTCCTCACTCATTGGACGTGTTGGACGTGTCAAAACCAACGAACCACGCCCTTTTTCCAGCTTAACACTGATACTTTCAGTCAAATCTGCCATATTGCGTATCATTTCGTTACGGATTTGATCGATTAGACAAATCAATATGAAAAAAAAAAGGTAAATTATAACAAAATAGTGTTAAAAATTACCAATTTCATCGATTCCAACTATTTTCTTTTTACCCGTGCATAACAAATGTGAATAGTGTATTTTACCTTGAAGGCGTCAAAGCGAATTTTGTAAGGCAACTTTTTCCCTCTAAAACGCTTTTGCTACTGTGACGCACATCAAAGAATCCGAGTACACTTGAGGCCCCGATAAGGGGGTATAAATCCAAACACTCGTAAATTTAAAACTTGAACTTGCTTTTTGAAGTACCCGGAAGTAATATTGATAGTTTAAGTTTATTTGCCATGATTTTAACGAGATTTATATTCAGAGTTGAAAAAAAGTTCAACTGATTTTCAATTTTTTAAGAGTTTCAAACGCAGTAGTAACTTCGTTTCTTTTTTTCAAAAACACTCCTACTGGAAATCAATATAATATTAAAGAATTTGGAAAATTCACCATCGAGTCCTATAATAAATAAATTAAAAATAAATTTATTTCCGTCACATATCATACATTAAAAACATTTTACAATAAATTGCTTATAAATAGAACAGGTCTGACTAAAAATAACAAAGGTAAGTACAATAAAGTAACATGTTTAATTTAATAGCTACGGTAAAATAATAAAAAAAAAAATGAAAAATCTTTATTCATGTAGGTCACAAAGTAACATGAACGTCAAGATTATTGCTTCTACATTTACATTTACTGCCAGAATCGCAAAGCAATAGGTAGAGCCTGAGGAAGAACCTGGCAATAAAACTCATGGCCACTCTTTTCCAACCGCCAGTAATTACATTAGTTTGAGTTACATGATGTTTGACCAATTATATAGTAATGAATTTATACAAAACAAAATCAATGTTGTGTGTAAAATGAATTTATACAAATAAAAAAAAAACAAAATCAATGTTGTGTTTAAAATCATATGAAAATTGGAGCTATTCTAGTTGCCAGTTCTAAGGGCAGCCTACACTTTAAGAAGAAGAATCTAGCAAGAAAGTCAGAGGATGCTCTTTTCAAAAATGCAGGTATGGCTTACAACATTAAAATCACACTTACATTGTTCCTTTGGATTTATGTGAGAACAGTCGACTAAACTTAGTTTGACACTTAGGCGAGCATGACATACCTAAAAACTGCACAGCAACTATAATGTCAATTTCAAAATAATAAATAAGTCTACTTGGTGCTCACACAAACTTAAGTTACATATTTTTATATTAGTTATTACTGGTTTTATATTAGTTATTATTAGTTATTACGCAGCCAATTTAGAAACCTTTAGTTGTCAGACGTTTCAAATTATTCAATATGCAGAAATGTAAAAATACAACATATATATGCAGATTCAAGACAAGTACAAAATAACACAAAGTAGTTCGAGCGAAGAGCAAGCAACTCATTTCCATTTATTTTTATCATTCAAATAATCATTAATTGTGTAATAGGCCCTTTTCAAGAGGTGCGTCTTAATTTCCGCCTTAAATTTATGAAACGGCAGGTTCATAATGTCTAAAGGAATTTTATTATATAGGCTTACACCAATTCCTGCAAAAGAGTCGTTAACCTTTTGTAAACGATGATGCGTTCCAATTAATTTATGCTTATTTCTAGTATTTATCGAACGTATGTCACTGTGTCTATCGTATACATGTATGTTCTGTTTAACTAACATGATATTTGCAAATATATACTGTGATGCAACCGTTAAAATGCCAATTTCTTTAAATTTCTTTCTAAGAGACACTCTAGCACTTTATTTATTTATTGCACGTACAACTCTCTTCTGAAGTACAAAAAATACTTGTATATCAGCTGCTTCGCCCCACAGCAAAATGTCGTAAGACATGACACTATGAAAATAACTGAAGTATACCAGCCTAGCAGTTTCCACATCAGTGAGCTGCCTGACTTTAATAACGGCAAAGGCTGCCGAGCTGAGTTTACCTGCAAGACACGTTATTTGGGCGTTCCACTGCAGTTTGCTATCTAAAGTGAACCCCAAAAATACAGTTGATTCTACAAGATTTAGGGTATCACCGTTCAATGTTATATTTGTACCGCATATCCTGACATTAGGCATGCTGAATCTGATACACTTTGTCTTCTTAGCGTTTAGTAGCAAATTATTGGTCGTAGACCAATGTACAACTTGGGCAAGTGAACTATTTACGCCGTTAAAATCAGTAAGCGTGCGATCAACTTTAAAAATAAGTGACGTATCATCAGCAAATAGAACAATGTCGCACAAGTTCTGTATATAGAATGGCAGATCGTTAATATAAATTAAAAATAGAAACGGACCTAGAATTGATCCCTGCGGTACGCCCATAGCTACAGAGGCTCCAGAGGAGCTAATTCCATTGACATCAACATGTTGTATTCGATTATTTAGGTAGGAGGCAACAAGGTCCAGAGCAGAGTCTTTGACACTATAATAAAATAGTTTTCGCAATAGTGTTTTATGGTTAACGCAATAAAATGCTTTGGAGAGATCGCAGAATACACCGATAGCAACTTGTCTATTCTCCCAGGCGTTATATATATGATTTAGAAGTGTCACACTTGCATGAATGGTAGAACGACCCCTTGTGAACCCATACTGCTCTTCATGTAATAGCATATTTGAATTAAAATGAGCTTGTAATTGATGCATTATCATTTTTTCAAAATTTTGCTGATGGCATGTAGTATTGAAATTGGTCTGAAATTACCAGGGTCGGTTTTGGATCCAGATTTAAATAGAGGTATTACTTTACTGTGTTTCATTAAATCCGGAAACACTCCTTTATCAACACATTTATTAAATATTTCAGCTAGATGTGGTGATATATTAACAATAATAGACTGTATCAATTTTACAGAAAAACCCCACAAGTCAGCTGTCTTTTTTTAATTTAGTGACTTGAATACTTTAATGATATCGTTGGGATTTAACGAGCTAGTTGTTTTCGCGGGTATGTCTGTAAAATAGTTGTTAAAAGTTTGTGCTACATATTATTTATTATTAATCACTTTGTTATTCATAATTAACTCAATGTTATTATCACGAGGTAGTGATCGGCCGGTTTCAGTATTGATTACATTCCAAGTCATTTTTACCTTATTTTTTGACTCTTTAATTTTATTACTTATATGTAACGACTTGGCAGCAGCACAGACCTTTCAGAAGGTTTTAGAATACATTTTAACATATTGAATAAAGGCAGGATCAAAATTAAATTGCTTCATACCATTTAATTCGTACAAATTAGCCCTACTTTTGTAAATTCCTGTAGTTGCCTACTCAGAAAATTGCAAGTTTTGTTTTTATAAAATGTTTTTGATTTAAAAATGTCATTGTACTCAGCTTTAATGGTATTAAATAAGGAGTCATATAAGTCGTTTGGATCTTCCTGATAAAAGTCAATATTAGTGACTAATATTGACTTTTATCAGGAATATTGTCATCGTTGATTATATGTCAACTTAGTACAACAGTGAATATGTAAGTTGCCTTGTCTGAACTAGAAATTAACCTCTGTCTCAGACCATCGCTTGACTAACCCATATGTAAGGGCAGGGCGATTGATTTAGCCCTAGCCTTGAAATTAAAATAAAATTTATTTAAAGATATCGAAATTAATTTAAAATACTTAAAGAAATTTTAATACCAATAACAGACTCATGTTAACTCAAAATCTCTAGAATGTTTTCTGTGTCATCATAATTTAGTTAATTCAGATATTTTGACAGGATCACTTTGCAAACCTTATAGTTAGTTGTATATATATGCAATAACCTATTAAACTTATTATAAAGATATGGACCTAAAATATATAAAATCTATTTACGAATGCATGTTTGGTCATTGATCTGTCACAAACTATGTCCTTTCTTCGTCGATCACTCGATATTGTACTGAGAGGAACTTCAGTGTGTTTTTTAAGTATAGTGTGAAGAATAAATAATTGTCGTACAGTTAGAACATTACACGCTTTATAGAGTGTATGTGTAGGGAATAAGAAGGGGCGAAAGGTGGCTACCTTTAAAACGGCTCTTTGCGCACGTTCCAGAGGGAGTAGGATAGTTTTAGCCGCACCCCCCCAGGAAGTTATGCAATATGTTAGCATAGACTGACACAAGGCCAAGTACACCTGTTTTATAAGAGTATAATCGGCAATATTGCGTAAATTCTTAAATATATAAATTAGCTTACGTACTCTACTGCATAATAAATCAATATGTTTACTAAAATTTAGATTTGTGTCAAGTATAATACCTAGATATTTTACCTCGTTTGTAATTCGCAAAGCAGGGCAAGTACATGCAGTGTCATCAGGTTTGCTACAGTTATGTGCGTAAAGGCTTGGGTTAGTAAATTCGTAGTTAATATTTCTCATTCTAAATACTATGTACTTACTCTTATCAGTGTTCAGGGTTAGTAAATGATCTTGAAGCCACTTAGACACAATATTAAGACCTCTCTGAGCAAATGTATAAGCGTTATCACGCGAATCGGCTGAGAAGAGTAATGCGGTATCATCAGCATAAGACATTATGACTCCATTTTGTAGTATTAGGTTGCAAAGGTCGTTTATATAAATAAGAAATAGAGTCGGTGATAAAATGCTTCCATGGGGAAAACCATAACAAGTGCTTTTTTGTTCAGCACTTGTCCACTGGCCGATTCTCACACATTGATAATGATCACTAAGATAGTCAGAAAAAGGTATTGTAAATAATGTGGGACACTTCAGTTGAGTTCCTCTTATACCAAGAGCCTCAAGCTTTCGCAAGAGAATAGTACAGGAAACTTTATCAAAAGCTTTCGCGAGGTCTAGGAAAATCCCAATGGTGTGCATACCCTTATCCAGATTACTTGTTATATAGTTAGTAACTCGATGTACAGCTTGGTCTGTAGATCTTTCAAGCCGGAAACCAAATTGATTGTCTGAAAGCAGTTTCTTGTCTTCCAAATATTTTCTCAGTCTGTTGTTTATTGTTTTTTCTAATACTTTTGATAGGCCCGTTAGTAATGAAATTGGTCTGTAGTTATTTCTATCTTTAGGGTCTCCAAATTAAAGGATAGGTATAATAACAGCATTTTTAAGCAATTTAGGGAATGTGCCCGTCCGTAAACATAGCTGAAAGATGTGCGTTAGAGGCGGAGCGAGAATGTTTTTAAATCTTTTGTTTATAACATTAGAGATGTTATTCCACCCAACAGCACATGAGTATTTTAGTCCACTAATAATATTTAAAATTTCGCCTAAGTCAGTATCCAGTAAAACAAAAGAATTCAGCTCCAAACAAAAAGACTTAGCTGTAGGTCGGGTGGATGATCTATACAAAGTGAATGCCTTTTCTGCGAGGATTTTACCAACGTTAGCAAAAAAATTGTTCAGAAGGGGCTGGGTCTGTTGATAATAGATAGACCTAGACCTACACCGAGGAGCAAACTAAAAAAGGAGAACTACTTTTCCCAGACGCATTCCCATTACTGCTACTCCTGAAAACCAGCGTCTACAGCAATGACGAAGACCAGAAAAGTTACACCGAGCTTGATGTCGGTCAAGTCCCAGAATTAGAATTAGAAAATCTGTGAAGCCGCATCGGAATTTATCAGAAGATAATTTGAAGAAGTTGGAAAAAGATCGTAACGCATTTTCCATCCTATGCAAGGCGAGAGGCCTGGAAGGCAACTAGGGTGTACATCCTAAAAAAATATTACCACGGTAATGTTATTACGGGTCATAATTTATTTTTATATGTGGCACATCAAAATGGCTTCGTCCGCCTGATGATAAGCAAAGACGACGACCCGTGAATGGGCCCGCCATCTCAACCCGAAGGGCTCCGATAGCGACCCTCATCTTGCCGGCCCAGAAATATGCCTTTTTACGCTTTTCCTTAAGGACCCAGGATTAAAAGAGGAAGGACACACGTGTGCTGGCCGAGTTCCATGCTTTTATGGTGCACTTTGTCAGTCTCTTATTTATGCCAGAGCCATGAAAGATGACACATTACATTAATTACAAATTAAATTATTTCTGGATCTGTAATATCGGCCTTAAGTGTAAACTGAGTTCTTTGCCTAAGAACACTTTGATGTCGCTAGAATATTGCGAGTACGAACTGACGAATGTACACAGTAGAGGTATATTCCCATATATTAAATGCTCATGTCACCTTGTTTGTTTTAGAATTCCTCCGAAACTACTTTACCGATTTTTCTGAAATTTTAACGGAATCTATGTTCCATACCCCTTCATAATCTATATCGGAGTCCCTTTATATGGCAAAATGTCATTTACCGAGTCAGCTAGTCTAATATATATATTTTTATATACTTTCCATTTTAGTGTCAGTTTGTAATCTCAAATTATACAGATTTCTTGTATCTACAATTATTACTACAAGAAATTTTCACGATTTATATTTGTTTTACTATCTGTCTTTTTGGACCAGATAATTTCTACACAGCTTGGACTGCTTTCATGTTTTTTTTCTGGCCGCTACTTAACTAATATCATGAGAATGTGGTATATTGATTATTTTTTCACAGTGCTGAAACAATTTTGAAATTTTGTATAAAAACAAGAATTCACGAGCTAGTAGCATTCTAATAGAAATGGACTTGCAAGGCTACTTTGAAGATAATACATGTATTTACAATAGCAAGTTTAGTATGGTTAACGACAGTTCGACAGTTGTGCGAATATGTAGAGATATCGTACCAAACAATTGTACAGCCTGAAGCAACGTAAATTGTGTATGTATTTTGTAATATAGAAGCCGGTTAAGCTATGTTTGATAGTAGTTCTTTCAATGGACTAGGCTCAAGAATAACTTACTTCAATGGTTAAAGATATCTTGGGGGTACTATGAGCTTATACCAATGAATTCAAATGACCAAATACATACAGTACGTACATACATACATTTACATTACATACATTTACTCACGATTTTGTACCCAAAGGTTTAAGCAGAGGAATACTATACTATACACCCACATTTCACTAATTGTATTTAACCCACGTAATAGGAGGTGATACTGTTGCCGTGTTGAATTGGATAGGTATTGACATATTTCAAACCTAACATAAGACCTTCAATTTGACTGAACGAATACCATGTTGCTGATATCTGGGACGAATGGCTTACCTTCCGAAGGTAAATTCTTCTAAATTCTATATTGATATCAACATCATATTAATATTTCTATTGGATTATGATGTGTGGAGTCAAGCGGATGGACAGCGTGAAGAACTCTCGCATACGCGGCAGCCTTCACGTCCGTGACATTGCAGATAAGCTGAATGACAGGTCTTGCGGCAACCGCCGTGGGAAGCAAACGTCTAGCTATGTCAGCCCCGGTAAAAGGAGCAAGTCCAAGAAGTGCTGGCTTGACGTAGTAAGGTTTGACATGCGTGCGAATGGTCTCACTACAGGGGATGCCGACGACTGATGATGACCTACTTTTATAGCTCCTATCAGAAGAGCTGATATAGTATTTTATGCTTATATACTACTTCTTCTGTAATTACCTGGGTTTAAGATGATAGCGGGGAGACTACCTCATATTGATTCCCACTCTTACCATTTGCCCGGATCAAAAGCTGCAAACATATTTTATGTATTCTCAACTTTCCAGATCAACACGTATACTTAAAGGATGTGATTAAGTTACTCAAAATGTATGTAGATTGCTTAGCTATTTACAGATTTAATTCACATTGTTCAACAATCACACAACGACTGATGTTCTAGCTATGAATGTCTCAAATGAATGAACAAACAAAAACCAAACTTATAATCGCTTACAAATGTTCTCATCTAATGTTATTAGTTAACTAAATGCTCATAGGGCTGACAACACGCGGAATACCACACTCATGGCTCAGCAGAGGTGTAGACTTGTGTTAAGTATTGCATGTAAGGGCGCCCCTCTTATTGCGAACAGATGCATGTATTTCAATATAAGCAGTGTTAAGCTAACTAGCGATCGTTTCACTTGTGTCCTGCGTCCGCATACCAAACAGTGGCAACGAACGTTTCTTGCCCACCCGCTTTGAAAAAAAGTTATAGAAAATGTCGAATTCAGGCGTGCAATTTGGAATTTTGAATACTTTCGACCACCAGGATCAAACATGGAAAACGTACAAAGGCCGTATACTGCAATATTTCATTGCGAATGGTATTGGTAAAGAGACAGACTGCAATGGAGTGAAAAGAAAGGCGATTCTTCTTAGTGCACTCGCCGAAGGTACCTACAAACTAGCAATGGATTTAGCTTTGCCTAAAAGTGTGGGGGATGTGCCGTATGAAGACCTGTTAATACTGCTGGATAATCATTTCACCCCGAAGTGTGTAGGATTTGGGGAGCGTCACAACTTCTATGCGGCTGTGCAACAGGCAGGAGAAATCCATTCACAGTGGGCGGCTAGACTGCGTGATTTATCGGAGAAGTGTGAATTTCTCTGGACTGGAATGCTCTCTGGACGAGAGAAGGAAAAGTTATATACGAAGTATTTGGCCGGCCTCACTTTAGTCAAAGTCGTGGAGATGGCGGAGAATTTGAGCACGGGGTTAGTGGCACAGCCATCCACGTCAGACCAGCTTTTCAAAATATTGAATGGTAGGAAGGCTGGAAAAGCGGCGAAAGAGAAGTGTAACATTTGTGAGTATACAAATCACAGTGCGGCGGACTGTAGGTTTAAAAATTATACATGTAGGAAGTGTCACGAACAAGGCCACTTGCGTAAAATGTGCCCTAAAGTGAATTACGTGGAGGTGGATGGCGGTGACGAGATCGACGATGACAGTAAGATCCATCATATCCGTTCTTTTAACCCTTACAGGACCATAAGATGTCCAAGACTAAATATGCCAATACAACACAATATTTTAGCTATTGTGGGTATAAAGTAAGAGAGTATCACCAGAAAAACATGGCAGGGTGTATAGGTTTCCTATAATTTCATGGGAAATATTTTTCCCTGTGGACCATAAAAGTAAAAAAACTAAGAGTTAGGTTTTTTATATCGGTATTTTATTTATTGCTTTGTAATACAAAAGAACATAATAAAAATTAACAGAAAAGTAAAATAAATTTTTATGGTATTCTACAAAACAATTTAGTTAACTTGTGAAGCACAAGTGGACATTGCACATAAAACATTTATTATGTGTCCTATTTTCTATAGGTCGTTTTGCACAATTTACGCATCGCTTCAGTTTTTCTGCTTTTTCCATGTTGTGCGCTGGCAAATTGTGTTTATTTCTAATGATGAGCTTTTCAATTGAGACTAAATTGGGTCTTGATCAGACAGCAACCAGCATGTAAAATTATTTATTAGACCTCGTGCTTCATGTTGACGATACTTAAGGCTGCTCAAAAGCGGACCTTCTACTCGGTGTTTTTCGTGCAACTTTATGTACACTAAATATGAGTTATTCATAGTGATATCTAAGATGACAAAAAAGAGGCGGTATTGATTTTCATCACTCGTTCATAAGGTCCACACCGCCCATATATTTATTACAGCGCATCACTACTTTCGGTTCGTCACTTCTCCAGTTGAAAATAGGAATAATCTCTGAAGTGTCTGAACTGGTGGGTAATGAGGTTTGATTTGTCGGTTCTTGAACAGAATCTTAAATTTCAACAACATCGGTTCCATTTTCTAAATCTTGAGCTATGAACTGCAGGTCTTCTTCGTCTAAGTGTAAGTCATCTTCTCCGTCACTATTATCTGTAACTGCAATATTTCTTCACCTTGTATATGAAATTCTCTGCACCTTCTTTTAGCCATTTAAAAAAAAACATGAAGGTAAATTATATAAAAATACAAGAAAACCATACATTATCATAAAGCACTACATATAATAATACTACAACGAATACACCAGATATGGACCAGAGGGAAAAATATTTCCCTTTAGATGATTTGCAATTTTTAGGTACTTGTGCCAATATTCTGCAGTTCACTGTATTATTATATAAAATTATACTTACCAAATAATATAAAAAATGTGACAAAATACATTATTTGTCACATGTTTTATATATGTACTTGAAGCTAAAAAGCTTTACATGGTATCAACTTCCCCTAAGCATTTAAAAGATGCCAGTACGCAAACTGTGTACAGGAGCGAACTGGATGACGAAAGTCGCATAGCACAGCAAGATCCCATCTTACAATCACAGTTTTTTTCTTGAATAATGTTAGGGATACAGCATAGTTAATGCCTTGCCGTCCTATTTCAGTGTCACATCATACTAAGAGTTTTATCAATATTATCAATCAGAATGTATGTGGAATTAGTAATAAGAAGTTAGAATACGAGTTATATATACAGTCAATTAACAAAAAAGTTGACTACTTATGTATCACGGAACATTTCTTGAATAGTAATTCAGTTCAAGCATTTAGTTTGAGTGGTTTTAATTTAGCCACATATAACACAAGAAGCAAAAAGAAACGGGGAGGTAGCCTTATTTTATGCCACAAAGATAGGGAATTTGAAAATATTGAAGTTGTTAATAAATTATATACACCAGAATACTTTGAAATATGCTGTGTAAGGGATGTTGAGACAGGCCTATATATATGTTGCTGTTGCCGGAATCCCTATAATACTAATTTTGAAAGTTTTGCGCAACAATTGGAAAAGCTATTGACATACATGTTCAATAAGAGGTGCATAATTTGCGGTGATTTTAATGTTGATGTCCTTAAGGAAAGGAAGACAGTATCTGAATTTATTTGCATTTTAAAGTGTTTTAACTTTGCGTACCTAATAAAAAGCATTACGTTTATTATAAATGATATCCTTTCATGTCTGGACAACTTTCTTACAAATTTACCTGATGAGTGCATAATACAATTCGCTGTGGATCATAATGGCCACTCAGATGGGCATGGTGCAATATTATGCGATATGATACTTGAAAAAAGCAATACAAAAAACAATACTGCAAAACGCATAATTAAACGAAGTAAACGTATTTTTAACAAAAAAAGTAGGTTTTTATTCACAACAGCTGTGTCTCACAGAGAATGGAATGAACTGGGTATAAATGGTTTTTTAAAAGTTTTTACTAATGTTTTTCGTAGTTGTCACAAGAAAAAAATAATTCAAATAAAGCCGGAAAAGAGTGTTTCAATTAAATGGATTACGAAGGGCATCAAAGTCTCAAGTAAAATGAAAAGAGTGCTTTCCGCGCATATCCAAATTGAACCTACTTTGAAAAAATACAAAACTCACTATAACCGTATATACAGAAGACTTATTAAGCATGCGAAAAAGCTAGCTATTGAGGAACATTTAAATTCACCAAAAAATATTATCAAAGAGACGTGGAGACTAGTCAATGAATACACCAATAGAAATAGACTACAATGTGACAGGAACATCATATTACACATCGATAATAAAATTATAGATACCCCACGAGATGTCGCAGATTTGTTTGCTGAACATTTTGCATCAACGTTACAGCCTAGTAGGAAGGACAGGACTACAGCAATAAATTATCTTAAAGAGTCAACGGCCAGGGTGGAATCGGTCTTGACCTTCAGTCGAACAAATCCAATTGAAATCACCAAAATAGTAGACCAAATGCAAAATTCAACTTCAAGTGGATACGAAGAAATACCAATTACGATTATCAAAGAAAATATTGATTTTTGTTTGTTTTTACAACAAATGTTTAGAGGAATCGGTATTTCTAGATCAAATGAAAATTGCTAAAGTCATTCCAATATTCAAAAAGGGTTCTAAGTCTGATCCTAAAAATTATAGACCCATCTCATTACTGCCTACGTTGTCAAAACTGTTCGAAAGGATCATAAAAATTAGACTCATGACCCACCTTAATTTAAGTAGAGTAATTAATAAGAGGCAATTCGGATACCAAAAGGGTGTTGGAACTACAGATGCCATTAATACTCTAATATATGATATTGCTGGTAAAATGAATAAAAAAATGAAAGTAGCAGGGCTGTTTATCGACCTAAGTTCAGCTTTCGATGCAATTGATCATGAGTTACTTCTAGGAAAACTAGAATACTACGGTATAAGAGGAGATTCCTTAGAACTAATGCACTCTTACCTTCATAACAGAAGAATGTATGTTGAATTGAGAAGGGTCGATGAGGAAAACAATGAAATAGTTTACACGTCTAAAATAAAAAGCATAAAACGAGGTGTGCCTCAAGGATCTATATTAGGGCCTATACTGTTTATCATATTTACAAATGACTTGATCAATTATATAAAAATTAAACAACCAGATGCGAAAATTACTGTTTTTGCAGATGACACTAATGTTGTTGTGGGTGCTAATAATCTAGATAACCTGTCTACATATATAAACAATATTTTAGTAGTTTTAAATGAATGGTTTACAGTCAACAATTTAATTATTAACACAAATAAAACAAATATCTTACTTTTCAAATCCACATGTAAAAATAATGACGCAATTGATATAAAATTTAACAATAACAAAATTGAAATATTTAACACTATAAAATTTCTAGGTGTAAACATATATTCTCAACTGAATTTGAAAGACGAACTGGAATCACTCAGTTCATCAATTTATTCTGCATGTTATGAGTTAAGAAGTCTTAGAGATGAAATTAGTACCAGACAACTAAAGGCAGTTTATTTCGCGCTAGTAGAATCTAAGATACGATATAGTATAATGTGTTGGGGCAATAGTTATGATTATAACATACAAAAGGCTTTTGTCCTTCAAAAACGTGCAATTAGAACCATTGTTCGAATTCCACAACGGGAGTCTTGCAAGGATCACTTTAAATTATTGGGCATATTAACAGTTCCCAGTCTATATATTTTGACAGTATTAAGTAACTTTGCCAAGTACATTCATAAATATGAAACACCATATGAGAGGGAGGTTAGAGAAGGAACAAGACGAAAGGTTATATCAAATATAATAGCACCTAAATTGGATATAGTCAAACATTGCGCTACATATCAAGGTGTAGAATTATTCAACAGATTGCCAGCTTATCTAAAGGACTTAGTATATAAAAAATACACGTATAAGGCGCAACTGAGGACTTTCTTGTTGGACAAATGTTTTTACACTGTTGATGAACTGAATGTTGGTTTGTAGAGATAGATGTAGAAGGTTAAACTGGTTTTATTAAATTATTCAATAATTAAAGTAATTACCTTTTTAAATTTATAACTAATTGAATCGGGCGTTACATGGCGGAAATCCATCGTAGAACGATAATAAAGGAGGGGAGGAGGATCCCACCACACACCCTCGATTCGTCAATCCTAACGCACAACGGTCGAGGATAACCTCCACCAATTGTAACGGAGGAATGACGAACCGAACTCCTCAAGGAAAAGGATGTAGGAGAGGCAAAAGGAAACCCTACCCTCCAGGTTGTCAAAACTTTTGCAATATTCCGCTTTACAAGGTGGCACTTAGTCGACACGTGTTTCGCCTACACACGAGGCATCCTCAAGACTGCTTGACAGCAAGTGTGCTCAGCGCGTTCCGCTCCGCCTTTTTATCACACTATCTCCCCACTACCCCCACTCGTCACCGAGGCACTACGTGATCTGTGTTGCCTGTTCGAAAATAAATTGAGTAATGGAGAAGTGTGAAAATCGGTCTGTTCGTTCAACAATGTATCCCCTTTATGTTTAATAATTTCTAATTGTTCTAAAACGCACAGTTTAAAACTTTTTTGACAAAAATGCAAAACTTCTAACGTATTATTACTATTTAAGTTATGACCGGTGTCCAACAGATGTTTGGCAAAATGTGATTTTTCGGTATGGCAATTTCGAAAAGCTGCTAAGTGTTCTTTATATCTAGTTTCAAATGAGCGACCCGTTTGGCCTATATATATGTTTTTACAACGATCGCAAATTAATTTATAAATACCCGATTTTTTGTGACGATCTATACTATCTTTGGCATTACATAAACGTTTTAAAGAATTTTGGGATCTATAGGCTGAATAAATATTATTTTCTCTAAGTACCCTCGCCACACGCTGAGTAATATTGCCAAAATAGGGTAGACTCGAAGTAAACTTTTTGCTCTCCCTGACTGATGGATACAAAAGAAGTTTAACCATATTATTTTGTTTTTTATTAATCAGAGAATGTATTATCTTCGAGCTATAACCGTTGGACTGCGCAATGTGACAAATAGTATTTAGTTCATTTTTATATGACTCTTTGCTTAACGGAACGTTTAATAACCTATGAACCATACTATGGAATGCTGCTAGTTTGTGGTTCCACGGGTGACATGATGTGGAAGGAATTGTAGTGTCTGTATAAGTTGGTTTACGATATATTCCGAAACTGTGATTGTTGCCCTTTCTGGAGATGGATAGATCTAGAAAATTCAGTAAGTGGTTTTGTTCTATTTCTAATTTAAACTTGATTCTAGGATGAATATCATTTAATTTATTTAGGAAGATACTCAGTTGTCTATGTGTCCCTGTCCAACCCATAATAATATCATCAACGTATCTATAATAATACAAAACACTACTGTTTTTGACAATATGGTTGTTTTCAAAGTAGTCCATAAATAAGTCTGCCATTAAGGGGCTCAAAGGTGATCCCATTGCTAAACCTTCTTTTTGGATGAAGAATTCGTTATTAAACCGAAAATAATTTTGTTTCATACAGAGTTCCGTTAAACGTAAAATGTCACTGATCTGTTCTGGATGTAATCTATTTATTTCCAACATATTTTGTATGATTTTTAAGCACTCCTTGTACGGAACGTTTGTAAACAAACTATCGACGTCCAATGAGACTAATATGGAATTACGCGGCAACTGGATATCTTTAATTTTCTCGATCAAATCATAGCTATTACGAATACTATATTTTGGATTGAAACCGGTTCTCTCTCTAATAATTACATTGAGATATTTAGCTAATTTATAAGTGGGCGCGTTTATATACGAAACTACTGGTCGTACAGGTACATTATCCTTATGAATTTTTGGTAAACCGTAAAGCAGTGGGCATTGTGGATTCATCGGTATCAAAGTTCGCAGCAAAGGTGAATCTTCCGGAAAAAAGTATGTGGCGGATTTTAAAGTAAGTTTTAGTTCGCAGTGAAATTTTTTGGTTGGATCAGAGACTAGTCGCTGGAATTCATCTGTTAATATGACGTCACTAACTTTTTTAGAATAATCTACTCTAGGCATAATTACTATAGTATTCCCCTTATCAGCTTTATTAATTATTAAATTATTGGTGGCTAGTTTTTGTTGTATAGATTTAAAGATTTTTAATTCTGGGTTATGGAAGGTTGTCGACTTAAATGATTTAATCTGGTGGGCAGCTAAACTTTTGACTAAATTATCCTTTTTATTTCTTACTATTGCAACCTCGGTATCAACTGCTAAGGTTTCTAAGGACTTTGTAAGAACCGGTTGAGGTATACTGTATTTTAAACCCTTCTCAAGAAGTGACATTTCATTTTCAGAGAATTGAATACTAGACAGATTTTTAACCCTAGGATAGAAAGAGTGACTGCAAAAAACTCTTTGTTCATTGTTGCGAGGTAACGAGGAATTATTCGTTAATTTTTGTATTTTTTTAATTTGAACTAAAAATTTCGCGTGGGCTGCTTGGGAAGCTAAATCTCGGGCTTTTTGATCTAATAAATCAAATTCAACATTATGTAGTTTAAATGATAGCTCGGAGTATAGTATTTTTAAATGAAGTTTTAAATTATCTCTAATTTTAAACCAATGCCTAGTCTCTTCACTTAACCAAATTTTTTGGGCCCTTCTTATAGCAATATCCGCAGCTCTATTATGAGTATTTGTTCGTAAACTGATATAATTTGGAATGACGTTGTAGTGCTTACATTGTTGATTGAACCACACATTTTGGCTAGCAACGCGGTGTAATTTGAATATTTTTATGTATAATTTCGCCTGTACAGCTATGCTTGCTGATTTGATATAACTAATTGAATCGGGCGTTACATGGCGGAAATCCATCGTAGAACGATAATAAAGGAGGGGAGGAGGATCCCACCACACACCCTCGATTCGTCAATCCTAACGCACAACGGTCGAGGATAACCTCCACCAATTGTAACGGAGGAATGACGAACCGAACTCCTCAAGGAAAAGGATGTAGGAGAGGCAAAAGGAAACCCTACCCTCCAGGTTGTCAAAACTTTTGCAATATTCCGCTTTACAAGGTGGCACTTAGTCGACACGTGTTTCGCCTACACACGAGGCATCCTCAAGACTGCTTGACAGCAAGTGTGCTCAGCGCGTTCCGCTCCGCCTTTTTATCACACTATCTCCCCACTACCCCCACTCGTCACCGAGGCACTACGTGATCTGTGTTGCCTGTTCGAAAATAAATTGAGTAATGGAGAAGTGTGAAAATCGGTCTGTTCGTTCAACAATGTATCCCCTTTATGTTTAATAATTTCTAATTGTTCTAAAACGCACAGTTTAAAACTTTTTTGACAAAAATGCAAAACTTCTAACGTATTATTACTATTTAAGTTATGACCGGTGTCCAACAGATGTTTGGCAAAATGTGATTTCTCGGTATGGCAATTTCGAAAAGCTGCTAAGTGTTCTTTATATCTAGTTTCAAATGAGCGACCCGTTTGGCCTATATATATGTTTTTACAACGATCGCAAATTAATTTATAAATACCCGATTTTTTGTGACGATCTATACTATCTTTGGCATTACATAAACGTTTTAAAGAATTTTGGGATCTATAGGCTGAATAAATATTATTTTCTCTAAGTACCCTCGCCACCCGCTGAGTAATATTGCCAAAATAGGGTAGACTCGAAGTAAACTTTTTGCTCTCCCTGACTGATGGATACAAAAGAAGTTTAACCATATTATTTTGTTTTTTATTAATCAGAGAATGTATTATCTTCGAGCTATAACCGTTGGACTGCGCAATGTGACAAATAGTATTTAGTTCATTTTTATATGACTCTTTGCTTAACGGAACGTTTAATAACCTATGAACCATACTATGGAATGCTGCTAGTTTGTGGTTCCACGGGTGACATGATGTGGAAGGAATTGTAGTGTCTGTATAAGTTGGTTTACGATATATTCCGAAACTGTGATTGTTGCCCTTTCTGGAGATGGATAGATCTAGAAAATTCAGTAAGTATTTTTGTTCTATTTCTAATTTAAACTTGATTCTAGGATGAATATCATTTAATTTATTTAGGAAGATACTCAGTTGTCTATGTGTCCCTGTCCAACCCATAATAATATCATCAACGTATCTATAATAATACAAAACACTACTGTTTTTGACAATATGGTTGTTTTCAAAGTAGTCCATAAATAAGTCTGCCATTAAGGGGCTCAAAGGTGATCCCATTGCTAAACCTTCTTTTTGGATGAAGAATTCGTTATTAAACCGAAAATAATTTTGTTTCATACAGAGTTCCGTTAAACGTAAAATGTCACTGATCTGTTCTGGATGTAATCTATTTATTTCCAACATATTTTGTATGATTTTTAAGCACTCCTTGTACGGAACGTTTGTAAACAAACTATCGACGTCCAATGAGACTAATATGGAATTACGCGGCAACTGGATATCTTTAATTTTCTCGATCAAATCATAGCTATTACGAATACTATATTTTGGATTGAAACCGGTTCTCTCTCTAATAATTACATTGAGATATTTAGCTAATTTATAAGTGGGCGCGTTTATATACGAAACTACTGGTCGTACAGGTACATTATCCTTATGAATTTTTGGTAAACCGTAAAGCAGTGGGCATTGTGGATTCATCGGTATCAAAGTTCGCAGCAAAGGTGAATCTTCCGGAAAAAAGTATGTGGCGGATTTTAAAGTAAGTTTTAGTTCGCAGTGAAATTTTTTGGTTGGATCAGAGACTAGTCGCTGGAATTCATCTGTTAATATGACGTCACTAACTTTTTTAGAATAATCTACTCTAGGCATAATTACTATAGTATTCCCCTTATCAGCTTTATTAATTATTAAATTATTGGTGGCTAGTTTTTGTTGTATAGATTTAAAGATTTTTAATTCTGGGTTATGGAAGGTTGTCGACTTAAATGATTTAATCTGGTGGGCAGCTAAACTTTTGACTAAATTATCCTTTTTATTTCTTACTATTGCAACCTCGGTATCAACTGCTAAGGTTTCTAAGGACTTTGTAAGAACCGGTTGAGGTATACTGTATTTTAAACCCTTCTCAAGAAGTGACATTTCATTTTCAGAGAATTGAATACTAGACAGATTTTTAACCCTAGGATAGAAAGAGTGACTGCAAAAAACTCTTTGTTCATTGTTGCGAGGTAACGAGGAATTATTCGTTAATTTTTGTATTTTTTTAATTTGAACTAAAAATTTCGCGTGGGCTGCTTGGGAAGCTAAATCTCGGGCTTTTTGATCTAATAAATCAAATTCAACATTATGTAGTTTAAATGATATCTCGGAGTATAGTATTTTTAAATGAAGTTTTAAATTATCTCTAATTTTAAACCAATGCCTAGTCTCTTCACTTAACCAAATTTTTTGGGCCCTTCTTATAGCAATATCCGCAGCTCTATTATGAGTATTTGTTCGTAAACTGATATAATTTGGAATGACGTTGTAGTGCTTACATTGTTGATTGAACCACACATTTTGGCTAGCAACGCGGTGTAATTTGAATATTTTTATGTATAATTTCGCCTGTACAGCTATGCTTGCTGATTTGATATAACTAATTGAATCGGGCGTTACATGGCGGAAATCCATCGTAGAACGATAATAAAGGAGGGGAGGAGGATCCCACCACACACCCTCGATTCGTCAATCCTAACGCACAACGGTCGAGGATAACCTCCACCAATTGTAACGGAGGAATGACGAACCGAACTCCTCAAGGAAAAGGATGTAGGAGAGGCAAAAGGAAACCCTACCCTCCAGGTTGTCAAAACTTTTGCAATATTCCGCTTTACAAAGTTTTGACAACCTGGAGGGTAGGGTTTCCTTTTGCCTCTCCTACATCCTTTTCCTTGAGGAGTTCGGTTCGTCATTCCTCCGTTACAATTGGTGGAGGTTATCCTCGACCGTTGTGCGTTAGGATTGACGAATCGAGGGTGTGTGGTGGGATCCTCCTCCCCTCCTTTATTATCGTTCTACGATGGATTTCCGCCATGTAACGCCCGATTCAATTAGTTATATCAAATCAGCAAGCATAGCTGTACAGGCGAAATTATACATAAAAATATTCAAATTACACCGCGTTGCTAGCCAAAATGTGTGGTTCAATCAACAATGTAAGCACTACAACGTCATTCCAAATTATATCAGTTTACGAACAAATACTCATAATAGAGCTGCGGATATTGCTATAAGAAGGGCCCAAAAAATTTGGTTAAGTGAAGAGACTAGGCATTGGTTTAAAATTAGAGATAATTTAAAACTTCATTTAAAAATACTATACTCCGAGCTATCATTTAAACTACATAATGTTGAATTTGATTTATTAGATCAAAAAGCCCGAGATTTAGCTTCCCAAGCAGCCCACGCGAAATTTTTAGTTCAAATTAAAAAAAATACAAAAATTAACGAATAATTCCTCGTTACCTCGCAACAATGAACAAAGAGTTTTTTGCAGTCACTCTTTCTATCCTAGGGTTAAAAATCTGTCTAGTATTCAATTCTCTGAAAATGAAATGTCACTTCTTGAGAAGGGTTTAAAATACAGTATACCTCAACCGGTTCTTACAAAGTCCTTAGAAACCTTAGCAGTTGATACCGAGGTTGCAATAGTAAGAAATAAAAAGGATAATTTAGTCAAAAGTTTAGCTGCCCACCAGATTAAATCATTTAAGTCGACAACCTTCCATAACCCAGAATTAAAAATCTTTAAATCTATACAACAAAAACTAGCCACCAATAATTTAATAATTAATAAAGCTGATAAGGGGAATACTATAGTAATTATGCCTAGAGTAGACTATTCTAAAAAAGTTAGTGACGTCATATTAACAGATGAATTCCAGCGACTAGTCTCTGATCCAACCAAAAAATTTCACTGCGAACTAAAACTTACTTTAAAATCCGCCACATACTTTTTTCCGGAAGATTCACCTTTGCTGCGAACTTTGATACCGATGAATCCACAATGCCCACTGCTTTACGGTTTACCAAAAATTCATAAGGATAATGTACCTGTACGACCAGTAGTTTCGTATATAAACGCGCCCACTTATAAATTAGCTAAATATCTCAATGTAATTATTAGAGAGAGAACCGGTTTCAATCCAAAATATAGTATTCGTAATAGCTATGATTTGATCGAGAAAATTAAAGATATCCAGTTGCCGCGTAATTCCATATTAGTCTCATTGGACGTCGATAGTTTGTTTACAAACGTTCCGTACAAGGAGTGCTTAAAAATCATACAAAATATGTTGGAAATAAATAGATTACATCCAGAACAGATCAGTGACATTTTACGTTTAACGGAACTCTGTATGAAACAAAATTATTTTCGGTTTAATAACGAATTCTTCATCCAAAAAGAAGGTTTAGCAATGGGATCACCTTTGAGCCCCTTAATGGCAGACTTATTTATGGACTACTTTGAAAACAACCATATTGTCAAAAACAGTAGTGTTTTGTATTATTATAGATACGTTGATGATATTATTATGGGTTGGACAGGGACACATAGACAACTGAGTATCTTCCTAAATAAATTAAATGATATTCATCCTAGAATCAAGTTTAAATTAGAAATAGAACAAAACCACTTACTGAATTTTCTAGATCTATCCATCTCCAGAAAGGGCAACAATCACAGTTTCGGAATATATCGTAAACCAACTTATACAGACACTACAATTCCTTCCACATCATGTCACCCGTGGAACCACAAACTAGCAGCATTCCATAGTATGGTTCATAGGTTATTAAACGTTCCGTTAAGCAAAGAGTCATATAAAAATGAACTAAATACTATTTGTCACATTGCGCAGTCCAACGGTTATAGCTCGAAGATAATACATTCTCTGATTAATAAAAAACAAAATAATATGGTTAAACTTCTTTTGTATCCATCAGTCAGGGAGAGCAAAAAGTTTACTTCGAGTCTACCCTATTTTGGCAATATTACTCAGCGTGTGGCGAGGGTACTTAGAGAAAATAATATTTATTCAGCCTATAGATCCCAAAATTCTTTAAAACGTTTATGTAATGCCAAAGATAGTATAGATCGTCACAAAAAATCGGGTATTTATAAATTAATTTGCGATCGTTGTAAAAACATATATATAGGCCAAACGGGTCGCTCATTTGAAACTAGATATAAAGAACACTTAGCAGCTTTTCGAAATTGCCATACCGAAAAATCACATTTTGCCAAACATCTGTTGGACACCGGTCATAACTTAAATAGTAATAATACGTTAGAAGTTTTGCATTTTTGTCAAAAAAGTTTTAAACTGTGCGTTTTAGAACAATTAGAAATTATTAAACATAAAGGGGATACATTGTTGAACGAACAGACCGATTTTCACACTTCTCCATTACTCAATTTATTTTCGAACAGGCAACACAGATCACGTAGTGCCTCGGTGACGAGTGGGGGTAGTGGGGAGATAGTGTGATAAAAAGGCGGAGCGGAACGCGCTGAGCACACTTGCTGTCAAGCAGTCTTGAGGATGCCTCGTGTGTAGGCGAAACACGTGTCGACTAAGTGCCACCTTGTAAAGCGGAATATTGCAAAAGTTTTGACAACCTGGAGGGTAGGGTTTCCTTTTGCCTCTCCTACATCCTTTTCCTTGAGGAGTTCGGTTCGTCATTCCTCCGTTACAATTGGTGGAGGTTATCCTCGACCGTTGTGCGTTAGGATTGACGAATCGAGGGTGTGTGGTGGGATCCTCCTCCCCTCCTTTATTATCGTTCTACGATGGATTTCCGCCATGTAACGCCCGATTCAATTAGTTATATCAAATCAGCAAGCATAGCTGTACAGGCGAAATTATACATAAAAATATTCAAATTACACCGCGTTGCTAGCCAAAATGTGTGGTTCAATCAACAATGTAAGCACTACAACGTCATTCCAAATTATATCAGTTTACGAACAAATACTCATAATAGAGCTGCGGATATTGCTATAAGAAGGGCCCAAAAAATTTGGTTAAGTGAAGAGACTAGGCATTGGTTTAAAATTAGAGATAATTTAAAACTTCATTTAAAAATACTATACTCCGAGCTATCATTTAAACTACATAATGTTGAATTTGATTTATTAGATCAAAAAGCCCGAGATTTAGCTTCCCAAGCAGCCCACGCGAAATTTTTAGTTCAAATTAAAAAAATACAAAAATTAACGAATAATTCCTCGTTACCTCGCAACAATGAACAAAGAGTTTTTTGCAGTCACTCTTTCTATCCTAGGGTTAAAAATCTGTCTAGTATTCAATTCTCTGAAAATGAAATGTCACTTCTTGAGAAGGGTTTAAAATACAGTATACCTCAACCGGTTCTTACAAAGTCCTTAGAAACCTTAGCAGTTGATACCGAGGTTGCAATAGTAAGAAATAAAAAGGATAATTTAGTCAAAAGTTTAGCTGCCCACCAGATTAAATCATTTAAGTCGACAACCTTCCATAACCCAGAATTAAAAATCTTTAAATCTATACAACAAAAACTAGCCACCAATAATTTAATAATTAATAAAGCTGATAAGGGGAATACTATAGTAATTATGCCTAGAGTAGATTATTCTAAAAAAGTTAGTGACGTCATATTAACAGATGAATTCCAGCGACTAGTCTCTGATCCAACCAAAAAATTTCACTGCGAACTAAAACTTACTTTAAAATCCGCCACATACTTTTTTCCGGAAGATTCACCTTTGCTGCGAACTTTGATACCGATGAATCCACAATGCCCACTGCTTTACGGTTTACCAAAAATTCATAAGGATAATGTACCTGTACGACCAGTAGTTTCGTATATAAACGCGCCCACTTATAAATTAGCTAAATATCTCAATGTAATTATTAGAGAGAGAACCGGTTTCAATCCAAAATATAGTATTCGTAATAGCTATGATTTGATCGAGAAAATTAAAGATATCCAGTTGCCGCGTAATTCCATATTAGTCTCATTGGACGTCTATAGTTTGTTTACAAACGTTCCGTACAAGGAGTGCTTAAAAATCATACAAAATATGTTGGAAATAAATAGATTACATCCAGAACAGATCAGTGACATTTTACGTTTAACGGAACTCTGTATGAAACAAAATTATTTTCGGTTTAATAACGAATTCTTCATCCAAAAAGAAGGTTTAGCAATGGGATCACCTTTGAGCCCCTTAATGGCAGACTTATTTATGGACTACTTTGAAAACAACCATATTGTCAAAAACAGTAGTGTTTTGTATTATTATAGATACGTTGATGATATTATTATGGGTTGGACAGGGACACATAGACAACTGAGTATCTTCCTAAATAAATTAAATGATATTCATCCTAGAATCAAGTTTAAATTAGAAATAGAACAAAACCACTTACTGAATTTTCTAGATCTATCCATCTCCAGAAAGGGCAACAATCACAGTTTCGGAATATATCGTAAACCAACTTATACAGACACTACAATTCCTTCCACATCATGTCACCCGTGGAACCACAAACTAGCAGCATTCCATAGTATGGTTCATAGGTTATTAAACGTTCCGTTAAGCAAAGAGTCATATAAAAATGAACTAAATACTATTTGTCACATTGCGCAGTCCAACGGTTATAGCTCGAAGATAATACATTCTCTGATTAATAAAAAACAAAATAATATGGTTAAACTTCTTTTGTATCCATCAGTCAGGGAGAGCAAAAAGTTTACTTCGAGTCTACCCTATTTTGGCAATATTACTCAGCGTGTGGCGAGGGTACTTAGAGAAAATAATATTTATTCAGCCTATAGATCCCAAAATTCTTTAAAACGTTTATGTAATGCCAAAGATAGTATAGATCGTCACAAAAAATCGGGTATTTATAAATTAATTTGCGATCGTTGTAAAAACATATATATAGGCCAAACGGGTCGCTCATTTGAAACTAGATATAAAGAACACTTAGCAGCTTTTCGAAATTGCCATACCGAAAAATCACATTTTGCCAAACATCTGTTGGACACCGGTCATAACTTAAATAGTAATAATACGTTAGAAGTTTTGCATTTTTGTCAAAAAAGTTTTAAACTGTGCGTTTTAGAACAATTAGAAATTATTAAACATAAAGGGGATACATTGTTGAACGAACAGACCGATTTTCACACTTCTCCATTACTCAATTTATTTTCGAACAGGCAACACAGATCACGTAGTGCCTCGGTGACGAGTGGGGGTAGTGGGGAGATAGTGTGATAAAAAGGCGGAGCGGAACGCGCTGAGCACACTTGCTGTCAAGCAGTCTTGAGGATGCCTCGTGTGTAGGCGAAACACGTGTCGACTAAGTGCCACCTTGTAAAGCGGAATATTGCAAAAGTTTTGACAACCTGGAGGGTAGGGTTTCCTTTTGCCTCTCCTACATCCTTTTCCTTGAGGAGTTCGGTTCGTCATTCCTCCGTTACAATTGGTGGAGGTTATCCTCGACCGTTGTGCGTTAGGATTGACGAATCGAGGGTGTGTGGTGGGATCCTCCTCCCCTCCTTTATTATCGTTTTTAAATTTAATAGTTTATTTCAGAATTCAGATTGAAAATTGACTCTAATGACATTATTTTGTAATCTTTGTAATATTTTGACATCTACGTATTTTGGGACCTATAAATTGATATTTGTAATTTGATTTAATATAATGTATTATATAAAGTTATAGGCTAGGCTAAAACATGTATTTAGATGTCGACTAACTTAGTGATTGAACTGTCTATGTACATTTTCACTTTTTGTTGAAAGGGACTCCTTATATTAATATATTTTAAATTTTCATATTTTAAGGTTATTTAATAATTTGTTGTAAATACAGGTGTTAAAATTTTTTATATATAAATACATAATCAAATAAATATTAAAATATATTTATAAAAAATCACTAATCTATACTTCCGCTTCCGTGATTTTTTTATTTAAAGTATATGAAGTCTGTCAATTAGTTATTTAGTTAATTTACTATTGTAAATACAGGGAGGATTGTTAAGTATTAAATGTAAGGGCGCCCCTCTTATTGCGAACAGATGCATGTATTACAATAAAACCAGTGTTAAGCTAACTAGCGATCATTTCACTTGTGTCCTGCGTCCGCATACCTAACAATTTGTATAGAGTGTGTTAAACCCATCGTTAAGAGGTGGTTCTGTTTGCAGTCACCAACCATATATATTTTACCCAACATTTATTTTGAACTAGAAACTACATTCTCATGTCTATTATGAAAATTGTAGTGTATGACTGAAATAAATATAGAATTAGTAGGCTATGGAAACTTTCGCGTTATGGTCTGAAGTCGTTTATGGACTTATTTGCTATGTCTATAGCAAATAAGTCCTTAAGTCAAGGAAACTAGAAGCTTACATACAATATACTAGAAATTTATCATTACAATAAAATTTTCTTTAACTATTTTTTTCCTTAACGACTTTATTGATAGATGAGTCACTAACCCGGTAAATTTATAAATTTAAATAGAGGCTAAATATTGATATATTTTCGATCCAATCAGATTAGCAGTTAAACGTCCATCACAAAGTTTCCAAAAGGCTGTGACTAAAGTGAAACACGTATAAAGACTAACTAGCCAAATGACTTGTTACTTAATTGCATGTTAATTGTCGAACATATATTATATTGTACCTTGTTAAATAGAAATAAATGACTTTCTTTCATTCACAGGCCGTTAAATGGTCAATAAGATAATTAAGTACAATTTATTTTCAGACTACCTTATTTCTTCAATAGATGTTATTAACCTAGTCTCTATGAAGTGGACAGGGCAACGCATAACCTCACTTAATTGCGTTGGATAGTTGCCAGCCCTAACGAATACTCAGATATGCCTGGGTTACCAACTAAAAGTTAAATTATGTAGTACTTATACGTACTAGAAGTACTATTTTAGTTAATTTGGATGTTATAGAGGTTACTGAAAGATTTAATGAAAATGAATGAATGATTGAAATGAATGAATGAATGATGTGAATAAATGAATGAATGATGTGAATAAATGAATGAATAAAATAAATGAATGAAATAGGTTATTTTGTGCATATATAATGTTTCTAAAAATCGTCAGTTCATCGGCTTACTCTAAAAACCAGCACAGCCATAAACCGCTTAAGTTACCAGCCGATCAGTAGTATATAATTGGTTTCATTTTGTACGAATACTGATAAATAATTAATGTCTTTACACAATAATAAATGTGTTTGTTTTTTTTTCTTACAAAAAAAATATTAACTGCTACTAACACATACCTTATCTACATGGTGTTGCAAGAAAGACTATTTATGCGATTCGTGTTTTACTAAGTGCAGAAGTTTTGATTGAAGTTTGCAAACTAAAGTGAACTTTACTCAAGTAATTAAGAATTTTAAATACTTTAAAGTTTAAAATTAATACAGAAGAGGGATAATTGAAATTGAATAAAGGAGGGCTCGTTAGGTCATTAATATGGCAGTGAATTGTGAACGTATAGCATGCCACTGCTTACCCCATTGGAGATAAAGGCCTGACAATATATACTATGTAGATTATCAATCTATCACGCCTTATGCCCGAAGGGGTGGCAGAGGCATATTATACGCCCACTTTTCTCCGTGTGTATTCCTGTCCCACGTAATAGGTGGTGAGCCCATTTCTGTGTTTCAAATAGACAGACGCATGTTGTGGCTACCTGCTGTTGAAATTTTTCAAGCCGCCATAAGGCCTTCAACTTGGCTTAACGACTGCCGTGTTACTGGCAACCGAGACCAACGGCTTAGTTTACCTGTATTTTGTGTCTCAAAAGTATTGAAATGGATGAAAATGGATTAAAACGAGAAACGAGAAAAAAAAACAAAACAACAAATCGGTTCCACGTGAAACAGAATACGAATAATATCCTTCCATTGTGGTTTCTAGCCGTGGGAATGTTTTTGATATCTCTCTGATACCCAGAATCGCTTCATGCAATATAAAATACGAAAGTGTGTCAGCTCAGTGAGTAGATTCGAAAAGTATTTGACGAATACTTGTGGTTGAAATGGAAGCGAATGGAAATGAATTTTATTTCTTACGCGAAATTATATAATAGATAGATAATTCTTTATTCCACATATATACATAAAGTTTTTCAGGACATGAAACTACACGTGAGAGTACAATGGGTGGTCTTAACGCTAAAAGCGATCTCTTCCAGACAACCTTTGTATGGAATGAGACGATCAAGATAGACAGAAAGAGGTAGTTGATAGTGTACCTACAGCTCACATAGGACCCGTAATATACTATTACCGTGGTGCTTCCCTATGTCTATAGGATTTACACCTAGTTGCTTTCCAGGTCTCCCGCTTTGCAAAGGAGGGAAGAGGCATTACGTTCGTTTCCTACTTCCTCACATTATCTTCTGATTAATTTCGTTGCGGGTTCCAAGACATGTTAACTTCTCCTGGGACATCACCGAGATCGAGCTCGGTGTAACTTTTCTGGTGTTTTGGTCATTGCTGTAGATCCTGGTTTACAGGAGTCACAGTAATGGGAATGTGGGTGGGATTAGTCCCAAAAAAAAAAAAGTGTACCTACATAATATATAACTACAGATTAATATGAAAGAGAATACGCTGCTACGTTCTTGGTTTGAAAGTTCCAAAGCCAACTAATCAACGCCAGCAGGTACGCCCGCATAAAAATTGTTGTTGGTTTCGAAGGGGATTAGCTTAACCCTATATACAAATACACTGACAAACCATTGATTCCTTGCGACGTGACGGAAGGATAAACCAACAAACGCACTAAGTTTCGCATTTATAATATTATGTAGTAAATAAGTAAAGTATGGATACGAATCGTTCGTACAAACTTGAAAGAATAATAGAAGCTCCATTGATACTCATTTCATCTATACTAATATATATAAAGCTGAAGAGTTTGTTTGTTTGGTTAAACGCACTAATCTCAGGAACTACTGGTCGGAATTGAAAATCTCTTTTTGTGTTGGATAGCGCATTTATCGAGTAAGGTTATAGGATATATATCATCACGCTACTACCCTGAAGAGCGGAGCAGTAATCATAAATCTCGACCTATCGGGCATATTTTTGTGCATTATTGTATAATTTAAAAGCGACGGGATTAAATAGGTGCGACGGGAGTTCGAAGTATGACACAGCAACCCGGGGTTCACCTAGTATACTATAATATAATGAGTTACAATAAATGTAAGTATGCATATCCTTCCATCTTCTCCCTTTTCTTGGAGGTTTATATGTAAAATAATATGTATTAAGTATATTTTTATAACAAACTTATACATAACTCAGGCATTAGTGTCATTATATCAAAATATTCCAAAATACATTATTTATAATGTTTACTAGTCTAGATTAGTTAAATCAGTTTTGTATAATTCATACTTATGCTATATATGTACTTATAAAAGTATCTTCTCCACAGTGTCTTTCTGTTTAAAGTCATCAGTCAACAACGCATTTTCACATATTACATGTATGAAAACACTTCAATCTATTTTAAACATAAGCAAAGTAAGGTTCGTCATGCAACCTTTAAACAAAATCTAGTTTGCAACCCGCAGGCAAATGTCGTGTTATCACTCAGCATAAAATGCCGCAGCTGTATTGAATAGTTGTCGAAGTATGTGACGTATCTCGGGTACGGGTTTTATATGTAAGATTCCGTCTCCAGCTTCCGAGACCGCAGTACTAAATGCCTTGGAACCACTGAAATGTTAATATTGAAGTACAACTTTGAATAACACCGGTAAGTCGGAGCATATTATTTAGGTATTTCATCTATCTGAGTGAGTATGACTAGAAAAATATTTGTTGCATACGACCAAAATGAAACAGGAGGACATTTTAAATAGCTAAGTTTTTGTATTCTACAATTTGTCCTATATTTCCGTAGGGGTAAAGTAGAGGCATAGTTAATTGTCGGACATGTTTCTTTTACACAGCGTCGCATAGCCCATATTAAACTAATATAAGCTTGTGTTATGGGATCTAGAGGACAGATAAATATATTTTTATTTTTATACACATACATTATTATACATAGGAAACACCCAAACTCCTAAACAAACATTTGTGAATCACAAAAATATTTTTTCCAACCCGGGAATCGAACCCGGGACCTCAGTCGCGTCAGTTTCATACACTACCACAGCGCCACATTTCACTTTATCTATGTATTTGTGTTCCATATTGGAATGGACTGGCACAGATTGCGGCGACCTGCAATTGAAGTTTCTTAATCGATCACCCATCTGAGAACTAGCCATAGCGTAAGATGCTTAACACAGTGATCGTTTACAAAACGCTTAAACTGTCAGAGTTTTGAGATATTCTTCATTATGATCAAGAAAAGTAACGTTCAAAATATCGATACGAGGATTGAGGAAATCGGGAAATATTATATTATTCTTCAGGAAAAGCTTTGTATGAAGCGATACAGATCTTTTTGAATGAAGAAAGGTTATTCCTTAGAGGGAGAATCTAAAATGCTGCTTAGCTTTATCTTTGTTGTTCGTTTTATTTAAACAGGTTAATACTGAGACGTGTTGTGCAAATTATAATTTTTATACTACTGAGGTGGCAGACAAGCATGCCTGATAGAAGGTGGTCACCGTAGCCTATGGACGTTTGCAACACCAGGGTGTCCACAGAGGTGCAGCACTAGCGCTGCCGACCCTATTGATATATTGTAAGAATAACATGAAAATATTCGTATTCCTAGACTTGGCTCTCCCGGAGGCTCCCTTGGTGGAGCCAAGGTGAATTTGCTTGAAAATATATTACTTAATAATACACACGATAAGATTGAGAAAGTCTAGAATATAGCGTCAACTAATAGCGGTTGGTGTAATAAACTACAGTTACTGTTTCCTAAAAACTGTCTGTGTTGATTCTGGATATTATTAAAAGAATAAAGATTATGGTTTTTTTTTTTAAACATCGCTGTCTAGCCCAAAGTAAGCAAATACAAGCTTCTGTTATGGGATCTAGACACCTGATGCATACATACATACATATTGGCACGCCTTTATCCCCGAAGGGGTAGGCAGAGGAATATTAAACGCACACATTTCCCCGTATGCATTATTGTCCAACGTAACAGGTGGTGAGCCCATTGCCATATTGAAATGGACAGGCGCAGGCTGTATCGACCAGCTGTTGAATTTTTTTAAGCCGCCCGTAAGGCCTTCAACTTGACCTAACGACTGTGGTGTTAATGGCAACTGGGACCAACCGCTTAACGTGCCTTCCAAAGCACGGAACTGGGGTGGGTCTAAAAGACCGAATAAATTTAATAAAATGTGTCAATATTAGATGTTAAATTTGGAAGAAATTTTGAACCCGTTGTCTTATGTGCTAGACACTAATTAGCACGACCAATTAAAATTCTGGTAATCTCGGACTGACAACTGATATACATATATACTAATAAATTTGTAAATACATGCATATTATACATAGAAATCACCCAAACTCCGAAACAAACATTTGTGGATCACACAAATATTTTTTCTAACCCGGGAATCGAATCCGGAACCTCAGTCGCAGCAGTCGCATGCACTACCACTGCGCCACCGAGGCAAGATCTAAGTAATGAGCGAGGTTAATGGGAAGTTCGTGTTATAAAATGTAGGACAGTACGCCGAGCTCTTGAGGTTGCCTCGTGCGAAGATGAAACCCGTGTCGCTTTAATGTTTTGTTATATATTACTTACTATCTGGTAGGTATGGTATAGTAATTTGTCCTATACCTACCTTGGGATTCAATTCGTCGTTCCCTTGTTACAAGTAGATATATATTCTTTGACTATATACTTGTATGTAACAAGTTATATTAGTCGCACTACAGGGAATGCCGACGACCGTGCGAAGTGGAGGAAAAAAAGTAGAAAGGCGGACCCCGGGCGTCGCGACTCACGAGACCCAACCGGGTTAAGCGCTCGGATGATGATGAGATATTCTTTGACTGATTTTCTTCCCTCCAAATCTAGACGATATGTAAATGTGTAAGAATATATAAAGAAAAATGTATTGTTTTTTTTGCTGAAATGCTACTGTAGATTAGTGTGAAAATAAATCGTACAAGTAGTAAATATAGCAAATATATTTTGGTATTGTTTAAGGGCAGCCTCAAATTTGTATAACAATTCTCTTATGATATTTGAATACATAACAAGATTCTAACCAGGATTTGGGGCAGTAACACTTTCTTCATCGTAATGTATTCCCATTTGCAACCACAATCTTACCGGGATTCCGAGCCCTAGGGTTCATTTTAAATTAGCAGCTAATACAACCGTATGACTTCTAATGTCAGCATCGTTAGGAGCGACTGCTGTCTGACCTCCTACTCACGTAAATAAATGTCTTTATTTCTACAACATATTTGCTATTTATAATGCTTAATCTATGTAGAAGTTGCCTCTGCGGCATAGGCCTCCCCTAACGTTCTCCATTCTCCTCTTTTTCTTACCCTTCTCATCCAGTCTGGTCCAATCCTTTCATTAAATATATCGCGCCACCTCCTCTTTTGCCTTCCCTGTCGTCTTACACCGTCTGTTGGAATCCATTCTGTTACTTTTTTAGTCCAATTTCTGTTATCTAGTCGACAGATGTAGCCTGCCCATTTCCATTACAGGAATCTTGTCTTCGGGAAGTTTAGTTCTATTCCTTATAACCGTGTTTCGTATTCTATCCAATTTTTTATGCCCAACATACTCTCTATCCTTCTCTGACACACTGCTACTTTTACCTCATAATTTTTCTTGTTTTAAATAATACTAATCACGTAAGAGCAATAATAATTTTATAATAATAATATATTTATTTATTTCTCCTCACAATACGAAACACTTGTGGGCCTTGGCAATAAAAAACAAGTTAGCCACAGACCACATAGCAAGGAATCAATGTCAGTCGCGCTCACCCTAGAGACACCTTACTGTGTATATTTCATACAACAAAGGTGTCAGGGGCCGTAAACCTTTTTTATACCACTGAGGTGGCAGACAAGCATACGGCCCACCTGATGGAAAGTGGTCACCGTAGCCTATGGACGTTTGCAACACCAGAGGTGCAGCACTCGCACTGCCGACCCTTTAAAAACCTTCTAAGACCCCTTTTGAAGAACTCCATACTGTAGACGTTCGGAAAAACCCAGGCAAGTAGCTCATAAAAATATGCTCATTTTCTCTTACGATTTTACGCTTATTACTATAGACAAATGGTAGGCAATTGTCAGGTTGTATATACTTGTCACGCAGTTTTATTATTACTTTCCGACTCTATTAGGCGCGAGCAATAGGGAGCGAGTAACATTCCTTGCTCTGTGACACAGCCCGTTCCAATCCCTTTCAACACGGCCCTAGGGTAGGCAAATCTATCGTAATATTATAAAATTATGAGGTGCTACTTGTGCCAGCATCATTTTATTGTTGCTAGTAAAAATATTACGTGTGATGTAGTTAGCGTGTGTGGTAATTGAGACAGGCACGAAGCTCGGAAACGCTGAGAATACTAATATCTGTTAGGGGCCTTCGATATTGTGTTACTTGGTAGAAGAATAACTTACTATGTACTAAAAACAGTTTTGCTTTTTATATTTAATATATACCTCGGAAAAATGACGCCGCCTGCAGATGGAAAGACTTGATGACATCTGGAGAATTGAAGGCCACTCTCACAGCCCATCAAACTACTAGCAATGTCCTTCAAATAAGCCAGTCATCATCATCCGAGCGTCTGTCCCAGTTGCGTCTCGCGACGCCCGCCCGCTTTCCTACATTTTCTCCTCCACTTCGCACGATCGTCGGCATCCCCTGTAGTGAGACCATTGGCACGCATGTCATCCCTTACGACGTCAAGCCAGCACTTTTTGGGTCTTCCCCTCTTACCTGGCGGGGCTGACATGGCCAGACATTTGTTACCTACGTAGCCCGGCGGTTGCCGCAAGACGTGACCATACCAACGAAGGCGACACTCTTGCAACTTGTCTGCAATGTCACGGACGTAAAGGCTGCCGCGGATGCGAGAGTTCGTCACGGGGACTCCACACATCTACCGCAGCATTTTCATTTCCGGGACACGCAGCTCCTGCTTGTGTCGCTTTAATATCCGCCACATCTCACTGCCATGGAAAAGGACAGGTCTAATAATGGTTTTGTAGACCTGTCCCTTCAACCGGATCGGCATTTTAGGGTCACAAATGACACCGGTCATCTCCTGCCATCTGGCCCACGCGGCAGCAATGCGTGACTTGACATCGCAATCGATGTCACTGGACGTGTGAAATGCAGATCCCAGGTATTTAACCTGGTCCGTGCGCTCGACCAAATCACCGCCTATGCGGACGGATGTGGGATCTGTCGAGTTTAATGCCAAGTACTCGGTCTTCGCCACATTTAGTTTCAGACCGCCGTTCTCAAGCGTCTCCTTCCACGCCTTTACACGTCTCACCAATCTGCCACTGTCCGCGTCTGCCAGCGCAATATCGTCAGCATACATGAGCAACCATGGAGGCTGCTCATGCGAGTTCCTGATGCTGTCCGGCAATTCATCTAATATTACACTGAACAGAAGCGGACTATAAGGTCCGAACCCTGGTGTACCCCGACGGTGATGGGGAAGGGTTTCGTGTCGCCAACAGCAGTCCGAACCATTGAATCTGAGTCACAGTACATGTCCCGGATAGTGTCAATATAGACCTCTGGAACCCCTTTGGACCGCAGTGCCCACCAGATCATCGCACGAGGAACACAGTCGAAGGCCTTCTGCATGTCTAGAAACAAACAGTGCAGAGGCGTGTTCTTCGACCTGGATTTCTCTGCGACCATATGGGTTTCGACCCTGTTTTTGCCCTGAGATTGACACTCCGAGAGTGTACACTCCTGCCGGATCCGAGAATCTATAATCCTCTCGAAGATATTCATGATGTGGGACATCACCTTTATACCGCGGTAGCACCCGCACTCCTGCACTGACCCCTTGCCTTTGAAGACTGGAGTAATAATACTTAGTCTCCATTGGTTTGGGATCTGCCCGCTGAGAAGTATGAGGTTAAAAGGGTTTACTAAGATGCCCACACCGCGAGGACACATCGCCTTCCAAGCTTCGATGGGGACTCCATCGGGTCCGACAGCTTTCCGATTCTTCATGCGGCGAAGCGCAGTCAGGATTTCTCCAGGCGTTACCGGTGGCACTAGTCCCTGATTCGGAGGGAGGTCCGGAGGCTGCACCTCTTTGTGCTGTTTATTAAGCAGCTCGTGGAAGTACGAGCGCCATCTCTCCATTAATCCTTCAAATAAGCCAGTGGCAATAGTTAAGTCTGGTTGAAGGCCTTATGAAAAGAAATTTAAAAATTTCCAGCAGGTCGCCACAAACTGCGCCTGTCCATTTCAACAGGGCAATGGTCTTACCACCTGTTGCGTGGGACATAAATGCAAACGGTGAAATGTGGACAGATTGTATGCCTCTGCCTACTTCTTCGGGGATAAAGGCGTGACAATACGTATGTAATATATGAGTGTTATACCTTAAAATACGTGTAAAATACAGGTATTAACGCGATCATGCTTATTTACCTTAAATAGCTTGACGTTTCGACTGGGTTGCACCAGCCGTGGTCACAAGCAGACTGATTTTACACTTAATACCTGTATTTTACACTTATTTTAATCAGGCAACGCGAAAGTTTAAAAGTTAGTAGTTTTATACCTGTTCACAATATGTTTTTATATGATCATATATAAAAAAGAACAATTTGTCTTCCATGGGTTTAAAACGGTGCTGTGTACATCACATTGCGAAAAAGATTTAAAAAAATAATTTACTGTAAATAATGTCTTAGAATCTCAGCAGTTATGTACAATAATTAATTTTTGCGTTGCCAAGTCATACGTTAATGCATGCCGTGTAAGCTCATTATGAAATTAATTAACGCTTAATGATAGTGTTGTTCCTGTACGCTGACTAGATACTACCGGCGTAACATGTTAAGCCTCGGGGTATAAACTCTTATAATAAATGTTATATTCAAACCTGCAAATCTGCTAACGGATAAGCTGAATTATAATAAATAAATATTTTGGATCAATTTTACATAACACCATTTAGTCCAAAAGGATCAAAACATACATACATACATACATATTGTCACGCCTTTATCCCCGAATGGGTAGGCAGAGGCATACTATACGTCCACATTTCACCATATGCATTTTTGTCCCACGTAACAGATGGTGAGCCTATATTGTTAAAATGGACACGCACAGGCTGTGGCGACCTGCTGTTGAAACTTTTCAAGCCGCCCATAAGGCCTTAAACCAGGCTTAATGACTGCCATTTTACTGGCAACCGGGAACAACGGCGTAACGTGCCTTCCGAAGTACGGAAACACTCGCAAATGTAAATTCTTCTTTAATAATAAGTATAATTACAGAAAAAGATGACATAATAATAATTAGTCCATGGTCGATTCTGTCTCTTTGTCTCTCTGAATAAAATATACCTACACAAAAACCTATTGAACAAATTTAAATGTGGTTTTTATAAATGAATAAAAAGGTTAATAAAATGTACATACTTGTATATTTTATCATTTCATAATTTTATTATTTCATTTAAAATGTAAAAGGTGTTTGAATTTTAACATTAAGCCTTAAATACATTAAATTAAATTACAAATATGTAGTAAAGGTCCAAAAATGTCAAAATATAAAATTAAGTAATAAAATAAGACAATATAATAATATAATCAATGACTACGAATAACAAAATAATGTCAATAAAGTCAATTACCTTCTTCAAATCTGAAAATAAAATAATATCACGTTATTATTGCAGAAGAGATACACAGAGGCATACACATACTACACGCCCTCATTTTCCATTTGACCCTTGTTTACGAGGTCAAGAATTCCCGACTCCTTCAAATGCGGGAGGTCTAGAGGTCAGGAGCGGGCATAGACAAGAGAAAGGGTGAGATGACAGCGCGGGGACTAGCCGGCACGACACTAGAGGACGAAACTGTTTTTTTTTAAATACATGTACCAACTGCACTTTAATACTGCTAAAACTGCTTAAAATCTCCCAGTAAAATACACGCAATTTGTATAATTGAAATGAAATGAAAATATCAATAATCATGTAGGTCACTAAGTAACACTTATGAATGTCAAGATTATTTCTTGTACATTTGCAAAACACTGCCAGATTCGCAAAGCAATAGGTAGATCCTGAGAAAGAACCTGACAATAAAACTCACGGCCACTGTTTTTAAATCGCCAGTAATTACATTAAATTTCGTTTACATAATTAAAATGAAAACTTTTTTTAAAAACAGTATTTGTCTATTACATCTTTACTAAAGAGGAAAGTATCTAATAAAGATCAAATAATTTGTAAGTTTATATGTAACTAGATGACCCCCACAGCTTCGCCCGTGGAATATTTTGACCTCCGGTCCCACCTATTTAATCCCGTCGCTTATAAATTCTACAATGATGCATAAAAATTTGCCCGATTTGTCGACATTTATGACTACTGCTCTTCTCACCAGTGTAGAAGCGTAATGATATATAGCCTATAGCCTTCCTCGATAAATGGGCTATCTAACACAAAAAAAAAATTTCAAATCCGACCAGTAGTTCCTATGATTAGCACGTTCAACCAAACAAACAAACAAACTCTTCAGCTTTATAATATTAGTATAGATAATAATAAAAACAATAATAATTCACCGAGTTGGCAAGTCACCGTTTGCCAATATTTTGATTTTCTTAATCTTAATAAAATTATAAATGCGAAAGTTTGTATGGATGTTTGTTACTTTTTCTGTAAAAACTACTGTATAGATTTCAATTAAACTTTACAATAATATAGCTTATACATCAGAATAATACATAGGCTAATTTTTATCCTGGGAACAAGTTCCTGTGGAAAGCCGCGGGCGAAAACTAGTAATATTATAAATGCGAAAGTTTGTATGGATGTTTGTTACTCTTTCACGTAAAAACTACTACATAGATTTTAATGAAACTTTACAATAATATAGGCTATACATCAGAATAACACAGGCTACTTTTTATCCCGGGAACAAGTTCCTGTGGAAAACGGCAACGAGAAAACTTCTTTACGCGGGCGAAGCCGCGGGCGTCAACTAGTGATATAATAAAATGGCAGACGTCGTCTTCATCCATATAGTCGTAGGTAACTAAAACTACTTCCTCCATTTAACCCTTAGGGGTTAACGTTAAGGTTTCAAATTTGAAATCTAGGTGAGCTGTGCTATAACTTCAATTATGACTAATAACGATAATATATAAGATAATTCTACCTATCTATCTTCACGCTGTATCCCTGACGGAGTAGTCAGAGAGTACAGATCATAATAATATACTAGCTACAAAATGGGCTATTGGGTTAGCCCAATAGCACATTTTGTAGCTAGCATAGTTTACAATAGTTTAACTCCCATTGGAGGTGGTCCATTATCGTTCTTCTATATAAGGTGGACTGTCTGCAGTGGGGGTCCCGTTTCCTTTTAGATTAAAATTCTCAAAGGGCCTCTGCGTGTTGGACCAGTATGTCCCCATGCACGCCTACCAAAAGCCAGGGTATCTTCATAAGAAAAGATACCCGTGAAAAGAAGAAGAAACATATTAATAATAATTCTTTAATTCAGATAAAATCCATAGTAAATGTAAACACATAAAAACAATTTTATTTAACTACAAAATATAAATAATATTAATTAAATTTTTATTACATACTCTAAAATCACTTTGTCAATGTCAATACAATAAAATCATTTAAAAATAATTAATTAAATAAGATGAATAAATAATAATTATTGGAAATTAATATACTAATTATTGTAAAATATAAAAATAAATAAATATCCATCACGCCTTATCCCCGAAGGGGTGGCAGAGGCATATTATATGCCCACTTTTCACCGTGTGGATTCCTGTCCCATGTAATAGGTGGTGAGCCCATTGCCGTGTTGAAATAGACAGACGCAGGTTGTGGCTACCTGCTGTTGAAATTTTTAAGCCGCCCATAAGGCCTTCAACCAGGCTTAACGACTGCCATTTTACTGACAACCGGGACCAACGGCTTAACGTGCCTTCCGAAGCACGGAAACGCTCGCAAATGTAAATGCCACAAAGTGGTCACCCATCCGAGTACCAGCCATAGTGAAAGTTGCGTAACTCAGTGATCGTTTATAGAACACTGAGACCGCGGGGCCACGAGCGCTTCAATTATTATAAGTAATCATTGTAATAGTGAATAGGCTCAGAAACTACTAAAGCGATTTTAAAAATTCTCTTACTATTAGGTAGCTACATTGTTCGTGAGTAACATAGGCTATATTGAATTTTCAAATGGTTTAAGGTTTCGTACAAAATCTCGAATTGAAATCTTCACCACGCGGGCAAAGCTGCGGACATCATCTAGTTATATTTATAATAACTACTTAACTTAACTATCTTCACGCTGTATCCCTGACGGGGTAGTCAGAGAGGACAGATCGCCAGGCTTCGCGATCCATGCATTCTTCTTTATATGCTTTACTAATTGGGACAAAGCACCGTTAACTCTGTTTCCGGCAGCTACTCGCCGTTCTACATCCGAATCACATCTTCCATCCGCGCTAAATTTATATTTTAATGTTTATTATTATATTTACTATTTATAATGTTTCTTTATTATTACTTTTCTATTTGTATAGATATGTGTGGTAGAGCGACTTAAACCCATCCATTTTTGTCATTGATTTAGTCTGAAATTTTGTAAGTTCCTCCGTCAAAGGCTAAAGTAGTAGCTGTAGTAGGCTACCCAAGATGAGTAGACAGCGAGCCTATTGCTATTGTGAATGAACGAGGTGTATTCTTTAGGCAGGCATCCTCCAATCAAGCAAGGTTTACACCTGGGGAAATGTGAGAAGGTGAAGTCGTGGGTGACTGCAAGTAAATGAATGAGGACGAATCTTGAAAGGAAATCTTAATTTCTATTAGATACTTTCTAACTCACAGTCAAACCTCGACCTAACGAACTTTTAATATAATTTAATTTACATTAAATTACTTTGTAAAAACAATAAACATGCAGTCAATTGAACAGCACATTAAACTGTCAGCTATCAAGTTAAAAAGGTAAAGAAAGGACTAAACCTCCCTAAGGTACTGGGTCCATTATGTTGCCTCGGACGTAAATCTGCCGAATGTCGGGACATAGAGCAACTAAATTACTGGATTACCCGTAAAATCGCGACCGGGAATAGCGTAATGATTGCATAATGAGATCTCGGAGGGCAGCCTTTAAATGGATTAGTGACCCTACTCTGGTTTTGTTTTTAGCTTATGCGAAAGAAAATATACAAGACGTCCTTTTTCCACTTAGACCTTTAAAGTCACGTTTCAGCTTAGATCTAGCCTTGTTATTTTCAAACATTTGCGGTGAATACTTACTTTACAGCGAGTACAACCCGGGACTTTACGCAAAAGCGAGTGTTGATTCAGCGACCACGGCCACGGGCAGTACAATATTAAGAAATTTCGCTGAATGTCTTGATTAGAATATAAATTGTTAGCCTGATCTACTACAATTTTTTATACCATAACATAGCGATATATTTTTTTTTTATATGATATTACTAGGTGACAAATATTTCATCTGCCGAAAGCAGAAAGGGTAGATAGAGAACGGGTGAAATAAAATCTGTATTGGTTTGGTCTTCTTCTTCTTAGTGCGTTCCCAAATGCTTCCAAACCTAACTTGACATCGAAGCCTTGGTGTCAAATGACTGGGCTGCTAGGTGCAGTTACCGTTTGGCTCTTCATTTACAGAATTGTTGAGAGCGACTGCTGTCTGACCTCCCTGAATCGTCTGAATGTTTTTCCTGATAAAACCTTATTTTAAAGACTTTCAAATTATAGTCATGTACAGGTAACAATTCTTCTTTCCTGATGGTCATAGCGTGATGACATATAGCCTTATAGCCTTCCTCGATAAATGGGCTATCCAACACAAAAGATTTTTTGAAATCCGACCAGGACTTCCTGAGATTACCGCAATCAACGCTTGAGAGAATATCTTATAAGGAAAAACTAGCCTCAAGCGTTGATTGAGTATTGAGAAACGTTCTGGAATACGGACCTTACTATCACTTTGGTACCTTTTGTAGACAATCCATACTCCGTACTAATATATAAAGCTGAGCAGTTTGTTTGTTCCTTTGTTCGACCGCGGTAATCTCAGGAACTACTGGTCGGATTTGAAAAATTATTTTTGTGTTGGATAGCCCATTTATCGAGGAAGGCTATTGGACTTGTATCATCACGCTACCACCATGAAAAGCGGAGCAGTAATCATAAATGTCAACAAATCGGGTAAATTTTTATACATAAAACTAAACTAACTATCTTCACGCTGTATCCCTGACGGGGTAGTCAGAGAGGACAGATCGCCAGGCTTCGCGATCCATGCATACTTCTTTCGCTTCTTCGAGATTCATCAATCGCTTCATACACGCACGTCTGGGTATCCGAGTACTTTTGACCTTTCCGTTTTTGAGCAATCTGCTCACGTGGTCTTCATATGTAAGTCTCGGCCTTCCCTGACTCCTTCTACCCTCTACTTTTGAACAATATATATTCTTCGTCAATCGTTCCTCACTCATTCGTTGGACGTGTCCAAACCAACGGAGCACGCCCTTTTCCAGCTTAACGCTGACACTTTCATTCAAACCTGCCATATTGCGTATCACTTCGTTACGTATTCGGTCGGCCAAGGTAACGTCGCACAATTTTCGAAGTGATCGCATCTCCACAGCATTCAATTTACTAATTGAATGCTGTGGAGATAATTTATATAATTAATAATATTAATTAATTAATTAATTAATTATTATTATTAATTTATATTAATTAATTATAATTTATTATTTACATAATTGTATAATATAAGCGGCAGGATTAAATAGGTGCGACGGAGGTTCGAAACTATGCCACCGGCACAAAGCCGTCAGGGTCATATCGTATAAAAAAAAACAAAAATATTAAACAAACATATTAAATTATTATACATTTACAACAATTATTATAGAAGAAAGTCAATATAAATTTCGCCATATATGGAGCTGCTCTACTATACAATACAAGGAACTAATAAACTGTACACTTGCACGTAAACTTGGCGTCGTAGTGTATAAACAATTCTCTTTAGGACAAACCTGGCTGCGCAATAAACAACTAGTCGAAGTTATGGCGCGAATTCAATATCGCAACGCTCAAGACCTACTGCTATTGATCTTGATATATTGACATATTATATTCATACTTTGATATATATATATATATATATATATATATATATATATATATTAATATTATTAGTAGCTGATGCCCACAGGCTTGCACGAGTGGTGAAGATTCTCCGTGCTTGTTAACATCGATAAACGTATGCCACTTCAGACTTTTCTATCTATACTAATATTATAAAGCTGAAGAGTTTGTTTGCATCTATCTAATTTAATTCAAATCCGACCAGTTGTTCCTGAGATTAGCGCGTTCAACCAAACAAAAAAACAAACTCTTCAGCTTTTTATAATATAAAAAATATGAAATATGAATATGATAATAAAATGGTGGTTAAATTGAAGAAATGATTTTATGTTCTCTTGTTCTCCATTTCTCTCTGTAATTTATTTTTTGTGTTACATAGCCCATTTATCGAGGAAGGCTCTAGTAGGCTATATATTTTACGCTAATACACTGGGGAGCAGAACAGTAGTCATAAATGTTGACAAATCGGGCAAATTTTTATGCATCGTTGTAGATTAATAGGTGCGACGGTAGGTCGAAATATTCCACGGGCGAAGCTGTGGGGGTCATCTAGTAGACATATAAAAAAGGAATGATATCGTTGTACATTGTTTTCTTATATCTCTAAGGGCTTAGGCCGCATTTTTGACTTTTTATGACTTTTAGAACAATTACCATTATACATATACGAATTACCATTACTCATATTTAAGTCATATTTAAGTTAGTTAATTAGATAGCTCTAAGCGCCAGTGGCTATTGTGTACATACATATTTCCTAAGTTTACATTTGAATGCATTAAATCATTACATAGGTTAATATCGTTAGGTAAGTGGTTGTACAGTTGTACTAACCTAACCTTAACAGATTATATACCTGAACCATCGTCACGAGTCACTGCATCTATTGATAAAACTTGCTTGATAATCCATTCAGTAGTTTTCAAGATTTTGCGAAGAGACAGGCAGCATTAACCTACTATAAAGTGATGCGCTTGTACCTCGCTAACTCACTATACTGTAAACATCTATTGAGCGACGATTTCTATTCTTCTCTGACGCAGTTGAATTAGTTGCCACCGCCTACCACCTGATAGTAGTCACCGGTACAATTTTGACAGTTTTTCGTAGTCTACTATTACAATAGTACTCCAATAGACCTATATCGGTCGGCCGATAGAATGCTACTAACACGTACCGCGTGTGTATGTGATTCTGGTTCTATTCTACGGTTTGTAGTTTTGATAGTAGACTTGGCCCCCAGCTATGGCGAAAGTTGTTTAACGCTTCTCAGAAGGGAGACCATTTTGTGGCCATTCGTTGATCGCGGTAGCCAGTAACATAGCAGTTAAGCTAAATTGAACATATTGAAAATTTTCAACAGCAAGTTGTCACAAACTGCGCTTGTCCATTTTAAAATGTCAACACGGCTCACCACCTGACCCATGGGACTAAGGAGCGTAACTTAACGCAATGAATGCTGAGTAACTGTGACTACAAGCTCATAACGTGTAGGAATAATAAATTCATTCTCTTACAAATATTTGGTTATTAAACTCAAAGCATATTGGACAGAAGGGCTCGTGGAAAAATTTCTAAAATCTTCTAATAACAGGTACCACCACCTGCGTCTGTCTATTTCAACACGGCAATTGTCTTACCACCTAGTACGTGAGACAGGAATATACATGGTGAAAATTGGGTTTATATATGCTGTGCAATAATATTGGACAAAAGATTGAGTAAATCTTAGCTGTCTGAGAATTGAAAGCACCCCAGAAATACCTACTGTTAGAGACCAAAAACCAACTGTATTTATTACGCTATTAATCAACAGAAATAAAAATGAAACCTTTTAATAGACAGCATTCATTTGGAAAATATAAAAATGTTTATAAATATTCGCTCTCGTAATAATCATAAAATACTTTCATTAATTATTCAATTAATTATGTAAATACTACATTTTGGATATTGAAGACGTCCCTTGGACATTATCATAAACGAGATTAATAAGAAAATATTACCATAAACCTGTAATATTATACTTTTTTTTGCCACTAGCTATTTCTAAGGAAATCTGTTACATAAATTATGCCCAAGAAATATCAAAATACTCACTACAGTCAATATTTTGATACTGACAATATTACAGGTTAATTATTTATTTCAGTATTAGTTTATGCCCTCAGCTCCACTCGCTTAAGGAAGCTTTTCCTTTAACTACAGGAATTTGTTCCCGGGACAAAAAGTAGCCTATGTCAAGAATTTGAATTTTAGGGAGAACTAGAGTACATAAAATCATTTTTTCAATTTAACCACCATTTTATTATCATATTCATATTTTTTCATATTATAAAGCTGAAGAGTTTGTTTGTTTGTTTGGTTGAACGCGCTAATCTCAGGAACTACTGGTCGGATTTGAATAAATATTTTTATGTTAGATAGCCCATTTATCGAGGAAGGCTATAGTAATGATATATATAATATATATATCATTACGCCACTACACTGGGGAGCAAGGCAGTAGTCATAAATGTCGACAAATCGGGCAAACTTTTATGCATCATCGTAGAATTTATAAGCGATTTTTAAATAGGTGCGACGGGAGGTCGTAATATTCCACGGGCGAAGCTCATCTAGTGAATAATAATACTCATTGTTTCAGGACCGCTTTAGAAACATACGTTCGCATAAAATGTATAAACTGCTAAGGTCGTTATTTCTTGAAATTTCAAGTCTACAAGTCTTTCGCCATTATTTACAGTACTGTTTCCTATAGTAGGTATAAAACTGTTCAATAGCCAGCATTAACGTGAAAAATTGACAGTCTTTGCTGCCAAATACCATCGGAAAATATCTTAAAAAGACAAAATTCTTTGAATAAATGGCGATATCATTATCTACTTTATTGTTTGTTTCTAGGGCAAGTAAATTAATTATTCTCTTTTATATAACGGAAACAATGAGAATTGTTAATGAGCGCTATCCCAGTTGGTTTTTTATTTTCTTTGTATTGCGTATTCATTTAGAAATATTGGGTTGTAGTCTCTTTATTAGCGATTAGAGATATACTACAGGGGGCCGAGGGGCAGAGTCTACTATTGACAAGCCGTAGAATATAACCAAAATCACTGGATCTAGCTGTCAAAATGTTAGTAGACTATCAAAAATGCAACTTAGTCAGTTGCATTTTTGATAGCGGCCACTGGCGCGGTTAGTAGAATTCTCTCGGCCGACCGATAGAAGTCTATTGGAGTACGATTGTAATAGTAGACTACGAAAAACTGTCAAAATTGTACGACGATTTCGATTCTATTTCGACACGATTGAAATAGCAGACTCGGCTCCCAGCTCTCTTTCCATAAGCTTTTATTTAACTCGTAATATATTTGTTTGGGTCGTACCTTGCAACTCAATTTTGAAGCATTTACCTGACCGATGCAGCTAAAATTACATTTAGTTTGGATGTGATTTTGGCATAACGTACTACTACGTACTCCCAATCCGGGTAGGGTTTGAAATCAACTGTGAATATACTAACATGATTATTTACTTATTTTTTATTGAATGATAATGACGGTGATGAGAGTGACGGCATTCCATATCACACACGAAGAAACACCCAAAATGGCGGAATAGTTTTTTTTTTGCATTCTTTAAAAGTACATAATGAAAGATCTTGCTGAGGAGATGAATGTTGTGGCATGTTCCACTGAGTGGAGAGATATATGATAAACAAATTAATATAATTTGCCATATTGCACAGTCTAACGGCTATAAATCTAAATGAATACATAAATTAATAAGATGAACCCATGATCTAGAACAATCTTGGATGCGGGAAGCGCAAGACCGTGTATTACGGCGCAAAATGGGAGAGGCAGCTTTATTAGTGGAGTACGATAGATTTATTTGATTAATTAACACTTCTATATAATGTAATTCTATTTAATAAAAATTCTCTTTTTTTAACAGAAAATAACTAAAAATAAATAGTTTTCAACATACTGTTACAAAATACTATTTTAAGTCCTAACGTTTTATCTAAAATTAATCCACTCTATTTGTCTCCGTTTTAACTCCACTAAAAATGCTATTGATGTCCGACCGTCCGTCCATTCAGTCTACAGGTCGCATTTTTCATCGCATTTGGATGCAACTTGGCATTGACAATCCTTGATGTAGCCAACAACTTTTAGCGAGAGGGTTTTTCGATCGGGGGGTAAATGAAGGCAGGGGAGGGAAAATGGTCCCGTAGTGGTTGGCAAGAGCACTTAAAACGAAAAAACAGGAATGTTGAATTTTGTTTTAAAATTGATAAGAAAAAAAAAATTACTCCGAAGTCTACGGTTCACAGAACCACTAGTTTACAACCCTTCCACGCTGCAATAGGGACCCCACCCGAATGGCTCGTTTTTTTGGTACTCGGAAACTGAAATGCCTGATGAATTGCTAATGATACAGCTATTTTCTTTTGTTAAATCTTGTAACCGTTGCTCTTATTGGTGTTTTGATGTGCTGATAACATTTCGGGGTTAATCGTTACTGTTATTTGTTTGAAGAAAAGAGAACAGACGTTTTTAGAGCACAAATGATTTACTTTTATTTTATAGTCAGGTTCGTATCAGAATGTAGAAATGCACACATTGAGCGATTTATAGTATTCTTTTTGCACTTAACTGCCCTTATGTTACTTTTAGTAATTATTTAGTAAAGGAACTAAAGAATATATGCTAATAATATTATAAATGATAAATATATTATAAATGACTCCTTCTACTAATATATATATATTAATTAATAAAAATAATATATATATTATGCGAAAGTAGGGGGTAGAAGGAGTCAGGGAAGATCGATAAGAAATAGTAATCAACATACTATTACAAAATACTATTTTAAGTCCTAACGTTTTATCTAAAATTCAATAAGAAGATGAGAAGACCACGTGAGCAGATTGTTCAAAAACGGCAATGTCAAAATTATTCGGATACCAAGACGTACATGTGTGAAACGATTAATGAATTTGCAGGAAGCAAAAGTAATATACATGGATCGCGAAGCCTGGCGATCTGTCCTCCCTGACTAGGGACTGAGGGATACAGCGTGAAGATAGTTAGTTAGTTAGTTAGTCTTAGTCAAATTGTGCGATGTGTTTGTTCCAAGGCTAGATCACGCACTTGTGAGCTTAGGAGAATATGGTAGGTAGGGAAAACAAATTGACTTACCTACCGTTGATGGCTACTGACGTTTTGACTGCCTCGGTGTCGCAGTGGTAGTGTATGCTACTGTCGCGCTGGAGTTCCAATTTCGAATCCCGGGTCAGAACAAATATTTGTGTGATTCACAAACATTTTTGTTTTACGGCACCGTCTGGCCTAAAATAAGATAATATAAGATTGTGTTATGGGATCTAGAGAACTGACGCACATATTTATATAATTCTAAATACATACATATTATACATAGAAAACACCTAAACTTCGAAACAAAAGTTTCGGTGTATTCTATTTATAAAATTTGGTTAAGATCTTCATTTCTTTTGTCTGTTTGTGCAGTATTTGAATTAGCACGTACCGAGAACACTGCTAAAAAATTCCAATTTTTTTTTTAAATTATACTATTATATAATATTTACATACATACATATTGTCACGCCTTTATCCCCGAAGGGGTAGGCAGAGGCATATTTAACGCCCGCGTTTCACCGTATGCATTTTTGTCCCACGTAACAGGTAACGTGTTGAAATGGACAGGCGCAGGCTGCATCGACCTGCTGTTGAAATTTTTTAAGCCGCCCATAGGGCCTCCAACTTGGCTTAACGACTGCCATTTTATTGGCAACCGGGACCAACGGCTTAACGTGCCTTCCGAAGCACGGAACTGGGGTGGGTCTAAAGGGCCGAATAAATTTAATAAAATGTGTCTATTTTAGATGTTAAATTTGGAAGAAATTTTGAACCCGTTGCCTTTTTAGTGAGGTGGTAACAAAAAGGCTAAAAGGTCTTATATGCTAGACACTAATTAGCACGACCAATTAAAGTCCTGGTAGTCTCGGACTGCACTATAATTGACTGCATTATATTTGATCGCTAAATATAACGTGTTGTTATATTATGTTTGGTATCTGACTAGTGTAATTTTACAGCGAAGTCGGTTTTTAGTAAAATAGCAATTTCTTCTATTAATCATGTCCTTTTACAGATTTTGTTTCATAAACGCTCGCAAACAGTATGTAATACCTATAAAGACACCGTACCGTACTTAGTTTGCTTGTTTAATGTTAATAGCAATAAAATTTCAACAAAGTATGAAAAAAAATGGTGTGAGCAACTTCGCCAACACGAAATTAAAAGCAATACTTCAGCATCCTACCCAATTTGCATATTAAAACCTAAAAATTTGAATAAAGGTATCGTTTCATCGAAAAATGTATTATGCTTTATGTTAATTCCGTTGTAAAGTAGAAACAGGACGTTAAAGTTGCGTTTAATATAACATTTTCAACACTTCAAAGATTATAAGCATCTAGTGTACCAATAGCCATATATTTTTTGTACGTACATTTACGATTTAATTACCAAAGGTAAGTATTCTTCTTAAACTTTGCATATTTCCAGTTACTGCTATACCCTAACTGAATTTAGAAACTGAGGGAAAATTTTTAAAGCAATTATTATGCTAAATTTCTTATACTTTATTAAAAAAAAGTGAAAAAAGACAGTTTGATTCGAGACGGGGATTGAACCCGTGACCTTTGCCTAACCAGGCTAATGTTCTAGCCACTGAACTACCCGAACCGTAACGAAGCAAGTTCAAATTTTTCACCACATTTTAATCGTCATTTAAGAGTATGAACAGAGCCATCTATCGAGCTACTCAACAACTCTGATTAGGCAAAGGTCACGGGTTCAATCCCCGTCTCGAATCAAATTGTCTTATTTCACTTTTTTTTTTTTTAGAAACTGTGTTCCGCCTTTATTCAATACCAGGAGCAGCATTGTTGTAGTTTTTTATTTATGGCATTATTGGAAGCGACAGTTGTCTGATCTTCCAACCCCATAAGGGCGTCTATGTCGTTGCCACGTCCGTTGTCATCAGCATGTGCACGCCTAGTCGGTCCTTGGGGTCCCGGACCCTTAAACCCAATAAAGTTCAGTAATGTCAGTTTATTTTTTTGGGGATTCCGGGACTCCCGGCCTTTGGGGACCGTCCTACTAAACCCCGTGCTGTTCCGCCTTCTTCCCAACCGGGTCGCAGAACAGGCCTGAGGGCTATTCATTGCAGCCCGGCTACGAAATGCCCCAATATGAGGCTCTCTGCGGGGAGCGTCAGTTTATAATGATCTAGTACAAAATATATTTTTTACAACTGCAGATTCTTTAATGAACTTTAATAAAATTGATTATTAGTTATATATTTAAGTAACATGTAACGAGAGTGCAATAAAATTCCTATTAAAATAACATTTTAAAACAATTACATTTGCATAAAAAAGGCTTACCGACCTTGGGTTTCAAGATAAATAGAAAGCTCGTAACTAGGTTTTATATGGGGCATTACGGTCAAGTTAACCTGTATTTTTAGATACTGATGTGCGTGCGTGCGTGCAAGTGTACAAATTGTAGGCGAGCGTCGAGGATGGTCTCACTTCGCGAACTAAGGCCAAGTAGAGCCAGTACCACCACGCCCTCTCCGGTTGGTAGTGGTTTGTGGTGGCATGTTGCTATTGCTGCTTACGCATCAACACACTATACGCTCTGCGTCGATAAACTACACTATGCGTCGATACTGAGAAATCCGCGTGTAATAGGTTGTTATCTTTATTCAGGATTGATTCAGCTCTTAGAAAGGCATAAATACACAAGCCTCACGTTTCATATCGCATTGCCCACCCTAACGATTTATTATAGCGATTATGGGTAACTGGTCTGACAGATCAGTGCTTTCGTTGCTCGAGGGTTAATCTTCATAATAGCAGATAATCTCCTATATAATGGGACGGCAGCTCGCGACAGATGCTAAGCCTCTTGTAATTATTGTAGCTCTATATGCATGTAGTGAGTTACTTGATGTAGTTTATGTGGTAAATGATGCATATTTGGAGACTTGTAATAGACAAATAACATTTTGCAAAAATAAAATAAAATAAATAAATATCCATCGCGCCTTATCCCCGAAGGGGTGGCAAAGGCATATTATATGCCCACTTTTCACCGTGTGGATTCCTGTCCCACGTAATAGGTGGTGAAACCCATTGCCGTGTTAAGATAGACAGACGCAGGTTGTGGCTACCTGCTGTTGAAATTTTTCAAGCCACCCATAAGTCCTTCAACCAGGCTTATCGACTGCCATTTTACTGGCAACCGGGACCAACGGCTTAACGTGCCTTCCGAGGCACGGAAACGCTCGCAAATGTAAATGCCACAAAGTGGTCACCCATCCGAGGACCAGCCATAGTGAAAGTTGCGTAACTCATTGATCGTTTACAGAACACTAAGACCGCAGGGCCACTAGCGCTTCTAAAAAAAGTAAAAGTAAAGCAAAAGTAAAATCTTAATAATTATTTCTAAAACATTAAGAAAATATAAGTAGGAAACATTTTTAATACACAACCATACAACCTTATTTAAGCATTTATGAATTACATGCATTCACAAAATCACACACTTTTTATAAAAGAGGGAGACACAGGAATACCATTTGCAACTTTTTGATCTCTCTTGCTGAGGCGTAGTAAAGTCAGTATGCTGCCCGTTTTAATCTTTGCAGGATGTGACTATTTTTTACCCTATTTAGGATTATTTTTTCGTGTATGACCTGACTGAACCTTAGTCACCTCTCAGGACTCAAAGATAAGACGAGAAATTGTCGTATTCGAATCGATTAAAATCACTCACGCACACACACAAGCTGTTTACGGGTGCAAATTATTGAAATGTATAATACCTGTTTTTACTTGTGGAATCATTGGAAGCCTTACCATGGTGTTTCGGGGTCGATTCTTTCTATCAATATAAATAGGCGTTCGAGGGCGCAAACCTTGATGTGCTTCGTTTGAGTGACAATTAATCCAAACCTAAATCTCCAGGTAAACCCTCAGGGAGAAGGTTTTTATTTTATAATCTCCGGCACCTGCGTACATTATTCACTGTCTCTTTTGCGCACGTAAAACAGGGCGACAGAATTCCATGCACTATAGTCTGCAATGTGACACTTCCCGTTCCTGCCGCTACCAGCAGGCCACTTCATTAAGATATCCACGCTAGTCAGTCTGCTAGCGGCTATTACAGCGAAGGTGCTAGGGAGTAATAATAAAAAAATAACTCTGGAAGTTCGTTTATTGTAATGAAAGTTAGTGAGTAATTTTAGTAATGAAAGTCTCGCACATAGTACATAATCACGTCAGCTGTCACTTTTACAAGTCTGAAGTTTCTTTGTAACAGCGGCCAGTAAGTACCGTGGCTTTAAGTGTGAGTGCAGTAAAAGTGCAGTAGAGGCACTCGTCGATGTCGTGTCCAGTGAGTACCTGCGTATAACCATGCTTGGCCTGCTCTATAAGGGCCGTATTTTAGAACATTCCTCAATACTCAATCAACGCTTGAGGCTAGATTTTTCCTTACAAAATCTACTCTCAAGCGTCGATTGGGTATTGAGAAACGTTCTGGAATACGGACCTAAGAAACAAAGGGTTACCTTACCTACCGTACTAACTTGATTCAACTACGCGACAATGTTTACTTCCAACTACGTAGGTACCTCCATATTGTGGAGTTGTTATGCTGCATACACATAATTATACAGATCCTTAACATATATTCCCGTTGCGGGTCTGCTAATATGAAATACTTTAGTAAATTGACTGCCTCGGTGGCGCAGTGGTGGTGTATGCGACTGCCGCAACTTAGGTCCCGGGCTCGATTCTTGGGTCGGAACACAAATTTGTGTGTGATCCATAAATGTTTGTTTCGGAGTTTGGGTGTATCCTATGTATACTATGTCTGTATTTACAATTATATAAGTATGTTTATAGTTCTGTGGTCCGAGACTACCAGGACTTTAATTGGTCGTGCTAATTAGTGTCTAGCACATAAGACCTTTTAGCCTTTTTGTTACCACCTCACTAAAAAGGCAACGGGTTCAAAACTTCTTCCAAATTTAACATCTAAAATAGACACATTTTATTAAATTAATTTTGTTCTTTAGACCCACCCTACTTCCGTGCTTCGGAAGGCACGTTAAGCCGTTGGTCCCGGGTGCCAATAAAAGGCAGTCGTTAAGCCAAGTTGAAGGCCTTAAAAAATTTCAACAGCAGGTCGCCGAAGCCTGCGCCTGTTCATTTCAACACGGCAATGGGCTTACCACCTGTTACGGGGGACAAAAATGCATACGGTGAAATGTGGGCGTTTAATATGCCTCTGCCTACCCCTTCGGGGATAAAGGCGTGACAATATGTATGTATGTATGTATGTTTATTGTTCGTCTAGATCCCAAAACACAAGCATAAATTAGTTTACTTTGGGCTAGACGGCGCTGTGTAAAAATGTCCCACAATATTTAGTTATTTATTTATTAGGTATTGGGTAAATTGTAGGATATAATGTAAATAATTTGCTTTGATTTGACAGATGTTATCGGTATTAAATCCTGCGCTCGGTTCGTGCATTACACGACTAGATTTACAGACAGGTAAGTTAACTAATTAATATCGGTACTAACATACTTGGTGTCGAGACATATCACTACTCCGCTGATGTGATGACAGCGCAAATTGCGAGACCGAATATAGGTATGTACATCTACACCTAATCTATACTTATATATAATCGCTTATCTCAGAAACTACTGGTTTGAATTGAAAAAATATTTTTGTGTTGGATAGCCTATTTATCGAGAAAGGCTATAGGCTATATAGGCTACTACCCTGGAGAGCGGAACAGTAATAAATGTCAACAAATTGGGAAAAAAATTCATACATCTTTGTAAAAGTAATAAATTGGGATTAAATGGGTGCGACGGGAGTTCAAAGTATTTCACGGGCAAAGTCGCGGGGGTCAGCTAGTCAATACAAAAAACAAATTTGTGCTAGTTACACACATATATAACTCAAGAGCGGGGAATGGAAGGAAGTGATATTTTGGATCCTTGATTTGTTTAATTGGTCTCTACCTCGAAAAGCAGAAAAAGTAACGCATAATAAAACGGCCAGAGACAAATTTAGTGGGTAGTCTGGTCCCCTCAGGGGATGCAAACGCCAAAGCTGTCCTGGTGCCCGCGCAACATGGTAATGTAGTGCCCAAATGCATTCCACAACTCATGAAAACAACAAAAATAAGACTCAAAATGAATCGCTCGTAGCTCTTCTAACTCAGTATTCTGTACACGATCACTGCAATAAGCAACTTTCGCTACGGTTCGTCTTTAGATAGGTGATCACTTACTGGCCTTTCTGTTTACGTGCTTTGGATGGCACGTCCTTGATCCCGGTTACCAGGAAAAGTGGCAGTCACAAAGTTAAATTGAAGGCCTTAAGGTGGAATGAAATATTTCAGGTCACAAAAAACAGCGCCTGTCAATTTCAACACGGCGAATTTAACCTTTACGTGTGTAATGTGGGCGTACAGTATGCCTCTGCCACCCCTTCGGAGTTAGAGGCGTGGCTGATAAAACAAAAATACCACGATAGTGATAGAATTATCGGTGAAAATATATATCACTCGCCAAAGTATAATTTTAAAATTGCCTCCAAAGTAATGAACGCAGACCTAAGCTAAGATAATCCAGGCAACCTTTTTGAGAGCATTTATCATTACCTAAATACGCTTGACCATAATTTTTTGTTTAATATAATATCATGCTTTCATGGAAAATATGAGAATTTTTATACCGAAGTACTTAATACAAGTTGATTTAAAGAAAACAAAATATCTTCTTAGATTTGTTAGGAATATAATATTTTCACAGAATTACTTACTTAATTATAAACCTAGTATTTTATATAATGTTAATAGGGGCCTGAGTGCGGCGGGTAACCCGACCCCTGTTCTTACCGAAGCAGGCCCTAGACGGTGGGTAGCGTGAGAGCTACATGCTACGCCCTTTACCCCTCCAGAAATTGTGAAAACACTTGACCCCCAAAAGAACTGATATATCACTCGAACCCATCAAAAATCGGGAAAACGCCCAAACCCCCTGAGACAAAGCCGCGGTAGCCGATTTATTCCGTCGGAAACCCTAGGCCTATGGTCGGTAGGAGTCCGGTATAGCATCAAGTTTTATACAATCACAAGTCTTGCAATGTGGAAAAAACAGTTTATAAGGTTATGTAAGAGAAGACTCGTGGCCCAGCGGACTCAGTGTTCTGTAAACGATCACTGTGTTAAGCAACTTTCACTATGGCTGGTCCTCGGATGGGTGACCACTTTGTGGCATTCAGATTTGCGAGTGTTTCCGTGCTTTGGAAGGCACGTTAAGCCGTTGGTCCAGGTTGCTAGTAACATGGCAGTCGTTAAGCCTAGTTGAAGGCCTTATTGGCGGCTTGAAAAATTTCAACAGCAGGTCGCCACAAGCTGCGCCTGTCCATTTCAACACAGCAATGGACTCACCACCTGTTACGTGGGATAAAAGTGCATACGGTGAAATGTGGGCGTATAGTATGCCTCTGCCTACCCCTTCGGGGATAAAGGCGTGACAATATGTATGTATGTACATAAGAGAAGACAGTTCCTTTTCTTTCGTTATTTCAAACTCCAACCTTTTTAATAGGCAAAGGCAATACAGGCAGGATACTTCTGACGTAGTACCTTGTAATTATGGTATGTCCATTTTTTTAAAATAGGTAAACATGTCAAAAATTCCATTCAATATAAAAGTGTTCTAGATGTTAAGAGATGAATAAGATTGATTTTCCTTGGAGAGTTAAGAGAGAATTATTAGATCAGAATTATCAGAATCACGCCTTTATCTCGGAAGGGGTGGCAAATGGCATATTGTCCGCCAGATTTCATCGTGTGCATTTTGTCCCATGTAACAAATGGAGGGCCCATTGCCATGTTTAAACGGACAAAGTTGTGGAGACCTGCTGTTGAAAATTTTCAAGCCGCCCAGAAGGTTTTTAACTTAGCTTAACGACTCCCATGTTACTAGCAACCGGGATGAAATGGAATGAAAATGCCACAAAGCTGTTACCCATCCAAGGAACAGCTATAGCGAAAGTTGCTTAACACAACAGTGATCATTTACAGAACACTGAGTTTGCAGGGTCACGAGCGCTACAAAATATCATCAGGAATTATTCGCAAGGTTACAAATACCAAGTAGTTGAATATACCTTGAATGTGTGATTCACAATTTCATTTCTGCCTAGGATCTGAATGTGCAAATTTAATGTCAAACCGTTGTCTAAGTTATGGTCGAACTATAACTATGTTATGTGTGCTCTGTACAGGTCGGTACACATGAAAACATCGAACTTAGGAAGTAACTATCTTACGAGACCAACTAAGGTCTGCAGATCAGTAAGTTCACGGGGGATTACACTACCTTGTGCTTAATCTAAACCTCGTTTATAAATAGAATTTGTGTTTCTGACGGGGCATTTAGAATTCATATTCTGCCAAGTGTGCTAATGAGATTCAATTCAAAAATATTTTGTTTCATTAATTTTTCACATCGAACTTTATAATATAAATAAAGTGCATCGCAAAATAAATATGGTGTTTAAATCATCATCACTTCTTCATCATCTTGGCTGCCTCTGTGGCGCGGTGGGAGTGCATCCGACTGCTACGCAAGAGGTCGTGGGTTCGATTCCCACCCAGGATAAAACTTTGTGTGATGAGCATGATGGTTTATTCTGTGTCTGGGTGTTATTTATCTATAATATGTATGTATTTAGAAATATATAAGTATGTTTATCAGTTATCTAGATCCCATAACACAAGCCAATATTAGCTTACTTTGGGCTAGATAGCGCTGTGTGAAAAGTGTCCCACAATATTTATTTATTTTATTTATTATCATCTCAATCGACATTTTTTTTTCTATATACTTTACCTCATAGTACAAAAGTACAATATAATGCTTTTTTTTATTCTGTTGATTGAAGGCACTTTGTGGAATCGCTACACATCTTGAATGAATTTTGTTTGCACCATTCCACACTATTTACTTTTTAGCCTGACCAGTTGAAAAGGAAATAGCTGCAGTTGATTTATTGTTTTGAATGACATCTTAAATACATAAAATATATGATAACCTTCGAAATGCTGTACGACGTAACCGGTCTGGTTATAAAGTACCTAGTTTGTAATAGGACATTTGGAACAGTGTTTTCTCAAAGATTGTGCAATGTTTGTTCTAAATCTTAATGCTACTACTACGTTGCTTAAAAGTAAAAGTTAATCGTGTACACAATTGTAGTTTCATTCATGAATTCGATCGCAGAGTGTTCGGCTACCACAGAAGACTTAGAAAATTCAATTACTATTTGTATGTTAGTTTGAGATACAATATTATTATAATTTATATAATAAAAATATATATTTGTTCGCATTAGCGGTAAACATACATACATACATATTGTCACGCCTTTCTCCCCGAAGGTGTAGGCAGAGGCATACTATACGCCCACATTTCACCGTATGCATTTTTGTCCCATGTAACAGGTGGTAAGCCCATTGCCGTGTTGAAATGGAAAGGCGCAGACTGTGGCGACCTGCTGTTGAAATTTTTCAAGCCGCCCATTAGGCATTCAACCAGGCTTAACGACTGTCATTTTACTGGCAACCGGGACCAACGGCTTAACGTGCCACGGAACTGGGAAGGGTCTAAAGGGCCGAATAAATTTAATAAAATGTGTCTATTTTAGATGTTAAATTTGGAAGAAATTTTAAACCCTTTGCCTTTTTAGTGAGGTGGTAAGAAAAAGGCTAAAAGGTCTTATGTGCATTAGCACGACCAATTAAAGTCCTGGTAGTCTCGGACAAAGCGGTAAAATAGATAAATATTATGAAACATTTATACAGGGCGTCATCTGGCTTAAAATCAAGATGATATTACTCCGTATAAGATCTAATAGCTCATTAATAAACCTGCTTTCATAATCTTACATCTTATCACACTTCAGAAATGGTTTGTGGGTAGAAATTGTACACACAAACACGGTTTCATAGTCAACTATGTTAACCAGTTATTCTAAATTTAAATTCACATATATAAACTTCTAAACGCAAAACCGATATGGAACAGTTTTAAAATTAGTTAAGCTCACAGTGGCACCAACCTTTCAGTAGCCAACTTAACTAAGTTAGTGGCAAGTGCAGGCTGCATTTACAAAGTTAACGGAGTTGCGGTATGTTCGTGCTCGCAGTTCGAGTCTTTAGCCTCTGCCACCTTGATTTCTTTAATTAGATATTCCAACTTAGCCTTTTGATGTTATAATTTATCTTGCCGTGTTTATTAAGTTTATGTGGTGTGTGCATAACTCGGAAAGAATTTCTTTACTATATAATAATTTTAGTTCGTAGCGACGCATTCTTTTAGTAACGTTTAGACACTTACATAACAAAAAAAAATCTGTGTGTTCAGACTACACAGGTAAGAAGTGTTTGCAGTGCACTTCTTTACGACATATAATTTTTCTACTTCAAGAAAATTGGGTCGATTAGGCTTACGCATACGTCGATAAAGAAGTTTCACTTACGTCGATAAAGAAGTTTCACTTCAACAATTGTTTTTTTAAAATATAAAACTTTTTTTTGTGACCCCATCAGCAGCAGACACACATTACATTCAAAATACGTCATAACACAGAAAGACATACCAAGTATGTGTCGGGCCATGCTCAATGTAGAGCTTCATAACTGCTCAACAAAATAGTAATTAAAAGGCACATCACGTTTGTCAACTATTACTCGTTAACTTGTAAATACTACAAACTCTGCAGACAGACGAATTAACATTGCAAAAATATAAGGGCTTTTGTTTAATACTTTAAAAATAGAGGAGATTAGATATAGTCTAATTTACTATCAAACATGGCTTCAAGAAAGAAAGACTTTTTAAAAAACTATAATTATTTTGTTTTTAAATGTTATTTTTGCAATGCCACTGTTGTTTGGTTTTAAAGGTTTTTTTTTTGCAATGCCAATGTTTTGGCAGCAAAAACTTTTACTGCCAAACAGTCTTGATAATGCCTCGTGTGTAGGCGAAACACGTGTCGGCATCGTACGACATTCTAAAAAAACGGAATATTTCAAAAATAACATTTAAAAACAAAATAATAATAGTTTTTTAAAATTGATTTCCGCCATGTAATGCCTGATTCAATTAGTTATTTAGAATGACTTTTTATTATAATTTCACAAACGTACAGTACTCTTTAGAACTTTCGTAAGGAATCATTTCTCGAAGCTTCGGCAAAACTATTATATGAAACCAAATTAGCAAGTCGATGAGTATCAGTAATCCCTACTAATATTATAAATGTGAATGAAAGTTTGTTTGTTACGCTTTCACGCGAAAACTACTTTACTGATCATCATGAAACTTTGTACACATATTCTTGGAGGTATTAGACGTAACATAGGATACATTTTAATAAAAAAAAAACGTATGATTTTAAAATTGTTTGTCTAAAAATCTCATAATCTAGCATATCTCATATTCATGAGATTTTGTCACTTTGTCAAGGTTTTATGTAAAAACTTCACCATGCGGGCGAAGCTGCATCGCATCAGCTAGTCAAATTCTAAAGAAGAACGTTTTTAAGTGTGTATGTTTGTTACTTCTACACGCTCTAACGGCTAGACAAATTTAAATTAAACTAAAGTGAATTAACACATAGGCTACTTTTTATTCCAGAAAAAAGGGTTATTTTGGAAACATATAGGAAGAAAATTTACCACTATTTGATACTTTTTAAGTTTCTATAAATTAAATAACTTAACCTTAACCGAAGCAACGATCTAAACACTACTTCGTATAACCTAACCTATTTATACTAAGTGAAACAATTCCAATCTATTACCTTAAGGAGTTCAAAAGAATCTGAGTTATAAATGGACCTTTAAAAGGTTCATAACTTTTACAAGGTCGAACTGATTGCCACTTCTAAAGTATTATATTGGAGATTGTGTGGTGACTTTTCAGTAAACTGTCTGCTGTACGCTGATCATGGCCTCATCAGAAGCCGACCTTCAGGCATTAGTCACTAATATGAAAGAGGAGTGTGAAAGTAAGGGTCTTCGCTTGAATGCAAGTAAGACTAAGGTTCTAGTATTTGTAAGAGATGACGTAAGAACTAAATGCGAGATTAGGGTAAACCAGGAACGTCTAGAGCAAGTGAATGAAATTGTTTATTTAGGGAGTATGTTTAGCGCGGATGGAAGATGTGATTCGGATGTAGAACGGCGAGTAGCTGCCGGAAACAGAGTTAACGGTGCTTTGTCCCAATTAGTAAAGCGACAAAGCATCGTAAAAGAAGCACGATTGGCGATTCATAACGCAGTGCTAGTGACAACTTTGCTTTACGGTACCGAAACCTGGGTATGTCAGCAGATGCATGAAAGTAAATTGAATGCTGTGGAGATGCGATCACTTCGAAAATTGTGCGGCGTTACCTTGGCCGACCGAATACGTAACGAATTGATACGCAATATGGCAGCTTTGAATTAAAGTGTCAGCGTTAAGCTGGAAAAGGGCGTGCTCCGTTGGTTTGGACACGGCCAACGAATGAGTGAGGAACGATTGACGAAGAATAAATATTGTGCGAAAGCAGAGGGTAGAAGAGGTCAGGGTAGGCCGAGACTTACATGAAGACCACGTGAGCAGATTGCTCAAAAACGGAAAGGTCAAAAGTACTCGGATACCCAGACGTGCGTGTATGAAACGATTGATGAATCTCGAAGAAGCGAAAGAAGTATGTATGGAACGCGAAGCCTGGCGATCTTTCCTCTCTGACTACCCCGTCAGGGATACAGCGTGAAGATAGTTAAGTTAAGTTATATTGGAGATTGAAACGTTTCAACGTTCTCGTAGTAAGCATGATTTCACATCAAAGGCGGCTACACAGACCATCATACATCTATGGGCGGCTATGAGGCCAGGCGATCGTGGCAAGGCAATAAATATGAAGACCCCAGAAAATTTGCGACGGTTATTTTCTGAACTAATCATTTCGTTTCATTTATTCATAAACAATATTATTTAAATTATAAAATACATAATAAGTTACATTGCGGTATGACAGAAGATGTAGTGATTAAGATAGAAAAAGGGATGCTTAGATGGTTCGGATACGTGGAGAGGATGGATGAAAGTAGACTGACGAAGCAGATTTATGTGGCGAGAGTGAATGGGTAAACTGGTAGGGGTAGACCTCAGCGTACGTATGTCAATCAAATCGAAGACCTTTTGGAAAAAGGCCAGGTCAAGAGAACCCTTAACCGGCGAGCGTGTACGAAAACACTTATGAAAGTAGAAGAAGCGAAAGTGGTATGTCAGGATTGTAGCAAGTGGAAAACCATAGTCTCTGCCTACCCCGATGGGAAGCAGGCGTGATAATATATATGTATTTATGTATGTATAATAAATTAAACAAATTATTAAAAATAATAAATAAAAATTTTAATGCCTCTGTGGCGCGGTGGGAGTGTAACCGACTGCTACGCAAGAGGTCGTGGGTTTGATTTCCATCCAGGATAAATTATATATCCGAATAAATTTAATAAAATGTGTCTATTTTAGATGTTAAATTTGGAAGAAATATTTAACACCTTGCCTTTTTTTGGGGGGTGGTAACAAAAACGCTAAAAGATCTAAATGTGCTACACACTAATTAGCACGACCAATTAAAGTCCTGGTAGTCTCGGACTAGATGAGAGACTAGATGTATGTCTTTAGAAATAAATATGTTTATCAGTCATCTGGTTACCATAGTACAAGTCAACTTAATGGACAAGTGTTAGAGTTTGTGGAATCAACTGTGTTCCTTGGTATAACTATTGATGCCAATTTGCAGTGGTGCCCACACATAGGAAAGACGGCCTCTAGGTTAAGTTCGGCTGCATACACTGTAAAAAAAATCAGGGCTTTATCAGATATGGATACGGCTAGAATGGTTTACTTCAGCTATTTTCATAGTATTATGTCTTACGGTATTCTCCTTTGGGGGAGTGCTGCAAATGTAAATAACATTTTTGTTCTTCAAAAGCGGGCTGTACGCGCTATACCTATATAATTTGGGCCCCAGAGTCTCCCTCCGAGAAAAATTCAAAGAAGTAAATATTCTAACCGTAACATCACAATACATTTTTGCCAATCTTATTTGATTTTTCTGGACATACCCAGAAAAATCTATTACAGTTTACTAAACTCTGTGATATACATAATATAAACACTAGACAAAAAAACAATCTTTCAGTTCACCACAGTCGGCTGCATAGGATTGGCGATTCTTTCCAGGGTAACTGTATACGCTTTTACAACAAGCTTTCCTGTGACCTGAGAAATTTACCATTAAATAAATTTAAAAAGTATATTGAAAGAAAGCTTTGTGAAAAAGGTTACTACTCTATTCAAGACTATTTACAGGACAGGGATGCCTGGAAATGATCTGCTGGCAAATAAAATATTATAGTCATAAAATATTTAATTGTAAATAGGTCATCAAAAAAAAAGCCTTACTAAGTTTCTTGCCGGTTCTTCTCAGGTGGGCCGCGTTCCGAACCGGTGGTCACATTAAATATACAATTTTTTTCTTTAGTTTTAGTGTATGACATTTTGTAAGCGCCGTTGAAATGGTCTATGCAAAATAAAGACATATTTTTATTTTCAAGTTCTGCTTAGTTTGGAATCAGATGGCGTTGTGTGTGTTGCCCTAACGATATTTATTTATTATTTTTAATAAATAATAAAAAAAAATAAGAAAATGCATGTCGCACGAATTAATTAGATGTCAAATATTTAGGAAAAATATTAGTCAATAAAAAATTACATAATCCAGAACAATGTCAATTAAATCGCATAATAATAAGTATCCATGTAATTAATATGTATGTGCAAAATAAAAATAAACGTTTTTAATCAACTCGAGAACAATTCAATATATTTAGTCATTACAAAATGTACAGTAAAAAATATGATCGCTGCTTATAAAGTCAGCTTCAGCTAACGAATACTCAACAAAGACTGATCTTCACAGCCTATAATAAAAAAATATATTAGACATAATATTTCATCAAAATGAAAAAAAGTTAGTTATCCTAACAAAAAACATTCAATGTTATACCAACACATTTTGTTAAAATATTTCTAGACCCCATTTTATTGGTCGCTCAGCTTGCAGGCCCCGACCGCGGTAATTCCCCGCTTTACAATGCAAAATGAAAATAAAAGATAAGGCAGGCATAAAGAATAAAAAAGCATAACGTCTTATTTTTAGAATAAAAGACGTTTATACCGCCATCTGCATAATGTGGCGGAAACTTGAAAAAGGTAGGTTTAGTTATATTTCAGGTTTATGAGTGAAATTCTTTGGGTTTAAAGATTTACCTAGTATTATTTTTATGTTGATGCCTGCATAAAGGTACCGTCTATACCATGGGCGTATCCAGGGGGAGGTTTCTGGGGTTAACCCCCCCCCCTCCCCTTAATGTTAACAATATTAACAATCATCATCATCCGAGCGTCTGTCCTAGTTGTGCTCACGGCGTACGGGGTCTGCTTTTCTACTTCTTCATCTCCACTTTGCACAGTCATCAACATCCTTAGCAGCGAAACCGCGGTTACGAGAGTTCCTCCATATATATCCACCGCCGTATTTTCATTACCGCGACACGCAGTACCAGCTTTTGTGACTTGAACAGAGGCACCAACCCAAAATCTTTCTTCCAAATCTCACAAAATCCAAACATTTACACGTTATTACAATTAAGTATTGGAAAACCCCCCTGAAACTAAAACCTGGCTACGCCCGTGGTCTATACTAATATATAAAGCTGAAGAGTTTGTTTGTTTGGTTGAATTTATACTTCTATATTAGTACTAATATATAAAGCTGAAGGGTTTGTTTGGTTGAATGCGCTAATCTCAAGAACTACTGCGCGCGTTTGAAACAATCGTTTTGTGTTGGATAGCCCAAAGGCTATATATCATCACGTTACAGCCCTGGAGAGCTATAGAATTCTATTGGAGTCCAATTGTAATAGTAGACTACGAAAAACTGTTCAAATTGTACCGGTGGCTTTCTATTGAGCGACGATTTCGATTTTATTTCGACACGTTTGAAATAGCATACTCAGCCCCCAGGGCTGTACCACACACAACAACCACAAATACAAAATAGGGCTGAACAAAACCAATTGTTATAGTATATAATTCATTTATCGTTAGTTCCAGCAGCTTCTGAATTAATTTGTTTCTGAATAAAAATAGCTAAAATTTTTAACTACGGATACAGTTTGTTTTTATTGAAAGTTCTTTTGTTACGTTACGAATTGATTTGTTTTATTTTGAATAACATGATATGTTAGCTGTTGTTGTTATTTGTTTTAACATAAATAACTGATATACAGTAATGGTCAAATATACAAAAACAAGAAAAATAAGAAATATAAATAAACTCAATCTTAAATTAGTTTGAGTTTCTTTTGTTATTTTTTTCTTTTTAATGGGAACCTAGGTTTTACCGTCGGGGATTTCTTTTTAATTTTTAATATTTTTTTTATAGGTACAGGCTTATTATAACATAGATTTTGTTTAAGTTGTAGATACAACGTTTCTTATTGATATTAAAAATATTTGTACACATTGTGTATTTTCCCCACTTTTACCCATAGAGCTTTTTCACAGCTCAACCGATTTTCATTGAACTTATTATTTTGTAATGTGCACGTGATGCGCTTTCATTTAAGACCACAATCGAGTATATTTTGCAGATATTCGGTTATTCTTCCCCACTTAGACCCCCCACAACTTTAAACGGCTCCACCAGTTTACATCAAACATAGCTAAAACCTTTCAAACAAAAAATAAACATATGCAAATCGGTTCACCCGTTCGGAAGCTATGATGCCACAGACAGACACACACATAGACGTCAAACTTATAACACCCCGAAGATTTTTTGTTGAAACAGTCTAAAATTACATTATAGTAAGGTAAGGAACAGGGTGTAAGGGGCCGGACCAAGATTTCCTGGTCTCTAGCTGCCTGGTAGCGGTGCACCATACTACGGTGACTAACGGACGGCAACCAACGCAGGTGCCCTTACAAGGTTGGGAGTCGCTTCTAACAATGTATATCAAAAGAAAATTAACCCCAGACTACAAATCCTGGTAGGTTTTGGAAATAATTGGAAATACACTAAGTTGCAAAAGAGAAAAAATGTTCAAGAATCGATACAACCATATTTTCAAGTAAGTATTTAGTATGGCACGAATCGACTCGTGAGACACACAAAGTTCTAAGGCTATCTCTCTCTAAATTAAATGAGGATTTTCATTTATATGATTTTAAACACAACATTGATTTTGTTTTTTTTTATATAAATCATTACTATATAATGTCAAATATCATGTAAATCAACTAATGTAGTTACTGGCGGTTAGAAAAGAGTGGCCATGAGTTTTATTGCCAGGTTCTCCTCAGGCTCTACCTATTGCTTTGCGAATCTGACAGTAAAAGCAAATGAAGAAGCAAAAAAATAATAATCTTGACGTACATAAGTGTTACTTTGTGACCTACATGAATAAAGATATTTCATTTCATTTTATTTCATTTGAACGCTGTGCACCAGTCCTAAGAGTGTTTTTGAAAAATTCGTTTTACCTTAAGTAATTTTTTCAGGGAGTCTGAATATTAAATTTTATTCTGATGCATAAATTAAGACTTTCAATGACTTTTGGTGAAGGGAATTCGCAATACACATACTCGTAGATTTGATCTAAATAAAACAACACTGTATTTAAGCAACTCCAGTACCAGATGCAACTGAAACTCCGTACCAAAATGGAAAACAGTTGTTCCAATGTATGTTCCAGGAAAAAAAAAACAATACATGTATTTGGAATCATAAACAAATCATCCATTCTCGATTCTGAATGCATTAACATACATACATAGTCCATTTCAACAAGGCAAAATAGGCTCACCACATATTACGTTGGACAAAATACAAATGGTAAAGAATAGGCCTTTGTCTACCTCTTAAGTTATAAACATATGGCAATACTAGATGACGCCCGCGGTTCCGCACGCGTGGTTAATTTTTCGCGTTCCCGTTTCCCACAGGAACTTGTTCCCGGAATAAAAAGTAGCCTATGTGTTATTCTGATGTGTAAGCTACATTATTGTAAAGTTTCATCATAATCCATTCAGTAGATGTTGCGTGAAAGAGCAAACATCTATTCTTACAAACTTTCGCGTTTATAATTTTAGTAGGATGTATAAATGTATTGCTTACTAAAAAGTAGTTAACGTTACCATGAAAGAAACATGTAAAAATACAGATTGGCATCTGTGAAAATAAAAATACAAGTAGGTACCTTCGGAGTGAAATTTCAGTACAAAAATTCAATAAAAACAAAACAAGCTCGGTGGATACACGCTTTTTGATGCCACTCGCCACTGCATGCATATTCATAATACTGGGATTTGTAACGTGCATTGCGAAATTGAATATTAGGATTGTAGCATTTTGATTTGCATATACAACAGGGCGTTACGTGTGGCTACATTCATTCGGTACTCTATGTGATATTAGTGTCAGTTGTTTTAATATTAAGCTTTTAATATTTCAATAATAAGCTTTCATAAGTAACTAGTTGACCCCACGCGGCTTCGCCCGTGACATACTTCGAACTCCAGTCGCACCTCCAGTCGTGGTTCCAAAGCTATCTGAGTGAAATAAGTCTACAGACTTCCGTGGCTGGGGTAACGGGCCGTGAGTACAGCGTGAACCTAGGTGTGCCTACCGGATCCGTGTTTGGCCCTGTGGGCTATATTATTCACGTAAACAGCGTTAGTAATGTGGTGAAAAGGTGTCGAGTGTATATGTATGCAGATGATATGTGCCTGTTGTACTCAGCTAAAGATATACAGAAAGCCAGAGCTATGTTACAAGAAGATTTTGATAATATTACTAGGTGGGCGCAAGACAATGGTATTATATTGAATTTAGCAAAAACTAAAGTAATGCATATATATACACCCCACAACTTGGTAGCAAATAAACAATTCATTAATAAATATAGTGGGACACACATATGACTGCTTGCATGCCGGCATGGTTAACTGTTATTGTGAGAATATAGAATATGTTAGTAAATTCAAATATTTAGGATTATGGGTGGATACAAATATGAATTGGAGACCAAATGTAGATGCCGTATGTTCGAAGCTGAGGTCACTGCTTAGTAAATTTTATTGCCTAAAAACACCATTGAGTAGGAAAACCCTACGAGTGCTGTACTTTGCCCTCGCCGAGTCACTGCTGAGCTACGGGTTGAGTGCGTATGGGCGCACATTTAAAACATATTTGGATAGTATTAAACGGTTGCAAATGCGTTTCATGAAATATCTTGTAAGCTCAAAGGGAAAAGATGAATGTAAGCATGACTACGAGGGACTGTTTGTATGTTGTAAGATTCTCCCTATACATGAAAAGATTAAGTACTTGTTGATGTTGGCCCAATACTATAGTGATCAATACAAGGTACTTATTCAGAATAAATATAACACTAGAAGTGTTGCGGAATGTAGACTAGTAGTCCTACCAACTGTAAAAAATTATGATGGCCAAAGAACCAATAAGTACTTAACACCAACGTTATTCAATAAGTGTAGGCTTAGGAAGGAAAGTAACTTATGTGAATATACACTAAAAAAGAAGCTTAGAAATATGTTACTAGTGGAACTAAGTGAAAGTCAATGTGAATAAAAGTGACCTCTAGCTGTAGTAGTGTAGCCTAGTTTATTTTATAGGCATATATTGCTTTTATACTTCTGCTACATGTTGAGAGCAGTGACTGTCCGGATGAAATGTTTTTGTAAGTTGCATTATAGATAATCTGTGTAAGTACAATTTAAGAAATAGCGAGCGCAGTCCCACCGACAAACTGTTGCGCAGTTTGGTGGGTCTAAAAGTAAATGTACTACTTTTAAGTCAATAAATAATTTTATTATTTATTATTATATTATTACCTATTTAATCCCGTCGCTTACAAATTCAACAATAATGCATAAAAAATCCCCGATTTGTCGACATTTGTGGTTACTGCTCCGCTCTCCGGGGTAGTACTTTTATTAGAAGAATCTGTTCTTTGTTGCAGGGATGCATTTGTATTCACAGATATTTGTGCTCAGGACATTGTAAAAACATTTAAATGTATCGGAATTAAGAAAACCGCGGACCTTTGGGGATTATCGGTCAAAACTGCATCATGTATAATTGAGGTAATTGCGCCCCATCTAGCAACTGTGTTTAATGACTGTGTTTCTAGTGGTACATTTCCTGATTTAATGAAACACAGCAAAGTCGTTCCCTTGTTCAAGGCTGGCAGCGCTACAGAGCCGTCTAATTTCCGACCAGTGTCAGTGCTGCCAACTTTGAGCAAAGTATTTGAAAAAATTATCTTGAATCAAATGCTATCCCATTTTAATAGTCATAAAATACTTCATACGAATCAATTTGGGTTTACGAAAAGCGCTCAACTTCCGATGCTGGTGTTGAGTTATTAAAATGTATTCATGAAGCTTGGGAAGACAAGCACGATGCATTAGGTATATTTTGCGATCTATCAAAGGCTTTTGATTGCGTTCAACATGAAACGCTGTGCAAAAAATTACACCACTATGGAATAAGAGGCAAAGCTCTTGACCTTCTGTCTTCATATTTGAACAATAGAATACAGAGGGTCGATATTAATGGTACACGTTCTGTAGGATCCATGGTTACAATGGGTGTGCCGCAAGGCTCGATACTTGGGCCATTCTTGTTCCTCATTTATATTAATGATTTACCATTTTATGTAGGGGACAGGAATAGGATTGTTTTGTTTGCAGATGACACCTCATTAATTTTTAAAATTAAAAGACAATTAGATAACTATGAAGATGTAAACAATGCACTTGCAAGAGTAGTTCATAGGTTCAGCTCAAATAATCTTTGCCTTAATGAAAATAAAATTTACTCTACCAAATGTAAAACAAGTTGCGGCCAATGTTCAACTGAATGGTAAAGTGTTAGAGTTTGTAGAATCAACTGTGTTCCTCGGTATAACTATTGATGCCAATTTGCAGTGGGGCCAGCCCAAGACAGCCTCTAGATTAAGTTCGGCTGCATACGCTGTAAAAAAGATCAGGACTCTAACAGATGTGGATACGGCTAGAATGGTTTACTTCAGCCATTTTCATAGTATTATGTCTTACGGTATTCTCCTTTGGGGGAGTGCTGCAGATTTAAATATTATGTTTGTTCTACAAAAGCGGGCTGTACGCGCTTTTTATAATTTGGGCCCCAGAGTTTCTCTCCGAGAAAAATTCAAAGAAGTAAATATTCTAACCGTACCATCACAATACATTTTTGCCAATCTTATGTATGTCCAGAAAAATCTATCACAGTTTTCTAAACTCTGTGATAAACATAATTTAAACACTAGAAATAAAAATAATCTTTCAGCCCACCACAGTCGACTACATAAGATTGGCGATTCTTTCCAGAGTAACTGTATACGCTTTTACAACAGGCTTCCCTGTGACCTGAGAAATTTACCATTAAATAAATTTAAAAAGTTTATTAAAAACAAGCTTTGTGAAAAAAGTTTTTACTCCGTTACAGACTATTTGCAGGACAGGGACGCCTGGAAATGATCTGCTGGCAAAGTGAAATAATATTAAATTGTAAATAGGCCATCAAAAAAAAAAGCCTTCCTAAGTTTCTTGCCGCTTCTTCTCAGGTGGGCCGCGTTCCGAACCGGTGGTCGCTTTAAATATTTTAAATAGTATATGACATTTTGTAAGCGCCGTTAAAATGGTCTATGCAAAATAAAGATATTTTTATTTTATTTTATTTAGTACCGAGATGATATATAGCCTTCCTCGACAAATGGGCTATCCAAGACAAGATTATTTTTTCAAATCCGACCTGTAGTTCCTCTACAGCTCTACAGCTTTATAATATTTGTATAGATAAAATAAATAAATAAATGCTGCACAAATAAACATTGTGTTACATTTACACAGCGCCATTTAACCCAAATTAAATTAAACAAACATTTGCGTATTACACAAATGTTTGTTACGACCCGGGAATCAAACCCGAGACCTCACAGGTACACTACCACTGGGGTACACCACCGAGGCAGTTGGTTGGTAGTTGGTAAGATGGTTGTACTGTTATTAAATATCGTTTTTCAAGTACATATGAAACACAGATATTAATGCGAGTATTGTTATTTACAAAACGCTTGTGGCCCCGCGGACTCACTGTGCTGTTAACGATCACTGCGTTAAGCAACTTTCAGTATGGCGGGTCGTTAAGTCAAGTTGAAGGCCTAATGGACGGCCTGAAACATTTCAACAGCAGGTAGCCACAACCTGCGTCTGTCTATTTCAACATGGCAATGGGCTCACCACCTATTACGTGGGACAGGAATATACATGGTGAATAGTGGGCATACAACATGTATGCCTCTGCCACCCCTTCGGGGATAAGGCGTGATAGATAAATAAATAAATTAATAAAAAATAAATTATCTATACTTTTGTCTTCAAATTAAACCAAAAATGAGTTTAATTATAACAACGATTTAGTAAACACAGACAAATATGACAGGCTGATTTAGCTACTTTCTCAATTTTCGCTCGTGGTGTAGTTATAGATCCATCCTTTAGAAAACCGAAAATAATAAATTTAGACAATTCAATGACACCAGCTCTTTAGCATTTTTCAAACGCCAAGTAGCTTTTCGTGCGTTTTTAAGGACTTAAACTAAAAGAGAATATTGAATAAAAAAATCTCTCAGCTCTGAAGTACTTTTTAATTAGATTCCTTGGCGTCCTTTTTTATTTTTGTTTATTTCTGTTCGCACCTTTTAAATTACTTCTTCTTAACAGCCTTATAATGAGAAAAGTTTCAAGTGCTTGGAGATTAGATCCGTAAACAGCGATATAATAGTTCCCTCGCTATAAAAACATTAAATGGCGCAGATAGTGTGATCTTATCAATTATGTAGGTATTAAAATACTTTTTCCTGTTTAGGAAAACAATGCAGTGGCTATAGCTGTAGTGGGTAATTGAAATTACGTCATAAGATTTTTATTTAATTTAATAAACATTTTCGACACAGCACCATCTAGCCCAAACTAAGCTATAAGCTTGTACTATGCTATGGGATCTAGACAAAATTACACTACATATTATACATAGGAAACACCCAAACTCCGATACCAATATTTGTGGAACACACAAATATTTGTTCCGACCCGGGAATCGAAACCGGGACCTCATACGCGGCAGTCGCTTAAAATACCATCAGGCATTGCAAACGTCCATTCGCTACGCTAAGACTACGGTCAAGTCGATAGTTTACACCAAAATAAAACCTAAAACATTTATACTCTATTCAAGAATTACAAAACAGATGTTTCAGGAAAATGAAAGTTCTCTACTACTACTCCCATAATATTCTTTTCCGAGGTTTGTTGAGTTTGAAATCAAAATTAAAATAATTGAATTGAATATGATTTTAGCTCACCAACTAGCGGTGCACTAGCTGACCACGTACAAGTTCTTGTGGGAAATTGGTACGGTAAAAGTTCCTGTGGGAAACGGCCATTAGCTAATTTAGAATTTAAAATAAAAATCATTTCTATCTGACTACTATGTTGTTAAAGCGCTCGTGACCCCGCTAAATCAGTGTTCTGTAAACGATCACTGCGTTAAGCAACATTCGCTAAAGGTGGTCCTTGAATGGGTGACCACGTTGTGGAATTTACATTTGCGAGCGTTTTCGTGCTTCGGAAGGAAAGTTAACCGTTGGTCCCGGTTGCCGCTTTTAAGCGCACGTACCGTTACCTACTCCGTTGATCAGCAGGTGCATCATGTGTGGGTGAGGTGACTTGGGCCCCACAGATATTGATGAGCTCTTACACTCAAAAAACGTAGAATTTATGGCATAGCTTCCTAGTAAGGCGCCATGTTTCAATTATAATTCAAACATGGCGCCATTAAATTGAGTAGTAGTGTTATAATTTAAATAAATTTATATTATAACATTACCACTGCGCCGCCGAATATCCTTTTTTCAAGCTTTTTACAAATAATTATCAACGGCATTTCAGTCAGTCTTTTTAGTTGACAGCCCTAACATAAGCATGAAAACTTTAAGGTTGAACTTCTAGAAGACAATAATTATATAACACGATTCATTTTGGAGTAGCAGAGTTGTAATATTTTTCTGGTAGGATACGGGGCGAGTCATAAGCTCACAGCAATGATGTATTTAATTAAAAATTAAACTGTAGTAGTAGTACCTACAACGACGGGAAAACCCAGTTATGACTGTGTTTGGATTTTGATGGTATAGGTTATAAAAAAGAAAATTTTACCTTTATATATTATATATATTATAAGTCTGACACCTATAGATTCGTAAAACCGGCGTAACAATTTTAATGATTAAATAATTTTTCATACATTTAACATAAATATGGTAACGCCTTTATCCCATAAGGGGTAAGCAGAGGCATACTATATTCCCACATTTCACCGTATGAATTGTGGTCCCACATAACAGGTGGTGTTTACCCATTACCCTTAAAAATGTTTTGCCCTTAAAAACAGGTTAATAGGGTAATATAAAATAGGCGAATACAGGGTTAATTATACAAGTTGTTTTCTATTTATTAATTTTTGAGACACATGTTAATTTGAGTATAAAAATATTTGAAATAATATAGTAAAAACGTGAAGTGAAAATATGTATATGTTAAATATATAGTTATATGCTATATTAGTAAGTTGCACTAACGAATAAACGTGAAATTTGAAACGGATTAATTTTATATGTTTAAATATAGTCGAGTTTCGACTATATTTCATTAGTAAATTTTTAAGTTATCTCAATAAGTCAGTTAGGGTGGATTTGACCAAGGAAGAGAAAAATAAAAAAAAATAAAAGCACGAGGTGACAAATATGTCAGACTTTTGGCGGGAAGAGTGACAAGTGCGGACGCTTGCTGTATACTACTTTCTAAAACTAGAGCATTTATCTTGTTTTATGTGAGGGAGTGGTGGTTTCTTGGACATAAAAGTTGTGTTAACGTGCTTTAGTGAAAGTCAATGATATATATGCAGTAAAATGCTATTTTCTCTCTTGCCGCAAAAAGTCCACTGAAAACCCTCAGTATTAGAATCACCATTATACCGAGGGCAAAAATCAGGACCTAGGACTGAGGACACGACATCGACAAAGACTGGACAGGACTAATTAGAAGATAAGATTGAAGAAATATGATATAAAAAAAAGGATTTGGCTTGCTAAATAGATTGGCGGCCAGTGCCATTTAGTAGAAATCGTCGTATTAATGAAATGACATAAGCCATGAGTGTACCTACCTATGCGTGTGTGTATCTAACCTACAAATGAGCACATGAGCAAATGAGTGCGCAGCCGGGTGCACAACTCTCTCTCTCTCTCTCATTGTCTCAATACACGTATTTTTTGCAATTATATTTTTTTTTGTAACGTATATACCTCGTTTCTGACGGGGGTCCTCGACTGTATAATATTTTTATATTATATATATTCTTTTTAATATTTTTTACTTACAATTAATTCAGTAGGTTCGAACAATCGTTCAAGGAATTTGTCCTGAGTTCTAATTGGTCATGGTCACTTGTTTAGAAAGAGACACCGCCAATGCCGACAGCCATCTCACGCGGATCGATTATTTCACAGTAGTGAACAGTCTAGTTATAGTATAAGGTCTTTGGTCATAACTGACATTTTTCGGTATTATCCTATAAAATTAAATTGTCATGACGTACTAATTCAAGGTGAAAAAAATAGTAGTACAAAGATTTTTGTCCGGTTATACATTTGTTTATCATTCTTTTTAAGCCGCAGAATAACAAAACCAGATTTAACGCAATCCTCGAGTAATTTGGAAAAACGTAAACAAAGTTATCCCAAAGGTAAAATACTAGGTGTATAATTATTCCCGTACTAGTTACACTCGTGTAACTTCGTGTTTGGTAGAATCTGGCTTACATGTAATATAAGTAATATACATGAAAAGTATTTTTATTTTTTTAAATTTACAAGTAAGTTCAAAAAGTGGCAATTTCGGTACAAGAATGCGTCATTACCACGCTTTGGACACAACCTGTTTCGTGGAACAAAAATGCATAGGGTGGAGTGTGGGCGTATAGTATGCCCCTGCCACCTTTTTGGGTATAAATGGGTGACTTATATGTTAGTGATATGATACCATGTACACACACCGGCACAATTAGCGGAACATAAAAAATCTAAATATATTTCAAAACAATTTTATTTTAAAAACCTATAAACGCCATTCGTCGTCATAAATAAAATGCCATATTTTAAAACATTCTATATATTTTTAGCTGTGTTTTTGATCAGCTAGATCAAAAACACAGCTAAAAATATATAGAATGTTTAATTTTATTATTTTGGTGAGAGACGAAAAGCAATATCTCCTTATTTGCACCATCCCTAACGACCCTCTTTCAAACTGAATATTTATATGATGCTTGCGAGAGAGCGCGAAATCAGGAGGAAAATAAAAGGAAACTCCGCTTTGATGTTGTGTTTTATAATTTACTACTAAATTATAATTATAAATCAATTTAAGTTAAAATAAAGCCTTTTGGTAACAGCCATTTTCAACGTTTTATTTAGAAATAATAGTCATTCATAAAATAAAACAACTGAAAATTTGAAGCGCTCGTAGCCCTGCTGACTTATTGTTCTGTAAACGATAACTGCGTTAAACTACTTTCACTGTGGCTGGTCCTCGGATGGGTTTCCACTTTGTTGCATTTTTATTTATGAGTGCTTTCGTGCTTCGGAAGGCACGTTAAGCTATTGGTCGGCAAGCTGAAGGCCTTACGGGTGGCTTGAAAACTTCAACAGCAGGTCGCCATTTCCATGCGGCAATGGACACCACCTGTTTCGTGTAACATAAATGCATAGGGTGGAGTGTGGGCGTATAGTATGTCCCTGCCACCTTTTAGGGTATAAATGGGTGACTTATATGTTAGTGATATGATACCATATACACACACCGGCACAATTAGCGGAACATTAAAGAAGTGCTAAATATTTTGTTCAGTGATGTGTTGAATATTTTGGGAGTTTGTTCAGTGATGAGTGTAGAATTCTTTTAAATCAAATTGATGGACGCCATAGATTATGGAGACGTGAAGGGGAACGATACAATCAGATAAATTTTGAAACTACGCTAGCATACGGCGGAGGGTCCACAATGGTTTGGGGGGGGGGGGGGATATGTTTGGGAGCTCGCACGGACTTAGTGGTGTTCGATAGATGGAGTTTGGTGCTGATCGATACATAAGGGAGGTTCTTGAAGAATACCCATGTTAGAATCAGGTTTTCCTGTGTACGTCTTACATTTTTAATCAATGCCAGTCGCGCGCTCTGTACTAAAGACGCCTTACTGTATATTTATACCAATACTAATATTATAAATCAGAAGAGTTTGTTTGTTTATTTGGTTAAACCTAACTTAATCTTAGGAACTCCAGGTCGGATTTGAAAAATTATTTTTGTGTTAGATAGCCCATTTATCGAGGAAGGTTATAGGCTCTTTACTTCGCTACTACCCTGGAGAGCGGAGCAGTAGTCATAAATGTCGAAAAATCACAAATTTATACATTATTGTAGAATTTATGAGCAAAGGGATTAAATGGGTGCGACAGGAGTTCAAAACATGTCTCGTGCGAAGCCGGCGGTCACCTAGTATTTCATACAACCAAGCGTGTCCGGCGGCGACAACCCCCTTTCTCATACGATTACTTTTTACGGACGAAAGTAGGCCACTGACAGATTGCGAATTAGATTTTCGCATATATAGTTTGATGTAATCTTGGCTTTACTCATAGTTTGATGTAAACTTGGCACGTGTTATTATACTTTTTCGAAACTCTTGTGAACTTTCTGTGGTAAATTTCAATAAAGAATATGCCTCGGTGCTACAGTGTTCATTACTTAAGCGTTTCCAGACTACATTTTGTGCAGCCGATGTTACTGCTTGTAAACGGATCTCGTTATGAAAATGAAACGGCTGGTTGCAGTTCAAAGTTTAACTTTAAAAGGCCTGAAACAAATAGAAATAAAATGCTACGGGTTTTCTTTAGCGGATCTTCTTCTTCTTCGTCACGATACTAAAAAAGATAGAGTAAAAAGGAAGATTCTTTAATAAAAATATTGTGATAGTAGGATAACTTAAAACTTAAAAGATATTTAATCTTATTCCAACAATTTATTTTTCTTAGTGACTCAACTGGTATACGCTTTGATAATTTATATATATTAGTTAAAAGAAATTCAATAGAAGCTAATATAATGAAGCTGAATAAACACATGAATCGCTCATGCGGACTCAGTGTTCTGTAAACGATCACTGCGTTAAGTAACTTTCACTATGACTGGTCCTCGGATGGGTGACCACTTGGTGGCATTTACATTTGCGAGCGTTTCCGTGCTTCGTATCCTCGAAGGGGTAGGCAGAAGCATACTAAACGCCCACATTTCACCGTTTACATTTTTGACCCACGTAACAGGTGGTGAGCCCATAGCCGTGTTGAAATGGACAGGCGCAGGCTGTGGCGAGCTGCTGTTGAAATTTTTTAAACCGCCCATAAGGCCTTCAACTTGGCTTAACGACTGCCATTCCACTGGCATCCGGGACCAACGGCTTAACGTGCCTTCCGAAGCATGGAACTGGGGTGAGTCTAAAGGGCCGAATAAATTTAAATAAAATAAAATGAGTCTATTCTTTAGATGTTAAATTTGGAAGAAATTTTAAACCCGTTGCCTTTTTAGTGAGGTGGTAACAAAAAGGCTAAAGGTCTTATGTGCTAAACACTAATTAGCACGACCAATTATAGTCCTGGTAGTCTCGGACTACATTGCCATTGATTACGAAATACATATTTTGCAATGATAAGAACTATGCAGTTGTACAAGCTCATCATAAAATATCAACAGAATAATGTCGACAAGGGTATTCTGGTCAAAACTATAGTTCAATAAATTTATTACTTTAACTTTATTGCGACGTTAATGTCGTATTTTTAAAATGACGATTCACATAATTTTATAAGCATATATTTTTTAACTAAAATGAAAAAATAAATGCAGACTAATTAGTTAAAAGCTTAGTATTATGAGACATTTTATATACACAATCGTCTTGCCCAAAGTAAACTAATTCAAGCTTAATGGTATGGAATCTAGACAACTGATAACCATACTTATATATTTCTACATACAAACATATTATACGTACGACACACCCAAACTCTGAAGCCAATATTTGCGGATCGCATAAATATTACAATACCCGGAAATCGAACTCGTGACCCTCAGTTCGACGGTCGCATATTTTATTAAATTTAAAGGTTGTGGCAAGGTCTATGGGTATGCACAGTCTGGGTTGAACATGGTCTCTGAATGGTTACGAGATAATCTATCAACATTGAACATTGACAAAACAAATTTTCTATAACAAATCAAGGTACAAAGAAGCAGCAGAGATACAATCATCAGACACTATTATAGCTCACTCTTGTGAAAAACCCTCCTTTGGCAACTGTACTTGTTCACTCACTAAGAGTAGAATTCATTCATTTTCTCTTCTATTCATTCTCTAACATTCCACGTAGCTACCCGTCCCTCCGTCCTCCACTTCTCTTATTCTGAATTATTTTAGGGTTATACTGTACGAAGTCATCCCATTATCAACCTGGGGGGGGGGGTCGGTGTTAGTCCTTAGTGACGTAATTCCTGCCAGGGAAGTTTCAGTCCAAGAAATACTAAGACGACATCAGCGTACGCCTAGGTGAGCGAAGCTAGGCTACTTCGGCGCGCACCGGCTAGTGCCTCATATACGTCCACGCTGCCCACAGGTCGCCGCCGCGGCCTGCGGGTAGACCCGCTAACTTCCACCCTAGCGGGTCGTCCCCTCCGGGCAATGCTACGGTTTCATAACGGACTTCGCTCAATCCACCTGCCTCGGAACCGTAGTAGCTAAATGTGAAGCACGAGGGCGAATCTTCGGCGCCATAACCGAACTTTCTGGCTAGGGGAAGAAAACCCCCAAACGAAAATTAACCCACTTTGACTGGGTATTCGCCTGCGTCATGGACCTACGCAGTTGAACGCCGCATGCAGGGATGAGGATCCTGTGGGGCTGAGCCGATCGGCGCTGGCGGTTATGCGTCCGTGAGGCAACACGCCCTCTTTGGCCCTAATTTCAAGCTAAACGGTGGCCTTAACCACTAGCCACGGTTGAGGAAATCAGGCCAAGGTGTCCCTTCGTGGGCAAATGGCGAGGAGTGTAGGGTCTACGAAAGTCGTCCCCGGATGGCTATCGTGGTGGGCAAAGGTCATGCTGACAGGGTAAGTGAGGGTTGATCAGTCGTTGAGGGGTGGCCTTTTGTAATGCTCGCAATGCCAACCAAATCAAGCTCCCGATGTCGCACTGTAAGCCAGCCTTGCACTCCTATATCTCTTTGGTATTCCTAGTGCCCCTCGAATTATGTCGAGTAAGGCACTCCCAGTTGCGGGCTTCGTGGAGGGTGGGAAGCCAAAGAGATGAAGAAAAAACAGAACCACAAACATGGATACAACAAGGCCAAAAAGTAACAATCGCAACAAACAACACACACACTCAAAACCTGGCAGCTCAGTGGCTCAGACTACCGGCACCGGCAAGGGGCAAAACATTACACGCGCCATCAACGATCACTTGGTCCAAACTGGCAGCTCAGTGGCCTCGGCTGCGGGCACCGGGAAGGGCACCCACACCACTCACTACACCACCCAAACCAGTAGTTCGGTGGCTTCGGCTGCGGTCACTGGGAAGGGCGCCACCCTCACCACTCACCACACAACCCGTACCGGCAGCTCAGCGGCCTCGGCTGCGGGCACCGTGAAGGGCGCCATCCACACCACTCACTGCACCACCCAAACTGGTAGCTCGGTGGTCCAGACCACGGGTACCAGGGAGGGTGAAACCACTACACGCGCCGCAGCGCTCACTCAGCCCAAACTGGAGGTTCATCCGCCTCAGCTGCTAGCGCCGGGAAAGGCACCAACACTACATACGTAAGCGAGGCAAAGTGAGGAAAGCGTTTAATAGAGCTATGAATACTTGTGCGGATGAGGACTAGGACGCATATCGTTCGGCCAAATCCAACTACAAAAAATGCATTAGATATCGAAACAAACAGGGTTGGCGGAAATTCTGTGGAAACATAGAATCATGCCAACGATCAAACAGGGTAAGGAAAGCACTAGCACAGCAGAAATCGACTACACCGACCGCCCTTCGCAAACCTGACAATACTTTCACAACATCGGCAGAAGATACCAGACGCGTGTTAATAGAAACACACTTTCCTGGATGCGCCTTTACAACACAAATCAACTGGCAAGATGAAACTAAAACACCATCAGTCCGTGACTGGCAGTATGCAATCAAAGTGGTCACCCTGGAAATAGTCCAGTGGGCCCTTAAGAGTTTCTATCCCTTCAAGGCTGCTGGCCCAGAAGAGTTTCATTCCTGCTCTGTTACAGTAGGGTGGTTTACCAGTAGCTAATATATTGGAGAGTATCTTTAAATCCTGTCTGGCACATAGATACGTTCCGAAGGGATGGAGTCATTTTCATCCCCAAGCCAGGAAACACAGGTTTACACAAATCCTAAAGCACACCGACCAATTAGTCTGACGTCCTTCATGCTGAAGACCATGGAACGCTTATGCAAGAGGGAGCTGAGGGACGGTGCATTGAAACAATTACCTTTACAGGCAAACCGGCATGCATACAGCTCCGGAAAGTCCACAGAATCAGCTCTCCATCTGGTAGTCAGCCGAATAGAGGAAGCAATTGAATATCTAGATAATAAAGTAGAAAAAGCCGGGATGACCTTCTGGCAATGCAGAAGGATGATTGGTAAAAAGTGGGGGCTAACACCAAAAATCATTCAATGGCTTTACGAAACAGTGATTCGCCCCATGATTACGTAAGGTGATATCGTCTGGTGGCCAACGACCAAATACACAACAACATCTGTCAAACTACAACGGATACAAAGACTAGTCTGCATGGCGACCACAGGGTGCATGAAAACCATCCCCACTGCAGCTATGGAAGCCATGCTTTGGACTCCCACCACTGGATCTGTTCATCCGTCAGGAAGCAACAGCAGCAGCTATGCGCCTAAGGGCACTAAACCTATGGAATGATAGGAACACACAACACACATCTATACTCAAGGAGCTTACTGAAGAGCCTATCATAGGAGCAATAAATGACCGTGTACCCAAACAGTTCATCTTTGACAAAAAATATAAAATCCAGCTTCATGAAGATCACCGCTGTGAATCCCTATACGCAGTAGAACTACGTATCTTCACAGATGGATCCAAAACTGGTACAGGCACCGGGGCAAGCATTTTCTCCGAGAACCTCAACATTACCATTTCAAAATCGCTGGGGACCCACAACACGGTATTTCAAGCCGAGTGCATGGGAATTACACTGGCTGCTTCAGCAGTTATGGCCAGGCAAGTGGTAGGTCACTCGATCCAAATACTCTCGGAACAGTCACACTATAAACTCAGGACTTATACTGGAGTACCACTATAAGCTAAACCAAATAGGTCGCACCAACAATATAACCTTGCAATGGATCAAGGGCCACAGCGGCTCAAGAGGCAACGATGCAGCGGATGAGCTTGCTAGAAGGGGATCTGATATAGTGGTGATGGGACCCGAACCCATAATACCAAACTCCTTTGCATACCTACGCACTATAGTAAACAAACAAACTAGAGACCAGCACAACGGTTACTGGACAAACCTAAAAGAATGCAAACAAGCCAGGGCAGCACTCCCTGTGCTCGATAATATACTCTAAATGAATCCAATTGAATTGAGTTTAATTCGTCTGAATTTTTGATTGTTGGGTACAATGTGAATACCTCGAATAGCTTCTAAAAAGTTACAAAACTATGTATTTCAGAATAAGTCCATCATAATTTTAACATTCATGGAACGCAACGGCTGAGATCGTAGTCGTGCAGCTGACTTCAAAGCGAGGCTTATAAAGGCTTTTAGCAATTAAATATTGAAGACAACGTTCTGAAATGCAACGTCATGACTCATTGTTTGCTTTGGTTTTCTTAGGTGCCATGTATAACATCGTTTGTTTATTTGCACTTTGTTACTGTGTTAAAATCTTCCGCTCCAAATTTAAACGTCAAAATTTGGAGCAGAAGATTTTAACACAGTATTACAAAAAAAAAAACAAATAAAGATATCAATTTCAATATGAAAAGGTTGAAGATGACGGAATATTCGAGTTTCATCGACAATCATCAGACATAGCTGCTTTACACTCTTTTTCAAAAATTTTTTATAGAAGATAGTATTTTAATATCATATTAAAGTCAAGTCACTTGAACGATTTAAACTGTTTCATTAGGCACATTGATTATAGTATAAAGTTAGTAAAAAATAATAGACATTCTAGTCTTATTATTTTTTACTAACTACTGAAGAGTAAAGACCGTTTAAAGTATATAAAGTGAAGTACAGCTGGTTCAATCCAGCTACAGGGCGACCAGCTTGGTCAGCTTAGCTAGTAAGGTGTATGCAAAGGTTATAACGGCAAGAATGCAAGAAAAGTCTGAAAGGTATTTATAAGAGGCTCAATGCGGATTCCGACGTGCATGATCGCGGAGAAGTTTCTGGCTATTAGCCAGAAGGTTTTCTGCGCTTTTGTGGATCCGGAGAAAGCATCTGCGGGCAATACAGTCGCTTTATAGGGACTGTAAGGCTTGCGTGCGAGTAGGGGGGGATGTGTCACCTCTTTTTGATGTCTGTACAGGCGTCAAACAGGGTTGTGTCATGTCCGCCTGGCTGTTTATAGTGTATTTGGACATGGCAGTTGCCTGCAGAAGTTGAAAGATTATGATATTGGTGTGAATTTGGGTGACTTTATAGTAAACTGTCTGCTGAACGCTGATGATGCGGTGCTCATGGCCTCATCAGAAGCCATTCAGACCTTTAGGCATTAGTCACTAATATGAAAAAGGAGTGTGAAAGTAAGAACTAAAGGCGAGATTAGGGTAAACGACGAACGTCTAGAGCAAGTGAATGAAATTGTGTGCTTTGTCCCAATTAGTAAAGCGACAAAGCATCGTAAAAGAAGCACGACTGGCGATTCATAACGCAGTGCTAGTGCCAACTTTGCTTTACGGTAGCGAAACCTGGGTATGTCAGCAGATGCATGAAAGTTAATTGAATGTAGTGGAGATGAAATCACTTTGAAAATTGTGCGGCGTTACTACGGCCGACCGAATACGTAACGAAGTGATACGCAAATTGGCAGGTTTGAATGAAAGTGTCAGCGTTAAGCTGGAAAAGGGCGTGCTCTGTTGGTTTGGACACGGCCAACGAATGAGTGAGGAACGATTGACCAAGGATATATATTATGCGAAAGTAGAGGGTAGAAGAAGTCAGGGTAGGCCGAGACTTACATATGAAGACCACGTGAGCAGATTGCTCAAAAACGGAAAGGTCAAACGTACTCGGATACCCAGACGTGCGTGTATGAAGCGATTGATGAATCTTAAAGAAGCGAAAGAAGTATGCATGGATCGCGAAGCCTGGTGATCGGTCCTCTTTGACTACCCCGTCAGGGATACAGCGTGAAGACAGTTAGTTATCTATTAGAAAATGTAGTACAAAATTAGACACGCTATTTTCTCAAATGCACCCGGTACTATATGTTTGGATGATAATAATTTACAATAAATATAAATGATCAGTAAAGTGTGCGCTCGTGGCTCGTTCTGTAAACGATCACTACGTTAAGCAACTTTCACTATGGCTGGTCCTCGGATGGGTGAACACTTAGTGGAAATTACAATTGCGAGCATTTCCATGCTTCGGAAGGTACGTTAAGCCGTTGGTCCTGGTTGCCACTAACATAGCAGTCGTTGAGTCCAGTTGAAGGCCTTAGGGCGGCTTGAAAAATTGTAATAGGACAAAATTGCATACGGTGAAATGTGGGCGCATAGTATGACTCTGCCTACCCCTTCGGGGATAAAGGCGTGACAATATGTCTATGTCAGTAAAGTAAGTAGTCCCACATATTCTGAGAGTGAGTGAATATCTCAACATGCTGAAACACGGGCCTTGAATTATCGTGAACCACGTGTTAATTAAATTATAGCGTGCATATTACACATAGTTTACCTACGTAGTGTTTGGTAATTGATTGGAGATCAAAAGCGAACTTTGATCAAAACATTTAACATAAAGGATTTATATACAAAGTGCTAGTTCAAATAGATTTACCCTTATCATATTAACAAATAATTCTAGTTGTGATGGTACAACAATGAGAATGTAAACTAATAAAATACAACGTACATACATATTGTCACGCCTTTATCCCCGAAGGGGTAGGCAGAGGCATATTAAATGCCCACACTTCAACGTATGCATCTTTGTCCCACGTAACAGGTGGTGAGCCCAATGCCGTGTTGAAATGGACAGGCGCAGGCTGTAGCACCTGCTGTTGAATTTTTTCTTCACGACTGCCATTTTATTGACAACAAATAAAATACTAGGAAATAAATAAGTTAAACCTGTAGGAATGAATCCATGCCTGGGGTTTCCCGAACGTCTACAGTATGGGGTTCTTCAAAAGGGGTCTTAGAAGGTTTATAAAGTCGGCAGCGCCTCTGGTGTTGCAAACGTCCATAGGCTACGGTGACCACTTTCCATAAAGTGGGCCGTATGCTTGTCGGCCACCCTGAGGTGTTTAAAAAAAAGGATTAAACGAGTTTCATCAAATCTAAGGTTTTCATTAAATCATTTTTCGCAGATTAGGGTAAAAGGTGTAGGCTATATTAAGAAAAAAATTTTTGACTACACCGACAATTAAATGTAACAATCTTTACTGCAAAGTTACTAAGAAATCGGTCTTCGCTTTCAAATACATCATTTTATCCAGTGAGCTTTGCATCGCTTTTGATTCAGGTTCCTTAGTATTTGAAAAAAATTTTTTTATCTGTAACATTTCTGTTTTTAAATTACTTTTTCTAGAATTTTTTATTTCAAAGTTTCTTAGAAATTGTGTTAGAGACAAACCAAAAGTCATCAAGGATCATAAAAATTGGCCCACTCCTTCTTGAGTTTAAATTACTGTAACTAACTAGATTCTTTAAAAATATATGTATGAATGTATAATAGACGACAAACAAAATTGTTTTTTATACTCAATTAATTACAGGTTTTCATTTGGTCACCTTTTTTATTTGGCTACAATTTCTTTGTCTTAACCACAAGTTCTAAACTCTTCTAAGAAAAATGTTGTAAAACTGCCCAGTCTGTCTGTCCGTCCGTCCATCTGCACGCATTTATTTCTCAGGAACCATAAGAGAACAAGCAGTTGTGACATTCGATTCAGGACACCATGAATACGTCCCTTGGGCGATTTCGAAGTTTCAATCACTTCGATTTTGAAACTGGTTTCGGTTTAAAAGTTATCTTTTGCTACGATAGTGGAGGGCACGTTACTTGTTAGAATTTCAGTTGTTATGTCCTGTATTCAATTATAAGAAATGTTTTATAATACCATTATGTCGTTACTAAAGTGGTTTTGCAACATATTTATCAAACTTCCGATTGCCAGCTTTAATTGTCATTTAGGATACATTTCTGAAATTGTTAGATTAAAACCCGGTATTTAGGAATAGGAAATAGAATGACATACAAAGCAGTATGACATATATGATATGACAATCAATCAATGACATAATGACATTTATTTAGGCGGAAAACGCACACGGACCCACCAGCCATTAAATTGAAGTTCTTATCTGTTAAGAGCCATGCGGTTACTATGTGGAAAATTAAAATAATATGCCACTTGAGTTATATAGGCAGTTATGATGTCAACCGGAGACTATAAAATTCTTGCGAAGGGATTTAGGAGGCCTTGTTGTATGGTTTTTTGTGTGTCATTGTTTTAATTTATTAAATGCATTAATGCGGATGCTTGGTTTCTCATTCTCTTAATTTTCCGTCTCTCTTAATTTTAGGGTTTGTAGTTTCTTTACAGTTTAATGTATATTCTTTACAGTAAATCAGTGGTCATATTGTGTAAGTGAGGCCAAACCGGTAAAGGTTGTATTTGACAATACAACTTACAACCCTTCTTGTGATACCGGAGAGTGGAATCTTACCCCTTACCAAAAACAATCAATCTCCATCAGAAACATAACATATTGCGTATTTTGATAGCGGGATTCAGTGAAGCTTGATAACAATGCTCATATACGAGATAAGGGTAAAGAAAATGATTGGTATCCTGAATTTGAGATTGATAATTTAGGTGTATCTACCGATGAATGTGAGCAATTTGATTGTGGTTTGCGAAGTATGGCGGTGTTGTGTATGTTGTACGTGTATTGGGCAGGATGGTATTTGGAGCGCATAGATTGAAAAAGCTTCAATTTTGACTGCCTCGGTGGCGCAGTGGTAGTGTATGCGACTGTTGCGCTGAGGTCACGGATTCGATTCCCGAGTCGCAACAAATATTTATGTGATACATAAATGTAGATTTCTGAATATGTGTGTTTTCTATGTATAATATGTACTCGTATGTATTTAGAAATATTTAGAAGTATGTATATGAGTTGTCTAGATCCTATTATACAAGCTTATAGCTTAGTTTGGGCTAGATGGCGCTGTGTGAAAAGTGTACCGATATATTACTATTAATATAAAGTATTTTAATAGTTTTCAGTTTAGCTTCATGTTGATCAATTAAACACACTCACTCGCGTAGTTTCTCTTCGCCTACGTTCCTCCTTATAACACCAGCTATCTTCCAGTGAAACTGCTGCTAAAATTGGTTTACACGCTTCGGTGATCTGTAACAACAAACAGATAGACAGACAGATTACTGATCCCTATGACCGGAAGCCTGAGTGCCCTCACTCAGGCTTCCGGGCGGGGTTTCCTGATGGTGTTGGCTGCTCGCCGTCCTTACAGACGCATTCCCTAGATGGTGATATGTCGTGAGAGCTACATGCACGTCTTTCAACCATAAAAAGTGGAATCCTCAAAATAAGCGGGATAACACCGGAACTACCTTGAGGCGAGGCTATTGTGGCGAATCAAGTCTGTCGGGAGATCTGGGAATATCCTTTCAAGATCACCCGGGATTCCCAGACATAGATAAATGGAACAAGCAAAAGACAGACATACGCGGCGTAGGACTTTGTTTTAAAATATTTTTATCATCATAGTTAAATGACTAACTAACTATCCTCCCTTTCATAACGGGGTAGTCAGAGAGGACAGATCGCCAGGCTTCGCGATCCATGCATACTTCTTTCGCTTCTTGAAGATTCATCAATCGCTTCATACATGCACGTCTGGGTATCCGAGTACGTTAAAATTTTCCGCTCTGCTTTGAATTAAATTAAATCTGCTCACGTGGTCTTCATATGTAAGTCTCGGCCTACCCTGACTATATGTATAGTTAAATGAGGGGTGTCAATAGTATTTCATATACGAGTTTGCTTACCTGATAGCCGCCATAAATTGACCTGTATTATCCAAAAAGGATCCACTCAGTATTCACCCAGCGCCCGACGGATTGACCCCTGCCTCGCTTGCATTAACTACTAGCCGTATGCCAATGAAATATGTAGTGTTTTATCAAATTTTGTACGCTTATCTTAGACTAGCCGTCCCTGCGACTTCGCACTTCGAAACCCGGTCGCATCCATTTTTAATCCTCTTTTTTTTAAAACCATTGAGGTGGCAGACAAGCATACGGTTTATCTGATGGAAAGTGGTCACCGTAGCCTATGGACGTTTGCAACACCAGAGGTGAAGCACTCGCACTGACGACCCTTTAAAAACCTTCTAAGACCACTTTTGAAGAATCCCATACTGTAGACGTTCGGGAAAACCCAGGCAGGTAGCTCATTCCACAACCTAAGCGTACGAGGAATAAAGCCCATATCGGACCTAACCGTATGTGTATTTAATCCCGTCGGTTATTACTATTACAATAATGCATGAAAATTTACCCGATTTGTTGACATATATGATTACTGCTCCGCTTTCTTGGGTAGTCGCGTGATATTGTATAGCCTATTGCCTTCCTTGATAAATGGCCTGTCCAGCACAAAAAGAATTTTTCAATTCTGAGTCGTAGTTCTTGTGATGAGCGCGTTGAACCAAACCAACATTCAAACAAACAAACTGTTCAACTTTATATATTAGTATAGATATAGATTGACGCAACGTTATTGAAAAGATTCAGTTGGTACGTGGTTTCTGTACAAGCGGACCATCCATGATATTTATATTGTATAACTGGCAGAAACCGGGCGCAGTGGAAATATTGGAAAATAATGTAGCTTTATCAGTGAAAATAAAAAAAAATATAATCCACAAATGTTTCTTTCAACGTTTAGGAGTTCCTTTGTATAATATCTATGTATTTAAAAATATGTAAATATGTTTATCAGTTGTCTAGATTCCATAGTACAAGCTTATAGCTTAGTTTGGACTAGATGGCGCTGTGTGAAAAGTGTGCCACAATATTTATTTATTTTCACCATATCAGGTTTTCATGGACATGACGGCGCGTTGCCAGCGCCATCTATTATCACATCGGAATGAGAGTGACAGCTGTCCACAGATGTCATTCTGACGGAGCGTCGTGTCTATGTTATAGAAGCGCGGCCATTTTAGGACAGTTGAGTTCAGAATGGCGTGCACGATACAAGTCCGACGAATCTTCATTATTCCGCGTAATCTTAGAAATAACTTTAATGATTATAATTTCCTTAGAGGCAATTAGAGTTTCTCTACGTGTCTGAGTGCTGATTTTGATGAGTAACAGTGTGTAATAGTCTTCTTTAAATTATAGAACATTATATCGTCGGTTGGTCGTTACTTCGTCTATTATTTCTCCAAATACTCACGTAGAAGCTATGGCCGATCCTGGTGTAAGAGGAGAATCGCTGACATCAGAAGTGGTATTACCTAAAACATCGCAGCAGCATGCAGGTCAGAGTTTGCTTAACAATAAGTGTGACGAAAAATTGTGACGGTGGAAAATTTTATTTTATTCAGCAACTGAAATGTTGTTTTTGTCGAAATTGTTACGTACCACAAAACACGTCAACTCATAGTGATATTAAAGTAGTTTTTCCTGAATATAATCCAGATATACAAAATAGCTATACGTGTGCCTGGTGCAGCACGGTCAATACCATTATTAGGTGGTACTCTGGTTATTGCAATGAGTAAAAACCTGCGCATAGTGATGGGCCGTAGAACAGTTTTACCGGTATTACCTAATTGACTCATTTTTAGCACGCTATGATTACCATATCGAGACTCCAGTGCTAGCATTTAAACATTTATTTTCATACAGCTTAATGATGTAGCTGTACATCATTAAGCTGTATATGTCTAATTTTTCATATACATTTTGATTCTAGAGTAAGTTGATAGTTTATTGTGAGTAAATTATTATTAATATAGGAATGTAATAACAGTATATTATAACCGCAAACAGAGGTCTGAAAGTATTTCTTGAAATATGACTGTCGGTGCATTTTATATTAATGAGGGTGGTTTTTCTTTTGCTGATTATTCAGTAAATTTATAAAAGAGGCATTTTGGGGCAGGACACGGCATTCAGTCGGCATCATTTAAAACGTATAGACATGTAAGGTTAGCGTTAGTGTAATCAAGATGCTATATATGGTTATACTGCTAACAAGTATTTTATTTTTAACGTGTAAGTCAATACCTGTTATATAGTATAGACGAGGCCCCAAGGAAAGAAAAATATATGTCATTGTTTTCTTAGTACCCCCATGAGTCGGTATCAATCATTATCGGTAAAGCAAATGGCGGTAGCGGTTAGTTAACACATGCGTTGAAAATCGATCATCGATTACGCAACTCAAACGATACCCGAGTGTAACTACAGCAAGAATTAATGACCTTAACTTATTGTAAGCGGGGCCCTCAACATAGGCTCTCCTCGCCTATTGGTGAAAAGAAGCTACGGATATACCACAGCCGTTGCAACTATGGCGAGATGGGGCAAGTGATGTCTGAATAGTTCAATAACGCTGGGCCATCGGAGGGTCGCTTTCTGCTTCACGGGGTGGGGTCCTATCTTTCTTTTTATGATCCGCTTGCTCTTGGGTCAGAAGCAGTGTATTGGTAATGCTTCTGGGTGCTAGACGCAAGGACCTGGTGCACTTTGCAGGTATCAGTGGTAGCGGCGTAAAAGGCGCTTTTCAAATTCTTGATTTGGTTAACCAAGAAATTTTCTGCACTTATTACTTACAAGTTGACGCCCGCGGCTTCGCCCGCGTGGAGGAGCTTTCCCGTTCCCGTTTCCCACGGGAGCGTGTTCCCGGGATGATGGATGGCCTGTGTCTTGTTCTGATGTGTAGGCTGTGTTCCTGTAGGGTTTCATTGGGGTCGGTTCGGTGGTTTTTGTGTGGGTGAGTGGCGAAAATCCGTGCGGAATTTCGCGTTTATAATATTATTAAGATTTTACTGGATCGTTACTTTAACGGAGTTTAAATGACATTCAGGGTTTTAACTGTTCATCTTGTTTCACATGGTTGTTGGCCATGCTGTTTCGGGGCCGACGTGGATAGACAGAGACTTGTCAAACCACGGAGTGAGAGTGAATATCGGTGGTGACTGCATCTCGATCACACGATGCGTGGATGTACATGCCGTGGATGTTTTTGGTTAAGCTATCATGGAAGCGGATCTGGTGGAGGACGATCGAGTCGTCCTCGTTGAGCCTCGTTGGCCTTATTGCTAGATACAGGAGCGATGATGACCCCAAGGGTGTCTTGCAGGCCTATGACGTGCGTGCCGGAATTTCTTAAGATCGAGAGAGGTATTAGTATAAACCCGGATTGGTCGTGGCTATGCAAAAGCTCAGGAATTGGTAGCGGTTCTCGGGAGGATGTACGAGTTATACTAGTTCTCTGAAGTATCCGGAATATTCGTGTATTTGTTAGGCATCCTAACGTAATTTGGTTGCCCGACAGGTTGGGCTTCGGTGCCTTGGGATACCATCTGTATCAATATCCTATGAACTGCTTGTGTCTGAATTCGAGGCTGCTTTGCGGGGGTGTCCGACTGGGGTGGACGGAATCTTTTCCAATTTAACCCTACCGAGACTCACGTTTATGCACTCACCGCTGAGAGAAGCCCCATTTCCGGTTCCGGCGGGCTAACTGGCGGGCAGTGTTAAGCTCCCTTGTGATGGGAGAGCTGTCCCGTGGGCTGCGGTGGCCACTTTCCATCGAGTGCGTTGTGAAGTTGTCTGCCGCCTCTGTAGTGTGGAAGATAGAACGGCGGAGTAACCGGAATGAGTACGCATTGGTACCTTCATTATAGATGCCTTCACAAAGTTTGTCCTTGTCGATTACACCCCTTCCATAGACGCAGCCGGAGCACTGAGGGCTCTCAAATCTGCCATAGGTTTACCTCAGGGTCACGATGATTTAGTCGAAGTAAGTACCAACTTATTGAACGAAGAGGAGGCCGAAACGGCGCCGATTGAGGTAGAGCCTGATGATGGTAGTCCTGGAAGACTTAGTAGTTGCGAAACATTATCAGCAGGCTCTGATACTATTTTCATAGCATCTGATACAATTACAGCAGGATCAGATACCCTTAGCATCATTCCTGACCATGAGACGTTTGAACACGAAGTTCTAATTCACGCTGAGCAAGGCAGCCCATAACAGGTGGGTGTGTAAGACTTTATGACGTTATCTGTGGTGTAGAGTAGAATAGAATAGAATAAAACTTTATTTGTACATCAATTTAAAACTAGTTACAAGGAGTTACACTGGTGGAAGGGACAGTGTCATCCGGTCTAGCAGTGGTGGCTAGTCGAAGGGATACACCCGTCTGGTCCAGGGTAATTAGTTTAGGAGTTACACTGGTCGAAGGGACAGTGTCATCCGGTCTAGCAGTGGTGGCTAGTCGAAGGAATACACCCGTTCGGTCCAGTGTAAATAGGAGTTACACTGGTCGAAGGGACAGTATCATCCGGTCTAGCAGTGGTGGCTAGTCGAAGGGATACACCCGTCCGGTCCAGGGTAATTAGTTTAGTAGTTACGCTGGTCGAAGGGACAGTGTCATCCGGTCTAGCAGTGGTGGCTAGTCGAAGGGATACACCCGTCCGGTCCAGTGTAAATAGGAGTTACACTGGTCGAAAGGACAGTGTCGTCCGGTCTAGCACTACGTACTAGTCGAAGGGACACACCCGTCCCTTCCAGGGTAATTAGTTGAAGAGTTGCACTGTTCATGTTAGTCAAACGCAGATAACGTCGTAAGGATATTAGTTCGCAGCTATAGTGATGACTTGAAAGAAAGGTGCCAGCGGGTAGTGCTGTTTGGTTGATCGAAAGGATACGCAGTTAGATTTTTGTAATACAGTGATTGCAACTGTTAATCAGAAGTACAGCTAGATATGGATGTCAGGTTGGACGAGCGTATTGCTTGTCAAGTTAGCTATAGATATTTGTGTGATTTTTACAAAACTGCAAACACAAGCGCCAGAGGACGGCCGCAGGTCAGTCCGGCCATGACGGCGCGTTGCCAGCGCCCTCTATTATCACGTCTGAATGGGAGTGACAGCTGTACAGAGATGTCATTCTGAGGAACGGAGCGTCGTGTCCATGTTATAGAAGCGCGGCCATTTTAGGACAGTTGAGTTCAGAACGCGATACAAGTCCGACGAATCGTCATTATTCCGCGTAACCTTAGAAATAAGTTTAATGATTATAATTTCCTTAGAGGCAATTAGAGTTTCTCTACGTGTCTGAGTGCTGATTTTGATGAGTAACAGTGTGTAATAGTCTTCTTTAAATTATAGAACATTATATCGTCGGTTGGTCGTTACTTCGTCTATTATTTCTCCAAATACCCACGTAGAAGCTATGGCCGATCCTGTTGTAAGAGGAGAATCGCTGACAGACACATATACTTTTCATACAAATAATAATAAAGTGCATTGTGGATTATTATGATACGTGAAAATAATAAATGAACTGTAAAAGGAAGGTTAATAAAAAAAATGTATAAATATAAAATATATATAGCTGAGAATCAGCATGAGATTGACCTAAGCCAAAACAAAGTGGATTACAATAAAGAATTCGTTTCGATATACTTCTGAAGCTGTGAGTGTGTATACTTAGTCTAGTGTTGCCCTAGTTAGTGGTCTAGAGTTGCCCTTGATATGCAAAGGCCACGGGTTCAAAGTTTTGTCTAAACCAAGCTCTTTTTGAAAATAAATAAAAATATATATAATAAAAATATATAATAACCTACACTATTATATAATACAATAATAAACTAACCTCTAAAATAAAAGTTTCCCTAATGATAAAACCTTTGGATCATCAGTAAAAATCGTCCTTATCTAAGAACAAGAATAGCGGTTAGTGTCCTATCAATTGTGGCTATCGCTAATAAATTGGCGTTCGTTGAATTAAGGTTCAAGGGTATGGTAGACTTATTTATTCGATTTTTAAAACTTTTACGCAATAACTTTGACTAACATTATCTCTAAGTAAACAAAATTAAATTTGGCGACTAAATTATCAACACCCAACATATACGAGTACCTTTAAACTTGGATATTTGAAATTTTTAGCATAAGCTACATTCATACATACATATTGTCACACCTTTATCCCTAACGTGGTAGGCAGAGGCATACCATACGCCCACATTTCACCTTATGCATTTTTGTCCCATATAACACGTGGTAAGGCCATAGCCGTGTTATAATGGATAGGCGCAGGTTGTGGCCTGGTTGCCACAACCTGTGTTGAAATATTTCAAGGCTTCAGGCCTTCAACTGAGTTTAACGACTGTCATGTTACTGGCAACAGAGACCAACGGCTTAACGTGACAGACAAATATAAAATGAGGCTTGACCTAGGAAGATATGCGTGTTGTCAGCCTTACTATAAAGGATGCAGAAGATTGTGCAAAGTGGACGAAGAAGTTCAGGACAGTGGACCAAGGACTTGGAAGTGAAGGCTTCAAACCCAATCACAACTAGACTAGGATGATGATTATGATATTATCAAATTTAAATATCCTTAAACGGGTAACAAGACTTAGGCGCCCTAAGGAGTTTGGCAGATCCGACGTCAGTCGTCCCCAACGATGCCGAAAATCGAAAGCAAGCTCCTAGTAGCTACTAGCAACTAAACAAAAGTGGAGTCCCAGGTCCCAGTCCCTTGAAATATTTCAACACAGGTTGCCACAACCTGTGTTGAAATATTTCAAGGCTTCAGGCCTTCAACTGAGCTTAACGACTGTCATGTTACTGGCAACAGAGACCAACGGCTTAACGTGCCTTCCGAAGCACGGAAATGCTCGCAAATGGAAACCCATCCGAGGACCAGTCATAGGGAAAGTTGCGTAACTCAGTGATCGTTTACGGAACACTGAGTTCGCGGGGGTTCGAGCGCTTTATAAACTACAATTATAATATAAGCCGTTAAGAAAGGGTTTTCAAAATTTCATCCATAAGGGAGTGAAATAAATAGGACGTCGAAATTCGTAGTAATTTCGGAAATGAGATAAGAAAATATGTTTGAAAATTGCAAGGAAAAATGTTCAAAGATAATAATAACTCAATATTAATTACCATCGCGTTGCTGCTTTTATTATTACGGAAGCCACTCAGAGGCTTTCTTTTTCATCTCGATTTCTAAATATTGCAGAGATAGCTTAGTATGGAGAACCTATCTTTGACGAAGGCTACTCACGAGCAGGTACTGAACCTAAAATTGGCAAACCCAAGACAGCATTTTTCTTAAAACATATAATAATGGGTATCTATTTTTTAGCATTCTCACTAATCCTTTCGTTCTTAAGTATCTAGCTTATGATAGCTTTTAAATATACGTAAAATTATGATTATCTTAGAAAGGTTTTAAAATATTTTCTTCTTTACTTTATAGTGTATTTTTTATATCACTGAGGTGGCAGATAAGCGTACGGCCCCACCTGATAGAAAGTGGTCACTTTAGCCTACGTTTGCAACACCAAATGTTGCTCGCGCTGCCGACCCTAAATTATATATTTTCAGTCGACTTCAAACCTCACCTGGTTCTGGAGCCTGGGACTCCACTTTTGTTTAGTTGCTAGTAGCTACTAGGAGCTTGCTTTCGATTTTCGGCATCATTGGGGACGACTGACGTCGGATCTGCCAAACTCCTTAGGGCGCCTAAGTCTTGTTACCCGTTTAAGGATATTTAAATTTGATAATATCATAATCATCATCCTAGTCTAGTTGTGATTGGGTTTGAAGCCTTCACTTCCAAGTCCTTGGTCCACTGTCCTGAACTTCTTTGTCCACTTTGCACAATCTTCTGCATCCTTTATAGTAAGGCTGACAACACACATATCTTCCTAGGTCAAGCCTCATTTTATATTTGTCTGTCATGCCAGGACCTAGAATAGGCGGTATGGTCAGACCCTTGTACCCTAATTACACGGGTGGATTTTAAAACATGACCGCACCAGCGAAGCCGAATCTCTTGCAGCACGTAAGCATGGATATGAAAGCTAATCTGGGTGTGATGCGAATGAGATATATTTTCTTCTTATTGACCTGGGAGGCGAGAGAAAAATCTAGATTAGGTTAGATGCTTTTTAGCCTAAGCAGGGCCTAAGAGACATTTAGAGGGACGGTTGGGTGGTGGTGCAATACCATCTGTTATAGGTAGTCTGCTACCCTGCCACATTTTTTATTATATTATCTATACTAATATTATAAAGCTGAAGAGTTTGTTTGTTTTGTATTGAACGGGATTTCGCGCGGCACTATATTACAACTAAAAGGTTAAAACGACAGGTGCAACTCTGTCGAAACGTCGAGGAATAAAAAGGTATACTAACCTTTTAGTTGTAATATAGTGCCGCGCGAAATCCCGTTCAATACAAAATTATGTGTTCAACGCGTGTTAGTTTCAAACAAAAGTTTGTTTGTTTGTTTTGTTGAACGCGCTCATCTCAAGAATACTGGTCGGAATTGAAAAATGTTTTTATTGGATAGCTCATTTATCGAGGAAGGCCACTACCCTGGAGAGCGGAGCAGTAATAATAAATTTCGACACATCGGGGAAATTTTTAATCATTTTTGTAAAATTTATGAGCGACTAGATTCAATAGGTGCGACGGGATTAAATTGGTGCGACGGGAGTTCAAAGTATGTCACAGGCATAGTCGGAGGGGTCACCTAGTTATTATTATAATTCTAAGTGGAGTGGTCAGATGGCACATTCAAAATACCTAAACTTATAGTCGTACTAGTGGACGCCCGTAGCTCTGCCCGCGTGGTGAAGTTATTCCGTTCCTGTTTCTCATAGGAACTTATTTTCGTGACAAGCCTGTGTTATTTTTATGTGTAATCCATATTGTTGTGAAGTTTAATCAAAATCCATTAAGTATTTTTTGCGTGACAGAATAACAAACATACATCCTTACAAACTTACGCGTGTATAATATTAATTAAATAAAATGGATTTAAAAATATATAGGTATAGAATTCAAAAGGCCTGTCTATGAATGAAATTATGAAGACTCTATTTCCATACTAACTTTGTGTTCAAATGACCAGTTAATACAGCTTCGCTTTTGATCCACCAACGGATTTCATTCACCGTGGAATAATTACGATTTTCATAGTGCAACCACGAGAGGACGAGTCAGGAGAGCCGTGCAAATAGTGAAAATATAGCCATGGGACGGAAATTGGTTTTATTTCATCAGGATATTATATTTAGCATGTTGATAAAATGAATACCTATGCGTCGTTTAAGATCAAGCGAACAGAGACACGTTAATAGTTTTTAAAATGATGTATGTTTTTATATTGGGATTTAAAAGTATACTTCTTTTTTTTTACATTTTTATGTTTATTTATTTATTTATCTATCACGCCTTATCCCCGAAAAGGTAGCAGAGGCATACATATTGTATGCCCACTTTTCACCATGTATAAAGGTGTATCCCTGTCCCACGTAATAGGTGGTGAGCCCATTGTTTAACATTGACATTTTTATAAATTGCTATATTTTTGAATTTCAAGTAATTAACTCATCGGGAAATTACTTTAAAATCAATTAATTACAAACAATGATGCTTAGATTTATAAGGTGTTGCACTAACTATGTTATGTTTATAGTTTAATATTTAAGGTAGTGGTCACCCCGTGAGAGATACACGCACGCCCTCCACCCCCTCAAGGAAGTGGTATAAAACCCGATCCCCGAAGCGAGATAACACTCGAGCCCCCCAAATAGACAGGATAACACCCGAACGCCCCCTGAACTAAGTCGCGGTAGCGGACAAAGTCTGTCGGAAGCCCTGGGGCTATCTTTCCTAGCGCACACCCAGAACTCCCGGCCATAGACAGATGAATGGGATACGTGTAGTTTTGGTCGGTAGGAGTTCAGCATAGCATCCATGAGGATTTCTACACGAAAAAAAAAAACTGGTTGAAAGTCGAAATAACCGTTAACTGTTTAAAATTTCACGTCCATCCGTTCTAAACTTGAATCTAAAATCTGTTCAGAAACTTTCATATTGCTGAGACTAGGATTTCGGGTTTGACCAGGAGAACCCGAAATCCTTTCTTCTTCTTGGAGTGCCTCTCCACTACTGGAGGTTGGCCGTCAGCTCTGCGTATCGCCTTTTATCTCTCGCGAGGCGAAAAAGTTCCTCTATGTTGGTGATACCGGTCCATTGCCTGATGTTGCGGAGCCAGGATAGCTTTCTTCTTCCGACGCGTCTTTTCGCCTCAATCTTACCCATCATAATTGTCTGGAGAAGATGGTAGCGCTCATGTCTCAATACATGTCCCAGATAAGCTACCTTTCTTCTCTTAACGAGTGTCATGAGTTTTTGCGATTTTTTGACACGTCGTAGAACTTCTTCGTTCGTGACTTTTTGAACCCAGCTTATTCGAAGCATACGACGGTAAAGCCACATTTCTAAAGCCTCCAGTTTTTGGCGAATTTGTTTCTTGCAATTCTACGCCTCACATCCATAGAAAATTATTGGCCAGATATAACATTGAAGAATTCTGACTCTAAGCTTAATGTCTATAGTTTAGTTTTTTCTCTAGTTTTTTGTTACTAAGTACCTTTTTCATTTTGTTGAATGACCCACGAGCTATTTCAATCCGGGTTTTAATCTCATTGTCAGACTCTCATTTTTCACTAACCCATATGCCTAGGTATTTGTATTTTTTAAACTCTTTCTAGAGGTGTTCCGGCAATCTTGAAGCACGGGTTAAGAGTTGGATCTCGCGATATCACCATGAATTTGGTCTTCGGTATGTTCATGGAAAGACCAGCCTTTGAATTGCATTAATTAACGATATTCACTATATTTTGTAGATCTTCTGCAATTAGAGCTGTGTCATCGGCATATCTCTATATGAATATACGTTAAATATTAGCGGTCACAATATGCAACCCTGTCGCACAACTCGACATATAGCAACTTCCTCAGTCTCTTCTCCGTCGACTTTTACTGTACTGTGTAAGTAGTAGTGACTGATGCCAATAAAGATTTTGTATAATTCGCACATCCTTGCCGTCAACTCCGATGTCCAGTAATTGCTGCAAAAGTACCTCGTGTCGAACACGGTCAAAAGCTTTTTCATAATCTATGACGCGTATGAAGATATATTTTTGCATATCTCTGCACTTCTCTTCGATATTCCAGTCTCTCCAAATCCAGTGCCAACTTACAGAAAAAAAAGGGAATAGTTTTATAATATATCTACACAAATATAGGTAAAATAACAATCTATTTCGAGATATTCAATAGAGGACATACAAATATTCTGTAAATACACAGATATCTAATTTATTCATACTCAATTTCCATTTCGCGGTGTGTGCTGAGTGCCAATCGTCGCTCCCTCTGTATACACAGATGATATTGCTGATATTAATAGATATCATAGAAAAGGACCAAACGCACCATTTCTTTTTAATTTGTCAATGAATCACACTGTCAGCATGGAATAGGAGTAGCTAGTCTGGTCAGGAATGATAAAAAGTTCCTAAAGTCAAATTTTGTTATTCAATAACACCACTTGTACTGTTCCACAACATTTACTTTGTAAACCTGACCGGTTTCGCCTCACGGCATTCTCAAAGGTATAAAGTCGTACCTTTGAGAATGCCGTGAGGCGAAACCGGTCAGGTTTACAAAATAAATGTTGTGGAACAGTACAAGTGGTGTTATTTAATATGTGTAGCAAGTTCCACCAAGCGCCATCAATCAACAGTATAAATAATCAAATTTTGTTACTAATGTGACACTGAACTCTAGAGTTATTAGGCGTTAAATGTGTTAATACTATTTATACTGTTGACTGATGGCACTTGGTGGAACTTATTTTGTACGAAATAGAAGAATAATAAATTCTTCGGTATGGGATCATGACATTTTTTGCAAAATAACGTTAGCAATAATATTATATTTATAAAGTATTTATGCAATATTTTTTCTTTCTTTTCTTTGTCTCCTTGATGAGACTGAGGTATTTAGATTTTTCTAGAAAATAAAATAAAAAACAGTAGGTGCCCCAAATTTACACTTAAGTAAATGTTGTGAATGCAAGCTGTCTACCTAATGGAAAGTCATCGTGAAGTCTAGAGTTAGATCCTGGAAGGCCTGTCTTTACCTCCAAGGCTATTGCAGTATGCCCACGTAATTGTGAATTATAAGGTTTGGACCCTTATAAGATATTATGACTCGAGAAATAAATACTATTTTATGCCTCTAGAGACAAAATGCTCAAAGAATCGTGCGTTCCGGGCTAACCGAGTACCTATAATAAAGACCTAATAAACTAGAAAGCTTAATTAGAATATTGTCAAAAAGTCCATGGTAGGTAGGTGTGGCGGTCATCCATATAATTCTAAATTTAAATTTACCCGTCAGAGGTTCACAACATTTTATGTTAATCTCTGAATTTGTTTTGTAAGAGTATCACATCAAAATTAGCATAGAACCGGACCGGGTGAACAGTTTTGCTAAAGTGACGTGTTAATTCGCCTCTTGTGATTTAGTAACCTTAATAGTGAACTGAGCCTATACCAAATTAAGTTAGACAGGTCATTCTCAAATATTGGTCCAAAAGCGCGATTAGGTCTTTCTTTTGCGTAGGCTTGGATTGTGGAATGAACTCTATGACTCAGTTGTGCCGAACGTATACAATATGGGTTTGTTCAAAGGGGTCTTAAAGGGTTTTAGCAGAGCGCAGCACCTCTAGTGTTGAAAATGCCCGTAGGTTACATGATCACTTTTTATGTTAAGTTTTATTAAATTGCTGTTATGAATATCCTACTTAATATTATAAACGCGAAAGTTTGGTTTTATGGATGGAAGTTTGCTACTCTTTCACGCAAAATCTTCTGAATGGATTTTGATGAAACTTTACAATAACATACTTTACACATCAGAATAATATATAGGCTAATTTTTATCCCGGGAACAAGTTCCTGCGGAAAACGGGAACAGGAAAACTTCACCACGTGTGCGGAGCCACGGGCGTCAACTAGTAAAATATATATTTACCGAATAATCTCAAATTACATGACATGCTTGCCTCGGGTATAATACAGTAACATCGGTGAACGTTGTATGCCAATTATAATATGATTTTACGAACTTTGTAACCACAAAAGTATTAATTAATGGATATACGCCATTCAATGAAAACCTCAACAAATATTGAACAGATTTTACTCTTTCAGATTAATTTTCAGATAAAAAACAAAACTCGCGGCTCAATTTTGAACGATACGGTAGGTACTATAAAACAAAATTCAGTTCAAAGAGTTGGAAGCTATTCAGAAGAGAACCTATAAAAGCATCGCAAAGACTATAAATTGCTGGCATGTGTATGCTGCATAAAATTGAAATTGTAAAGTAAATATAAATAAAATATTTCAAACTAACATTTATTGTTGTATGTACATAATTTTTGCGCACATTATTAAATATATAAAACTATCTATCATCACGCTGTATCAGGACAGTACGCCAGGCTTCGCGATCCATGCATATTTCTTTCGCTTCCTGCAGATTCATTAATCGCTTCATAGAGTCTAATATTATAATAAATTAATTTTAAACTACAAATATCTAAACTAAACTAAAAATAACTAAAAAACCATAACATAACATGCGTCATAAAATTTCTCTGCATCGCAGTCCTTTACGTGGTAGCGTTCCCAGAAGACAGCATTGCCACTTTGTATAGCAATGCTTAGCCTTTGTGCGAAAAAGAAACCAGCCTTCTGGTCACGAGTAGTGTGAATTAGACGCTTTACAATATCTTAAAAGTGGTTATGGGTGCTTGAACCCCATGACCCTAAAGTCTCGACCCCAAACGGCTCAAAAACGTAATCTCTTATGATTAATATATCTGACTAGTTTATAGTAAGGCGTAAATTACAGTTCTAAATCACGTAATACTAAACAAAGTCTAGCAAATAACTGGGGTTTATCTATACATAATATTATAAAGCTGAAGAGTTTGTTTGGTTGGCGCTAATCTCAGGAACAACTGGTCGGATTTGAAAAAATCTTTTTGTGTTAGATAGCCCATTTATCGAGGAAGGCTATAGGTTATATATCATTACGCTACTACATTGGGGAGCAGAGCAGTAGTCATAAATGTCGACAAATCGGGCATATTTTTATGCATCATTGTAGAATTTATAAGCAACGGGATTAAATAGGTGCGACGGGAGGTCGAAATATTCCACGGGCGAAGCTGTGGGAGTCATCTAGTTATTATTATGGTCTATAAATTAACATTTAGTCAAACAAACTAAAAACCTAATGAGCGGCAACAGACTGAAGCATTACATACACGATAGAGAAATTTATTAAACACTATTTTTATTCTAGAATTTAATCTTTATGTCATAGGACTAATTTCCCAATAGTCTACATTGCCACAACCTGCACTTGTCCATTTGAACACGGAAATGGGCTCACCAGCCGTTTCGTGGGACAAATGCATACGGAGTAATGGAGGCTTATTGTATGCCTCTGCCACTCCTTCGGAGAAAAAGGCGTGAATATGCTACATCAAGGATATAGTTGGGTATAAGGGGCTCCACCCAAATCTCCAGGGCCTCACTTGCTAGCGGTGTACCTGGGGGCCAAGTCTACTATTTATTGAAAAGAATAGCGATTGAAATAGTTAGACCTCGCTCCATAGAGAGCCGACAGAAAAAAATGACAGATTTCGTAGTCTATTATCACAATTTCGCTCTAATAGTATTCCATCGGCCGGCCGATTGATTGTTATTAACACGTGTAGCGCCTATAAGTAGCTCTAAATTTGCATTTTTTTATTAATATTTTGATAGCTTAAAACAGTTATTTTGTCTCTATTCAGCAGATTGAGAAGTGTGATTGTGAAATATATAATAGTTATGGTAAACTACCTAGTTTTGAACTAATCACAATAGAATCGCTATAGAATAGAACTACAATAGCTTTCTATTAGTAACAAGTAGACTCGGCCACCTGCTGATCAATAGACGAGGCAACAACGTAGGTGTCCTAACATTCCGTCCGTAGGGTTGGGATTGGAAGGTCAGACGGAAGTCGGTCCCATCAATGCCGAAAATAAAGTGCCTGACGATATCTGCTCCTAGCAGCCAAATTAAAGTAAACACTATGCTTAAAATCCTTTCTTTTCCCTTTTCCTCCAATTCCATTTAGAAAAAAAGTACTTATTTTAGTATTGTTTGATACCCTTGTGTAGAGGGGATCGTAGTGGAATAGCAAGTGCTTTTCGATCCCCCGGGGGAGGGAAATTGGGGATCCTAGTAGAACGCGCCCAATTGTATATAGACTTAGAACAATAAGACTACGGACAAGGTATAAATTTTCTTCTCTTAGTGTACCTATATCTATAAAGATTCCAATGTCTAAGTGTTTCTACTCGTATTCATGTTCCAAATTTAACTCTAATCCGATCAACGTTGACAAACAGCTATGCGGTAATAGCCCATTCAGTTACGGCCCACCTGATGGAAAGTTGTCATCGTAGCCTATGGACGTTTGCAACACAAGAGGTGCAGCACTCGCGCTGCCGACCCTTTATAAACCTTCTAAGACCCCTTTTGAAGAACCTCATACTATAGACTTAAAACTTAACTTAACTATCTTCACGCTGTATTCCTGACGGGGCAGTCAGAGAGGACAGTTCGCCAGGCTTCGCGAGCCATGCATACTTCTTTCGCTTCTTCAAGATTCATCAATCGCTTCATACACGCACGTCTGGTAGCCAAGTACTTTTGACCTTTACGTTTTTAAGCAATCTGCTCACGTGGTCTTCATATGTAAGTCTCTGCCTACCCTGACCTCTTCTACCTTCTGCTTTCGCACAATATATATTCTTCGTCAATCGTTCCTCACTCATTCGTCGGACGTGTCCAAACCAACGAAACACACCCTTTTCCAGCTTAACGCTGACACTTTCATTCAAACCTGCCATATTGCGTATCACTTCGTTATGTATTCGGTCGGCCAAGGTAACGCCGCACAATTTTCGCAATTTTTGTGATCGCATCTCCACAGCATTCAATTTACTTTCATGCATCTGCTGACATAACCAGGTTTCACTACCGTAAAGCAAAGTTGGCACTAGCACTGCGTTATGAATCGCCAGTCGTGCTTCTTTTACGATGCTTTGTCGCTTTACTAATTGGGACAAAGCACCGTTAACTCTATTTCCGGCAGCTACTCGCCGTTCTACATCCGAGTCACATCTTCCATCCGCGCTAAACATACTCCCTAAATACACAATTTCATTCACTTACTCTAGACGTTCCTGGTTTACCCTAATCTCGCATTTAGTTCTTACGTCATCTCTTTCAAATACTAGAACCTTAGTCTTACATGCATTCAAGCGAAGACCCTTACTTTCACACTCCTTTTTCTTATTAGTGACTAATGCGTGAAGGTCGGCTTCTGATAAGGCCATGAGCACCGCATCATAAGCGTACAGCAGACACTGAAAAGTCACCCAAATTCACACCCATATCACAATCTTTCAACTTCTGCAGGCAACTGTCCAGATACACTATGAGCAGCCAGGCGGACATGACACAACCCTGTTTGATGCCTGTACAGACATCAAAAAGAGGTGACACATCCCCCCCTACTCGCACGCAAGCCTTACAGTCCTTATAAAGCGACTGTATTGCCCGCAGCAGCGAGCCGTCGACACGATATCTGGGCAGCAAATCTCACAGAGTTTCCCTCACAACGTTATCAAATGCTTTCTCCAGATTCACAAAAGCGCTAAAAAACCTTCCGTCTAATAGCCAGAAACTTCTCCGCGATCATGCGGAGAGAAAACACTTGAGCCATGCAACCTCTTCCACGTCGGAATCCGCATTGAACGTCCCATAAATACCTTTCAGATTTTTCTTGCATTCTTGCCGTTATAATCTTTGCATACACCTTACTAGCTAAGCTGCCCAAGCTGATCGACCTGTAGCTGGAGCAGTTTAGGCGCGAGCCTTTCTCTTTGTAGATGGGTACTACAACTGCTATTCGCCAGTCATCAGGGACCTCACCCGTCCGCCAGCACAAGTAGCATAACAGACATAGAGTGTCCCAGACCACAGACAGACACAGACCCACCGTACTTGATCATCTCAGCAGTAACTCTGTCTTTTCCCTCAGCCTTACCACATTTCACACTTCTTATCGCTTGTTCAATTTCTTTCATACTAATGACTTCAATGACATCGGGATCCGGAGCATCGAAGTGAGCTCCACTTCCCGATGTGGCATCTCTGTCTTTTCTTGCATACATCTTTCCATAATATCCAACTCTGCAGGACGTCAGTTTGGTCTGTTAGGACGTCATTGTTAACACTAAGCACTTTATTCATACTACAGATTGCCGAACAACTCCGGGCCTTCTCTTTCCAGAAGAGCCTGGCATTATCCCGGAAATTGGACAACAACCTTTCATCCGCTTTCATTCTGCACCTTTAACGAGCTTCTTCTATCAGTGCCTTCGTGGTAACTTTTTGCAGCTTGTATCTCTCTTTCATATTAAAATCATTCCGCGAAGCTAAGTAGTCTAACCATGCTTTCTTCTTCATTTAAAATGCTTCTTTCACTTCCTCATTCCACCATGCGTCACGCTTATTACTACTGCCTCTTCTCGTTTCTCCACACACTTCCACAGCGGCATTTACCAAACTATCCCTAAGGTTCTGCCATACACTTTCCACATTCTCACTACTAACATTGACGTCGCCAAGCTTTTCGGCTACCCTTTCTTTATATTTATGCCTAATGGATGCATCCTGCAGCTTTCAGCTTTTGATGCTATGAGTCGGCTCAGGTTCAGGACACTCGGTACGATGACGCCAACCCGCGAACAGACCCCTAATCCTAGTTATTACTAGGTAGTGGTCTGATCCTAGCTCAGCGCCTCGATAAACCCTTGTGTCCATCACCTGTTTACGGAGCCGACTATCCATTAGGAATAGATCTATCATGCTTCTCTTTGACTTACATCTCCTCGTATACATATGAATTTGTTTGTGATTAAACATTGTGTTCGCCACAAACAAATTCTTTTCCTTACAAAATGCCAGTATAAGCTTGCCAGCGTCATTCACCATTTTTTCCCCATACTTCCCGAGTACTGACTCAAAACCATCGCGAGCGGTACCCACCCATCCATTTAAGTCTCCAAATACTATAAGTCTTTCATTTCCTTCTATCACATTTAGAGCTTCTCTCATACTCTCCCAGAAGTCCTCTAGCTCACTCGCGTTCGACGAAGATACTGGCGCGTAAGCAGCTACCAGGAAAATCTTCGTCAAACCAAGTTTCAGACGGATCCAGAGGATTCTAGGACCTTCCAGTTTGTACTCATACATACCGGAGGCCAATCGCGAGGACAACAAAATGCCAACCCCCCGACTGCCATGCTTGCTCTCTGGTACTCCAGACCATAGCGCGAGCACCCCACCTGGGAGCTCCACGACTTCGCTGCCCTTGCGCTTGGTCAAGCACACTACATCTAACTTTCTCTCATTCATAACATCCATCAACTCATTCATCTTATCTGCCATTCCTCCCCTAACATTCCACGCAGCTACCCTGCACTCCATCCTCCACTTCCCGTCGAGTCGGGCCGCGCGTGTAGGGTGGCGGTCCCCTGCGCCGCTCTGGCTCACACTTTTCGCACCAGCGGGGACGAACAGGTGCGCGTCACCTCGGGGGCACGCCCTAACATAATTCGCCCTGGTGGCACTCGTGTTGGAGTAGAATTGCAGCCGTAGCTGGCAGGGATGGCGACGTGCACGCTTCAACTCTTCATCCCCATACGTCTACAGTTCGGGAAATTTCAGGTAACCTAGTCTTTTAGCGCGGTACGTATATTTTTAGATGAGATAAAATCTCTGGACTCGCGACACCGTTACGAGACGCAGTTATAGTGTGTGCATATATGCATGTACACTTGACTGCCTCTGTGGCGCGGTGGGAGTGCATCCGACTGCTACGCAAGAGGTCGTGGGTTCGATTCCCACCCAGGATAAAACTTTGTGTGATGAGCACGATGGTTTATTCTGTGTCTGGGTGTTATTTATCTATACTATGTATGTATTTAGAAATATTTAAGTATGTTTATCAGTTATCTAGATCCCATAACACAAGCTAATATTAGCTTACTTTGGGCTAGATGGCGCTGTGTGAAAAGTGTCCCACAATATTTATATTTATTTATTTATATAGCAGATCGCGAACTCGGCAATTTTTTTTTTTGATAGTTATTTGATAGATTCAATAGCTAGCTGCTAAATAATATAATCATCATCATCTAACGTTGATCTCGGTCATCTACAGGTCTTATTAAATAATATTGTGTAATCAATGAAGACAGTGTAGATTTTTTTTTTCATTTCATCTAAATTTACGACGTTAATGATGATGATGAATCATCATTAACGTCGATCCCGGTCAATTTTTGAAGTGAAAATTACTTTTAGCGCTGTTTAATTTAGTTTTAACTTCTGTCGGTACTCCCGGAGTGCAACCCGTGTTTTTTTTATATCTACGCAGATATGGAGAGAATCTGGTTATGATTTCGTATGAGTTGGTTTTCGCTATATTAATTATGATGAGCTGTTAAAACAATGGCATCATCAGTCACAGAATTTGTTCACAGTGCACTGAGTTTATTCGGACCGGTCTCGTTTATCTTGTTTGCAGCGATGGTATTGTTCTGGGGTGTAGATGATTGCTGTTTGTAACCAGAACCAAACACTAAAATTATCAAATCTAACTAAAAATACTAACTAAATAAATAAATATAAATATTGTCGGACACTTTTTACACAGCGCCATCTAGCCCAAAGTAAGCTAATATTAGCTTGTGTTATAGGATCTAGATAACTGATAAAGATACTTATATATTTCTAAATACATACATATTATAGATAAATAACACCCAGACACAGAACCATCGTGCTCATCACACAAAGTTTTATCCTGGGTGGGAATCGAACCCACGACCTCTTCCGTAGCAGTCGGATGCACTCCCACCGCGCCACAGATGCAGTCAAAAACTATCTTTACTCTGTATCCCTGAAGGGGTAGTCAGAGAGGACAGATCGCCAGGTTTCACGATCCATGCATACTTCTTTCGCTTCTTGCAGATTCATCAATCGCTGCATACGTTTATTATCAAATCAATAGGTTTTAAGAGCATTTCAGGGTCCAATGTGAACATTTTAGATGCGACTGAGACTAAACGCTAACATGAGATGAAATATTGATATTTTAAGACACCGTGGTCCCCTTGCCAAAGCGACACAATGTAAAGGCAGGTCTATCTATCTACTTTACTCGTAGATTTTTTTGTATAGAACTGAAGACGAGAATTTACGCAGAAACATTTACGAGTCCGCACTCAAGATCCTGATCAAGACTTTCAGATGAAGCAGAAACAATTGTCGACTATACGTTAGTGTTTTTACGAAAAATCCCGTTTATGTTTATAATACATAATTGTAAATATAAATGTAATATAATTGCCTTTTTTTTTAAATGTGGATCTCTGCAAGTGGAGCTACGAATGCTAGGTACATTATCCAAACAATACTAAAATTATTTTTAGACAGGAATCAGTACTTATATTAAAAAGGCGAAAGTTTGTGTGTAGGTTTGATATTTCTCTGGCTCAAACGGTTGGATACAAAAAAGAAACTAACTATCTTCACATCCCATCCCATCCCTTACGGAGTAGTCAGTACTTTTGACTTTTCCGTCTAATTTCTTTCCAGTCTTTATACGTAAGTCTCGGTCTACGACGGTCCCTCTATTTTCGCACAATATATATATTTTCTTCGTCTATCGTTCCTCGCTGTGCTCATTCGTTAGAAATGTCCAAACCAAAGGAGCACGCCCTTTTCCAGCTTAACGCATGTGCGATGCGATCGCTTCTCCACAGCATTCAATTTACTTACATGCATCTGCTGACATACGCAGGAAATTTTTTCATTTCATTATATAATTTGAATGAAATTTGATGTGGAGGTGGCTGATACACTGGATTAACACATAGGCTACTTTTTTAGGAGGGAAATGGGTACGAAAAACATAAGCAAGCAACACGGGCGTCCTCTAGAGACTTATAAAATCATTCTGAGTAAGTACCGCATACCTAAAGATAAAAAGAAAACTACATTTATCTCACTAAGCATGCAAACGGTCGCCTTAACGATGCGGTGAGCCAAATACCTATATATATATAAGATAAAGAATATCTTTAGAAACAGCCGATAGATAGGTAGAAAAAGAAAAATCCTCCAAGGGGCCATGTTCAAAGGTTTACACCATTTTTATGATACCCCTTATCTTGAGTTATGGAGAAATCGGTGATTTGCAATGCAAATACTTTATGCCGGAATGTTACGATTTGTTGGCCCTCTCGGCAGTGAGAAAAATACACAATCGATAAAGATGTTAATTTAGCGATTCCAGTATCGTATTCGAATCAAAGATGAGACTGGAACTGCCTATCAACATCTCCGAGAATAGATAAGTAGTGCCTATTTTCTTTCACTTTTTGCTAGTCAAAGTGACGCCGACCACCATACGATTCAAAGTTTTATAAATGAATGAGGGATTGATGATCACTTTCACAGTCAGAAAGGGAAGTAACCATCGAGTTAACGATCCCAGGATTTGTTTCCCAGGTCGGTACAAATATTATGTGTGATCCGCAAATGTTTGTTTCTGAGTTTGCATATATCCTATGTATAATATGTATGTATTTATGGTATGTTTATCAGTATAAACAAGTTTATATTAACTTACTTTGGACTCGTATATGTATTCATTATATATATATATATATCTGCCGAAAGAAGTCGAGATTTTAATAGGACGAAACCATATGTGCTCGCAGAGTCCTACATTTTATGGTTCAGCTAATAAAATATCATTTGAATAGTGAATTATCTAAAAATCTTAACTATCGAATGTATATATGTTACAGGTTAGGGGTACTATCAAGATCTTCTGGGTCCAAGCAACCTCACCCGCTATCACTGCACTTGTTCAGAAGACAGTCGCTCCCAATAAAGTCGAACATCAAAAACCAAAGCGATAGCGGCTCCTAGCAGCTAAATGAGCTAACTAGCAGAAAAAGTGGACCCAAGGCTCCAAACCCAGATAGAGATTTATAGCAACTGGGAAACACTTATATCAGGTAAAAAGAAAAAGACTTCACGTCACCAACTGGAAAACGACAACGTAGTTCCGCGGAACTTTTACCCTTTTCCTACTAAGGCAATGCTCTGACTCTTTTCTATAATCCTATGATTATCTTAGATAACTGTGCCAAAATAAGCTGGAATTCTTCATTTTATTGTGAACATAATCCGTCAGAGAACCGGAGTGGTCGACGTAGCAGAGCAAGCGCATTAAAATGGCAGTTGCTTAGCTACCGATGGCCGATGGAGCAAACGAGTTCTGGAGTAGAGACCACGTCTCGGCAACGTACGATAAATGGATCGACGACTGAATTGGAAGAGGCCTACGTCCAGCAGTAGACTTCCATATAGTAGGGGAGGTAGCGTTAATTTTCACAAGGAATTTGATACCGGCTGATATTCATAACACTAATAGTTCACTAGCCTAGTGATGGATATTTTAGTTTAATTACTTCTCGTAAATAAGAAATCAGATGTAAGAAGCATATCTCATGAATTGAGGCCGTTTTCAATGGAAATTTTACGTAATTATAATCTGCAAAGAAGAAATCTTGTTAGCAAATTGACTGTAAAACTCAAAAGAAACATGATCAAATTGAAAGTCTACGTGGAGGACAAACATATACATCGCTTTTGTTTACTTAAGACATTATCAGGAGCAATTCTAAGAGTTGAACAAACGTTCTTACGTTGTCATGTCACGTTCTTAAGAATACGTGTTTACTTAATGTCGGTACTTTGAACAGATGAGCTGCGTGACGCGCAAAGTAATTAAATTGGTAGCCGTCTTTGGTTACTATCGGTTCAATAGAAATATACTTTGCTTCAATGGCGTTCACTGTTGCCTGGTTGTGTGGGGTCTCAGTACTGAGTGTTATCTGTTTAGAGTCAATTTACTGCCTTACACATTTATTTTTTTATTTATTTACATCCGAATAACACATAGGCTACTTTTTATAACGGGCACAAGTTCCTTCGGGAAACGGGAACGTGAAAACTTCACCACGCGTGCGGAGCCGCGGGCGTCAACTAGTACTCATATGGGCGTTTAGTATACTTATACCTACCCGTTTTGAGAATATGGTGTGACTTTAGGTAGATTATAAAAGTAGCACTTGTCATAAGAAAGATTGTCATTTAAAATCTAGAACGAATAATGAATCTGCACGAAGCGAAAGAGCTTATAGATAAATCATAATATCTACGTATATAACTTCATCCTAATAAACTACCCTAAGAAACCTAAATACACAACATAACACATTGAAAAAGCACTTATGCCGTATATCATAACGGAGAGCTTCCTTCTATTTGTCAACGTTTATCCTCAAGTATCCGTGAATGATGGCGAGTCATTAATGAGGGGACTCCATCTAAGGCCATTGGGGGCAGGCCTCCTTGAGCCTATTTGTCCTCCGTTGGTAGTGATAAATGAGAATGTCCCGGCCACTGGTATTAGCGGAGCCATTCCAAAGAAGCCGTAAGGAGGTGGATACATACGGGTTGAAATATTGTACGTTCACGTTAAGTAAATTCGCGGATATATCATCGTGATTGCATTGATTTTATTACGTAAGCCTACCTTAGTACTGTTAGGTAGCTATTACTTATTAATAGTAAAGCTAATATTAAAGTTCAAGAGTTTGTTTCGTTGATTGAACGCGCTATTCTCAGGAATTACTGGTTCGTATTGAAAAATTATTTTTGTATTGGATGGGCTATTTATCGAGGAAGACCTAGGACCTATATCATCATGCTGCTATCCAGGGGAGCGGGGCACTAATTATAAATCCCAACAAATCGGGCAAATTTTCATACATTATTGTTAAATTAATAAATTTATTTATTTATATATCACGCCGTATCCCCGAAAGGGTGGCAGAGGCATGTGTATTCCTGTCCCACGTAATTAGTGGTGAGCCCATTGCCGTGTTGAAATAGACAGACGCAGTTTGTGGCTACCTGCTGTTGAAAATTTTCAAGCCGCCCATAAGGCCTTCAACTTGACTTAACGTCTGCCATGTTACTGGCAACCGGGACCAAAGGTTAATTGTGCCTTCCGAAGCACTGAAACGCTCGCAAATGTAAAGACACAAAGCGTCATTCATCCGTGACCAGCCACAGCAAAAGTTGCTTAACGCAGTGATTGTTTACAGAACACTGAGTCCGCGGGACTACGAGCGATAAATAAATGTCGAGAATTATAAATACCTACTTAGGTGCCACGGGGTTCAAACTCAAAGTACTTAGGTAAGTCACAAGTTAAGTCCGGGAGGTCTGCTAGACACGAAATAAATTAAACACGAACACACACGTACGTACCTGAATGAAGCCACTATTTACGACATGTTGCTTCATAGTAAGCTGCAAGCAGATGCATTGTATTATTCCAACACATTTTATGAGCTGCAACGCCGTGAGCAGTGGACACTACTCCATGAACTTCGCTTAATGTACCCGTACGGTTTGGGGACACGTGTGTTAATTTATTTGTATGTACAGAAAAAAATATATTTCGTATTAATAGATATATACTTTCGTATTTAAATATATTTCGTATCAAAACATGGTAATGAATGGTTATTGACAGATTCGACTTTATTTCAAAGTACTCGTATAACATTATTAGTTGAATACACGTCTTTTGAAAAGCTTTTAACGCAGTTTATTAAAAAATATTGGTAAAATCATGCGTAAAAATGTTTCAGGGCAATGCTCTAAATACTGAACCGCGGGTACTTATAATCTACTTAGTGAAAATGTTTCACTAAATTCAGAATTTGCGATTCAAAATAAAACAAATCAGATTGTCAATAAAATAATTATACTAAATATTGTGGGACACTTTTTACACAGCGCCATCTAGCCCAAACTAAGCTATAAGCTTGTACTATGGGATCTAGACAATTTATATACATACTTATATATTTCTAAATAAATAATTTCTAAATAAAAAAAGCATAAATAACTAAAAAAGACGCGAGAACTACTTCAGAGAGGATAATTTTTTTACATTGACAAAAAAATTGTCACTCGATTCGCTCTAAGCCAAATAAGCCCTAATCTGTTTGCTTGAAGCTTACTTACTCGTAGAAGCGATGTAATGTCCACCATATCTGCCTAAAAATTTATCAATATACTGAGTGGAGTCCATTGCATCAATGTTTAAAAATAGTTGTAACACTGTTCATTGGTATCGAGTTGTTCATTAGCTCGATAGATGGCTCTGGTCATACTCTTAAAATGACGATATAAATATGGTGGAGAATTTCAACTTGGTTCGATACGGTTCGGGTAGTTCAGGTGGCTAGAACATTGCCCTGGTTAGGCAAAGGTCACAGGTTCAATCCCTGTCTCGAATCAAGTTGTCTATTTCCACTTTATTAAAAATTAGGTATTCTTAGTTTAAAAATGAAGCAAATTTAGTGTCCTTATTTTTTTTTAACGTGTGGAAATCCCCTCGGATGTCATGCCGGACTCGAACCACACTGTCCCTGCCTAACTGTCTATTGCCGGACGCCCCGGGTACATACATACATACATATTATCACGCCAGTTTCCCATCGGGGTAGGCAGAGACTATGGCTTTCCACATGCTACGATCCTGACATACAGCTTTCGCTTCTTCTTCTTTCATGAGTGTTTTCATACACGCTCGCCGGTTAAGGGTACTCTTGACCTGGCCTTTTTCCAAAAGATCGTCAATTTGATTGACATACGTGCGCCGAGGTCGACCCCTACCAGTTTGCCCATTCACTCTCGCCACATATATCTGCTTCGTCAGTCTATTTTCATCCATCCTCTCCCCCTGTCCGAACCATCTAAGCATCCCTTTTTCTATCTTAGTCACTACCTCTTCTGTCATACCGCAATGTTCCCTTATCACGCTGTTCCTTTCTTTATCCATCAACTTCACTCCAGCTATACTTCGCAGACTTCTCATTTCCACGGCATTAATTTTACTTTTATGCGTCTTCTGCCATACCCAACTTTCACTGCCATACATAAGTGTGGGGACCAGCACTTCTCTATGTACAGCCAGTCTTGCCTTCTTAGATACGTTCTGACTGCTCATAAAGGCGTACATGGCTCCATTAACTTTATTTCCTGCCAAAACTCTTCGCTCAATGTCATAGTCACACTTTCCATCTCTGGTAAATTTTGTACCCAGATATACAAACTCTTTCTATTGTTCTACTCTTTCTCCTGCCACAGGAATTGAGCAATCCGTCGTAATTACCTCTCTTTCAAAATCATTACTTTCGACTTGTTTACATTCACTTTCATTCCTTTGTTTATTAACGAATCATGCATAATGTTTACCATCAACTGCAACTCCTCCGCCGATGTTGCTAGTATTACCTGATTATCGGCGTATAGGAGGCACTTGACGGTCAGTTCATCCATTTTATACCATACGTACTCTCTTGCAGTTCTTTCAGGCAGCTGTCCATGTATAGGTTAAACAGCAACGGCGACGCTACACAACCCTGTCTCACACCTTTTTCAATGTGAAAAAAGTCTGTGCAAGCTCCGTTGATCCTGACACAAGCACTGGAGCCCTCATAGAGAGATTTCAGTGATCGTATCAAGTGGCTGTTTACTCCATACCTGTCCAGTGTTGACCACAGTTCATTTCTCACCACTCTATCATAGGCCTTTTCCAAGTCTACAAATACGCAATAGACTTTTTGACTTTTCGCCAAAAGCTTTTCTACTACGCATCGTAAGGAAAAGACCTGATCCGTGCATCCCCTTCCTTTCATAAATCCTGCTTGTACATCCCACATTTTTCCTTCAGTTTCATTCATCACTCTTTTTATCAAAACTCTTGCATTCAATTTGCCGACGATGCTGAGCAAGCTTAGGCCGCGGTAGTTTTTGCACTCTTGCTGTGACCCTTTTCCCTTATAAAGCGGCACGATGACAGCCTTACACCAATCTCTTGGTACGCTGCCATTCCTCCAACAAAGGTTGAAAAGGCAGTACAGCTGGCAAGCTACCACGCCTTGTCCCTCTTTCAGCATCTCGGTAACTCCTCGGAAAGATGTCCCAGAGCTCCCGGCAGACTTTGGCAACCACCGCGGCCGCACCTGGGGTTCGGGTGTTATCCCGCTTCTTTGGGGGGTTGGTTCGGGTACTATCCCGCTTCTTGGGGCATGAGGCGTGCGTGACATTTTCACGTCATGCCGACGTCTTGAGCCTGCTTCTGTAAGGACGGCGAGCAGCCCACCCGCCGTCCTCAGACCCCCGGTCATGGAGGCCGGTAGTTTTGGGCGAAGACAAGTCTGCGGCGTTGTCGTCGCAGACTGCGGAACTCGGGCGGGAGAGTCCTCTCCCGTTCCGTCTCCGCCACCTCTTTCGCGAGCATGACCTGCTCGCAGAAAGACGCAGCGGCTTCCCACTTGCTGCCGCTGGAGACCATGGCTTGCACCTTGGTTTGCAACGAGAGAATGTCTACGCCCAGACTCGCCACGAGGTCTTGGCGCTGCTGCGCCCACGCTGAAAATTTTGTGCCCTACTGAACTCCCAACCCCGTTTGCTTCAAAGCCTTATTAGACAGCAAGGGTACACCACGTGGGTACAGGATGTTGAATTTGGCTCCGAAGATGTTGGTGGAGCCGACTACATCACTACACAGTCACTTTGTACAATCAATGTCCAAAAAATTGTCAATAAATGTAATTTTCTTACATATTGATCATACATCGATCATAATACCCCAGGGAAAGCCCTCAATAAGGAAAATCTATAGAATCCGGTCACCGCCGGAAAACACCATAAACGATCATTATCACCCCGCTTCACTTTTATGGCAGTAATTTTTCAGAAAATACGTTGAAACTACGCACATATTTTTCATTCGACCCAGAATTTTCAGTCTGAGCGTTCGCTATATTATATTAAAACAACTCTGATCGATGTAATACTTACAATCACGTAAGCGTGAATATACAAATTATTTCTAGGAGGACTTATGACGCTACTAGTACCCACGTCAAATTATAACTAAATAAATCTAAGGAAATAAATTTTATCTGAATTTCATAATTAAATGGAAGGTAATATGTAACTAAGTTTTCAGAGACAATAGATAAAATGTTTACATGCCGATGTACGTACCGTACCTATCATTGGCAAAAAAAGCCTCCATTCCAAATTGTGCTTACAGGAAAGCAGAGGTATGTTGCTCCTAGCCCATGACGACACTGTTTTTGTAAAGTTTCTGTAGCTAGCTGATCAGGATTGTAACCTAACATGTTCATTGCAGCATATCCATCTCTACAACCGGCAGTTCCTTCCTATGTCACGACTACATTTGCTCTTCTACCGTATACAGTTAATATTAGCAAGACAAAATCGTAAAGCAATTAGTATGCTATTTCTACATTAGCTTTTTTAAAAGTGGAAAATGTTTTTCAGTCATGAGTTCGACTCGAACCAGCGTCTGTTTCTATTGAATTCGCATTTTAAGTATTGGTACCTAGTGCTCATACCTATGAGCGTTCGTCACTAAAATATAATTAACAAACCATGATCTCAGCCGCGTTCTATTTCGATGATATGCCATGCCAATGATCGCCCTTCAATTGCTTCCTTCGAAACAGTTCTGTACTAAATCGACAAGGGTCGTCTTATCAAATCCTTCTCTGCCTTTTTATTTTCAATCTTCACATTCACGGAATTCGTTTTATTAAATTTCTTCGTGTAAAATTACGTAGGCATGAAAAATTGCTTCTTGGTACAAAGAACAACTTAGAGCTTTTCAGGAGCCATTTATCTAAGTACTTCAAAGCTTGTAGAAGTACGTCGAAGTAGGTACTTGTTGATAATTATATTTAATTTAAGAAAATACGTGTTTACGTATGTTGAAAATAAATATCCATTTTACTTTTCAAATAGACCGAGTCTAGTATTCGTAGACGTTGTGCAAATAGGGACAGAAGCAATTTCGTAGAAGGGAAAGGCCAGCGTTGATCGATTTAAGTGGTCGGTAGGTACTAACAACCTAATTCCTACAGTAAGTCTAGTACTAGTCATTATTTCTCCATTCTTTTTACATGCATAGATATGCCTTCATATCTATGCATGTAAAATATATCTTTTTTTTTATATATCAGTGAGGTGGCAGACAAGCATGGTAGGACCCCTTTTGAAGAACCCCATACTCGATACTCTGTCTATGGCGAGCAGTGCGATGATAGAAGGTAGCCGTATGTAAGAGAATGAGTATGACGGAATAAGCAGGCATTAAAATGGATTTCTTAGTAACACGGTGAAGACATCTAAAGCAGCCAGTGGCCCTTAAACTTCAGTAATATCCAACTATAATCAATATTCTAAACGTCAATGTAAAACTAAGTAAAAAAAAAAACAACCAAATATTTACACCAAAAGATATATTTATTATTTATAACAATAAAAATAATATACAAAATAGTTTTAGTACACTCTTAAGGTTTGAAAATAAATAAAATTATAATTCTTATTATAACCACTTGGTTATAGGGTAGTGAAATTATATAGTAGGTAATTTATGTCTGATGACTGGAGAATTTATATTACAGAATTAATGATTATTTAAATGATAAAAATAAATGGAAATGAGTTGCTTGCTCTTAACTCGAGCTATTTAGGATTCGAATGAATCTTGTGTTATTTTGTACTTGTCTTGAATTTGCATATGTATATGTTGAATTTTTACATTTCTATATTGTGAATAATTTGAAACGTCAGACAACTAAAGGCTTTTTCTATATTGGCTGCGTTTAGTTCCAGTAATAACTAATATACAAATATGTAATTTGAATTTGTTATTGTGTGAGCACCAAGTAGACTTATTTATTATTTTGAAATTGACATGATAGTTGCTTTGCAGTTTTTGAGTATGTCATGCTGGCCTAAGTGTCCTGGCAGTGGTGGCGTATGTATCGAGTCGCCTTATTCCCTATAATACGGTTGGGTAGGGCTGATGGCTGATATATACGTTATACCCGTGAACGGGTGCCGTCTGTTGGGACTGGTCAGCTCATAGATGTAATAGCACTTATTACAAATAATATTATTTAAATTTAAGGCAAACTAAGTTTAGTTGACTCTTCTCACATAAATCCAAAGGAACAATGTAAGTGTAATTTTAATGTTGTAAGCCACACCTACATTTTAAAAGAGCATCCATTGACTTTCTTGCTAGATTCTTCTTAAAGTGTAGACTGCCCTTAGAACTGGCAACTAGAATTGCTCTAATTTTGATATGATTTTAAACATAACATTGATTTTGTTTTTGTTTTGTATAAATTCATTACTATATTATTGGTCAAACATCATGTCATCATCAAACTAATGTAATTACATAAAAAAGGGTGGCCATGAGTTTTATTGCCAGGTTCTTCCTCAGGCTCTACCTATTGCTTTGCGAATCTGGCAGTAAATGTAAATGTAGAAGCAATAATCTTCGTTCATAAGTGTTACTTTGTGACCTACATGAATAAAGATATTTCATTTCATTTCATTTCTGGAAATGCCTATGTACAGATATAAAAACAGACTTTTAACATATTATCCTACCATTTTTTAAATAATAACGTACCGAAACAGGAGAGAAAGTATAAAAAAAATAACACGTCCCACTTAGCTCTTGACTTGGCTCTTCAATCTAAAAAAAAACTATTTCTCAATAAGAGTACACTAAAACTAATGGTTAAATGAACTACTACATATAAAATACAACAAAACAAATTAGTACCTACATTCAGTCACCGATAAAACTACTTAAAACGTAAATCTGTCTGGTACATGCTTTTATAAGTATATAAAAGTTGAATTAATTTAATACAAAAGTTTTGAATCAAAATATTCTTTGTAGTAAGATACTAAGTAAATTTTTACAAACTTTCAAGTGATATACAAATTACTTAGTATTACCTCTTTATTCTGTAGTATTACTAAGTGCCTGCGCCAGCAAATCTTTACCGAAATTTAAAAAAAGAAACTGCCTAAGGCTGAATTTTTGTTTTTTACTGTCAACCAAAAACTTTGTTCTTACTTACTTACTTTATTCCTAAGATTTAAATTAAATAAAAAGTAAAAAGATTGTGTATTATAATTTTATTATTATAAAAACTGCGCCGTACATTCAAACACAAGACTGCTTAATTTAATTTTTAAATTATAATTCACGTTTTTCATACCAACCAGTGACATGAACTCTTTTCTGTACATTATATAAAAATACACAACGGGTTTATACACACAAGTAAAGGTTTTATATATAATTATCTACTAGACAGTGAAGGCTGTAAATTTAAAGAGAGCACGCGAGAGCTTGCACCTAGCATGCTTATAAGCTATCCCCTAAACAAGATTTTTTTTGTTTTTGCTATCAATTAATATTATAGTAGACATAAGTCTTTGTACAAAATTGAATATTTCGGTTATAACATACTAATGTATTATAAACATAGTTATAAAAACTAGCTGAAATATTATCACATTAAAGCTACAAATGTCACCAAATTATTGAATAGGTATATTTACTGGTATTTTCCATTAAATTGTCAAAATAAAAAAGTTTGCTTTAAATTTTCTTAGTTTGAGTATTTTAGATTATTTTTAAGTTTTTGCACATCACTGTACTTATAGTAACTAATTTGATGTATATTGATTTGTTGTTTACAGCATTACACAGTTTATCATTCCAGAATTATTTCATTTCAGAAGCGCTCGTGGCCCCGCGGTCTCAGTGTTCGGTAAACGATCACAGAGGTACGCATCTTTCACTATGGCTGGTCGTCGGATGGGTGACCACTTTGTGGCATTTACATTTGCGAGCGTTTCCGTGCTTCGGAAGGCACGTTAAGCCGTTGGTCCCGGTTGCCAGTAAAATGGCAGTCGTAAAAAATCGCAGTCGCAGGCTTAAAAAATTTCAACAGCAGGTAGCCACAGCCTGCGTCTGTCTATTTCAACACGGCAATGGGCTCACCACCTATTACGTGGGACAGGAATCCACACGGTGAAAAGTGGGCATATAATATGCCTCTGTCACCCCTTCGGGGATAAGGCGTGATGGATATTTATTTATTTATTTATTTCATTAGTATATTATATGAATCAAAATTTTATTTACTTTTGTTTATCATTCCAGAATTATTTCATTAGTATAGTAGGCGGAAAATGGACAGTCAGCTTTTGTTGATAGAATATTTTATATTGCCACATTTTACAACAGCAGCCTTTGGGCTAGTCATACCCAAAAAGCGGCCAATACCCAGCGAATACAATATAATAATGCTTTCAGGGCGCTGTTAAGGCTACCACTTTAATGTCGCACTCGTCAGGCATGTTTGCTGATGCCTATACGAATGATTACTTTGCAATGATGTGGCAAAAGGCAGCCTCAATTTTATGAAGAGTTTAAAAAAGCACTAAATCATCATCACATCACATCACATCCTGCAGACATTTGCACAGCGGATGGATGGCCAACCATGGATAAATTTATCAAGATGCATGTTACTGGGCGATCTTGGTAAATCTGCTGATGGTAGCTATTTATATTTAGTTTTTATTTTATTTCATCAGTAACATAGTTTATAAGTAATACATTATGAGCTTTTATGTTGGTTAGTATTAAAAGTTTTTTTAAATTATCGTTAAAGTTTTTATATTGTTTTTAAAGTACAGTCATACGTCGGTCATTCGGCTGAGTAGGGCTATTAAAACACAGTGACAAGTGTTTACGATAAACAAAGTAAATAGAAAGATAGGAGTATTTTATCGCAGCAAATAGTAGAAAAGGTGAAGTCTATCCATTTTTGCCATTGAAACCGATAACATCTGATAGATAATCTGACCTATTAGAATAGCTCTGGCTCATTTGGAATTTTGTGTAGAATGTTGAATGTACAATGATACAGGTTAAGTCTGTATATAATGTATATTGCGCATAAATTAAATAACTGACGTGCTCTAGTATTTATAGCCGTAATACATAATTATTTAAATGGTCAATAACGAAAACTAATTCTATATTGTGCAAGCATAATCATAACACGAGCCCTGTTCTCGTTGTTTTCTCTCTTCATCACTTGTGATGCGAATGTTTGATGAGGGCCCGCCTGTCTCCCAGAGACCAGGCGTTTCTATTATCTATAAAAAAATATTATATTTTACCAATAAAATAACAAAGTATCGATATTTCTATGAAATATGAAAGAAATCGGTAAACTTTAAGAAATGGAATAAAAATATTCTATTTTTGAGGTTCAAGTAATTTGTGGCGGCGACTGTACTTCCTTTAATTTACACAAGTCTCAAAAATCAAGTGAAGTTGAAAAATCATTTCTTACCTTTTGCACGAGCTCCTCAAAAGCTAAATTGATACCTTCTTGAGTTTTAGCACTGCCCTCGATGAATAACATCCTGTGTTTCTGCGCGAATGCTTTACCCTGCTCTCTGGATACCACTCTATTTTGCTAAAAGAAAAAAATATTGTTGTGAACGCAGAATTTTATGGTCTGATGTAAAAATAGCCATATTAGACTAAGAGTACAGTATTCTGTATGTCTGTCCCATCCTTTACTGTGTCTTGGTTTTTTGGACTCCTGGTGGTGCAAAGCTGCACATTGTAAAGCGACTAAATTCGTGTGTGGTCTATGATATGCCCTTTAGTGAAAGTCAATAGGCTGAAATAGCGATGACTATGATTATTTTTGAACCCTAACATTTGTTTTATACGCGTGTTAGTATAAAACAAATGTAAGGGTTGAACACATACTTTTGTATAGAACAGGATTTCGCGCTGCACTATATTCTAACTTTTTAATATAATATAGTGCCGCGTGAAATCCCATTCTATACAAAAGTATTCTTTAACCCGTCTTAGAAATTAGTAATTTAACCGCTAGTAGGTTAGGTCACTTAGGTCCGTATTCCAGAACGATTCTCAATACTCAATCAACGTTTGAAGCTAGTTTTTGCCTTATAAATACTACACTCAAGCGTTGATTGAGTATTGAGAAACGTTCTGATATATGGGCCTTAGGCTCCATAGATCTTAGTGGGGGCCTTATAATCGTTCATAATACTGGTATGGCTTAAATATAGAAAAAATTTAAAACTTCAAAGAAAATACCTAGTATGAAAGATTTAATGTGATACAAAGTTTATTTGGTACCTTATGAACTTACTTTATCAATCTTATTGCCAACAACTAAACACACGATGTTCTTCTTAGTGGAGTACACTTGCAGCTCTTCAGTCCACTCATGTAGTTTCGTTAACGTTTTCGGATCAGATACATCGTACACTAATATAGCACCGTGAGCATCCCTGTAACAAAACAACTATTGAAAAAAAAAAGTAAAGAAACTTCAGATATTTTGGCGGGAACTGCGAAAGGAGAGGACGCTACTCCGTCACATTTTTTTTCTAAATTAGTGTATTTTCGAGTGAATCACTTTATTTTAAATCATAAACTAAATTTTATGTCATCGTCGTGTATGAAAAAAAAAAGAATTTTCCATATAAACTTACGATCCCTACGTTACCATCTTACAGGTAAATTTATGCAAAATCGCGATTCACGTGCCCCATTCATTAAAAACCAGAAACAAGTGTACGTAATGTCATTTTTCTAACTTTGAAAATGACGAACTACATACAACTCATCATCAGCAGCGTCTATCCTAGTTGCGTCTCGGCGACGCCTGGGGTCCGCCGTCCTGCTTTTTCTCCTCCACTACGCACGGTCGTCGGCATCCCCTGTATTGAGACCGTTGACGTACTACCATACAACTACTTATCCCTTATTTTACCTTCTTACGGGCGGTATTTTGTAAAAATATTGTTTATCGGTCACGCTTTTATCCGAGAATGGGTGGCAGAGGAATATTATACGCCCACATTTCACCATATACATTCCTGTCCCACGTAATAGGTGGTGAAATTGTCGTGTTGAAATAGACAGACGCAGGTTGTGGCGACCTGCTGTTTCTTCAACTTGGCTTAAAAACTGCCATGTTACTGGCAACCAGGACTAACGGCTTAACAAGCCTTTTGAAGCAAGAAAACGCTCGTGAATGAAAATACCACAAAGCTGTCACCCATCCGTAACCAGCCATAGCAAAAGTTGCTCACAGTGATTGTTTACAGAATACTGAGTCAGAGAGGTATACTTTTCTGAAAACATTTCATAAAAAAGAAACACTAAAAAGGAGTTGAAAACCGTATTAGAAGGTACTATGCAAAACCTCTAACCTCTTCTAACACATAGATTAGTATTACTGTCCTAAACCATGTGTATACTCGATATATCGTGGGTTGTGCTTACAAGACTACTACTAAAGTTTCACTGGTGGTACCACACCAGAAAATCAAAACAAATGCAATTTGTAGATTAAAAAAAATGGAAGTGGGCCATGAGCTCTGAGGTGTGAACTATTGTAGTAATTAAGATTTTGATAATTATGTAATCTACTTAAAAGCATACCTACTCAAATCATTTATAAGGAACAGTATTATATTTTTCTGCTATTAGCATAAGATACGCGTTTCGCTTGCACCAGTTGCACAACTCTATGGTATGTTACATAAAATTTTACATCTTCTTTTTTTAATGAGCTACTTTATGATTACATCAAAATTATATTATACCTAGAAGCGCTCGGGGCCCCGCGGACTCAGTGATCGTTTACAGAACACTGAGTCAGCGGGGCCACGAGCGCTTCTAGGTATTATATACGCAACTTTCACTATGGCTGGTCCTCTGATGGGTGACCACTTTGTAGCATTTACATTTGCGAGCGTTTCCGTGCTTCGGAAGGCACGTTAAGCTGTTGGTCTCGGTTGCCAGTAACATGGCAGTCGTTAACTCAAGTAGAAGGCCTTATGGGTGGCTTGAAAAATTTCAACAGCAGGTAGCCACAACCTGCGTATGTCTATTTCAACTCGGCAATGGGCTCACCACCTATTACGTGGGACAGGACACACACATTACACATGGTGAAAAGTGGGCATACAATCTGTATGCCTCGGCCACCCCTTCGGGGATAAGGCTTGATACATAAACATTTATTATACCTACATCATTTACAGAAAGTTCAAGTCGATTTTTGAACCACTAAAGTAGCAAACTAACTATCATTCACACCATTATGTCTAAATAAGCAATCTCAAGTAAGTGTTTGCATAGAAGCCTGGGATCAATTTGGCTTAATATTTTCAGTTGTAATTGCTATTTGAAGCAATTATGGGCATTTCGTTTAGAGGCTGTCAGTCAGGTATGGTTTCAAAATTTTAATTGAATATTAAGCTTCCTGTGATACTTTAATTGAAGTAATCTGCTTTGCAATATCATGACTTAACATTATAGTTGGCTTAAAAGCAGTAGCTTTGATGTCACAAAATTCATTGCATTGCAAAAAAAAAAGGAAAAAGCACTTCTCACATTTTATATTGTATGGCTATACATACATAAATGTAGTTCTTTTGCTCATATTTGAAGATAAATTAATGCTATGATGTCCATCCAATTACAAAGATTTATCATTCAGATGACGGCAGGTTCATTAATGCTTCAAATGATGATTCCCTACAGTAATATCCTGCATATTGCTGTAGAGAAATATTAATAGCTATTAGAATTTAGATACCTGTAAAAACTATTAGTCAAAGTCCTATATCTCTCCTGCCCGGCTGTGTCCCAGATTCCAAGCTTTACTTTCATACCATTAACATCCATAACTTTACATTTGTAATCAACTCCGATTGTGGCAGGAAATGAGGCATTGTAATCACCCGTTGTAAATGCCAAGATGATGCTGAAAAAAAGATGATATATTAGTCTGACTATTCTATCAAAGTACTGCTCATCCACAGAAAAAATTGGATCTAATATACACATAAGTTATTAAAATATAGTCAGAGCCAAGTCAGTGGGGCTGTGCTGTATGTGAATTGAGCTCTATCAAATATCATATCTCGAGCAAAATAATGTAGCCATATCACTATTAGAAGGTCAAGTACAGTGATATATGTAATCCCCACCAAGTTATCTGGAGCCCAAGCAGTATCATCTGCTGACCAACCTGGTTGGGGGTTCAGACAGCAGTTGCTCCCTATAATGCAAAAAAAAATGATAGCTGTTCTTCAGTCAAATAAAGCTGAACCCCAGGCCCCAAGTCCAGGTAGGATTTGGAACCCAGTGGGATACACTAACTGGGTTCTGTTAACGATCACTGAGTTAAGCAACATTCGCTATTGATGGTCCTTGGATGTGACCTTACATTTGCAAGCATTTCTATGATTTGTAAGGCACATAAAGCTGTTGGTCCCGGTTGCCATTAAAATGGCAGTTGTTACGCCTGGTTGCAGGCTTGGGGGCTTGTAAACTTCAACAGCAGGTCGCCACAGCCTGCGCTTGTCTATTTCACGCTCGCAAATGTAAATATCACAAAGTGGTCACCCATCCGAGGACCAGCCATAGTGAAAGTGATCGTTTACAGAACACTGAGACCGCGGGGCCACGAGCGCTTCAACTCTAGTTTGTATTGATTTCAAATATAAGTAAGATTTCTCTCTCTTGTTAGTTTGTCAAATGACACGCTTACATGAAGAAGAGTCATGTTTGACCACTGCTAACATATTAGGACCAAATTTTTTTGACGCTAGATTCAAATTACTACTAAACTGTTTCAGTTTTTTTTTCTTTTTAAACTTAAGAGTTTGGGATCTGTTTTTGTTAGTTCTTGTGAGCTGCTATAATTAGTCTTTTGATTTTCAGTATTGTTGGGAGGAAATAGCATAGGTACTCTGTGTCAGAGCCTTGGCCCATATAAGGTATATTTGGCCTGAAGCCATTACCACTCTCTCACATCTTTTATATCACAAATAATATCTATATATAAATATCTTATTACATACTACACTTTCCTAGCAAATGCAATGCTTTGTCCACTCCAACCTATTGCTAAGCTGATGCTCGTCTCATACTAACAAAGCAATTGCACAGTACTAAGTGATATTTTTTCAACAATCAAGTATTTAAAGGTCTCATACCACTCAGTTTTAAACTAGTAGTCGAGTTTTAGAAAGCAACATATTGTTATGTAGTAAAGTTATCTATGGCAATGAAAACACAGTAGTAAATTGGGTATAAATTACGTCTTAACATGCGATTTATATAGTTATTTTTTATCAAGGTTTGATTGGATAACATAGGATTTTAGTTTAACTACTTAGAAAATTGTATTGGTGTAACGTTTACGCATAATTTAGTATTGAATGTAATTTGCATTCTACAGGCAAGTGTAATTTTTTTATGTTCTGACTCGTATGGCTATGAGTCAACATTTTCATTGAATTGAATGAAGCGTAGTAGCTACTATAAACTATGATCAAAATGATCTTATTTACCTGGATTTACCCACACCACTTTCACCGATTACTAAAATTTTCAACGTAGTAACGTAATCCATTGTAGTCATGTTGTCTTAAATATAAATGAATATTTTAATCACCAAATCACTGTCGATTTCTTTCTGAACCTTGCAGACTAGAATTATTGTGTTTGATTGAACCGTTTTATCACACTTAACTAAATGAACAAGATAATAACCAACTAAGTATTTAAATTTGAAATATAAATTATAATTTACAATATATTGATTACAATAAACAGCTCAAAATTGCACAATCGCGAATTATGAAAACAGTGTTGGAAGATTTGACGTTACAATGACAATAATGACATTTGGTGATTTTTTTTTAGTTGTCTTCGCCCATCTTGGGCAGGCAAAGGAAACTTAGTCCATACAGCCTAGTCTTAAGTATTTATTATTTTCTTGTTTTAGTCCTGTCTAGTCGTTTATCGATGTCAAGTCCTCAGTCCTAGGTCCTAGACCGTGCTCCAATAAGGCAGTGGATCCCTTATTGCAGCTCTCTATGGAAATTTGGCACTAACACAAACAACACCGCTATTCATTGCAATATATCACTTTCTTTAACTAATGCACCTCCGAACTCTTTATGTATAATATTCCACCATTATTAAACACAAAAACACGAATTTTACACTAGTTTTTGAAAATAATATACGACTAACGTGCGTCACTGCTCATCTTCGCGCCAAAACTCCGACATTTGGTGATGCGGTTATTGCTAGCGTTTTGTTTTTGCTTTCTAAGGAAATACTAAACGCAGTAATTCGGTTTTGGAGAGAAACATAATAACTTCTCTGCCGCAAGAACAAAATAAGTAACAAAATAGTTTAAAAAAATCGCTTTTTATAGAAAATATTTATTCATAGGATAATTACCTATATTTTTTATATAATCAAAATATTTTATTTTTGGTGACCACTTTGACATTGTGTGAGGCAGGTGGCAAAAGCATTTGCGAGCGTTTCCGTGCGTTGAAAGTTGGAAGGCACGTTAAGCCGTTGGACCCGGTTGCCAGTAAAGTGGCAGTCGTTAAGCCTGGTTGAAGGCCATAAGGGCGGCTTGAAATATTGGAACAGCAGGTCGCCACAGCCCGCGCCTGTCCATTGCAATACGGCAATGGGCTCACCACCTGTTACGTGTTATAAAAATGCATACGGTGCGTATAGTATGCCTCTGCCTACCCCTTCGGGATAAAGGTGTGACAATACGTATGTATATTCATGTATGTATGTATGTTAGCAACATATTTCTCTGGGTTGGGAACTCTGGGACTCCATTAACTGCATGAAAACATTTTATTAGTACTGGGTAGAAAATGTTTTTGTAAAAACTATCCTAGATATGTGTATATAGTAGGGTGGGGCAAGGTCCGCGGAGTATGGAGAATGAGAGATGATTTCTAACTAATGGATTTTTTTATACTACTGAGATGGTAAGAATGAGAAACAGTTTTAGCAGAACAATACATGTGGGCGACATATATTGTTCTGCTAAAACTGTTTCTAGAGTAGTGTGAGATCTGGGTTTATTATGATGGTGAAAATTTATTGAAAAGTCGGGCTAGTTTTATTGCGAACTTCACCATCATTGTTCAAAGTTCTGCACAGTAAACGTAGGCTGTTATTGCTTATCCGGATCTGAGGAAGCTAAAGTGAATTATGACAAACAGTTACCATCTTTCTACGAGTAAGGTTTGCTATAAAGCATCATTGTTGCGTTTGGCTCTATAGCGTTTTGTGCTTAGGTATAATTATCGTATAACATAGTCATATTGTCACCATTGTTCCACGTAACAGATGCTGAGCCCATTGCCGTGTTGAAATGGACAGGCGCAGGTTGTGGTGACTTGCTGTTGTTTTTTTTCAAGCCGCCCATAACGTCTCCAACTGTGCTTAACGACTGCCATGTTACTGACAACCGAGACCAACGGCTTAACGTGCCTTGCGAAGCACGGAAACGCTCGCAAATGTAAATGTCACAAAGTGGTCACCCATCCTAGGACCAGCCATAGTGAAAGTTGCTTAACGCAGTGATCGTTTACAGAACACTGAGTCCGCGGGGCCACGAGCGCTTAATCCGGCGACCAGGCCGGTAATTTCTTGGTAGTTTGATGCGGCTCTCCTTCCACAATTATCTATGGTGATAGATAAAGACTCGGGATATTCCGGGTCCAATATTGTTTACAAATATTTTATAATGGATTTTTCAAGTGATTTTTTCCACTGCGAAAGTACTTCAAGCAAAAAGGTACGGTGCGTTCATTAGCTGTATCTATAAATATATAAAGCTGACGAGTTTGTTTGTTTGGTTGAACACGCTAATCTCAGAAAGAATTGGTCGGATTTGAAATAGGTATCCTTTTTAGAAAAGACAGCCTCTAGATTAAGTTCGGCTGCATACGCTGTAAAAAAGATCAGGACTCTAACAGATGTGGATACGGCTAGAATGGTTTACTTCAGCTAATTTCATAGTATTATGTCTTACGGTATTCTCCTTTGGGGGAGTGCTGCAGATTTAAATATTATTTTTGTTCTACAAAAGCGGACTGTACGCGCTATTTATAATTTGGGCCCCAGAGTTTCTCTCCGAGAAAAATTCAAAGAAGTGAATATTCTAACCGTACCTGATGATACATTTTTGCCAATCTTATGTATGTCCAGAAAAATCTATCACAGTTTTCTAAACTCTGTGATAAACATAATATAAACACTAGAAATAAAAATAATCTTTCAGTCCACCACAGTCGACTACATAAGATTGGCGATTCTTTCCAGGGTAACTGTATACGCTTTTACAACAAGCTTCCCTGTGACCTGAGAAATTTACCTTTAAATAAATTTAAAAAGTTTATTAAAAACAAGCTTTGTGAAAAAGGTTTTTACTCCGTTACAGACTATTTGCACGACAGGGACGCCTGGAAATGATCTGCTGGCAAAATGAAATAATATTAAATTGTAAATAGGCCATCAAAAAAAAAGCCTTCCTAAGTTTCTTGCCGGTTCTTCTCAGGTGGGCCGCGTTCCGAACCGGTGGTCGCTTTAAATATTTTAAATAGTGTATGACATTTTGTAAGCGCCGTTAAAATGGTCTATGCAAAATAAAGAAATTTTTATTTTATTTTATTTTGTCTTGGATAGCCCATTTATCGAGGAAGGCTATAGGCTACTACTCTGGAGAGCGGAGCAGGAATCATATAATCGGGCTAATTTTTATGCATTACGAAGTATTGTCCGGGGGAAACCGTGGGGGTCACCTAGTCCTCTATAAATATAGCATTGACTTTACAAGAATCAGTTTCTGGTGCGTTAGCTTCACGTTGGAATTCGTATTCGATAATCTATTATCACTTCAAAACCTAAATTTAAATACAATTGAATATCGAACAATGTCTGTATTTTAAAGTGAACATATTGTTGTTTTCGTGTGAGAAAGGTATTTGTCTGAAATCTGACACATGCAGATTAAATAATTTCAATGTGGCTAGAAGGGTAAAACGGCAATTTCATATATTAAACCCCGATTATAATCATAAATTGTGGGCACTTAACTTTACAATACATTAAATTTTATATAGTTGTTAGGTAGATATTATGCTATTCTGGGAGGAAAATATTATAAAAAATCAAAGACTAAACAGTTCAGTGTTATCCTTTTTTGATATGTTCGGTTGAAAATAAATAATGATGTATTTAGTCCTTCAAATTTAGTCCCCAAAAGGTGAAAATAAATAAAAGGTTGTGACTTCTGAACTTTACTGTTAGGTACGGGGCAGCTCCAAGAGTTTCTTGTAGAGTGTTGGGGCGAGGCAGGACGTTGCCAGTATAATTATGCAAAACTGGACACGTGTAAACCTCACCATAGCCACAATAATTAATTATGTCCATGCTGAATAAACTAACTAAAACTAACTATCTTCACGCTATATCCCTGACGGGTCCGTATTGGGTTGCATAAATTTAAGAGGCATAACTTAAAACTGTATAACTTTTTTTGGCATACTCTTCGTTTCGCATAACGTTCAAACAGAATAAATCATTACGCATACTTTATTTTCCCATAACTTCTTTATAATAATGATATACCCTCATAAAACATTGCTTACGCATTTTTTTTTACAATAACGATTACTAATCATAAAATTTATTGGCATATCACTCTATGGCATAAAGATTACAAGTCATACATATAGAATACCATAATGTTAACGAGTACATTTTTTTTTTAATCTAAGTTTGAACTGTTTAAGATTGAAATGCCCACTGATTTAAAATGTCGATAGTCACCATACTGAAGTTCAAAATGTCAACACTTAAATATAGAAAATATAAATAAAATACAAAAAGAAGTAGGTAAATTAAAACGAGCGATTCAGATTATTTACAATGTTGTCTTATCATTTCTTAAATATTCTTATCTGATTTATTATTAATTTATGATTTAAACGGTTATGCATACCTCCATTATGCGTTTTGTATTTTATGATAAATTATCTTTAGGCGTATAACCCTTATACCCTTTACATGTATGCTAATTAAAATTTTGATAAAAATTTTTATGTAAGTTAAAGTTATGCCAATAAAACCATTATGCGTTTATAACACTCTGCTTGTCATAATTTATGCGAGAAAACTTTATGCTGAAACTGTTATGCCAAACTACATTATGCTGAAAAAGATTATGCGACCGAAAGGGCTCCCATCCCTGACGGGGTAGTCAGAGAGGACAGATCACCAGGCTTCGCGATCCATGCGTACTTCTTTCGCTTTCTTGTAATGCTAAATAAGTTTATTTAAAAAAAAAGGAAGTATGTTTAGCGCGGATGGAAGATGTGATTCGGATGTAGAACGGCGAGTAGCTGCCGGAAACAAAGTTAACAGTGCGGCGATTCATAACGCAGTGCTAGTGCCAACTTTGCTTTACGGTAGTGAAACCTGGGTATGTCAGCAGATGCATGAAAATAAATTGAATGCTGTGGAGATGCGATCACTTCGAAAATTGTGCAGCGTTACCTTGGCCGACCGAATACGTAACGAAGTGATATATGGCAGGTTTGAATGAAAGTGTCAGCGTTAACTGGAAAAGGGCGTGCTCCGTTGGTTTGGACACGTCCAACGAATGAGTGAGGAACGATTGACGAAGAATTTATATTGTTCAAAAGTAGAGAGTAGAACGATGAAGGAGGGAAGGGTAGGCCGAGACTTACATATGAAGACCACGTGAGCAGATTGCTCAAAAACGGAAAGGTCAAAAGTACTCGGATACCCAGACGTGCGTGTATGAAGCGATTGATGAATCTCGAAGAAGCGAAAGAAGTATGCATGGATCGCGAAGCCTGGCGATCTGTCCTCTCTGACTACCCCGTCAGGGATACAGCGTGAAGATAGGTTATTTTCATTTTAGCTAAAAAACATATTATAATACATTTTTTTTACACAGAGCCTTCTAGCCCAAAGTAAGCTAATATAAGCTTGTGTTATGGGATCTAGACAACTGATATACATACTTATATATTTCTAAATACATACATATTATACATAGGAAACACCCAAACACCGAAACCATTATTTGGGGATCAAGCAAATATTTTTTCCGACCCGGAAATCGAACCCGGGACCTCAGGCGTGGCAGTCGCATACACTACGTATTTTTAAAATTTGCACTTGTACATAAGTTGACACTGAAATTGGAAATTTAGGATTTTTTTGGGAATTCCTAGATACCTACTTATTTATCTCTGTGTACGAGAATTAACATTTTTATTGTGTTTTTAAAAAAAAAACACAACACAAAGGTTTGTTATTTAATTCAATTTTCATTCCATCATTTAGAATTATATTTATTTTAATAATGTAATACGAATTATAATAACACTATAATTCCAGGAAAATTCTGACTGCCGTTTCGCATTAACTCAGGATTGGCGACCTGCAGAGTCAGTTCAAGCGCTACATAATGCCTAAATATACATATTAGCAGATTCATCACTGTTGTGAGGTGATAATTGTATGTTTTGCCAGGCATCAAAGAACTCCAGAAAATAAAATGACTATGCTTTAACTTATACAACCAAATAAGGACTGAGAAACTTAAGTGTAATTTTTAATGAAACTGCAATATTACTAAATAAACGGTTTTACTCACGTGTAAATTTCGGGATAGCCCGACCAGCGCAGCTTCCGACGTAGCTTGCCGCTCCTCTTGAAAAAGGACCTCCATTAAGTCCGAAACTAGTCGGGCTATCCCGAAATTTACACGTGAGTGATACCGTTTATTTAATAACTTAGCTGACTCGCGCAACTTCGTTAGCGCCACATAAGAGAAACAAACAAAGGGCAAACTGCTTGAACTGAATATCCTGTGCGACACATTTCCTGAATAAATACATAAAGAACCTACTTTATATCCCGGGAAATCATCTTATTCAAGCGAGAAAACCTTTTTGTGTACTAACGACTTCACGTGAGCGGAGCCGCGGGCATCAACTTTTGGAAATGTTCTACCCTTTATGCCGATTTTCATCAAAAACTGATTAAATAACAAACGTCAGATAATCTCAAATAATAAGAATAGAATCTTTGAAAACTTTCACATTTATAATATTAGTAAGATTACATTCCCGTGGGAATACCGAAAATTATTCTTTGGTGCTCATCTAATGTAGGTACTTAAAGAATACGTTCACCAAATTTAAGGTTGAGTATGGTTTATCCACGTAGTTCCCGTCCCCGTAGGAATACCGGGTATTCCTTTCTTAGTGCGGATTCAAGGTAGATACCTAATAAATACTTTCACCAAATTTCAGGTATGTACCTATGTTTGGTAGTTTAGACTATGTGTGGCTTCATCCGCGTAGTTCCCGTTTCCATGGAAATATCGGGATTCCCGTTTTTATTATTTATCCAAAGAATTAAAGTTTACATTCACTAAAATTCCGGTTTCTATGTTTAATGTTTAGGCTGTGCGTGGTTTACTTACATAATTTCGGTTCCTGCGGGAACACTGAACTCGCTGGTAATACGGCCTGTATTACCAGCGATAGGAGATTCTTCTAAATCAGGTGTTGGTACGTAAATACATGTTACTAACTTTGAAAATGACAATCTTCCATAAAATCGTTTATACCTTATTTACGTCCGTTTAGGGGTAAAAATTTGCAAAACTCATTCATAGGGAGCACCTACGTGTTAATAGGAACCCATAAGCGAAGTTAGGACTTCATAGCTCCATGGATTTCGTGATTAATAAGTCAGATAATACAACCCTTGTTTACCCCCTTATAGGTAATTTTCTTCAAAGTCCGCAATACACGTGCCCATTTATTTATAACCAGAAAAAGGTGTACGTAAATTCATGTTTCTAACTTTGAAAATGACGAACTTCCACACAACCGTTTATTACGCTTATTTACGTTCTTAGAGGTACAATTTCGTAAAACCATTTCTTAGGGAGCACTGTTAAAATGAACCCCCATGCGAAGTTTGGGCTTCGTAGCTTTGTTACTTTTATAGGTTTCGTGATCAAAGAGTCAGTTATTACAACTTCTGTTTTACCGCCTCAAGGGTAGAATTTATCAAAATTTCTTTACACGTAATTTTTTAAAGAATCTCCATACGAAGTTTGAGCTTTATAGCTTTGGTAGTTTCAGAGATTTCGTGATCAATGAGTCAGTCAGTGATTTTGTCTTTTATATATTATATATAGATAATGAACATCGCTCACGAAAGTTATTATTCTGAAACTGAAATATACTACTTGGATACAAATAGTAATAGTACTTGGATACCCAGACGTGCATGTATGAAGCAATTGATGAATCTGCAAGAAGCGAAAGAAGTATGCATCAATCGCGAAGCTTGGCGGTTTGTCCACTTTGACTAGGACGTCAGGGATACAGCATTAAGATAGATAGATAGAAAAATACTGACAAAGAAAATAAGTATATCGGTATTACTTTAGACTTATTTACTTGTGGTTCAATTAATGGAATTAGGCGTTTCATGATGGGAATCCATCGTAGAACGATAATGGAAGGGTAACGAAAACCCAATCACACACCCTACCGATCACAACAGCCATAAGGATTATCCTGACTAGTCATCAGGATAATGTGTGTTGTAGTAATGGAAAGGAACGTGACGACTTAAAGGTACATAGTGAAGCACAGAATTCCACATTTCTAATAATATGTAAGAAACCTAGTCTAATATCGCTTTCTTTGAGAAGCTCGCTTTCTTTCTCAGTTTGATATTTTATTCCTTATAATTAGTCAAGATAAACCTTCTTTCTTTTTTGAATAGAACACTTGTACTTTTCCACAAAATTTATCAACCTTTGAAAATGCAGTAATGCGAAACCTGCCAGGTTAAAAAGTAAATTTTGTGGAAAAAGTAGGTACAAGTGTTTTATTCCCTTACTACTGTTATTAGATTATTACCTTATCTGCACGGGCATCTTCTTTTTTTTTCTACGAAGATACCCGGTCTTTTGGTAGGCTTACATGGGGACATATTGGTCCAACATGCAGAGGCCCTTTGAGAATTTTAATCTAATAGGAAATGGGACCCCCACTGCAGACAATCCACGCCCGCCTTATGTAGAAGAACGATAATGGACCACCTCTAATGGGAGTTAGAAATATGCTAGCTACAAAATGGGCTATTGGGTTGGGGGTTAGATGATCTGGGTGATTATAACTATGGATAAAGGCGGCGTCTGACATATCTGATTATCAAAATGTTGGCAGACGGTGACTCGCCAACTCACTAGATGGGCTCCTATACAATCACCATATGCATTATAAGCCAGTCGTTGCCGCGATTGTTACAATAATTAGCAGCGTTCGATTGAACACGCCAAAGTGACACGCGCTCATGATACATACTCGTACCCACACAAAACAACTTAGTCGCTATAATACAATGCAGTAGTTGTATTAGTGCTACTGAAAAATAAGTTTTTACACTTATTTTCACTAATATTTAAATATATTTTGGTTCCTCCTCGAACAATACTAGAAATATTTATAAAAATGAAAGGATAAGTTATATGAAAAAAATCAATTCGGACGTGTTGTGTCACCCCTATGATAGTTAAGGAGTGCACCCTAGTCAGGCTATAGCTATCTACAACGCTAACATTCGTCGAGTAAGGCTCAAATTCGATATATTGATTAAATGTGTTGCATAAATATACAAACAATAGCGCCTCATAAATACAAACAAAATAAAATTCCCTCAGTACACATTTTTTGCTGCACATACCACAAACTAACACGCTGACCGTACTTAAGCTCAGCGAGGACACAAAACACTGCTCAACAATACGACTTGACATCCTCATACCATGATAAAAATATTTGTGACTTTTGAGGACTATATACATCACAATATGCACCAATATTATTATGTACTTGCCAGACTGTATTATTATTAAGTAGAGGGTAAGTAATTTAAATATATTGATACCGAATGCTGCAAAAGAAAGTGAGAGTACGAACCTTAATACAGAGTATTGTCCAGTCGAACCCTTACCATTACATAGCCATACATACGTATACATTTGTTGACTACTGTTACTCATGTTAACTACGTAAGTAAAATAAATAGGAAAAAAAAATGTTTCTAGAAAAGGTCACGATATCCATTAAGGAAATCCCAGCCGCTGATACTATTCCTTGAAACAAAACTGTGGCCAGAACACCCACCCACAAATGCACCACCAAATACACAGTAACATATAAATAATTAAATATGTATGTGGAAACAAAAACAAATAGGATCACTCTGATTAATGTAGTATGAAATATTTTTATTCTCCAACTGAGTATAATTATAACTTCATGAAATGCATACTTATATTTTAACATAGTTATTTTAGAAGTAAACATTGGTCCGTAAATATCAACATGTTAAATCTGAGACTAATCACTCGACTCATTACTATTGAATAACATCCAATTATCACAACGAATTTTAACTGTATAAACTGATAATTACATTCATAGCCATTGAAACCAAGGAAAAGAAAATATGCTACACTAATTGCTGGGATTGTCAAATCATAGATGTGGGGTAGGTTTTTGTTTACCTTTTCCTCTTTTATACTCATTATTCTATTTTTTTTGCTTGTCGGCACATAACTCCTGTTCCTTCCAAAATAGGACCCAAGTTTAAAAAAATCCTTTTATACAATTTGGTCGAATTTGCGCACTTCTTCTTCACATAAAATTTTGCTATGTCAAATTTCACATTTTCTTTCGCGCAACTTTCTTAAAAAGGTGTACAAATTTTCTCATGCTTCTATTGATGTTGATTTTTATTTTAACTAAGAACTACTTTATTCTCTGGTAGGATAATACCGCGCCGTTTTTATCAATAGTAACATCTACGTAACTATTTATACGCTCATAGATAGTTGTTCAAAAGGGGAACAGGTTCTATTCAGCAGTATTTAGGTCTCGGAGTCAATGCAGTCCGGGACAAAACGTTTCTTTATTTCATTAGAATGCATTCACTGAGGTATCTATTGTGCAGTCTGACGCTCCACAGCCTCCTTTCTAAACAATTGAGTTTCATTGCGAAGAAAATGAAGTGTATTTTTATAATACATTTTCTAGACATACCTATTTCTTGGTCACTTTATTAAATTGGAACTGGAGTCAAAATTAATACTTTTTATATTACTCGGGACTTCACGCGAAATGATATTTACTTATTTGCCATTCCTGTCCAGCCACGTTTTAGTATAATTTCGCGTGAAGTTCCAAGTAGTAAGTATACGTTCGAGTATACACCACAAAAATGTAAAAATAACATGGAATTAAAGTTATTGGGAATAATTTAGAATGACATTGTTCCCAAAGCTTTCTATTCTTTCGCTAATTTCTTTTGGCCTAAATTTTAATGTACTCTCTAAGTGAAAAGTTCGTCAAAAAATTAGAAAGACATATTGTTTTAATGGGACTCAAATATTGTCGCTTTGAATCTTTAATCGAGTGAATTTTAAAAATGCTAAAAAGCCTGCATGAATCCAATTAATAAAAATCAGCAATGGATTTCCTAAATTATTTTTATGAAAATTCCTTCTTTTGGCGCGACCTCCTTGTAGGTGAGTTGTGCTGGTGTAAGCCTTGAAGATCTAGCAAGACTAAAACACCCCACCCCTCCAACAATTTAGGGTTTAAAGTACCTACGTAAAGTAATATTAAAATGAACTCATTGTTGTATATTGAATTGGTGGCTTTATCGCGAAAGATTCTTTAAGATAACCATTAGACTTCAAGGATTTTTTGATTAAGTATTTATTTAATGCATGTGACGAGATCGATTTTTCTGATAATTTGTTTGTAGTGGGTAACAATCAGCTGATAAATAACACGTACGTAGGTATTGCCAGTTCAAATAAAGCATTTCATTCATGTTTCTCAACTCTCAACCATTAATAAGCAAATAATTTTGAGAGATGAATGTACTTTGTACTTCTAACATATCAACATATGTATCTTATATGATTATTTAATTTTCTTAAAGGGACTAAAGTCAATTACTATAATTGTGTTAACCTAATACATTGTCCTTAAAGTGATAGGCAGTGATGTGATGAAAATAGGTTAGTATGTCATACAAAGGCTTCCGTGGAACAAAGGGATTAATTAACCAGGTGAAACTATAGGGAATTTCCATTGCGGTAGTAAAATAAACGAGGTTAGTAACTTATATCATCGGCTTATAGAAATCTCACTTGTACATACATACTGCCATGCCTTTATTTCCCAAATGGCATCACTTAATACAATTCTGGCATACAACTTTCGCTTTTTCTACTTTAAAAGTGTTTTGAGACATGCGACATTAAGAGCATTCTCAACCTAGGCTTTTTGCCCAAAAGGTGTTCGGTTCGACGAAAGAAAACTCGTAGCATAAAAGCTAACTAATATTGCAGACATAATCTCCTAAAGAACGCGAGCGTTTCATAGTGTCGCTCATACAGTGAAGAAAATCTTTTCCAGAACCAAACCATTACAAAAAGCTTCTCTATGGCACCATAAAAACTTGAATCGCTCTATCAGCACGTTGATTTCCATCTTAGAACACCGGATCTACAAGCGGAGCTTAAAAATGCGCTATATAGGGCTGTCAACGTGAGGGCTATGTTCTGTTTAAAGTCTTCGCCCTTATTCTACCCCTAATTTCTGGACGATCGCAAGCTATTGTGACAATAGCTTGTGATCAGGCGGGAGGAATTAATTTGGCGATTTTAATAAAAAAAACATATCCACAACGTGAACGTAGGAATTGTAGGTACTGGTAGAGCATTCCAGTTTCTACGATGCAACAAAGAAGATTTTTTGAATCGTTTGATTCTGAAGAAGATCTCTACTGTATGAGTGAGCTATTCCCTCGCGCTTTTCGGGAGACTGTTTCTATATTACTTGATTATCAAAATCATAGTAGATAATTATTATAGTATACAGGTATAGTATACAATATCTTAAGATTTTTCTCCCCTAATGACTGCCTCGGTGGCGCAGTGGTATTGTATACGACTGCCGCAACTGAGGTCCAGGGTTCGATTCCCGAGTCGCAAGAAATATTTGTGTGATCTACAAATGTTTGTTTCGGAGTTTATGTTCGTATGTATAATATGTATGTATTTAGAAATATATAAGTATGTTTATCAGTCGTCTAGATCCCATAACACAAGTTTATATCAGCTTACTTTGGGCTAGACGGCGCTGTGTTTTAACAAAAAGTGATCCGCAATATTTATTTGGAGTCTGAGATCCTCTTTTATTTGGCTACTAGGAGCTGCTGTCGTTTGGCTTTTAATGTTTAAGCATAGTTGGGAACGAGAGTGACTGCCACCTGAACTATCAACCCTACTCGTATAAGGCCCCTTACACCCATATTAGGATCTACTAAGAGTTCAGTGCAATATTCTATATGTCTATTTAGTTTTAAGTCAATATGCTAAAATAGTGGTGATTTTGAACATTCTTTAACGCGTCTTAAGTAGAATAATGTAAATTCGGGATCAATTTTTATTTAAATGATCAACGTTCGTTATCATTCGTTCATTTCATTCAATGAACGAAAGTGATTCGTTCGCGTATTGAATAATGAAGCGTTGAAGCAATTTTTGTGCCAGGATGAGCGTTCAAATACACGACTGAATTTAAATACATATTTATAACCCTTTGTTAAGGTCGTCGGAAGCCGTTTTGTGTGTAATGTTGGAGATTAATTGATAAATTTAATTTGGGGTATTTAGATGGCGTGTGAACGAGTGATAAAATTTTAATGTCCTTTGCTATAAAATGGAGTTTATATTTATTTATTTAACAGTTTATTTACAATGTGTAAATAAACTGTTTGCAATAAATGTACTTACATTTTATTTTTACACGGCGATATGAGAAAAAATAATACAATGGCACTGCTTATTTCCATGAAAAATCTATTTCAGCTGGCCGGCGGCGAAAGTAAGTAGAAACAATTATTTAAAAAAAGTAAACAGATTTAAAAGAAACAAATAGGTAAAAGTATTTATTTATTATATTTAGGTTTAGTTTTTACAGCACTTAATATTTTGATAAATTAATTCTAAACTTACTAAAAATAACTAAGAAACAAAGACCTAACATGCGTCATAAAATTTCTCCGCATCGCAGTCCTCACGTGGTAGCGTTCCCAGAAGGTTAGGTTATATAAAATCATTTTAGTATACTATAAACTAAACATCCTATTATTGAAACCTGATTAATGTTCGAAATGTAATCAAGCACAGTTTAACTGACGTGTTCGTTGAAAATAGAAATAGCTACGTCCGATTATATGCAAACATAATTTACATGTCCGACATTCTGCGACATTTTCCGCATTTCCATTTGCGGGCGTTTACGTGCATTGTAAGGTGAGTTAAGCCGTCGGCCTCTATTGCCAGTAACATAGTAGTCGTTAAGTCTAGTTAAAGGCTATTAATATTGTTCATTGATGGCAATGAGCTCACCACCTGTTACGTGGGACAAAAATGCACACGGTGAAATGTGGGCGTATATTATGCCTCTGCATGCTTCTTTGGGGATAAAGGCGTGACAATATGTATGTATTGATGGCACTCGGTGGAACTTGCTCCACTTATTAAATAACATCACTTGTACTGTTCTACAATATTTACTATTTCTAATCCTGACTGATTTCGCCTCACGACTTTCTTAAAGTTTACAAGGATCAAACTATTAAAATAAGTAGTAGTTACAAAATAAGTATTAAAGCAACCTTTGAGAATTCCGAGAGGCGAAACCGATAAGGTTTTTAAACTAAATATTGTGGAACATACAAGTGGTGTTTTTACTAGTTAAAGACTTTATGGGCAGCTTGACAAATATATATGTTTTTCTTATGTACGTGTGTCCTTTATTAGTCTGTCTGTGTTCGTTTCAACTGCAATTGGATCAGAAGCGTAGGTGGTGTAACCTCTGGTGTTGCAAACATTCAACGGATACGTAAATTTATACGACAAGGTACAATTTTAAAGATTTAAAACGAAATCTATCTAATTATACTAGTTGCAAAATGACGATTATCAATAGATAATTGTTATTTTATTTTTATAATCAAGTAAACTAAAATTGAGGGCTCGTAGACTTCCTTAACGCGCGTTTCCGTGCTTGAGAAGGCACGTCAAGCCATTGTTCCTGGTTGCCAGTAATGTCAAGCCAAGTTGAAGGCCGGCTTGAAAATTTTTAACCATATGTTACCACAACCGCAACCAACGTGGTATAAAAATTCATATGGTGAAATGTAGGCGTATGGTAGTCTCTGCCATTCCTTTGGGGACAAAGATGTGACTGATAAGTCCCAAGTAACATAATAAAAACACGCAGATTCCAAATAGTACATTATTGCAAAGGCCGGGAAATAGGCAATTGCCATTCCGGCCGAGGCATATATATTGCTTTTCTCAAAAGAATGCATGGAAATATCACAAAAATATTACATTTTATTAAATTTAAATTAGCCATATTGGACAATTACCTAATAGAAGAAGAAAATATTTTTGATTTTCCTTCAGTGAATTATTCGCAGCAAGATGGAAAATCTAAAAAAAAAATTGGTTATGTGACTGCCGCACTGAGCTCTAGGGTTCGATTCCCGGGTCAGAACAAATTTTTGTGTGATTCACAAATGTTTGTTTCGAAGTTTGAGTGTCTTCTAAGTATAATAAAGTATGTATTTAGAAATATTTAAGTATGAATATAAGTTGTCTAGATCCTATAACACAAGCTTATATATTAGGTTACTTCGAGCTAGACGGTGGTGTCTAAAAAAAATGACCCACAAATGTCCTACAATATTTATTTATTATTTATAGCCCGTTGACACAACTTTTATGTCCCAGAATTCACCACTCCCACACATAAAACAAGATAAATGCACTTATTTTCTTACTTACTTAAGTCACTCCTTGAACCGCGAAGGGGTAGGCAGAGGCATTCTATACACGCACATAAATAATGTGTCTCTCATAATTCGTTATAGTAATAAATAAAAAAAAAATACTGACTAGAATAAACAAGTGCGCCAGTCATTTCAAATTATCCGGTGAATGGGACCGATGGAACGAATGAAATGAACAGGATCGAATGGAATGGCAAGCTGGACGTATCTTTATGTGCTGCTATTATTTTGATTGGAGGTATGAACGTAAACTGGAAATCTTGTATAGGTTAAGGCCAAGTGATAAAGTCATTTTGTTTCATTAAAAAGAATTTGTTCGGGGTTCGCAGTTTGTCACGAAGCTGTGGGCTGTTTATAGTGCAACGAAGAATACCTTATTCAGTATTATTTCGTTTATTGACCGAGAGCTAGAGCTTAATTTGTGTTTGTGTGTATGTTATTCACTATAAGTCACATTTCTCAATTGATTTGCATGAATTTAAACGTATTCTTTACTAAAATAATTTTTGCATTAATTTTTCCATCAACATAAAATAAATATTATCTGAATAAACCAGTACGATTAGAATAATTTTATACAAATTTTGAATCTTTTGCAAAACGTACTATTTAATTCCAGAAATTTTATTATATTTTTTATTTTATAATATAAATAAAAAAAATACTGAAATGTCTCTACTACTCGTAATTGCTCTAAGAAATTCTCCAAAGAATATGGCAAAGGGTAATTTATCAGAATAAAATTCATAAATTGAAAATATAATGTGTCAGCTTTGAAGCTGACTTATTAATTATGTTTGGGACTGAAATTGAAGTCAAACATTTCCGTTAAGTTACACTCAGTTATGAAATAGTGTAACTCAGTAGGAATAAAATTCCCATTGGGTAACACGAGTGACACAATGCGACTTATTTTTCCCAATAAGTCTAGCCTAGGCAACGGAACAAGAATGACAAAGTAAGTCTAAAATTAAAGCACAACTAATAACATGACAATAAACATTATTTCAAAAAAATCTCTTCCATCCATCCATATGTAGATCGGAATCTTTTGGAATTATATTTAAAATTCAATAAATTGAAGCAACCTTCGCCTTAAGCCTGGACTCAGGTCTAAAACACGGACATTTTATTATTTCGGGCAGGCGGCCCGCTCTTTGTATCTAGAGAAAATAGATTTCACTAGTCCTGGATCGTTTAAGTTCATAGACAAGTTAGGTTTCAAACTGGAATCCGTTAGCTTTGTCTTATATTTATCATGTTAAAATGGGTAAGTATCTCAATTTTCTAGTTAAACCGCTCGTAACCCAAATAGCTCAGTTTTCTATAAACGATCACTGCGTTAAGCATCTTAATCTGCAAAGGATTCTGAGATGGGTAACCGTTTGTTATATTTCTATTTAGGAGCGTTTCCGTCCTACGAAAGAAACGCTAAGCCATTGGTCCTGACTGTCAGTAATATAATAGACATAAAGTCGAGTTGCAAGCCTTATAGGCGGCTTTTTGACAATTTTCAAACCGCCCTGTTCAATTCAACAAGGTAATAGTTTTACTTATTAGTTAGGACAAAATACAACTAGTGAATTGTGGGCCTGTAGTATGCCTCTGCTTATCCCTTCGGGCCAAACAGGCATGACTATAATACAAGTATATATGTCTATATTAAAAAAAATTGAGTAAGTCCCATTTATCATAAGATTAAAATTCTTCCAAAAGACCGGGTGTCTGTAAGAAAAAAAAAGATTCTTGAAGCAGAGAATAAATAATAATTTTGGGACAATCTTAGCCTAAATTAATCTAATGTAAGCTTTTGCTATAGGATCTAAATAACTGATTAGCAAACTTAAATATTTATAAATACATACATGTCATACATATTACCATCTCATCTGCCTCTGTGGCGCGGTGGGAGTGTATCCGACTGCTACGCAAGAGGTCGTGGGTTCGATTTCCACCCAGGATAAAACTTTATGTGATGAGCGCGATGGTTTATTCTGTGTCTGGGTGTTTTTATCTATACAATGTATATATTTAGAAATATATAAGGGTGTTTATCAGTTATCTGGTTCCCCTAACTCCAAACTAAGCAGACCTTGTACTATGGTAGTACAAGGTCTGCTTAGTTTGGAGTCAGATTGCGTTGTGTGAGTTGTCCCAACGATATTTATTATTTTATTGTTATTATTCTCTCATCTCAGCGGCGACATTGTATACACTACCACTAACGCCACAGAAGCAGTCATTTTAATAGACTTCAGTTATATTTGACTGTATCAATATGGTCCTCCCAGAAAATCATATTACACCCATCGCACCGTAAGCGGGTGAATCGATTACATAATCCGATCAAATGTCAGACAGCGATTCAATCTCGTGTGGCGTTTCTGGCGAGATGTTGAAATTGAAGCAACGTTTATGTGCCAACTTCGATTGATTTATTGACAGTTGAGTAATTACTTAGGCACTCTATAGTCTGTGAATTTTCCCATCTAAGTACATCTATACTTCTTTACTAAAGCTAAAGAGTTTGTTTGGTTGAACGCACTTATCTCAGGAACTACTGATTGCATTTAAAAAAATATTTTTCCGTTGGATAGCCCATTTATCGAGGAAGGCTATAGGTTATAATATCATCACGCTACTGCCCTATAGAGCGGAGTAAATATTATAAATCTCGACAAATCGGGCCAATTTTATACATTATTGTAGAACTTATAAACGACGAGATAAAATAGGTGTGACGGGAGATCGGAATATGTCACGGGTGAAGCCGTTGTGGTCACCTAGTCTTAATAATATTATAATTGTGAAAGTTTGTATGGATGTGTGTTACTCTTTCACGTAAAAACTACTGAACGGATTTTAATGAAACTTTACAACAATTTAGCTTATACATCAGAATAACACATAAGCTACTTTTAATCCCGGGAACAAGTTCCTGTGGGAAACAGGAAAACTTCTCGACGCGGGCGAAGCCGCGGGCGCCAACTAGTAAGTTATATAATATATTGGAGCGGAGCGAGTGGAGCTCCCACGCAGCTAAAATATGAAATATTACATATCTCAGTGACTAATTAGCCGTTTTTAAAAATTCTTTCACTTTATTAAAATTAATGTCAAGGCCCTAACGGAGCCGAATTTTTAAATTTAAGTTATGAGCAAAAATCTTATCGTCTATGGAAAAATCCACTGATGTTAAAAGCGCGCGTTTTTTTTTTATTGTTGGATTTTGTACTCTATTTGAATATATTTATCAGCCTTGCTCCAACATGCTGCAGTGCTCCAAAAAGCTGTTAATTTGGAATTACAAACAGACAATTCAATTTTATTTATTTGTATTTATAGTCTCTGAGGACACGACACGTTAACATGGTATATGCGGTTGCCACTCGAGAACCTTTCAACTCTATCGACCGTTAGTTCTCTACAAGCAATGTGTCCTGTTCATTTTTGGTTAGAATGGTTATCACCTATCGGAAAACGCAGTATGGAGAGGTCGCTCTCAGGATGAACACAGGTCTTACGAAATATTGCAGGCTTCTAATGGATGTGGGTGGTAAAAGAATAAACATTTTGGATATCTTTTAAGGAGGCTTTTGCCCAGTATAGAAATTTAATCAACTGAGATCATTGATTCCGCTTAAAATTTGAAGAGGGATTTTGAAATCAGATTGCAGTCGCTTCCAAAGACAAACGCGGCTCTATAATTGCTATAGTTGGACCTTGGTATTAAAAATGGACGAAGGGTAGACAGTAAACTGAGAGCAAATAGTTATTTTGACATATACTATGTAAAAATAACTAGCTTTGCCCTCCCCACCCGCATGATTCCCTCGAGATAGTCTTTGAAACTTAACTAAATGTTCTTTAGAAGGTAACATTTAAAAAAAAAGTAAATAAAAGCAGATGCTTACGACATAACTGTCATGTACTTAATTTGAGCCCAATCGATTCAGTGGCATAAGCAGTACTTTGCAAAAATCAATTAAACAGTTAGATAAGTAAATAAAAGCTAGCAAATTTATCAAAAAATACTATAAACCAACCATTTGTGTATAGAACATAGACAACAGAAACCAACACAAATATTCAAGTAGAAGGCCATACAATTCACACTACATAAACATTTTGATATGACGATAAAATACAAGGGTGTACGTGTTACATGCCCCGCCACAAAACACGATGACGTTCTGAATGGCAATTTGTACCGTTTAAACCGTTCGGGAAACTGCACACTACGAATTTAAATAACTATCTACCTTAACTTCATTACGTAGAGTTCAAGATAGTTTGATAAATATAAGCACTGACATTGCAGGGTACTTCAACAATGTTACGATTAACTGTTGCTTTGAAATTTATTCCATTGAATTAAGGTTCATTTTTGTATGTTGCCAGAAGTTCTTAGCTATGTTTTGGAATATACATCGGACATAGTGACAAAGTTGTGGTGTAACGTAGATACAAAGTTGCTGTTTGCATCGTAACTCTTTGTACGTCGTTGGATTATATTCATTTTATAAAGTTATGATTCTGGTAATGTATGCTGAGTTATATATACATTGAAATTTTATGTTCTATCAGATAATATAACCGTTAAGTCCTGCAAGACTACGATATTGTTCCTATATCTAAATTCAGTGAATGCAGTAGTATGTGCAGAGACTATGGTTTTCCACTCACTAATCCGATCCTGGCATACAATTTTCGCTTTTTCTACTTTCATAAGTGTTTTCATGGTTCAGGGAACTCTTGACCAGGCCTTTTTCCAAAAGGTGTTCGATTTGATTGACATAATATATATACGTCCGCCGAGATTTAACATTTTTTTTAACCTGTGGTATTCCCTTCGTTTGTCATGCCGGACTCGAACAGACTAAAACCACACGGTCTTTCCCTAACTGTCTATTGCCGGACGCCCCGGGTAACTTCTCAGAAAGATGTCCTAATGCTCCCGGCAGACTATGGCTACCACCGCGGCCTCACCTAAGGGTTTGGATGTTATACCACTTCTTTGGGGGTTGGTTCGGGTATTATGCCGCTTCTTGGAGCGTGAGGCATGCGTGAAATTTTCACATCATGCCACCATTTTGGGCCTGCTTCTGTAACGACGGCGAGCAGCCCACCCGCCGTTCTCAGGCCCCCGGTCATGGAGGCCGGTGGTCTTGGGCGAAGTCAAGTCTGCGGCGTTGTCGCTGTAGACTGCGGAACTCGGGTGGGAGAGTCCTCGTCCGTTCCCTCTTTCGCGAACATGACTTGCTCGCAGAAAGACGCAGCGGCGTCCCACTTGCTCCCGCTAAATACCATGCCTTACACTATGGTTCCCAACGAGAGAATGTCTACGTCCAGACTCGTCATGAGGTCTTTGCTCTGCTGCGCCCACACCAAGCACTACACCAATGTGTGGATTTCTGTCCTAACTGCGTTGTGCGCAGTGCTGGAACTCGACTGTGTGTGTGTATCTCCTGGTGTATCCACCACAGATACTTACCGGAGATTTACTACTAGATTTACTAGAGACCTTATTGAAGAGGTTGCCGTAGCTTCTCTCCAGCCACTCTGCTATGACCGGTCTGGCCACCCTGATTCCCCACCTTTATTGCTCAAGTCGCGCCTTCCATGTCTCTACAAGTTCCTGTCGGAGCTGGGACCGCTGAACCTCGATATCTCGGGGCGTTGACCTATGACCCCGCTCCCGCGCCTGTTTGCGCTATTTAAATAATGACGAAAGTATCATCGCTTCCAGTTCCGTCCCAGCAAGGAGACATGCCGCCTCGACGATGATGAGACACTTTCGCCACATAAATCATTTTAGTCAGTCTATTTTTATTCATGCTCTCTACGTGTACGAACCATCTAAGCATTCTTTTTCGTATTTCAGTCTATATCTTCTGTTATACTGCAATGTCTCCTTATCACGCTGTTCCTTTCTTTCTCCAACAACTTCACTCAGCTATACTTCGTAGATTTCTCATTTTTGTTTGACACACTTAATGATGATGATGTATATAGACAGTCGTGTTCCTATCTGCCGCACATATTTCTTGGGTTCGAATCCAGGGTCGGAACAAATATTTCATTAAGAGAATTGTTTCAAAGTTTGAGTATTTACTATACCTACATAATTGGCGTTTATCAGTTATCTATACTTTATAGCACAAGCTTATGTTAGCTTAATATTGGTATGTAATTTAGTTGAAGATACAGAGTTAGTAGACGATACAGTACATAATTCACATACACTAGTTGACGCACGCGGCTCAGTACGCCAGGTGAAGTTTTCCCATTCCAGTTTCTGGGATAAAAAGTAGTAGTATTATTCTGATGTGTAAGCTATATAATTGTAAAATTTCATTAAAAATCCAATCAGTAGAATTTGCATGAAGGAGTAACAAACAGAGTAATATAAGTAAGATATATAAAGTGTTAATAACCCTTCAGAAATTTTTACTATTGCTACGTAAATAAATTGTGAATCATCTTATCTGAAGTTTCAAACGATATTTCCTAAAATATAAGCATAATTACAACTTTACTAAATATGAAGACTAACTCTACATTGAGACTTAACTTTGAATTTTAACCAAAGCTCTGAAATGTTGCTTAGAATTAAATAGCTGCCCGTATTTCTACCACTAGCAACTTTGTTAACTTTATGAATACTACTACTTGTCCATCCTACGCTATCCTCCAAATTTTACGACGCAAAGTCACTGAGATTTGACTTAGTAATTTCAGTGTAAGCAAATTTTCAGTTTAAAATAAAATACTTGTTTCTAACTTCGCTAGATATGCTGCAAATTTTATTTCACATAACAAGGTGTTTTAAAAATTGTACATGTATTTCTAAAATCAAATTATGAAACCTTACAATTGTCTGTCTGAAAGAGAAAAATAAAAAAATAGTAAGGCCTTATTAAGGAAAAATATAAAGAAATAGTATATGTACTTAAGAGGTACTTGGCCAACTTCATAGTTCTAGATCAAAGGATAGGGGAATTAAGGGGAATTACCCTGCAAATTTGGATTTCCTCGAGAAAAATACTTTTGTGCGGAATAAACAACCGTATCTTATTTTTACTTTAACCTAAAAGTGTGATTTTATACTGTTTTAATGGACTGTACGCTTGAGTATATTGTTTAAATTACAACTCAATACCTTGACGCGTTCCCAAGATATAGGATATCAAGATAAACTAACAGCCGGACTCCTAAAGTCATCCTTAAGGGTTCTTTGTTTCCTTTTGTCACGAAACCTTAAAAATTGATTAAACTAACACATTTTGTTAGCAATAGAGCTTGATTTGTCAGTAGTTTACATAAATATTAAAGCTATGGACTTGAATTCCCACCGCGATTACACACGTCGATGGATTGACGAGTAATTTCCTATTCATTTGTGCAATCAGTTAATACAGTACTATCACGTAAAGTGTTTGTTTCTATTACACTAAAAATATTGGCTTAAAGTTGAAATGACACTACTGTTTCCAATCAAATCAACCTATCACAGTCTACTGCTGGATGTAGGTCTGTCCTAACTTTATTTGGGTGAGGGGGGGGAGGTTACTATAGAAATCGTAATAACAGGAAAAATGCCATGCGGGAACATTTGTATGTCACAATGTCACCGCGACATTCTCAACAATCAAGAACGTATCAAATATCATTAAAACCTTCACTAGTCATCAAATCGTATATTACAGTCCTACCAACTTATCTGTGAACTGAAAGAGGACGGCACCGTCGATTCAGTGTTGCTAATTAATATAAGGTGCCCAAAATTGAGTAAGTTTTCAAGAAGGAAATTTCACATTAGACTTAATCGTTTAATAAGAATTACAGTTTTTTATAAATTAAAAAAAATGATATCAATATAAAAATAATAAAATAAATAAAAAGATTTAGATTTGATAATTTACAGTTACGTAGGTTCGGTAACAGTTTAGTCTCTCAGCAATATACAATGACTTTATCTAAAAAGTAATCCATAAAGTGGAAATTCAGCAGATAAAAGGTTCCACGGGTTGTTACAACTTTTATTTAATGCGAGGTTAAGTAGGTACCTTGCAAGAGGTACCTGGATGTCTAGCATTTAGTTATGATCGTACCTAACCCCTAACACCAGATTTGACTAATTATAATTAGCAATGGTAGTGTAGTGTAATAAAAAAAACAAATTGCTTTATGATGATTTATTGGAAACCAGGTTTACAGTAATTATGATGTAAAGTTGAACCTGCATACACAACTTTATCCTGGTTGTTTTTTTTTATACCACTGAGGTGACAGACAAGCATACGGCCCACCTGATGGAAAGTGGTCACTGTAGCCTATGCACGTTTGCAAAACCAGAGGTGCAGCACTCGCGCTGCCGACCTTTAACAAACCTTCTAAGACCCCTTCTGAAGAACCCCATTCTGTAGACGTTCGGGAAAACCCAGGCAGGGAGCTCATTCCACAACCTAAGCGTACGCGAAATAAAGCCTCTATCGGACCTAACCGTATGTGAGCGCTCCGGACGCAAAGTGTGAGGGTGAGTACCCCGTCTATGGTGAGCGGTGCGATGATAGAAGGTAGCCGTAGGCATCATGTCAAACAATTCCTCAGAGCACAGACCGTTGTACAGACGATAGAACACACAAAAGGAGGCGAAGTCTCTCCTATCACGAAGGAGTTCAACACCGCCTGCTAGTAGAGGATCGTTGACAATTCTCATATCACGCCTTTCTACCGAGTCAAAAGGTCGAAGCTGGTATTCAAATGCACCAGCCCAAAGGTGACAGCAGTACTCCATGTGTGGCCGCACTTGCGACTTATAGAGGAGCAGTGTTTGCTGTAAATTGGACAAGATTTTGTCTACCCCAATCGGACACTTTTGCTCCTCGATTTCAGACACAAGTTGTTCACGACTTTCTTCCACTGCAGACCGGGGGATATTGGAGCGACCCGTGTAATAAGTGTCACCCGTACTATCATCTGCATAGCAATGAATGCCGTCAATGGACAGCATGTCATTGAAATGCAGTAAAAACAGGGTGGGTGACAACACTGAGCCGGCAATTGCTGGCCCTCGAAACGGCGTTTAGTTTGCGTTTCACTTCAGAGATGTTGTTGTCATTATTTGCTCGAGCCATGGTCCAAGCTCTGTATTCAGATTCCTTCATCAATTTGGTTTCTCTGCAAAGCCGATTAAACCACGGTCGCTTTTTGGCCCCTACGGGAATCCGGCGGTGAGGAATATAACATTCCATGCCCGCCAAGATCCCCTCAGCAACTGCTGCAGCGCAGGTGTTCACAATATCTGAAGTAAAGCAAAGCCGTTTCCACTGACGCAAAGAATTCTCGCAGTACATCCCACTCTCACATCATTACACTCTGCCGACTTATAGTGCTATTATATATATAGTGTTTTATAGATATAGTAGACTTATATAGTGGTTGTGAGGCCATACTCCGCTTATTTCCGTACCACTATCATCATTATCACTATCGTTTCAGTGTCACTTACCACTTCTATAATAAAAGGTTTAGATAAACCTTTTACTAAAAAGTTTTAGATACAAATCATGTTTTAGGTATTCTCCTTCTAACTTACAAACGTGTTTACAATGCTGTGCCCACTCATGAACTGTAATAGCATCAAAAGCTTCTCTAACTAGGCGGGGAACTTCAGCATTTCTGTGCTCAATACTTACATCAGCAACTTTTCTTTTCATTGTGCTCCATATGAGTTCAATGGGATTGAGATCACAGCCTATCTTATCTTTAGCCTAGCTTATCTTTTTTTAAGGAATTCGTATTTGGGACTTTAATTACACAAATACGGTGATAAAGAAAATTATCCATCACTATTATGGATGACTCTCGTAGATTAGGCACAAGTTTTTCAATAACCCACTTTTAAAAGTTGGCGCTATTCTTCTCGTCATGATAACTACCACTTTTTGTGTTTGATTTAAACATAACTAGTGAATTTGTAACAAATCCAGTATCTCCTCCCGCATGAACAATAATATATCTTTGCCCATTCGATACAGGCTCCAATAGTCAGTCTTCACGCTCTCCTTGCCAACATTGACCCGATGTATGCGAAGAGTGAATATAGGTCTCATCTAAATAAATTATTAGAACCTTCATAAAAACATTCCGATTGGATTGAGATTTTTTAAAACGAAATCCTACCTTGTGAAGCAGCTTTCGCAGACTCTCTCGCTGTCCTGTGTAATTTATTTTGTCTTTTAGACCTCTAGAAGCTTTTAACAGTAGGAACCTCTTTTTTAGCAGAATAAAATTCATGTACTCTATCGTATAACTCCCATGTCAAAAATCATCAACATGCACAAATCCACTTTTAAGTTTTCTCTCCGTGCCTGGTGATGCTTGCCTTGCCGGATTTCGTACCAGTTTTTCTGCTGCTTCCTTAACTGTTTTTGAAATTAGCCCTTGACTCACACCTGAGATAAAAGATAGTAAAATAAATGTTAATAGAATTTTGAAATCTGCCAGGTTAGTTTGCTCACTGACTTAGCAGGTTACATAATACATGTCAGCACATCAAGCTACCCCAATCTGTCAAATTTCTTTCATAGATTGTCAACTTTATGACAAAGGCATAAGATTCATATTCAATTGGAATTTTTTTGACAGTTTGGGGTAGGTTGATGTGATGGCGTCTGTACGTTACCGTTACGCTAACCTGCAGCAAGATTAGAAACGAATATTTCGAGGATTTAAATAATTAGTTATGTATCCGGTAATTTATAACAAGAAAGTTGACAACACTAACCTGTCGCTGCCGAAATTCGTTTGTTTATTTGATTAAATGAAATAATTGGAGACCCCGCCGAGCTTCTTCTTCAAAAAAGGTTTTAACCTTTAGAATAATGTTTCGAGCATCACTTCTAATAGCTTTCGGCATATTTAACTTTATAAATTCAGCAAAATCACGACAAAAAAACCAGAGAACCCGAATGTAGTATACACTGACAATCGAATGCCATTTCAACATGACGGCCGTAGTTCCAATTTTCGCCATTTGACATCTATGGAAGTTGGTAAGACCTAACAAAGAGCTATTACGTACCACAGATATTATCCACGGCTTGCAAAGGTTTTAAATTCGTTTTTACATGAGTTCGCTCTATTTTAAGCACTTCGCGGTTAGGATCAAAAGAACGCCTATCCGACGCGATGTTTGCGAATAATCTTAAGCACAGTTTGCGACACACAAATGTTCCCGCATGACAGTCCTCCTATAGGGATTTGTTTCGAGTGTCAGAAATGCAGTCGATCTGAATATTATTTAGAACATCTGCCATAATATTCACTTAATTTGATTGAAACGACACGTCGGTATCTCTTTCTCAGTTAAGGAAAATGAAGCACCTATTCTCGTTTAAGGAAACTCTTCGGGGAAATCGCGTGTAGGATTTGTTTCATATTTGTGTCTAATTTATTTAAGATTAGAAGGTGCGGGGAATTTATTGAATCACTAGCACTAAATGATTATAATAATTTAGGACCCTTCTGCGTCTTTCAGGATTAATATTAGTGATTTATGTATACAAATAATAGTCCGTCATCGAGAGAGTTTCATTAAAGACATGTAAATATATACAATAAGTTCCTAAAAATCTGTCTGTTTGTTTCTGTAAACTACAAAATTGATTATGTTGGGCCTTTCACTACTAAATAGCTTATGTTACAGTTTTGGAAAAATATATTATGATTCGACGCAAAAACACAGCGTGTACTAGTACTCCTCGCAAGCAATGTTCAATGTGCAATGTTCAATAAGTGGTTTCGACATAAAATAAAAAGTGTTGCCAATATTTTTTTATATCGACATTTGAAGAATAAAAATCATTTTAATTTATTTTTAATCATCTACGCAGAAACTACTACCAAATTCTGTACTTCTATGCCGTAAATGAATAAATAAGTACCGTCACAAATGAATATTTTAAAACTTAATTTCAAGTCACTATATCTAAATAAGCTCCCTGGTCTGGCTTGTCATTTTCAATTACGATACGCCCAAGGCTACTTGTTTGTCATTCAGGCCTTTTTTTGACCCACGTAAAAAGTGGTGAACTCATTGCCGTGTTGAAATAGACAGGCGCAGATTGTGGCGATTTTCCCTTGAAATTTTCAAACCGCACATAAAACCTTCAACTTGACTTAACCTCTGCCATATACTGGCAACCGGGATCAACGGCTATACATGCCTTTCGAAGTACGGAAACGCTCGTGAACGGAAATGACAGAAAGCGGTTGTTACTGATATTTGATGCTTGTTATTGATATCTGATGAAATATTCATCTTTCCATTGCTGTTAAGCAGGTTAAATTCCTATCTAAAATTTGTGATGTGAAAGTGGATGACTCAAAAAGCGAATCTACGAGTACTATACATACTATTCGTTTATCCTATAAAAGATAACAACTGTCCTCGAGGGCTTATTATTATTATTAATTTCATATTGAGATTATTACTATGGCCACTTCTGAGCTTCTTTTCGAATTAAATTTGAAAATTCTTCTAATATCTGGTATTGAAGAAGTTTCTATACCATATACCTAATTTGTTTCAATAATCTGCCAGATTTACATTTTTTTAAGAAATAACACTGCTCTTCGCGCCAGTAAAATGTAATGTTATCTCTTAGCAGAATAGTATAGAATTATTCTAACACAAAACGAATGAGAACAGTAGTTACCTATCGTGAATAGTAGTACCAACATGTTAGAGGCGGAAATGAACTCATCTTAACATGTCTCTTCGTACCGTTAAAACATTTTTAGGTCCGTATTCCAGTACGTTTCTCAATTCTCAATCAACGCTTGAGGCTAGATTTTGCCTTATAAAATCTACTCTCAAGCGTCGATTGAGTATTGAGAAACGTTCTCGAATACGTCCCTTAAATAGGTATTGAGAGCCTTTTTGAATTTTTATTTAAACTTTCGCGTTTGTCATTCATATTTATGATATTTCGGGTCTTATTTGCGACGTATATTATTAGGTACAACCTACCTTATACTTCCCAACGTTTCGACCGGATTGCACCAGCCGTGGTCACGGAATAAGACCCAAAATATCATAAATATGAATTTGAATAATCAGATAATCGGATAATTGCCATTCCACCAAAAATATTAGACATCTTTTTATACGAAGACGTATTTTGGGGTACCGTGGGGATTACCGATCAACTTATCATTTCTTGTTCCTTTCTTCCATAAAGCATAAGTTTATGTGATGTACGGGACTTGGCGTTAGCAAGCGAAGACTGAATTTTTATTTGCCCCCACTCTCTGAATACAGAGTGTGTTACAAGTTAAGGGTACGTGATGTTACATTTGTTTTGATTTAAAGGCTGATATCTACAATTTCGGAATAACTTTAAAAGGGTTTATGAATATGTTCTGAAACTTTGTTTGTAACTGGATTTTTATGCTTACAGCTTGTTAATATCGTTGAGTAGAGGATAGAGTTCAAGTATATAACTTTTATTACTTTGAGTTACGTAAATATCATAAATTAAATAAAGTTCTATTTCAAGCCCTTTTTGTTTAGGTGAAATAGGGAGCCCTGTGGCTATCCTTCCGAGGACTCACCCGGGACTCCTGGCCATAGACAGATAGAAGGGAAACGTGTGGTTTTAGTCGGTAGGAGTCCGGCATAGCATCCATGAGGAGGAATAGGTCTGATATTTTATAAAATAATTGTTATTGAGTTGATATTTTAGGTTGATAGTACTCGAATACCCAGACCTGCATGTATGAAGCGATTAATGAATCTGCAGGCAGCGAAAGACGTATGTCTGGTTTGCGAAACTTGGCGATCTGTCCTCTAAGGTCCGTATTCCAGAAATTAACTCAATACTAAATCGACGTTTAAGAGTAGATTTTATAAGGCAATATCTAGCCTCAAGCGTAGATTGAGTATTGAGAAACGTTCTGGAATACGGACCTAAGACTATCTGTCTTTTAGGGATACAGGAGCCTTACGTTTAGCTGGTGACTAAGACTCATTTACTTTGACATAGAATTATTCTAAATAAACAAATAAAATGAAATGACCACACTTAAATTACAACCAAAAGACGTATAAAATAATCGCATGTGTGTGTCCGAAAATAAATTCTCTTTATTAGAAGGATCCTAATAAAGCCTCTCGTAGCCAAAAATAGTGGTTACCCGCTACGGCCTCAAGGGACCCGGCGGTAATAGAATCCGACCCGCACGCATTTAAGGGTTAACAATGTCCTCCTTATACGTTGAATATATATTTTGATTTGTAAATTGTTGTCGCTTTCAATATGTTATGACTAGCTGAACTCTGAAGCTTTGTCCGTGACATACATGGAACCACCGTGGTGTTCAGTTAAGCTCGTCTTTTATCAAGTCTACAAGAATGTATAATAATTCGAAGCGCTCATGGCCCCGCGGACTGAGTGTTCTGTAAACGATCACGCAACTTTCACTATGGCTGGTCCTCGGATGGGTTACCACTTTGTGGCATTTACATTTGCGAGCGTTGCCGTGCTTCGGAAGGCACGTTAAGCCGTTGGTCCCGGTTGTCAGTAAATAGCAGTCGTTAAGCCTGGTTGAATGCCTTATGGGCGGCATAAAAAATTTCAACAGCAGGTAGCCACAACCTGCGTCTGTCTATTTTAACACGGCAATGGGCTCACCACCTATTACGTGGGACAGAAATCCACACAGTGAAAAGTGGGCATATAATATGCCTCTGCCACCCCTTCGGGGATAAGGCGTGATGGATATTTATTTAACATATTGCTTCGAAAATCTACGTAAATCGCCAGATTTGTTGACATTTATGATAACTGTGCCGCTCTCCTGAGTAATTGCTGTTGCTGATGATAATATATAGCCTGCAGCTTTCGTCGATAAATAGACTATCCAGTACAAAAAGAACTCTTCAATTCGAACCATCAAATTTTTTTATAAAGTGGAAGTAGACAATTCCATTCGAGACGGGGATTGAATCCGTGACCTTTCTCTAACCAGGGCAATGTTCTAGCCACCTGAACTACCCGAACCGTATCGAACCAAGTTGAAATTCTCCACTATATTTTAAACATCATTTTAAGAGTATGACCAGAGCCATCTATCGAGCTATTGAATAACTCGATACCAATGAACAGTGTTACAACCATTTTCAAACAACTTTCGACTTGCTTACATTCACTTTCATTCCTTTGTTTTTTAAATAATCATGCATAACGTTGACCATCAACTGCAACTCCTCCGCCGATGATGCTAGTATTAGCTGATGATCAATCAGCGTATAGGAGGCATTTGACGGTCACGCCATCCATTTTTAAACCATACGTACTCTCTTGCAGTTCTTTCAAGCAACTGTCCATGTATAGATTAAACAGTAACGGTGACGCTACACAACCCTGTCTCACACCTTTTTCATTGTGAAAAAAATCTGTGCAAGCTTAGTTGAACCTGACACAAGCACTGGAGCCCTCATAGAGAGATTTCAATGCTCGTATCAAATGGCTGTTTACTCCATACCTGACCAGTATTGACCACAGTTCATTCCTCACCACTCTATCATATGCCTTTTCCAAGTCTACAAATATGCAATAGACCTTTTGACTTTTCGCCAAAACTTTTTCAGCTACGCATCGTAAGGAAAAGACCTGATCCGTGCATCCCCTTCCTTTCATAAATCCTGCTTGTACATCCCAGTTTCATCCTGTTTCCTTCAGTTTCATTCATCACTCTTTTTCTCAAAACTTTTGCATACAATTTGCCGACGATGCTGAGCAAGCTTATGCCGCGGTAGTTTTTGCACACTTGCTGTGACCCTTTTCCTTTATAAAGCGGCACGATGACAGCCTTACACTTCTTTTAGACGTTTCTGTCATACTTTTTAATGGAATAAAACATAGGTGATATAAGACCCGTAATGTTAGGTTTATAAGTATCTGTACTAAAATATTGTTAAGTTGAAGAGTTTGATGGTTTGTGGTGCTGTGGATTGGCTTATGAATAACTCCAAACCAGCTCGATAGATGGCTCTGGTCATACTCTTAAAATGACGTTTAAAATATGGTGGAGAATTTCAACTTAGTTTGATACTGTTCGGGTAGTTCATTGCCCTGGTTAGGCAAAGGCGTGACCTTCCCCGTTCAATCCCCGTGTTTAATCGAATTACCTTTTTCTCCTTTATTAAAAAAAAATGAGAAATTTAGCAAAAAATGTATGCTTTAAAAAATATTCATAGATTGAGTGGAGTCCATGTACGTCAATCAAATCCAAGACCTTTAAAAGGCCAAGTCAAGAGAGTACCCTTAACCGGCGAGCGTGTATGAAAACACTTATGAAAGTAGAAGAAGCGAAAGTGGTATGTCAGGATCGTAGCAAGTGGAAAACCATAGCCTCTGCCTACCCCGATAGGAAACAGGCGTGATAATATGGATGTATGTCTAAAAGAACGAAAATTCACCCAGTTGCATCGGGATTCGCATAGTAAACTTCTCTTTTTGTTACTTGTAAACTACTAATATTATATCACTTGATTTGCCAAATGCACTCTCAAAGTATGTGATAAGCAGTTTGATCTTATTTGGCATTAGCTATTAAATACAGGAAGCAAACTAAATACGTATAGTAAGAAATTGAGTTACACGATGATCCATCTCCAGCCAGGACATTCTCAGGCGCTCACGAACGGCTGGGAAACACCTTTAGCGGTGGTGGTCTTGTCGGAAGTGTTCCAACGTAGCTGCCATTGGTTACCTACTACCTTTCTTACATTCCTTCAGAAGTTTAATTCGTCATACTCCGTTGCATACACTCTGTTCTGTTTCTACTAAACCTTTTTGAACCTGTGGAAATCCCTACGGATGTTACGCTGGACACGAACCGATAAATTGAAATTATTTATTTCAATAACTAAGTATTACATATAATATCTTCGTTGCTGAGATCTAATTTTAAGTAAATATATACTTGTGCCAGGAGATCACGCTCTTGACTTCTGTAAGTGTATTGACATTTAATATGTACTTTTTATAACTATATATATATATACTATATTAAATACTATAAATATATATACGTATCGTATATATAACTTAATTCAACTATTTATATCTAAAATGTATGTGTGTGTGTGTGAAGGTGTGTGTGTGTGTGTGTATGTGTGTGTGGTGTGAGTTTGTGAGTTTTGAATTTAAGAAAGACAAAAGTCATATCTGTTCGCGCCTGGCGTCTCGAGTAACTTCTCGGAACGTTTTCTCATGGTTTCCGACTGACTTTCGCTACCACTGCGGCCTCGCCTATTGCTTGGGTGTTATTCCGCTCATTTGGAAGTTCGTTCGTGTGTTATTACGCATCTTGACGCGTGAGGCTTGCGAGAAATTCCAGCATGCCAGATTTCATTAGTAGCTACTTTAACGATCTTTCACGAATTTTCAGTTTCATTTCATACAGATTTTTCACTGCGTTAAATATTTTAGCTATGGGTGGCAGGGTGGTCATGGATTGGTGACCGCTGTGGCATTTCCGTTTGTGAGCATTTTCGTGCTTCGGAAGGTACGGTAAGCCGTTCGTCCTGGTTGCCAGTAACATGGTAGTCGTTAAGTCATGTTAAAAGCCTTATGGATGTCTTAAAAATTTCAACAGCAGATTCGCCACCTATTTCGTGGGACAGGAATGCAGCACGCGGTGAAAAGTGGGCGTATATAATAATTCTGCCACCCCTTGGAGGATAATGGTGTGATTGATAATACATATTGTTTTAATAACTTTACTTTCCAATATTAACACAAATAATTTATTATACCAACTAAGAGATAAATTAAGTATACCTCGTGTAATACAGTAATAAATCTATTCGTTGTTTAAACGCAATACACACGGAAACGATGATATACGGACTAATATAAGGATGCATGTCTACTAGAGTGTAACTAATAATATTCATCAAACATACGATAGAATACCATATGTTTGAAAAATACCATAGAATAGATAGACGTAAACGAACCGTTATAAATCTAAAAAAGAAACTTAAATTGTAATTTTAAAGTGGTAAAATTATTCAGTCTCGAACTGGAATTGAACCAGCGAGCGTCGTCTGGTGCGTTAAACCAGAAGACGCTGGTTCAAGCTAGCTCGAGACTCTATTTTTTTTACACTTACAATTACAATTTTGAAAAAGTTTGTTTAATTGCTTTTCGAAACTTAAATTACTTGTGTATATTTTTCATATTTTTAAACAGTTTTGTTTTTCGTAACTATCAGATACAGACCGATAATTTCAATAAGACATCACTTTTGATTTCTTAATATCCGTCAGTCGTTATTTTATATTATTTTTTATTTTATAAATAGTTTATTAATTTTTTTTAATATACCTACAATTTGCATGTTGTTTCAGTTTTGTTAAAGTATAGATTTTATATTCCAACATAAATTAAGATATTTACTTCGATCTAGTTTTCCTACTAAATTCTCCAACTAGTAGAAGCTCGAGGACCTTATGTCTTGGTGCTGCTAGTACCAAGAAAATCATGAAGTGTCCAGTAGGAGCATCAAGAGATTACAAAAATAAAAATGCTCGTTCCTCCAGGTGAATGCAGCTGTAGTTTAGTCGTAACGTATCATTTCAGCCTTGATGAGTTATTAGAGCTATAGCGAGTGTGTCATGTTTTTTTTCGTGTCGAAATCCTCGTGGATGCTATGCCGGACTCCTACCGACTAAAACCACACGTAGCCCTTCCATCTGTCTATAGCCGTGAGTCCCTTGTGAGCCCTCACAAGGATAGCCCCAGGGCTCCCAACGGATCTAGTGTGTCAGGTACCTTAAGTTGTAAGGCGTCCTATTATCAGAGTGTTTCTCGAACATACGCTCGAAATAATTAAACTCGTCATGTGTTGTACCGGGAAGGGTTTCGTGTTTGTGACATGTGAACATTAGGACTGAGCCACGGTAGAGCTTTGTGGTAGTTTTAAGAAAATGTTGAAAATACCCTGGAAATCTTAGCATGAACTTAAATAAAGAGAGAGCGTGTATTTATTTAAATGTGAGACTTGTAGAGTAAAATGATTCTCAGATATTTATAGAAAAACATAAAGTGCCTTGAGAGACGGAACGTAAGGCATATTTTTTTATAAAATATAGCAAAGTTCAGTAGTCGTGATACTACAAAGAAGAAATAAATTTCTGAACGAACCTCATTCTAGAAGCAACAGGAGTACATCACGATTTTCCTGCATTCGATAAACATCAACCTTTTTTTTTTACTTGGTAGTATTACAAATCTACTCTATAAGGAGTCGATATGACGATTTTTACATCACGATCAGCCCTTTATTTTCACTAACTGTTAGGTTATAGGTTAAACCAATTTGCAAGAATTAAATACGACTGATGAAGTATGAACGAACAATTACTTTAACCTCTATCAACCCCTTCAGTAAAAGTACACAGAAATCCCTATGGAGAAGGAGTTTCGAAAATTCCTTATTCACTGGATCCGTTTTCGATTAATGGCAGTATGTCGTATGCAACGGAGTGATATAAAATACGGGTTGCACTCCGGGAGTGACCACTTTGTGGCATTTATATTTGCGAGCGTTTCCGTGCTTCGGAAGGCACGTTAAGCCGTTGGTCCCGGTTGCCAGTAACATGGCAGTCGTTAAGCCAGTTGAAAGCCTTATGTAAAATGGGCGGCTTGAAAAATTTCAACAGCAGGTCGCCACAACCTGCACCTGTCCATTTCAACACGGTAATGGGCTCACCACCTGTTACATGGGACAAAAAGCAAAGCATACGGTGAAACGTGGACGTATTGTACGCCTCTGCCTACCCCTTCGGGGATAAAGGCGTGAAAGTATGTTGTTGTTATGTTATCCACTCCGGGAGTGCCGACAGAAGTGAAAACTAAATTTATTAATAATTTATTTATCTAGACGCGTTCGCGGTCTGCTATATGTACATGCATATATGCACACACTATAGCTGCGTCTCGTAACGGTGTCGCGAGTCTAGACACTTTATCTCGTCTATAAATATGCGTACTTCGCTAAAAGAACTTTTTACTTCAAAAACTTTATAAATGTTCTACATATGACAAATTTTAATAAAATTTGTTCAGTATTTTAAGTTATGTGTTAATAAATAAGAAAGTCAAACATTGGTGGCTTAAATTTTCTTACCAGTAGAAACACAACCTAACCACGGTTATCTCACAAGATGTACCTAAGTGCATGACATCTGTGCAGAGTCGAGTTACAGCAATGCTAACATTAATCTAAGTCCTGCATACTTCGTGTTTATTCAGATAGCTAATGAAAGATTCTCAGTAGAAATTATATAATATATATTTCGTAATTTAACTATTTAATTTTAAGTCACTATGAATATAATAAACTTTATTGCATATATACAAAATTCATGTAAAGAGATTCCAGTTTTGTAGAAGTAACTAATCACTAAAAATCAATCTCTTACTGGCAAGTTTTCTTCCAGGCAACCTTTCTTACAGACAACTAGTCTTTTTTAATATATTAATAATGGACCTGTTACAATCTCAGCACCCGAATGATAAAAATAAAATAAGAGAATTTTTTGTGCTGACTGTTTTCTTTGTGTTTGTCTTCTCAATTTTTTTTATGTGAAAGTTCTTCCTTATTTTTTTTTTTTTGGATACTGACCTAATAACTTTTTTGACCGACTATGATCTTAGAACCATGTAGAGGAAAGAAAGATACAGATGAATACATCGAAAAATTAAAAACTGTTATTTAATTAGTACAATTAATATGAACAAAGTAATAAACACAGAAAAGAGCTTCCTCAATATTGCAAATGACGTTTTTAAAAAGTTGTATTTTACTACTGGACACAGTATGAACTGTTTTTCATATCCCATGCTGCCATAATAGTTATAGTTATCTCGTTTCCGTGTGACTCAGTCACCGTCTGACAGAGTTCTGGAGGCCGACCCTACTATTGCCAAGCCGTAGAATAGAACCAGAATTGCTGTATTTAGCTGTCAAAATGTTAGTAGACTATCAAAAATGTCACCGACTAGCGGCCACTGGCGCGGTACGTGTTAGTAGAATTCTATCGGCCGACCGATAGAAGTCTATTGGAGTATATATATATATATATATATATATAAATATATATATATATATATATTGTATTAGCAGACTATGAAAAACTGTCAAAATTGTACGGGTGGCTTTCTGTTGAGTGACGAATTCGACACGATTGAAATAGCAGACTCGGCCTTTAGATTCGACTCTCGTCACAAAATTTAGAGTGCTGGAAAAATGTTACAGTTGCTGTTTACTGCTACAGCTTAACTGCTGCAAACGTCTTTAAGCTAACGTGATAATTATGTATATAGATCATTATGTGGACGGTGTGCTTGTCTTCCTGTCTGTACTTTGGTGGTATAAAAATTATTTTATTTATTTATTCATCATTTACGCCTTTAACCCAGACGAGTGTGCAGAGAGGGATATACATATTTGACCATAAGCAATTTTGTCCCACGTTACAGGTGGTGAGCCCATTGCCATGTTGATATGGACAAGCGGAGGGTGTGGCGACCTGCTGTTGAAAATTTTCAAGTCGCTCGTAAAGCCTTCAAATGGGCTTAACGTCTACCAAGTTACTGGCAAACGGGACCAACGGCTTGATCTGATGCACGGAAACGCTCGTAAATTTAAATGCCACAAAGTGGTCACCCATCAGAGGACCAGCCATAACGAAAATTGCTTACTACAGTGATTGTTTACAGAACACTGTCTTCACCGGGCCAAGAGCGCTTCTAAATAATAATAAAAAAAAAATGGTATAAATATTGAGCAATCCCTTGTACTATAGGTAAGTGCACGAGGTAAAATACGATTAGTACCTATACAGAATAGCTTGGAAATAGTTTGAGGTCGGTAATTAATTTAAATTCAAATTCTTTATTATCTGGAAGAGAGATATATATATATATATATATATATATATATATATATATATATATATATATATATATATCTCCGAAGCCCTAAGCAGAGATGATGACGAATGTTATGCGCCCACATTTTACCGTATTCATTTATGTTCCACGTAACAGGTGGGTGAACCCATTGCCGTGTTGAAATAAACAAGTGTGAAATGTGGCTACCGCTGTTCCATAATTTTTCAAGCCATATGGCCTGCTACTTGGTGTATCGACTGCCATAGTACTGGCAACCAGAACCAATGGCTTAACGTACCTTATGTAATACAGCTAAAGTTAGAGTGTAGCTCATGTACATTACATTAGTTTTTATTTCACTTCAATACATGTTTCCGAAGTTATAAAGACGAGAAGTTTTAGTCCTTTTTTGAATTTCCGGGATTATGCGCGCCCATTATGACGTCACAGCCTCGCAAAAACTGCGGCGTTCAATGAGCAGGGCTGTGACGTATGCAGTCACCCGCGTTATATGCACTTTGATCATAAATATTTCAGCCAGTTTTTGAAATATATAAAAAGCAAAAACACCGTTTTCAAAGTAAAAACGTTTGTCAGACCCATTGTGCAAATTCATTTAAAATATGACAAGTAATTAACAGCTGAAAGTACCTAATTACATTCAGTTTAACTTAGGGTAGACGCTTAGACTTAATTTCGATGTAAATGAATGTATACTGCCTGTAGTTAGTAAAGTTTTAAACTATTAGCACTATCGTATCACTACCAAAGCAATTCCAAGTCCAACTTTTATAACAAGCTATTAACAGTGTCATAAAAGTTGAGCCACATCAAAAATAATAGCGCTTTCTAAAACCCGGACTGGAAGTAAAATTCTAGCGTTAAAAATAAAATGATACAGCTAGCTATAAAGTTGGAATTTGTAATATTGATTTGATGGTTTTATACAACAGTGGCACAACGGGTGCATAGAATACAATAAGGAGGATCTTTTGATAAGGGGGAGCTGTTTAACCGATTAATCTATCGAGGATAATCTAGATTCATCTAGGGGATGAAAAGTAGAAGCGTGCACGTCGCCATCCCTGCCAGCTTCGGCTGCAATTCTACTCCAACACGATTGCCACCAGGGCGAATACTGCTAGGGCGTGCCCCCGAGGCGACGCGCACCAGTTCGTCCCCGCTGGTGCGAAGGATGTAGTGCAGGGTAGCTGCGTGGAATGTTAGGGGAGGAATGACAGATATGATGAATGAGTTGATGGATGTTATGAATGAGAGTAAGTTAGATGCAGTGTGCTTGACAGAGACCAAGCGCAAGGGCAGCGAAGACTTGGAGCTCCCGGTTGGGATGCTCGCGCTTTGGTCTGGAGTACCAGAGAGCGAGCATGGCAGTCGGGGGGTTGGAATTTTGCTGTCCTCGCGATTGGCCTCCGGTATGTATGAGTACAAACTGGTAGGTCCTAGAATCCTCTGGATCCGTGTAAAACTTAGTTTGACGAAGATTTTCCTGGTAGCTGCTTACGCGCCAGTATCTTAGTCGAACGCGAGTGAGCTAGAGGATTTCTGGGAGACTATGAGAGATGCTCTAAATGTGATAGAAGGAAATGAAAGACTTATAGTATGTGGAGACTTGAATGGATGGGTGGGTACTGCTCGCGATGGTTTTGAGTCGGTACTCGGGAAGTATGGGGATAAAAGGGTGAACGACGCTGGCAAGCTAATACTGGCATTTTGTAAGGAAAAGGATTTGTTTTTGGCGAACACAATGCTCAACCACAAACAAATTCATATGTTTACGAGGAGATGTAAGTCAAAGAGAAGCATGATAGATCTATTCTTAATGGATAGTCAGCTCCGTAAACAGGTGATGGACACAAGGGTTTATCGAGGCGCTGAGCTGGGATCAGACCACTACCTAGTCATAACTAGGATTAGGGGTCTGTTCGCGGGTTGGCGTCATCGTACCGAGTGTCCTGAGCTTGAGCCGACTTATAGCATCAAAAGCTGGAAGCTGCAGGATGCATCCATTAGGGATAAATATAATGAAAGGGTAGCCGAAAAGCTTGGCGACGTCAATGTAAGCAGTGAGAATGTGGAAAGTGTATGGCAGAACCTTAGGGATAGTATGATAAATGCCGCTGTGGAAGTGTGTGGAGAAACGAAAAGAGGCAGTAGTAATAAGCGTGATGCATGGTGGAATGAGGAAGTGAAAGAAGCAGTTCGAATGAAGAAGAAAGCATACTACTTAGCCTCGCGAAATGATTTTAATATAAAAGAGAGATACAAGCTGCAGAAAGTTAACACGAAGGCACTGATAGAAGAAGCTCGTGAAAGGTGCAGAATGAAAGCGGATGAAAGGTTGTCGTCCAATTTCCGGGATAATGCCAAGCTCTTCTGGAAAGAGGTAGGCGAGACCCGGAGTTGTTCGGCAATCTGCAGTATGAATAAAGTGCTTAGTGTTAACAATGACATCCTAACAGACCAAACTGACGTCCTGCAGAGATGGAGTGAATATTATGGAAAGATGTATGCAAGAAAAGACAGAGATGCCAAATCGGGAAGTGGAGCTCACTTCGATGCTCCGGATCCCGATGTCATTGAAGTCATTAGTATGAAAGAAATAGAACAAGCGATAAGAAGTATGAAATGTGGTAAGGCTGCGGGAAAAGACAGAGTTACTGCTGAGATGATCAAGTAGTCGCGTGTCTGGGACACACTATGTCTGTTATTCAACTTGTGCTCGCGGACGGGTGAGGTCCCGGATGACTGGCGAGTAGCAGTTGTAGTACCTATTTACAAAGGGAAAGGCTCGCGCCTAAACTGCTCCAGCTACAGGGCGATCAGCTTGGTCAGCTTAGCTAGTAAGGTGTATGCAAAGGTTATAACGGCACGAATACAAGAAAAGTCTGAAAGGTATTTATGGGAGGCTCAATGCGGATTCCAACGTGGAAGAGGTTGCATGGATCAAGTGTTTTCTCTCCGCATGATCGCGGAAAAGTTTCTGGTTGTTAGCTAGAAGGTTTTCTGCGCTTTTGTGGATCTAGAGAAAGCATTTGATAACGTTGTGAGAGAAACGCTGTGGGACTTGCTGCCCGGATATGGTGTGGACGGCTCGCTACTGCGGGCAATACAGTCGCTTTATAGGGACTGTGAGGCTTGCGTGCGAGTAGGGGGGGATGTGTCACCTCTTTTTGATGTCTGTACAGGCGTCAAACAGGGATGTGTTATGTCCGCCTGGCTGTTCATAGTGTATCTGGACAGTTGCCTGCAGAAGTTGAAAGATTTTAATATGGGTGTGATGTACGCTGATGATGCGGTGCTCATGGCCTCATCAGAAGCCGACCTTCCGGCATTAGTCACTAATATGAAAGAGGAGTGTGAAAGTAAGGGTCTTCGTTTGAATGTAAGTAAAACTAAGGTTCTAGTATTTGAAAGAGGTGACGTAAGAACTAAATGCGAGATTAGGGTAAACCAGGAACGTCTAGAGCAAGTGAATGAAATTGTGTATTTAGGAAGTATGTTTAGCGCGGAGGGAAGATGTGATTCGGATGTAGAACGGCGAGTAGCTGCCGGAAACAAAGTTAACTGTGTTTTGTCCCAGTTAGTAAAGCGACAAAGCATCGTAAAGGAAGCACGCATGGCGATTCATAACGCAGTGCTAGTGCCAACTTTGCTTTACGGTAGTGAAACCTGGGTATGTCAGCAGATGCATGAAAGTAAATTGAATGCTGTGGAGATGCGATCACTTCGAAAATTGTGCGGCGTTACCTTGGCCGACCGAATACGTAACTAAGTGATACGCAATATGGCAGGTTTGAATGAAAGTGTCAGCGTTAAGCTGGAAAAGGGCGTGCTCCGTTAGTTTGGACACGTCCAACGAATGAGTGAGGAACGATTGACGAAGAAAATATATTGTTCAAAAGTAGAGGGTAGAAGAAGTCAGGGTAGGCCGAGACTTACATATGAAGACCACGTGAGCAAATTGCTCAAAAACGGAAAGGTCAAAAGCACTCGGCTACCCAGACGTGCGTATATGAAGCGATTGATGAATCTCGAAGAAGCGAAAGAAGTATGTATGGATCGCGAAGCCTGGCGATTTGTCATCTCTAACTACCCCGTCAGTTTAGTTTGGATAATCTAAATAGACGATTTTTTCCACCTCTTACGTTTTGAGGCGACGTAGGTGCCATCTACCGGCACTTAGTTAAATTAAACGGTACCTACGAAAGAATATAATTGGAAATCTGTTTCTGGGTTTTCCCGAACGTCTGCAGTATGGGATTCTTAGAAGGTTTTTAATGGGTCGTCATTGCGAGTGCTGCACTTCTGGAGTTACAAACGTCCCAGCGGCGTCCTACTAGCGGGAGCAAGTGGGACGCCGCTGCGTCTTTCTGCAAGCAGTTCATGCTCGCGAAAGGGGTGGCGGAGAGGGAACGGGAGAGGACTCTCCCGCCCGAGTTCCGCAGTCTGCGGCGACAACGCAGCAGACTTGTCTTCGCCCAAGACTACCGGCCTCCATGACCAGGGGCCGGAGGACGGCGGGTGGGCTGCTCGCCGTCCTTACAGAAGCAGGCCAAAGACGTCGGCATGACGTGAAAATGTCACGCACGCCTCATGCCCCAAGAAGCGGGATAGTACCCGAACCAACCCCCCAAAGAAGCGGGATAACACTCGAACCCTAGGTGAAGCCGCGGTGGAAGCCTAAGTCTGCCGGGAGCTTTGGGACATTTTTCCGAGGAGTTATACCCAGGGCGTCCGGCAATAGACTGTTAGGCGTGGACTGTGTGGTTTTAGCCGGTTCGAATCCGGCATGACATCCGAAGGTATTTCCACACGTTAAAAAAAGAGGCTAAGGTGACCAATTTCTATCAGGTGGGTAGCAGTGCCAACTCAATGGTATAAAAAAAAATTCGTACCGTTGGTTAAGAAGCTTCCCGGAAAAGGAGAAGTCGCTGGTTCGAGAACTGTTCATGAAAATAAATAATCCACTTTAAATTTGAAATTCGTGAATAAACTTATACTACGCGGAACTTAACGCGAAATAATATTTACTTTCAAACTGGGGTCCGAGTCTACTATTTTCCAATAGAAAGCCGTTCTAGTTCTATTCTATAACGGATCTATTGCGATTAGTACAAAACTAGGTAGTCTATTAAGCCTATTATATATTTTACGATCACACTTCTCAAGCTGCAGAATAGAGACAAAATAACTATTTTTAGCTATCAAAATATTAATATAGACTACCAAAAATGCAAATTAAGAGCAACTTACAGGCGCCACACGTGTTAGTAACATTCTATCGGCCGGCCGATAGAATTCTATTGGAGTGCAATTTGACTACGAAAACTGTGCTCGTGGCCCCGCGGTCTGGCTTAGGTGAAAACTCAGTGTTCTGTAAACGATCACCGAGTTACGCAACTTTCACTATGGCTGGTCCTCGGATGGGTGACCACTTTGTGGCATTTACATTTGCGAGCGTTTCTGTCCTTCGGAAGGCACGTTAAGCCGTTGGTCCCGGTTGCCAGTAAAATTAAGCCTGGTTGAAGGCGTTATTCGCGGCGGCGGCTCTAAAAATTTCATCAGCAGGAAGCCACAACCTGCGTCTGTCTATTTCAAGACGGCAATGGGCTCACCCCCTATTACATGGGACAGGAATCCACACGGTGAAAAGTGGGCAAATAATATGCCTCTGCCACCCCTTCAGGGATAAGGCGTGATGGATATTTATTTATTTATTTTATTTACGAAAACTGAGATTTTTTTCTCTTAGCTGTCTATTGAGCGACGGTTTCTATTCTCTTCTGACGCGATTGAATTAGTAGACTGGGCCCCCTGATCTTACAAATGTGTTGCAGCACCCGTGCAGTCCGAACGCGATCACAGGCGCTAAAACGCGTTCCAAACGTCGGTGTAAGTAAATATTATTTCGAGTGAAGTTCCGAGTTATAAAGTACGGGTGAAGGTTATTACTGTACTTATGGAATACTGGCTGAGTGAGAAACAATCTCCCAAACTCATGTCTAAAAATTTGCGCCTGGCTGATTTGTCTACATTTATGATTACTGCTCCGCTCTCCAGGGTCATTGCAGTCTGCCCGTGATGATAAAATTGCCTTTTTTGCTTGTTACGTGGGACAAAAGTTCATACGGTAAAATGTAGGCGTATAGTATGCCTCAATATATTATGTCTATGTCTTGATATGAGTCCAACACAAAAATATATTTTCAAATCCAACCAGTAGTTCCTGAGATAACGCGTTCAACCAAACAAACCCTTCACCTTTAAATTTTAGTCTAGATAAATCTTAAAATATCTTAAAAATATCTTTTTAAAAACCTAAATAATTTTTACGTAAATTTTTATATTAATGTGACATTAAGTTTTTGTTATATTCTATAAGTAATTTGGATTCTGTATCTGGTTTAGGCTCCTTATATGATTTTGTCCCATTCGGTGTCAAGACCCTTGGTCCTTGGGGTCCTAGCGCTATAAGACTTTTTAAGGAAATAGCAAAAAGGTTAGTCGACATCACAGGAGACCGAAGAGCTTGCAACTACCTCAACAAAGAATTGGTCTAGCTATTCAAAGGGGGGACGCTGCCAGTATCTTCGGAACCTTGTCTAAAGGGACTCCTTTTAATAATATATATATTAGTTATGTACTTATCATATTTTATTAAGGTTATAAAATAAAGTATAGAAATAATCAGAAAATATGGTTTAAGTATTGTAACATATTTAATGAACTTTATATTATTTTATAAATATCCATTCAATTAAACGATTTCATTTTACAGAAAATGTAAAATATATATTAAATGAAGTAAGCAGACTTCATCTAATATATTAGACAATGGTAAATATAGAGGATATCAGCGTGACATGGCGAAACGAAATGAGGCTAATGTCGCCTTATCACCAACCCTTTGTCCCTCGGCTAATGTTATTACAGATGCGATTTGGTGGCAGCTAGCCCTCGTTAATTGTTTTATTAAAACTGTTTTGTTTATTAGTATGCGTAATTATAATGGTCAGAAGGTGTTACAACTATAAGTTTTATAACATTTTGCCTTTTGTTTCATATTACATTTATTCAAAAATGTACCTATATTGACAACAAAATCTCTCCAAGTGTCTTCCAGTTCCGCTGAACATTTATTAGAAGAATCTGTTCTTTGTTGCAGGGATGCATTTGTATTCACAGATATTTGGGCTCAGGACATTGTAAAAACATTTAAATGCATCGAAATTAAGAAAACCGCGGACCTTTGGGAATCATCGGTCAAAACTGCATTATGTATAATTGAGGTCATTGCGCCCCATCTAGCAACTGTGTTTAATGACTGTGTTTCTAGTGGTACATTTCCTGATTTAATGAAACACAGCAAAGTCGTTCCCTTGTTCAAGGCTGGCAGCGCTACAGACCCGTCTAATTTCCGATCTGTGTCGGTGCTGACAATCTTGAGCTAAGTATTTGAAAAAATAATCTTGAATCAAATGCTATCCCATTTTAATAGTCATAAAATATTTCATGCGAATAAATTTGGGTTTACGAAAGGGCGCTTAACTTCCGATGCTGATGTTGAGTTATTAAAATGGATTCATGAAGCCTGGGAAGACAAGCACGATGCGTTAGGTATATTTTGCGATCTATCAAAGGCTTTTGATTGCGTTAAAAATGAAACGCTGTGCAAAAAATTACACCACTATGGAATAAGAGGCAAAGCTCTCGACCTTCTGTCTTTATATTTGAACATTAGAATACAGCGGGTCGATATTAATGGTACACGTTCTGTAGGATCCATGGTTACAATGGGTGTGCCACAAGGCTCGATACTTGGGCCATTCTTGTTCCTCATTTATATTAATGATTTACCATTTTATGTAGGGACAGGAATAGGATTGTTTTGTTGGCAGATGATACCTCATTGTTTTCTAAAATTTATAGACTATTAGATAACTATGACAATGTAAACAATGCAATTGCAAGAGTAGTTCATTAGTTCAGCTCAAATAAAACTCAAAAAAAATAAATGTATAAAATTTACTCTACCAAATGTAAAACAAGTTGTGGCCAATGTTCAACTGAATGGACAAGTGTTAGAGTTTGTAGAATCAACTGTGTTCCTCGGTATAACTATTGATGCCAATTTGAAGTGGGGCCCACACATAGAAAAGACAGCCTCTAGGTTAAGTTCGGCTGCATACGCTGTAAAAAAGATCAGGACTCTAACAGATGTGGATACGGCTAGAATGGTTTACTTCAGCTATTTTCATAGTATTATGTCTTACGGTAATCTCCTTTGGGGGAGTGCTGCAGATTTAAATATTATTTTTGTTCTAGAAAAGCGGGCTGTACGCGTTATTTATAATTTAGGATCCAGAGTTTCTCTCCGAGAAAAATTCAAAGAAGTAAATATTCTAACCGTACCATTACAATACATTTTTGCCAATCTAATGTATGTCCAGAAAAATCAATACAGTTTTCTAAACTCTGTGATAAACATAATATAAACACTAGAAATAAAAATAATCTTTCAGTCCACCACAGACGACTACATAAGATTGGCGATTCTTACCAGGGTAACTGTATACGATTTTACAACAAGCTTCCCTGTGACCTGAGAAATTTACCATTAAATAAATTTAAAAAGGTAATTAAAAACAAGCTTTGTGACTCCGTTTAAGACTATTTGCAGGACAGGGACGCCTGGAAATGATCTGTTGGCAAAGTGAAATAATATTAAATTGTAAATAGGCCATCAAAAAAAAGCCTTCCTAAGTTTCTTGCCGGTTCTTCTCAGGTGGGCCGCGTTCCGAACCGGTGGTTACTTTTAATATTTTAAATAGTGTATGACATTTTGTAAGCGCCATTAAAATGGTCTAAGCAAAATAAAGAAATGTTTATTTTTAATTTTTATTTTATTTTACTTAGAGGTTTTTAGACTAGAAATTGAATTATTTTTCACAAGTAACGAATACTTAACGAAGTGATACGCAATATGGCAGGTTTGAATAAAAATGTCAGCGTTAAGCTGAAAAAGGTGTGCTCCGTTGGTTTGGACACGTCCAACAAATAAGCGAGGAACGATTGACGAAGGAGTCAGGGTAGGCCCAGACTTACATAATTATGAAGACCACGTGAGCAGAGTGCTCAAAAACGGAAAACTCGGATACCCAGATGTGCATGTATGAAGCGATTGATGAATCTGCAAGAAGCGAAAGAAGTATGCACGGATCGCGAAACCTATCTGTCTCTCTGAGTCCCCGTCAGAGATACAGCGTGTAGATAGTTAGTTATTTTTCATAAGTAACCGCTGAGACTCAGTGCGGCAGTCGCATACACTACTACTGTGCCATCGAGGCAGTCAGACTATATATCATCACGCTACTACCTAGGAGAGAGGAGTAGTAATCATCAATGTCAACAAATCGGGCAAATATTCATGTTATTAATCGACGGGAATAAGTAAGTGGCCACGGGAATCAAAGTATATCACGGGTGTAGCCGCGGGGGTCAGTTAGTATTTATAAGAATCAAACAGCCTCATCTTCTGAAGTAAGCTTTGGTTGTTACCAGAATTCTAGAAATGATTTAATTTATTAAATATAAAACTTATTTAAACAAATAACAATAAGGTTAGAATTAATCCCTCTCCTAAATTATATTTGGTGGCCGATATTAAAGCAATTTTCATAACGTCTAGATTCCTTCGGCAACCATTTCTTTTTTAGGCAATAAAAAATTGTTAACATAAATTTGTTCTTCTAATCATCTTACATTCTATCACTAGAAAATGAAACATGAATACCAATTTATATTCAGGGGCATTTCGATCACATTTAAAATTCACTCCAATCAGATAATGGAATAAATTCGTTTCATCTCTTACGAACTCAGGTAACAATGGAACTTTGACGGTCAGTTTACCCTTTGCAGTTTTGATGTCTCAACCCTCAGTAAAAGCTCAATTTGCTTTCAATTTGTTTTGGAACTCGTTTCGGAGTTTCAATATAACCATTTCTTTATATAATTTTGTTAGACAGTTAAAATAGAGTTTGTGTGGTAGAAGTCAGTATTTACTTTTGTTACTTTGGTAAAACGTTGGTGTTGTGTTTTTTAATAAGGTTATTCTTGATTAAGGTTACAGTTTTTTTTCTACTTTCAAATAAGCTATTAACTTTTAGAGAAAGTGGTGAAGAATGAATTGCGCGCTGTTACTACAAAACTGTTAAAAAAGCCCTCTATCCTGTTGGATCTACCATTTCGATCCACTAGTACCTCTTTCAATTAATCCATCTAATACTGGGACATACTGGCTTATTTATGAAAGTTAAAAAAAAGGTTTGGCAGATAACTGGTCCATATCATACCGAACATCCTGAGTGCTGTTAGATCCACTGGTGGAGAATATTAAGAGTTGAAAGCATCACAGGGTCCACCCACAACTGTGGTGGATCTTACTAAACTCTCCAAGTACTGTTCGATCCACTGGTGGATCATATTACGAGATGAAAGTAAAGAGACAGGATCCACTAAGACCAGTAGTGGCTCACAATGAAATTCTGCGCGCTATTCGATCCACTAGTGGATCGAGATGGTGGATCCTACAGGACAGAGGGTAAAAATGGAGGGGGAAGAGAATTAAAGTGAACCCCGAGCTCTAGGAACATGATAATGTATGTTACGAGACGGTGAGTACAAATAATCGAACAACGTACTTTAAAATTCATTTTCATTTGCTTGATTTAAGCTATGAGAAGGTGAACTATTTGAAAACTAAAATGTCGGTTCGAATTCCACAACTCAGAAATACTTATCGTGAACAGAATTTATTATAATATTATTTTATTTATATATGACTAACGAACCTTACGTCTTCTACTCAAACATGTCCAAATCTAGTCTTGCAGAGAAGTTGAGAAGTGGAACGACCGTTGCTACTTCATGATTTCATGCATCTCCTGTGTCAGTATGATTTGATTGTAACTTACACTAATTGAGGGATGATTGAACAAATTAAGTTTTTTGCGCCCTTGATTCAAATTTTACTTAACAAAAGTTTCTCTCTCACTCATCGTGAGCAAGGTTGGTGAAATAGTAATGGAAAATGTCAAGGCCATCAGCTCTGTGAAGTCTTAATAATAAGAAAATAGACATCGACAATTCCTTTATACCCACAACGACATACCAACGAAAGGTGGAAATCAGAATAAAACAATTTTGGCACTGACACGTCTCGAGATATCGACATGTCATATTATACGCACTTTATATTACAAGAGCTTTTGTGTTTATTGAACCCTTGACGTCAATTTAATACGTAAATATGTGGAACAATTTCTTAAGATGTGATCGAATTATGTATGGCAGCTCTTGAAAAGTGAGATGTGACTGGATTGAAAATGAGAAGAAAGGGATTGTAAAAAAGATGTGATTTGATTGGATTAAATATTTTTTCAGGTCAAAAGTAATTGAAGACGTGCATTTATAAAAAGATTAATGAATCAAGATGCGATATTTATTTCGCATGGAACGCAAAACGTGGCGATCTGTCTTCTCTAACTACCCCGTCGGTGGTACAGCGTGAAAATAGTTAAGTTTTGGATTGGAAATAAGGAGAAGTAATTTCGAATAGAACAAGAAATAAGAATTTTAGTGAACCAGTCACAGTCAGTAATTATGTAACAACACTATCTAGATATATCAAGGAAATTTTTAAAAATTAATTTTGCAACCATTTTGCAGCATATTGACAAGAAAGTTAAAAAATCAAATGTCAAATCTGTGGCTTATTTTTAAGAGATAATTTATTGAAATATCCTATGCTATGTTATCGATGCAGAAATTTGAGTCGCCTAGCTGGACCACTACGGGATTGCTCTAACCGCCCTTAGTATGCAATTATTGTTGCGCGAGGCTCAAAAGAATGCCATTTTACTAGATATAGAGCGAAAGTAGCTCTATTTTTTTCCAATGTCCACTCGTTAGGGGTGTGAAGTATCAAATGAAAATTAAACTGATATTTATATTAAACTTAGGTTAAAGGGAACTTAGGTTTTTACATCGGGGGTTTTGTTTAATTTCTAGGAGGACATCTCCAACTACATTGACGTATTGAATTTTTATGGCTAAATACTTTTTAAACTATTACTGCTCCCTATCAAAATTTCTTATATTTTAAAATTGTGATTAGTTCCAAGACAAAAAATACCTTGGTAACTTCCTAACGAAACATTGGCTTATATTACAACTTGAAGTACATCTCTAGTTTTGATCACGGCTTCAGTAGCGTTTTATAAAATAAATAGAGGTGTTACTTGGACAAATGCTCGACGATTTAGCTACGGTGCATCGTTGGCACACAATATATGGCTGCAAGTTAGAGGATGCAGCGGCATTCGCTTGAAATGTGGGTCATAAAAGAAAAATACGTTTCATAAGAAATTGCTGGCAATTTAAGTTTTATGTGCGTGGTTTTAGCTTAGCTAGTTTATGGTCGATTTCCCTGGACTTGCTACTACTTGAGTATTCATTATGTATCAGAAATTATATTCTGTTAATTATACAGCTATTAATTTAAAAAATTGAATTTCCAGTAATTTTTTGTTGTCACTGGAAGCACACAAGTATATTTTTTATCTGTAATAAGGCAATTTTAATATATCCAAGATTTTATAATTTAAAACTTTTGGTTGCATTGTTGTGTATTTACCAATACTAGTAGTAACACAGTACAATGTATAGCTGAAACACTTTCAATCGGAGGAGAAGAATGCTAGGTATTTGTTATAAAAATTAACAGACATTTTAAGATTTAATCGTTTGACAAATGAAAAAGTAACAAAAAAGAATTATACATTACCGAATAACTCTAAACTTGCACCAGCCGAAAACAGACATATTTGGAACTGGCTACATTCGAATGGTATGGATTGGCTCACTGAGTACGATTGCGGATACCGCGCGATACTCGCCTGATGGTATGTCGATACGGCAAGCACAGTCACCGTATATTGAGCTGAATAGAGACTGCATCGATGATAAACACATATAATATGTCATAGACGAATACACACGATACGAGGACTTATCATCGAAAGTAGCTTTAAGAATTTATATTATAGTCAAAAAACACAAAGTTTACAGTAAAGACATTTTTGAGCACCAGTAGATTCATAATTGGGTAAGATTTGATTTAAAATCTTTATAGTCAATTCACGAACATTCTTATAAAATGCTCAGTTTTATTTTCAGTTTTAAAAAATCGTTTATTATGCAGCCTTAATCTATTGCCAGCATAATCTATTTAGACCTAAAACGAAGTACTCTCATAACCCTTACATTTATGATCATTTTGGTTCAATTAGAATACGAAAATCAAAATCAACTTATTCAAAGTTGATTTTGATTCCTAACCTAACCTAACATTTATTTACGAAAAGTAAACTTATTATACATTTTACAATATTTTGAAAAATATTTATAAATCTAATAAAAGCTAAGCTATTTAACTCTCTCTCTTTATACATGGTGAAACAAGCTTAATTTATATATGGCCAAAAGAGCATGATGAATGCTACCAATAAAACATCAAACCATATTGCTGACGTATATATAACGGCTGTTGTTTCGTATGCTTTTGATTTATCGGTTTCCAATTTGCAACAGAGCGAGACAGTCTCCTTACAAATGCGAAAGTAATTCGTCACCTAAAGCTTCAGTAGAGAAACACAACATTTGTATTGATAGATATAAAGGAAAATATGAGTTGATAAATGTTGTTTATGTCGGGTTTAACAATCTGGACATAAACGATTAGTTGCTGCCTGATAACAATTTTGTTTGTCTGTATGTTTACCCAATTGAAGTAGATAAATAAAATGGTAGGCTTCAGTTTTACAAAAGGTATCATTTTATCAAGATTTCTCATTTTCTATATTTTTCGGCAGAAGATGCCTTAATGGTCTAAATAAGCGTGACCCTACCATAAGCAAACGAATAATGATGCGTATCGCATTCTGTATTTGTCTCATGTCAGAAGAAATCAGCTTTTTATGTAGGATTCGTCTTCAACATTCCAATGACAAAAATTATGTCCGGCAATGATGAAAATAATTAATAATTCCGTGTCTAAATATTTTATATTCCTTATGTGACGATCAATTTATACAATTTTTTCTCTCTTTCTCAAAAAAACTAGATGTTGACTTGTAGTTTGTATCGTACTCTTGTCCAAATTGTCGAGTGAGTAGTTTATTGCAAGTGCGTTGTTGAATTTCCATCTGAATGTTATTTCAGCATTCACAATATTTGCACAAACATGAACAGTAATAAAATTGACAGTTAACTTGAGATGCATTTGTCTTACTCATGTGTGAATTCACAAATGATTGTGACGATATTTTCTGTTTGTTTATTGTTATGATTATTTATTATACTCGCTAAATATAAAAACGGTCTTTTATGTATTAAACAGCGTCATGCTTTTGTGATATTAGATTTTTTTCTTCATTATGAACATTTTAAAAATTGAAATTTATATATTTAAAAATCAAGGCTACTTTTCGTTGTAATTTTATACCTCAAGAACGGGCTCACCTATCCAAACCAAATGTTAAAGGCTTTGTTTGGAATATTTAGTAGATGGTTTATGTGAAGTTTGCTCAAAATCGGTCCAGCGGTTCTTCATTTATCACATTTATTTGTGACAAAACTAAAAGATTTGTTATATAAAATGTGGCAGTGGCAATACAAAGTTGTGCGGGTCCGCTAGTAATTTATAAAAGCGGTTATCAACGATATTTACGAAGCAAACACTGAATATGTACGCGTCTGCCTATTATTTTTTTGCTAATATCCGTTCTGGAAATTTTGATTTAAAAACGTACCCTATGTTATATCATTTGAAAACTTCAGTCGCTAACAATTTTTTCTTAAACATTACAGGCAACCCGTAAAAACTTAATTTGCTTGATCTGTGTGCAGTGAATACCGCTAATGTTGTAGGCACAGAAACACGAAAAGATTCAAGCCTAAGTGTGTGTGATCCCTAAATGTTTTGTTTTCTATAGTATATATTTTGAAATAAATAAGTATGTTTATTTGTTGTCTTGTGCTGAAGCGCTCGTGGCCCCGCAGTCTCAGTATTCTATAAACGATCACTGAGTTACGCAACTTTCACCTTTCACATGGGTGACCACTTTGCCGGACTCCTACCGACTAAAACCACACGTTTCCCTTCATCTGTCTATAGCCAGGAGTCCCGGGTGAGCCCTCGGAAGGATAGCCCCAGGGTTCCTGACAGACTTTGTCCGCTACCGCAGGCTCGTTCAGGGGGGGTTCGGGTGTTATCCTGCCTCTTTGGGGGGTTCGAGTGTCATCTCGCTTCTTTGGGGGGTGTGGGTGTTATACCACTATTGATGGAACACCACTATTGGTGAAGGGCGTGCGTGTAACCCTCACGCTGCGCCACTTTCCATGGCCTGCTTCTGTAAGAACGGCGAGGAGCCCACCCGCCGTACTTAGGCCCCCGGTCACGGAGGTCGGTAGTCTTGGGCGAAGATAAGTCTGCGGCGCCCTCGCCGCATACTGCGGAATTCGGGGGGAAAAGTTCTCTCTCGCTCTCTCTCCGCCGCCTCTTTTGCGAGCATGACTTTCTCGCAAAAAGACGCAGCGGCGTCCCACTTGCTCCCGCTGGAGATCATGGCTCTCACCATGGTCTCCAGCGTGAGAATGTCCACGCCCAGACCCGCAACGAGGTCCCGGCGCTGCAGCTCCCACGCTGAACTCTCCGACAGTGTATGCAGCGCCGTATCCTGGCTGCAGTCCGTACAGTGCTGGCACTCTGGTGTTACCTCCCGGTGTATACGCCACAGAAACTTACCGAAGCACCCGTGCCCGGTAAGTATCTGTGACATCCGGTAGGTGAAGCTCCCGTGTTGCTTCTCCAGCCACTCCTCCATGACCGGCTTCACCGCCTCAATTGTGGTATGTGCCCACTTAGGATGCTCAAGTCGCGCCTTCCATGTCTCCATGAGCTCCTGGCGGAGCAGGGATCGCTGAGCCTCGATTTCTCGGGGCACAGGCCTATAGTTCCGATCCAGCGCCTCCTTGCGCCATTGATACAATGACGCAAGAGCCCTCGCTTCCAGGTCCCATGGAGTGGTCCCGGCTAGGAAACATCAACCTCAACGGAGATCGTGCGGTACCCTCTAATCATCCTGACGGCCATCGTCTTCAGCGGACTATATAAGATAGCCACGTTGGTGGCCGTCAGATTTCTCGCCTATACGGGGGCCCCATACAGGGCCATGCTCCGCACGATCCCGAGGTAGAGTCTCCTGCAGGAAGCGTTGGGTCCCCTTATATTGGGCAACAGTCGCGAGAGCGCTGCCGCCGCCCCTTCAGTTTAGGGACCAAACTTAGGAAATGGTGTCTGAAGTTCCATCGGCTATCGAGTACGAGCCCAAGGTACTTCATCGAGGACCTCAAGCTTATACTAGCTTACTTTGTGCCGTCTGAATTAAAAAAATATACCGAAACGACTGAATAAATTACGCAAAAACAGAAAGCAACCATATACAGCAGAGATTTTTGATATATGAACAAACCCTTTAAAGTCTTTTGTGAAGCTTTCGAAAATTTAATATCATATTCACTAAAACGTTGAAAAGTAATATAAAGTGCTCGCCCTAATGATGTTTATAAACCGCAGAAACAAACAAATTGACTAGCAAAACCTGTCGGCCATTGTTCACGGAACAATAGCCTAAACATGAATGGTCGCTGATTGTCGCGATGCCAGCGGAATTTAATTTTGTTTTCAAGTTCAGATGAAACGGGTGTTTGGTTTGGTACTAGTAATAATTGGATACGTTCAAAATGCTTCAGTGTTTTTTTTTATGGTGATGGAAAATAGTTTCTGTTATTTTAATAATGATTAATAGGTACTAAATTCAATCTTTAAAATACTCAGGTTTTTACCTATACGTACTTCAGATAGTCATTCGCTGGTTTTGTTTTGGTAATGTGCCATCTCTGTCACACACTACGTATGTATAGTTCGTCAGACATCACCAAATCGAAATCAGCAAATGAAAAGAGTTCATAGTTTGATATGCTTTGCTAATCGCGGGATAAGTATTTAGTACTTTTAAAGTAACACAATTAGATAGTGAAATATATAGGTTTACATATTACTAATTACCACCTCCATAATGAACAATTACAATGCAACTTTACCAACTTAGTTGTTTCGACTCGTTGTTGCGCCATGCACGTGGAATCTTTTGTTGTTATTTTTGTTTCATGAAATAGGAGGTATTCCAACACATGCTCTCAATTTTAAATGCCCTCCTATTATCATTGTAAGACGGATTTCTATTGTAACACTTGACTCCATCAGGAATCTAAGAGGTCACCATGTCAAACATATTATGATACAACAAATTTATGTATGTTATATCGTCAAATGTTTATGTATTCCCCATGGTCGATCACTTGTTTCTAACTTTATATTTAATAATTAATTGTTAATATAATTTATTTGTGCTAATTTCTTCCGTAATTGGACCAGACCCATACATTATCAGTAATAATGACATTAGTAATACGTTTTTAAGTTAAGCCATTTATATTAAGAGTGGCATCATTATACTTAATAGTATATGCACATAAAATCTGGACAGCTTAAGCAGTCTCCAAAAAATATAACCAATACAACATGATGTATACAAAATCTCAAGCCAACATTCTGGAATGAATAATGCACCTTTTATCGAGGCATATCTCTCTAAATCTAGGGTAACGACACCAATTCTCGGCACGTCTGTGAGGTGCCAGTTGGCGCGTCATTAGTTTAGCATGTCAAAGATACAGGACGGGCACTGTATTGGAAATCACAAAAGTTAAGTTTGAATAGCTATTATGTATTGGAGACAGTTTGTCCAATGAAAGCGACGTTGATGGTAATCGATTCGATTATGGGTTTTGAGTAACTATTATTGAAATGGTTCTAACAATACCATATCTTAGTTGCATTAATAGAAACCAACATTTAGTAGATTGTTTAAATGTACTTTTTTTTCTTTTAGTCATCTTTATTCAAATATTGGCGTTGAAAAATATTACTGATTTTTTTTGACTCAACTAACTGGATTACCCCTAAAGACTAGCTAGTTGGAGTCTCAGGATACCATGTAATATCATTATTAAGGAGTAAAAGAAAAAACTTGACGAAACACTGATCTTGATGGAGAAATGTATACTGTCATTTATATGACGTTGGATAGAAAACATCAAACGTCATTGACCCTTGACATGTGTTATAGTAGAATGACCAACCAAGACTACTTTATTATTTATTATATAAAGAGTTTCAGCCATTAATCTCTGGATTCTGGGGTCACAATCTATAAAATTGACTCACGGCTTAAAATAACTAGCAGTCCATTTATATTCAATGACCAAAGCAAGCACTAACTTCATCAATAATATTACATCGGGTCTACTTACACGAGCTGCGGAGGCAACTCAATTTACCAATTACGAAGGGGAGGAGAGAGCCTTTAGGTTCGTCACTGGGCCTACTAACAATGTTACGTAAGGAAGAATTGTGTCACAACTGTCAATATTTGGTATCCCCATTTCTGTATAGTGTTAGGAAATAGTTTGTTGAGAATTTAGATTGGGATGGTAATAATTAAATTATATGGTCCGTGTATAACAAAATCATTATGTTGGAATAATTTACTCAGTCATCGAGTCCTGGTAACTACTCAGAGCCTACAATATGACAACTATAGGTGATAAACTTTACACTGTTTATACTGTTGATTGATAGCACTTGGTGGAACTTGCTACACATTTTGAATACAACACTTGTACTTTTACACAAAATATACAAAATAAAAAGGATTTGTTTTGTGGAAAAGTACAAGTGTTTGATTCAAAATAATAAACTTTACAAGTACAATGGAGGGTAAATTGGTTAGTAGATGGTGAATGACGACTTTATTCATAACGAAATGAATAACAATTGGCTGGAATTTAAAATATCGATAAGCTCCATAATGATAATCAAAACAAGAACATCAAAACCAGTCCGAGACTACCAGGACTTTAATTGGTCGTGCTAATGAGTGTCTAGCACATAAGACCTTTTAGCCTTTTTGTTACCACCTCACTAAAAAGGCAACGGGTTCAAAATTTCTTCCAAATTTAACATCTAAAATAGACACATTTTATTAAATTTATTCGGCCGTTTAGATCCACCCCAGTTCCGTGCTTCGGAAGGCACGTTAAGCCGTTGGTCCCGGTTTCCAATAAAATGGCAGTCGTTAAGCCAAGTTGAAGGCCTTATGAGCGGCTTAAAAATTTCAACAGCAGGTAGCAACAACCTGCGTCTGTCTATTTCAACACAGCAATGGGCTCACCACCTATTACGTGGGACAGGAATACACATGGTGAAAAGTGGGCATATAATATATATGCCTCTGCCACCCCTTCGGGGATAAGGCGTGATAGATAAATAAATAAATAATATAATAAAACAAGAACATACCACTAGATGAGAAGACTACGATTTATATTTGTTCAGTAAAATATGTCGCGATTGAAAACCATTAAAAAATTACGAAAGTTTGTATAATGTTAGAAGAATCTCTTTATTATAAATAAGTAAACGGGATTACTTACGTTTTACGACCAGTAATAGACCGGTCGGTTTCAGCAGTATTCAGACAGCCCTTTTCAGAGCTGCGAACCGTTCGCCGAGGACTATTTAGTCACACTTATTTGTAATGTGTAATAATAATGTTAGTTTACTAGTTAAAAAAGAATCTGTTATATGAAAAGATTACAAGACTGATCATTTATTGTACAAAAAAAGAATAAAAGCATATATGCGCACTCTGCCTCTGCCTGAACTGCCTGGAGGAATTATTATATCACTGGCATGAAAAATATGAGTGCAAAAAGCGTTTGGATACACACAGAAGTCTTATTATAGTTAAGACATATTTTCCTTAAAAAATATGTTCGTATAAAATTGAATAGATCTATAAGACAAGATAATAAATTATATCGAATTCCGGGGCATCTTTATGACATCGATGCTAAATGGAGACACATTTGCGATAACTTTTTCAGTAGGCCATACAGATTGAAATTTCATCAGAGTTCCGTATGACAGTATACATATATTTATGTAATATTTGATAATAACTTCTAAATCTGTTTTATTTTTGTAATTTGACCCATTTACAATATGATGCAGAGCGGGACTTCAAACAGATTTTTGGTACCTAGCACATTCTTTTTTAAATTGATAGTTTACTAGATTTAAATAAAAATTATCACATTCTGTCAGTTATTTTTCGCCTTTTGGTACAAGTGTTTTTCTTAGAAGTTTGTTTTAACTGTTTACAAAGTTTATTTATATTGCATAAGTTAAAATTTTGCTGACTCAGACTGATTTTGAAAAGTTGTGTACCAGGAGTAGGTTCCTAATCTCTCGTCATCTAATAGTGGATGGATTCAGCCTGGGGTCCACTTTCATTTGAACAGCTATCGCTTGGTTTATAATGTTCAGAATTGTTGGGAGCGCGTACCGCCTGACCTTTCAATCCCGTGTTGTACTAGGCGTTAGGAGGGCCTGCTATGCGGTTGGCAAAAGATAGTATTCTTGACGCCAGGTAAAACTTGGTACTGGTATCTAAGAATAACATACATATTGTCACGCCTTTATCCCTGAAGAGGTATTTTTTGTCCCACGTTACAGGTGGTGAGCCCATTGCCGTGTTTAAATGGACCGGCGCAGGCTGTGGGGACCTGCTGTTGAAAATTTTCAAGCCGCCTATAAGGCTTTCAACTGGGCTTAACGACTGCCATTTTACTGGCAGCCGGCAGACGGCCTAACGTGCTTACCGAAAAACAAAAACGCTAGCAAATGTAAATAAGTGCTCAAATAGCGAGTTACTTAACGCAGTGATCGTTTACAGAACACTCAGTTAGCGGGGCTACGAGTACTTAACTTCTCTCTCTTCATCTCTCTTATAATAAATAACACAATATACCTCATAATTAAAATTGTACACTCAAAGCATCCAGAGAATACAACCTGTCATGAGACAAAGCGATTTTATGTGCAATGCAGTTCTATTTCAACATATTCAAGGGGCCGAGATACGTTCGCCAAGCTACAACTTATTATGTCACTGACAACGAGTGAGCACTTTGTCGCGTCTAGTTATCTTGAAGACTAATTGCTACATTTGCGAGAAACGACTCGATGGATAGCGTGTTACTATTACAGGAGCGAGAAAATGTAGGAACCGGAAGTTTGTTTTCTTTTTTAAATTCAGTAAAGAACATACGGTCCTACCCGATTAATAATAATAATAAATTATTAAATATTGTTGGGACAGTTCATACAACGCCATCTGATTCCAAACTAAGCAGAGCTTTTACTATGGTAACCAGATAACTGATAAACATACTTATATATTTTTAATCACATACATTTATTTTAGATAAATAACACTCAGACACATAATAAACCATCGTGCTCACCACACAAAGTTTTATCATGTGTGGGAATCGAACTCACGACCTCTTGCGTAGCAGTCGGATACACTCCCGCCGCGCCACAGAGGCAGTCGATTGAAAGTGGTCACCGCAGCAAATTGACATTTATAACACCAGGGGTATTTCAATCTCCTTGTTGGAACTGTTACAACTTTTAAAGACTTCTTATGACGGGTCCCGTCGCTGTAGACGTTACACATGTGTGTAGACGGACACCATAGCAACGAGATCATTTCACATTCCAATCGCGCGCGAAAGTTATTGAACTCTAGCATATAGTAGCAAAATAGATGGAAAGTGTGCGGATAAATAAAGTCTAAGGGCGAGCGGTGCAATGATGAAAAGTAGCCATATTAACTAAAGTAGGTACGCTTTTGCTCCAATGAGTTCGAATTTGTAAATGTGAATTTTGTAATTGGAAAATGTAGTCAAGCATTAATAAAAAAAAAATTTTTCAAGGAAAACAAATTAGCCAAATAAACCTATTGTGATACAAAAATTATGTCAGTTCATCGTTTCATTAGAACGTGGAAAAAGGACAAACATACAAATAGAATAGAAATATTCCATGAAGACAACTTTTTGTTTTGTTTGGCAAAGGTCACAGGTTCAATACCCGTCTATAATAAATATTCACAAACGAATAAACATTCAGTGGGCATATAATATGCCTCTGCCACCCTTTCGGGGATAAGGCGTGATGGATATATTTTTTTCTTTTTGATGAACATTCACATAATAAATAAATAAATATTGTTGGGACAACTCACATAACGTCATCTGATTCCAAACTAAGCAGAGCTTGTACTATGGTAACCAGATAACTGATAAACATACTTATATATTTCTAAATACATACATATTATAGATAAATAATACCCAGACACAGAATAAACCATCGTGCTCATCACACAAAGTTTTATCCTGGGTGGGAATCGAAGCCACGACCTCTTGCGTAGCAGTCGGATACACTCCCACCGCGCCACAGAGACAGTCAATAATGTTTTGATATTGACAGATATGAATAGACTAAAGAAGGTTGGAGTCTGAGCTAATTTGCAAGTGCCTGTGCAACTAGTCTACGAGCTATACTATGCGCATGAAGGCTACATGCATCAACAGTGAGCTACTATTAACTACTACGAACTAGTGAAATTTGAATAGACACAAACAAGGAAAGGAAAAAATACAGAAAACTTGATGTAATTTTTACTTACACTGTCAGTTCCTTGAATTACTGTACTTTGATTTGATATAAACATAATTTGCACAATATATTTTGTAGCAGATGTAGGTGGGTAGCGATACGAATGACTAATAAGGTTTTTTTTTTCAAAAAGCCAATGAAACATAACGTATACGTCACATTATACCGCCAATTTAACGGTGTGATAACAAAAAAATAACACCATAATAATGTGTAACCTACCCTAAACAAACGTGCTATAATGGGGCCGGCAGCCATGTTTGTTTTGGCAGCCGTGTCAAACATGACCAGGCGGGGATTATCCGGGTAGTGAGGGCCAGTTGTGGAAAAAATTGACCCAGTTATATATTGCCGGTGATTTTCAATGGTTTTTGCATTCATTTTTATCGTATTTACGAAATGGTTTGTTTGGATTTTACTTCGGGATATAGATATGGTTGATTGCAGTTCGTGTGGTATAATTTAGATAAAGACATTGATTCATAAGCCATTCAGTGAAGGTTTTATCGTAGTTTTTTTATAATATTTAACTTATCTCGACCAGAGGTTTTGTTTTTCAACATTGTTGTGCTCCCGATCCCCTTATGGGTTCCTATTTTATCGATCAGTAAGCATGAGCCGGTATTTAAAAGTATATACATACATACATATCATCACGCCTGTTTCCCATTGGGGCAGGCAGAAACTATGGATTTCCACTTACTACAATCCTGGCATACAACTTTCACTTCTCCTACCTTCATAAGTGTTTTCATACACGCCCGCCGGTTAAGGGTACTCTTGACCTGGCCTTTTTCCAAAAGGTCATCGATTTGATTGACATACGTTCGGCGAGGTCAACCCCTTCCAGTTTGCCCATTCATTCACGCTACGTAAATCTGCTTATACTGTCTCTTTTCATTCATTCTCTCCACGTGCCCGAACCATCTAAGCATTCATTTTTCTACATGAGTCACTAAGATTCGAATTCCAGAACGTTTCTCAATACTCAATTAACGCTTGAGACAAGATTTTGCCTTATAAAATCTACTCTCAAGTGTTTCTTGAGTTTTGATAAACGTTCTGGAATACGGCCCTAAGTCTTCTGTCATACCGCAATGTTCACTTATCACGCTGTTTATTTCTTTATCCATCAACTTTACTTCAGCTATACCTCGTAGAATTCTCATTTCCACTGCATGTATTCTACTTATATACAAGGAAGACAGGAGACCACGTGCAATCATAGTCAAACTCGCTACACCAATACTTCGAGATACATTCTTAGCCAAAACTATACATTTTAATAAAGCACAACCCACTGATAAACTCAACTCTAGCCACATAGGAATCGGAGGGAATAAAACACCAATTTACGTTCTGGAGCACTTGTCATCTACGAACAAGAAACTACATGCAGGAGCCCGACAGATTGCCAAAGAAAAAGGTTTCAAATTTGTATGGATTAAGCAAGGACGAGTTTTCATGCGAAGAACAGAAGATAGTGAATTAATCTATATAAGAAATCAAGAGACACTAGATAAACTTAAGTAACTAATATTTGACTCCGTTACAATTCAGGTTAATTATAGTGTTAGATCTGAGTAGATAAAATTGTCAAAATTCAAAAGTGTAAACATATATTACCAGAATGTTAGGGGTCTACGGACCAAAAGTCACGAGTTTTTGTCGAGTATTGCAAGTACAAACTACGATATAATTGTCTTAACGGAAACATGGACAAATGATAACATTTATGATGCCGAATTAGTCGATGGTCGTTATACGGTGTATAGAAGAGACCGCGAAAGCACAGGTTTTCATGGTGATAAGGATGGTGGGGGTGTGTTGATAGCAGTTTCCAATAAATTTTATTCTACCCGGTATAGGGAAGGAGAAAGTCGATGCGAGGATCTTTATGTTAAGGTGGAAATTAGTACTAAAAAATATATATACTTTTGCTCTACATACCTGCCGCCCCCATTGAATAAAACTATTCTCGAGAACTTTATGGATAACTTCAACCGCGTATTTGAATGTATGGACGATGTTTGCATTATTGGGGACTTTAATTTAAGTTGTATCTCATGGTCGGAGACAAGTCATGATAAGTACTTTAAGCCTGTACTTCGCCAGAGATCATCGTTGGCTCAACATTTCATTGATTTTATTGCTCTTAACAACCTCATGCAATATAACAACATCCCTAACGACAGTTAGAGCAACAGGAAACTCTTTAGTTAAAATTGACCCACTTCACCCCCCTTTAGACATATCTATAGAATACAGCAATATTGTATCATTAAAGCCTCATAATATTTTACGTCCCAACTTTTACAAAGCAGATTACGATAAGATTAGAGTGGAACTAGACGGTGTAAATTGGCAAAGTAAATTCGCTCAATGTGAAAATGTAAATGATATGGCTCTGATATTTTACAAAGTACTAAATGAATTAATAGAAATATATGTACCTAAAACTAGTAATAACCAAAAAAAGAGATATCCACCCTGGTTCAACGCGCAACTAATCAGGTTAGTAAGAGAAAAAAATAAAGTACTGCACAGATTTAGAGTTTTTAGAAATCCATTGGATGAAATATCCCTCCGAATTTTAAACAAAAGATGTAAAAAGTTGGCAACGACTTGCTATAATAATTATGTCACTAAAGTTGAAGATAATATTAAAATAAATCCTAAATATTTTTTTACTTACTTAAAAGACAGACGTAGTAGCACAGACCAAATACCTCAAACTATGAACTTGGATAGCATAAGTGTATCAAACGGTTCAGGCATATGCAATTTATTTGCATCTTACTTCTCTTCGACATTCACTGACTTATCTAATCAAAGCACTTCATCTATTACGACCGATTTTTACTTTGATAGTATTGGAGAAATACATGTTACGCATAGTAGTGTCATAAAGCACTTAAAAGGACTTGACAAACATAAAGGAGCGGGACCAGATGGAATCTCCCCATATTTTATTAGTAGATGCGCTTTAAATATAAGTTTGCCACTGTGTCTAATTATAAATAAGTCCTTATCGACAGGTATATTCCCCTCCATGTGGAAAGCTGCCAAAGTAGTTCCTGTTTATAAAGGTGGTAACAAAGAAAACGTTTGTAATTACAGACCTATTTCAATTTTGTCTACTTTTGCTAAGTCATTTGAAGCTTTAATTTATCCCTATCTGAGGAGTCATACCAGTAAAATTTTCATTGATGAGCAGCATGGCTTTATTAAATCTCGTTCTACGTGTACTAATTTAGTTTCTTATCATAACGAACTTATCAATGCAGTTGACGCAGGTATTCAAGTTGATGCTGTCTATATGGATTTCTCTAAAGCATTCGATAAGGTTTGTCACAAAATATTGCTCAAAAAGTTGTGTTCATACGGTGTATGTGGTTCCCTACTTAAGTGGTTTCAATCCTATTTATCTAATAGAATGCAGTATGTTGTGATCAAGGGTTTTAAATCCGAATCATACACATCTAGCTCTGGTGTTCCCCAGGGCTCTCATTTGGGTCCCTGGTTATTCAATTTATTTATAAATGATATAGTGACTTGTCTCAGTTACAGTGGCGCTTACCTTTTCGCGGATGATTTAAAACTGTGTAAAACCATAGCTAACCCGTCTGACTGCAATCTACTTCAAGTAGACCTTAATGCTATAACAAGTTGGTGTGTTGTCAACAAAATGTCATTGAACACAAGCAAATGCCATACCATCACGTTTACGCGCAATCATAATATAATAAAAAATCCTTATTATATTGATGGAACGACGATACAAGAAAAGAAAGAACTAAGGGATTTGGGTGTCCTTTTCGATTCTAAATTAACTTTCCTACCACACATAGACAATGTCATAAAGAAAGCATCTAAAATGCTCGGGTTCATCATAAGGAATGGTAGACTATTTCGCAGACCGGCTACAAAAATAATCATGTATAATGCTCTCGTGCGGAGCCAACTTGAATATTGCTGTGTAGTTTGGTCACCCCAATATGCGGTACATCAACTTAGAATAGAACGTATCCAAAAGAGATTCCTCAGACATACTGCTTTTTGTTGTAGGTTACATAAACTACTACCCTCATACAAAGATAAATTAAAACACTTTGTAATGGATAGCCTATCAGTTCGTCGACAAATACATGACATGACATTTCTTTACAAAGTAGTTAGATATGACTTAGACTGTTCATTATTGTTGAATTCTTTTAGTTTCCGGGTTCCGCGTCGTGTGCCTAGGCGTACTCTCGTCAACTCAGGATTATTTCATCAGCCATATGCCAGAACTAACTTGAAAACGTTTTCCACCGTATCCCGTTTGGCCAGGACATACAATGCAATTTGTGGGGAGGTAGATATATTCGCCAATACACTACCACCTTTCAAAAAAGCTGTCAAGAGGTTGCTTAGTTATACCAATATTTTTAATACCAATAGTTTTAATTAAGTTTTAAATAATGTAACATCATTTTTTTATTGTGTTCTTCCTTATTTGTTTTCTTTATTTTTGTTTAGTTTAGTTTAGTTTATATTTAATTTAGTTTATTATTTTTGATTATTATTATTATTTTATAATATTTCCGCAATAGTGTTACACTTCTATGCATGATGTGACACCTTAAAATGTTGTGCATTAAACGGTATATTAATGATGTATAATTTGAGTTATATGATAATGTAACAACTACTGGTTGTCCAAATAAATAAATAAATAAATAAATACTTCTATGCTTATTCTGCCATACCCAGCTTCAATATATAGGTTAAAGAGACACGGCGACGCTACACAACCCTGTCTCACACCTTTAAGAATGTGAAAAAAGTCTGTGCAAGCTCCGTTGATCCTAACACAAGCACTGGAACTCATAGAGAGATTTCAGTGCTCGTATCAAGTTGCTGCTTATAGCATTTATGGACTATGTAGACCGCAGTTCATTCCTCACCACTCTATCATAGGCCTTTTCCAAGTCTACAAATATGCAATAGACCTTTTGACTTTTCACCAATTTTTTTTCTGCTACGCATCGTAAGGAAAGACCTGATCCGTGCATCCTCTTTTATTCTACCATTTTTGACTATTTTATTTCTCTTAATTTGAAATAAGCTGCTCAAAAACATTAAAAATACAAAATTATTGTAACCAAAATTTATCAATACTGAAATTATGATAATAGAATCATAATATTTCATAATTATAGTTCTATTAAGTAAAAATAGCAGCTCGGGTTCCAAAAAACATAGCCTAACCGAGGCAATAATTTCGTCTCCACGTGTAAGTATCGTAATAAGATCTCTACATCACTAAGGCGTTTTATTAAAATAAAATAAAATAACTATTGTGGGACACTTTTCACACAGCGCCATCTAGCCCAAAGTAAGCTAAATATTAGCTTGTGTTATGGGATCTAGATAACTGATAAACATACTTATATATTTCTGTATACATACATATTATAGATAAATAACACCCAGACACAGAATAAACCATCGTGCTCATCACACAAAGTTTTATCCTGGGTGGGAATCGAACCCACGACCTCTTGCGTAGCAGTCGGATGCACTCCCACCGCGCCACAGAGGCAGTCATATTAGTACTATAAAAATAAACCTTGATATTTATTTAATCAAACAATCAAATCAGACTATAGCAGTCCACTGCTGGACGTAGACCTCTCACAATTCACGCCACAGAACACAGTCCTGCGCTTTTCGCATCCAGTCACTCCCTGCGACCTATTCCAGGTCGTCGGTCTATTGATTTTATATAAATTTGCCATCAATATCCTAACCCACTTAAACTCACCTTCACTAACGTAATGAAGAGAAATTGAAGCAAACATTTATTAATACCCGCTCGGAAAGTAAAAGACGAAACGGTCTTTTTAATTATTAATATGGAAGAGATAAAGAGCTGCTATTTCGTCTGAGTAAAGCAATCAGCTCTGACCCTACTCTGTTACTGTCGTGCACAATCAAATGGTTGTACTTCACAAGTGAGACGCTAATTTTTAACACATAGCTAGGTCTTTATAGAAATAAAGTCGAGTTTCATTTGATTTAACTGCAAATAGAATAAGACTATTTTGCCCATAACTGGACATTAGAACACCAAAGAAAGTTATAAGCAAGTTAGATAGACATATTCTATTTTCGAATTTGTACATAATAAAGTCATGAAGTTTCTAGAATGTAATGATTGCTAAATAAAATACTAGATGATGCCCACAGCTTCACCCGCGTAGTGAAGTTTACAGTATTATAAGCAAGAACGTTATCCTTAAGATATAGACATAATATATCATTACTGACTTTTTTGTAGACCTACTCGTATACATATAAGATACACAAAACTACCATACATTATTTTGTTATATCTCAAAAGACTTAGACGGTATTTTTCTTGAAAGATATATCATAGACGGTATATTTTTTCCAATACCTTCAACGAATATCGTTACTTTTTAACCATTATTTACAAACACTAAACAAATTATATACTAAAAGATTTCTCGACAACCAGTAATGGGTTAAATTCCCATATTATTAAATACCCATATCCATGGGTACAGTACAAATATCGGTGCAAGATGTTTTGAGTTTATTGTGGACAGACTGACAGAAGCGGCGGAGAACTTTGTTTTATAGTATGTTAGGATTTGTATTTAACATAAGGTTTTTTTTTTAATTTATGAACTGGGTTGTTTTGAGAATAAAAAAACAACCTAGCTGGAGATTCTTAGTTTGAAAATTATAAAGAAAATAAGAGATACGAGTATCAACCTTTTCTTCAATCTGTTCGAAGTTCCAACGAGTAAACAGTGGAAACAAGCGGCCCATGCATGACAATAAACAAATTGGAAAGATAATATATCAAAACAGCGAGCATGAACTTTAGGAAAAAATAGGTCAAAGGGACAAAGAGGTAAAGACAAAATTAGAAACTTCTTACTATGTCACAAAATAACTCATAACTGCCGTTGTTACCCTTTACTTTTTGGTGGTAGAGGTGAAACTAGAGGCGAAAGTTTGTAAGTATGGATGGATGTTTGTTACTCTTTCACGCAAAATTCTACTAAATGAATTTTAAAATAAATAAATTAACATCCATCACGCCTTATCCCCGAAGGGGTGGCAGAGGCATATTATTGCCCACTTTTCACCGTGTGGATTCCTGTCCCACGTAATAGGTGGTGAGCCCATTGCCGTGTTGAAATAGACACACAGGTTGTGGCTACCTGCTGTTGAAATTTTTCAAGCCGCCCATAAGGCATTCAACCAGGCTTAACGACTGCCATTTTACTGGCAACCGGGACCAACGGCTTAACGTGCCTTCAGAAGCACGGAAACGCTTGCAAATATAAATGCCACAAAGTGGTCACCCATCCGAGGACTAGCCATAGTAAAAGTTGCGTAACTTACACATCAGAATAACACATAGACTACTTTTTATCTCGAAAACAAGTTCCCGTGGGAAACGATAACGAGAAAACTTCACCAAGCGTGCGGAGCCACGGGCGTCAACTGGTATTATTATTTAATCATGTGTACCATTCAAAAGCTTCTATTTAATTACTTGTGCCGCTCAAAAGTGACGGAATAGGGCTGAGTTATTTGCTAATGTAGTACATTTTTATACCTCTATGGCAAACAAGTATACGGCCTTGTAGTAGTACTTGATGGAAAGTGGTCACCATAGCCTATAAAGGTTTGTAAAGAAAACTCGAACCAAAGCCCTGTACTAACTCTAGACAGAGAGGCCAAACACCCTCCCAAAAATATTGAGAAAGGCTGAAGTCCATCAGTAAACTGCGATAGACCTATTTGATTGATACAAGCATAACTTCTGGCAGAACTTTTGTTTGAAAACTAAAATGTGAACTTTCGTGTTATTAAGGTACAAGAAAGGTCCTACGCCATTATGTAGACAATAAAATGTATAACGTATGGTTATACCCTATCATTGTGAAAATCGTTTATAGCCTTAGCTTTTATCTTGATGTCTTTATATTATCGACGTTAGAATGGGTTTTGTGGAACATTTTTTATAAAGTCTTTGTTTTATAGTCTTAGGTTTTTTTACTTTTCTTGCGTGACATTAGAACGTTATTGCGCTTTTTATCGCTTTTTTTTTGTATTCTCACTTTCATGTATGTCTGTTGGGGTAAAATTTTGTCATCATTATTATCCGAGCGTCTGTCCCAGTCGCGTCTCGGGGTGCCCTGAGTCCGCTTTCCTTTACTTCTCCACTTCACACGGTTGCACATTCACACTTCACACTTGCCGCAAGACGTGACTATACTAGGGAAGGCGACACTCTTGCAACTCGGGTGGAATTTGTCTGACTTTAAATAAACTTATTGATAACCTAGATACATACCTGAAATTTGGACCAAAACTCAGAAGAGAAAACTAAAGAACGACTGTATGAAAAAAACAGTTCGTGTAGTTCAGTGGCTAGAACAGGTGGATAGACAGATTTTATCGACAAATAAATTCTAGTGCTTTTGACCAACCAGTGTCGACGCCTCGCCTTTTCAAAATGGCGTTCGATCAAGAGAGTAGAATGCATTTCCGTCCATTTATTAAACAGAAGATAATTTGATTACTTTCGGGATTGATTCCTTCGGTTTGGGTAGTTCAGTGGCTAGAACATTGCCCTAGTTAGACAAAGGTCACAAGTTCAATCACCATCTCGAAACGACTTGTCTTTTTTCACTTTATTAAAAAACTAGATGGTCCTCAAAGCTTCGCCCGTGGAATATTTCGACCTCCCGTCGCACCTATTTAGTCCCGTCGTTTATAAATTCTACAATGATGCATAAAAATTGGCCGATTTGATGACATTTATGACTACTGCTTTGTTCCCCAGTGTAGTAGCGTAATGATATATAGCCTATAGCATTCTTCGATAAATGGGCTATCTAATACAAGAAGCGCTCGTGGCCCCGCGGTCTCAGTGTTCGGTAAACGATCACAGAGGTACGCATCTTTCACTATGGCTGGTCTTCGGATGGGTGACCACTTTGTGGCATTTACATTTGCGAGCGTTTCCGTGCTTCGGAAGGCACGTTAAGCCGTTGGTCCCGGTTGCCAGTAAAATGGCAGTCGTTAAGCCTGGTTGAAGGCCTTAAGGGCGGCTTAAAAAATTTCAACAGCAGGTAGCCACAGCCTGCGTCTGTCTATTTTCAACACGGCAATGGGCTCACCACCTATTACGTGGGACAGGAATCCACACGGTGAAAAGTGGGCATTTAATATGCCTCTGCCACCCCTTCGGGGATAAGGCGTGATGGATATTTATTTATTTATATTTAATACAAAAAGAATTTTTCAAATCCGACTAGTAGTTTCTGAAATTAGCGCGTTCAATCAAACAAACAAACAAACTAACAAACTCTTCAGCTTTATAATATTAGTATAGATTTGCCTGTATGAAAATCTGAAAAAAGAAGGAGAAAAATGAAAAGGAGGACAGACAGATTTTATCGACAATAAAAAATTAGTGCTTTTGACTAACCAGTTTGTTTTTGACTCCTCGCCTTTTCAAAATGGCACGCATTTGATCAAGAGGGTAGAATGCATTTTTACCGTTTTATTAAACAGACGATAATTTGAATAATTACTTTAGTGAGCGATTCCTTATTATTAACTAAACGGTTTTATTCGCGTGTAATTTGCGGATTAGCCCGACAAGTTTCAAACCTATGGAGGTCCTTTTTAACCAACGACGGAAAAAGATAGAATTAATAAGTTTCATCATAACTTCCGAACGGATGATATGAACGAAGCATATATGGGATCAAGATAGTTCTTAAGTATGAATTTTGAAAATCATCAGTCCTTTTCCTGAGTGTACTCACTAAAATTCATCAGTCCGGTTGATCTGAAATTTGGGTTACTGTAACTTTGATGGTATTTTCATCACATTTTGTCTTACAAAAATCAGTATTACACAATGCTTGAGATTATTAGAACGGTCTCATTTCGTATTGGTTATTGGTTCGTGATTTTTAAATTAATCTTGTTCGTCAAGCGTCAGGCTACTTTGGAAGCCGAGCCTGTCATTTAACCGCCTTCGTAAAACCGTGTAGGTAGTAGGTACCTGGACTGCCTCGGTGGCGTAAATGGTAGCATATTCGACTGCCGCGCTGAGGTCCCAGGTTCGATTCCTAGGTCGAAATAAATATTTGCGTGATCCAAAAATGTTTATTTCGGAGTTTGAGTGTTCCCTTTGTATAAATTGTGCCGATCTTGTGTTAAAATTTTTCAATCCGCCTATAAGGCCTTCAACTTGGCTTCACAACTGGGACCAACGGCTTAACCTTTTAAAAGCACGGAAACGCTCGTAAATAGAAATGCCACAAAGTGGTCACCCATTCCAGGACCAGCTAGAGCGACAGTAGCTCAACACAGTGATCATTTACAACATTTTGTTAGCCACGCCATTGGACCACGAGCGTTACAAAATAGCTTGTTGAGAATATCTCAAAAAAAATTGACGTCATCCTAAATCCAATATGGTCGACTAGTAAATTTGTCGGTTTAAATCAAATGAAAGCACTTGATGATAATTACGTTTTTAGGGCATTTAAAAATTTTGTTTTCAAAAAAGATTCCAAACTATCCATTTATATTTATTTTCCTTTATGAATATCTTTATACTAAGCAATCATTTAATGGTAACACTGTGTTATAGACGTTTTACGAGGGTTATAAAGTGCCGTTGGGAGGTTCACTTGCCCTGATTACTGTTCATAATTACAAAGTGTTATTGGATTAGTTTGTTCAAGTCTATCATGAAGCTTAAAGCTCAGTTGTGGTGATTAAGTTTATTAAAAGCTTCTATTACACCTTTTTTTTTGTCCCACAATCCTGCTATTATGATAAGCGCGAAAGTTTGTAAGAATGAATGAATGTAAGAATGAATGAATGTAAGAATGAATGTAAGAATGAATGAATGTATGATTTGTTACTCTATCACGAAAATACTACTTTATGGATTTTGATGAAACTTGAAAATAATATAGCTTACAGATCAAAACAACGCATAGGCTACTTTTTATCCCGTGAACGAGTTTTTTGTGGGAAACGGGAACAAGAAAAATTCACCACGCGAAAGAAGCCCTACTACAATTAGTATATATTTATGATAATCATGTAGCAATTGCTTTGACATTGCCAGAAGGAAAAACTCTCACAAAGTTTTCCTACAATGTAAGAGAGTCATAAAATGATTTCTGAACATTTCACGAAATTGCAATACAGGTGTGACGTTCATCGCGTGACACAAACGACTGCCAGTGACGGTGATTCACAATTAGATTTAGGAAGTAGGTACTTCTTGCGACAAGTCGGTGCCCCAGCGTGACCGGAGATAGTGCTATAAAAGGCGAAAGTACTCTGAACAGTCTTGAGGAAGCTTGTATGAAGGCAAAACGCATGTCAACTTAATGTCCTATGTAAAATGGTGTGTATATAGAGAGTAAGAATGTGACGTTGAGGCTGGGGGTGAATTCATGGTGACTTACGCACAGAGATCAAGAAAAGACGCATTTACATGGGTCTGAGACAAGTACATGAGCATTTATTTAGCAAATCAAACGTTATATTACACAGCAATTGGAAGAAGGTAATAATTTAGAAAATAAGCAGACTAAGTTGATAATAGAAGAGGAGTGGGTCCGGTAAGCGAGATCGTTGAGACGTGTCCCGAGATAAAGTGGGAGACGTCACCTATAGTAGAAGAAGGACCGAGGACCGCCAGTGCGGCCCGTATTATAAGGCGCTGAAAACGAAAGGTCGCAGAGGCAGGGCACTGCTCCTTGCTCGCGCGCTGGGCCGCTAGTATCCGATAGCGTACGAAACTATCTTAAACTTCCACTTGTTCCTTATTGTTTGTCAACTGTTAAACCATTTGTTTATGATACATTATACTTGTTGCTGGGTAATATCATATTTTAATAATTATATATTACAAACTAGCTGTCCCGCCCGGCTTCGCTCGTGACATACTTCGAACCCCGTGGCACCCATTTAATCCCGTTGTTTAATAATTTCACATTCACAATAATGTATGAACATTTTCTAAATTCATTGATTACTTCTCCGCTCTCCAGTACCAAGGTACCTATCTACCCGCACGGCCCGGTCGAATTAAATTAATTTCTTTGCGCCTAATTTTGAATTTGCAATAACTCGTAAGATATTCATTTAATTTGCAAGGTGTAAAGGGACAAAATAATCTTCATGAAATGCTGAAGTCAACTAACGTAGTAAAAATGATAAGGATTAATAGAATATTTGTGTAAATAGCCTTCAAATTACTGCTTAATAATTGCTGTTAATTTAAAGTATTAAAATGGATATAGTATGTTATTTTTAAGAGATAGACATATGTCGTCGCGGAGTTTTTTGTAGACCTTTATTAGATACACAATTGCACCATATTTTATTTTGTTATATCTCAAAGGGTTTAGGCAGCGTTTTTGTTGAAAGCTCCCAGATGGCTTATTTTGTTTATTTGACCATTTTTCACATTACGATGTATGTCATGTCATCATCATGGGCATGTCGTGTTTATGGTCATGTATCGATAGTTTTAGATTTGGAGAAGGCATACGCTAGTTTGTACCTCAGAAAAACAAGTTTTTTCAAGCACTAATCCACTATAACCATATTTCATGCAAACGGAACCCCTATAGAAAACCGACAAAAGTTACGTAGAAGCTTAACAAATAGTAAAACAATTTCTATAGCACTCCAGTAAATGTATGCTAAAACGCTGCTGAGGAAAACCTCATATTTTTTCCCATAACAATGTTCTGTAAAATTATTACAGTGTGCCCTCGCAAATAGATATGAGACACGTGAATACAAAACTCATTAAAAGTAGAGCTTTAGTTGTTTCCGTGTGAATTTATCGCACGTCTCTTGACTACGATGGGTTTATTGTTAGTAATTATGAAAGGGTCGGCTTTAGATTGTGATTTATGAATGTGTCATTTATATCTATCGTAGCAGGTATACTCGTAAACATTTTTGAACTTATTATTAAATTTTAGTGTTGTAGTTGAACCAATATTAACATCCGAAATAATATGTTATTTCCGTGCTTGAGGAGGCATGTTAAAGCGGTGTGAAAAATGTCAATAGCAGGTAGTCACAACATGCTTCTGTCTATTTCAACACGGCAATGGGATCATCACCTACGAAGAGGGACAGGAATACACACGAGCGAACCCGGGACCTCAGCGTGACAGTCGCATACACTATCATTGCGCCACCGAGGCAGTAATATACTTAAAAAAGGTTGTTTGTTTAAAACCTTACCCTCTATACTTAGGGACATATAAAATATATTCGAACACATAGATATAAAATTCATATATTTAAAAACACTTGGCAATTGCACTTCGTATTGGCTGCGTCTGCACCACTTTATATTCCTGGCTGACGTGGGAGGAAGTAGGAGGTGTCGGAACTATAATATATTATCGGAACATCGGAAACCATAAATACAGAGAAGAGTCACCTAATGTCGTGTTTTAGATATATTTTCAGAGATATATCTAGTTTATTAGGAAACCGTTACTGGTAATGGTTCTATTTGTTTTGTAATTCATGCAGACTTTGCAAATCAACTTTGCTAGTGTTTTTTTTTTACAATTGTTACAAAGTACCTTTTTAAATTATGTGAGATTATTGCAGATTTGAAATTAGATCTAGATAACACGAATATTGTGACATAATCTATAGTTATAGGCTTCACACGCTCTCTGGCTTTAAGATTATTATACTTGCAAACCCTGAGTATAAAAAAACGTGCATTGGTAGAAATTACATTGCTCGTCTTAGTATTTTCTCACTTACTTCTAAATTCTACCTGGAACTAGAACTACTTGGGTCCATCTGGTCTACTTTTATTTGGCTTCTTCTGGCGGCTGGCACCCCTCATGTTTCGGAGTGAATTCTAGTGCCCGCTCGATCGCTCTCCACCCTCTCTGTTCCCAGAGAAACGTTCGGAGACGGCTCGAAGCGGGCATAGGCTAATCTCTTTCGGGATATTGTTGGGGCCAGCACATCTCAGCAATCCCTTAGCCGGGTCGTAGTGAATAGCCCTCAGGCCTATCCTGCGACCAGGTTGGTAAGAAGGCGGAACACCGCGGGGTTTAGTGGGTAGGACGGCCCCCAAAGGCCGGGAGTCCCATACACCGTTCCTGCTGCCCCTGCAGCAGGAATGATAGCGTAAAAACGCATACCCGCCTCAAAAAAAGCTGTGTATTTGGCTGCTAGGAGCTTGTTTTTGATGTTCGCCATTGTTGGAAGTGACCTCTCATATCCATAAAGGTGTCTGTGTTGTTACCTTGTCCGTTATCCAGCAGTTGGCACCACTGACAAGTTTGTCTCCGTAGTCTGACTCCTTAGACTTCATTGTAAAACTTTCATCAACCCTTATAAACCGTTATTATGATGTACAATAGTAAAAATTTAAATAGTATGATATTTGAGAGAAAGGGATGAGATAGAACCTCTACAGAATGCGGTTCTTTAAAAGGGGTTATTGAAGATTTTAAAAGGGTCAGGCGAGGGCGAGCGTTGCTCCTCTTGTGTTGCAAATGTCCTTAGGCTAAGGTGACCACTTTCCATCAGGTGGACCGTATGCTTGTCTGCCACCTAAGTGTTATAAAACAAGAGAGAAACATAGACAAAATAAATGACATTGACAATAATGATGATAAATACGACGTTTATGAACGTGGATAAATTTTTTTAAAGCAATTAGTATGCTAACTTTCACATATTTTTCTAAATTGAAAAAGAACAACTTGGTTCGAGACGGAGATTGAACCCGTGAAAGGTGGCAAAGGTCACGGGTTCAATTCCCGTCTCGAACCAAGTTGTTTTTTTTTCACTTTAATAAAAAATTATGTCAATAAACGTACTAAAAAGAAGTGTATTTTTATACTGTATAACTATATTAATAGGTTATAAAATATTATTCAACCTTATCTTAAGACCCTAATCCAATCACATACTCTAACAATTTGAACACTGCGTTTATTACCTGTATCAAAAGGTTTGTGCAAGCTTCAAGCAGTCACGATTGAATTTTTATCTTTATTACTTTGTCAGAAGATTGAAAATACTTCCATAAAATGTTAAAGAAAGATTGCTACTATGCTTTGAACTTTATATCAAAGATATAAAGTATATTTTTGCAGGGTTGTATGTTTTTCCATATTACACGTATGGTCAGTAAATTTGAATGGAAGTAGGCTCTTCCTGACTAGATCAACTGTTGCAATGAAATATGGACGATGTTGATAATAAGTGGAGGGGTCTCAATATTACTTTATAGATATGACTACTTTATGCTAGAGGCGACACCTTTTGACCTCTAACCCCATTTACATGTATACTAACTACTACCATGTAGTATTTCTTTACAGCTGTTTGGCCAGGAAATGAAGTACCCAAGTATAATTTCAAGTTATGATTTTGAGCAGTCTTGACTGCCAACTAGTGTAATAATCAATAATTTTCTGTTACATTTTATCAAAGAGAAAAAAGACAACTCGGTCAACTCGGTTCAGGACGGGAGTTGAACACGTGAGAGTTGCTAAGTAGCTCGATAGATGGCTCTGGCCTAATACTTGTCAATGGCGCTTACAAAAATAGGGAAGTATTGCATCTGGTTTTGGTACGGTTCTGATAGCTCAGTGGCTCAGAATATTGCCCTGGTTATGCAATGATTACTAATTCAAGTTCCGTCTTGAAAACTGTGAATATGTCGTAATTATGAATAAGTAATTATGAAAAAGTTAGCATAATATATGCTTTAAAAATATATAATTATATTTAATATTTAAGAAGCGCTCGTGGCCCCGCGGTCTCAGTGTTCTGTAAACGATCACTGAGTTACGCAACTTTCACTATGGCTGGGCCTCGGATGGGTGACCAATTTGCGGCATTTATATTTGCGAGCGTTTCCGTGCTTCGGAAGGCACGTTAAGTCGTTGGTCCCGGTTGCCACTAAAATGGTAGTCGTTAAGCCTGGTTGAAGGCCTTATGGGCTTGAAAATTTCAACAGCTGGTAGCCACAACCTGCGTCTGTCTATTTCAACACGGTAATGAGCTCACCACCTTGTGACAGGAATCCACACGGTGAAAAGGGGTCCGTATTGGGTTGCATAAATTTTCGAGGCATAACTTAAAACTGCATAACGTTTTTTGGCATACTCTTCGTTTCGCATAATGTTCAAACAGAATAAATCATTAGGCATACTTTACCTTTTTTATAATAATGATATACCCGCAGAAAATGTTTACGCATATTTTTTTTTTACAATAACGATTACTAATCATAACATTTATTGGTATATCACTCACTCTCGCATAAAGATTACAAGCCATACATATAGAATACCATAATGTTAACGAGTAAATATTTTTATTAAGCTATTGCATAGTTTTTATCGCGGGCTTTGAGTGGGCTTTAATCAAGAAATTCCGTAAGGAAAAAAACCTAAGACGAAGGTCGAGAAGAGGTCACACAAAGTTCACCGGGCACGGCCGAGCGTTGGCTTAACGTGTATGTACATATATTATATGGTACGATTGTACGAAGCTCGCACGGATCGAGACGTGATGATAGTAAGTGTGAGTGTGAGGCTGAGGATGAGGGTGACTGTGAGAGTGAGGGTGAGGGGTTTTTTTTTTGGGTTTTTTTTAGGTTTTTTGAGTGTAACTTGAATTAATATCAAAGAAAAACAAAGGTATGCTATGCAATAGCTTTACCGCGGCAGTCTCCGAGGGCCACACGTCTTTTTATATATCTTAGCTTGAACTGTCTCAGATTGAAATGCCCACTGATAAAAAATGTCGAAAGTCACTTTACTGAAGTTCAAAATTTAAACACTTATATATAGAATATATAAATAAAATACAAAAAGAAAGTAGGTAGATTAAAACGAGCGATTCTATTCTGGCGCATGGCCGGCCGCTGCCGCGGCCGGTATATCGTTTTATAAGTTACAGCTTAAAAACTTGGCTATGAGTGAGATGATTATTTACAATGGTGTCTTATCATTTCTTAAATATTCTTATTCAAATTATTATTCCTTTATGATTTAAACGGTTATCCTTACCTCCATTATGCGTTTTGTATTTTATGATAAATTATCTTTAGGCGTATAACATTTATACCCTTTACATTTATGCTGATTAAAATTATGATAAAAAAATTAGAGTTAGTTAATGTTATGCCAATAAAACCATTATGCGTTTATAACACTCTGCTTATCATAATTTATGCGAGAAAACTTTATGCTGAAACTGTTATGCCAAACTACATTATGCTGAAAATAAATATGCGATCGAAAGGGCACCCGTGAAAAGTGGGCATATAATATGCCTCTGCCACCACTTCGGGGATAAGGTGTGATGGATATTGATTTATTTATTTAAAAATGTATCCATAATTTTTCTAAACTCTCTGCCACAATGAGTCTCATATCAAAAGATTTGGTGTCGCCATAAATATATTTTTATACTTACGTATATGAGAACAGATAAATTTTCCCTTGTTTTCGTGGCAGTGAAAATATTTACCGCGCAAAATTGTTCCCGAAAAGTAAAGACTATAAACAATGAGACAATAGGCAGTAGAATTGATTTGCGCATCAGACGGCACCGCGAGACTAATGTCGCCATTACGGGGACAAATCAGCGACGATTCGACGGGGAGGAATCGAGTGTTCGTAGTCGCGAGCGAATTAGCAGTAATAGATGTACCAATCATTGGTTTAACTGGGGGTCGTTTAGGAGTTGTGTTTATGAAGTGAGTGACAGTGAAATGGGACTTGTTTCAGAGGCTCTGGGAAATGATACAATACTGCCTCGAGGGTGCAATTGAGAGTGAGCGACTAATGTGCTGAAGTCTCGGATTTAAAAGCTGGGTGACAAATATTTGGTGTTTCTTTCCTATCTGAAAACCGAGGTCAAACAAAATAATATTAGACAACAGTGCTGAAAATGAAATATATTACAGAGCTATTTAGAAATACAGTGATTTAGATTTAGTTTGTGATGCAAACGTCGATGGGCTACTCTGGCCACTTTCCATCAGGTGGAGCGTATGCTTGCTGCCATAACAGTGGTATAAAATAAAAGAAAATGTAAAAATTTGGAGGTTTTCTTTTTAATTTGGTTGGTTAGTAGTTCAATCGAACTCATAGACATCCTAGTCAGAGACTATGAAATTAAGTGACAGTTCAGCTTGTAATAATACATAATCAAGTACATGACAAAAGCAATTGTAACTTCTAAAGTCCTGCAGGCTATAGTAATGTGTGCATACTATCTAAGCGTATTGCCAGTTGTTTTAAAACTAACTATCTTGACGCTGTATCCCTAGCGGGGTAGTCAGAGAGGACAGATCGCCAGGGTTCGCGATCCATGCATACATCTTTCGCTTCCTGCAGATTTATCGCTTATACATGCACGTCTGAGTATCCTCACGTAATCTTCATATGTAAGTCTCGGTTATTAGTGATTAATAGCTGAAGTTCGGCTTCTGATGAGGCCATGAGCACCGCATCATCAGCATACAACAGACAATTTACTGTCTAATAACCGAAATTCACACCTACATCACAATCTATCAAATCCTGCAGGCAATTGTCCAGATACACTATGAACAGTAGTTCGGCGTCGTTTGACGCCTATCCGTACGTCGAAAAGAGGTGACATAGTCCCCCCTACCCGCACGCAAGCCTTACATTCCCTATAAAGCGACTGTATTGCCCGCAGTAGCGAGCCGTCCACACCATATCCGGGCCTTACATTCCCTATAAAGCGACTGTATTGCCCGCAGTAGCGAGCCGTCCACACCATATCCGGGCCTTACATTCCCTATAAAGCGACTGTATTGCCCGCAGTAGCGAGCCGTCCACACCATATCCGGGCGGCAAGTACCACAGGGTTTCTCTCACAACGTTTTTAAATGCTTTCTGCAGATCCATTGAAAACCCTAACTGGATTTAAAGCTGGAGGTTATTGGCTGTTAGGAGTAGCTATGTATTTGGCATTATTGAGAGCGACTGCCGTTTGACCTTGCTACCTCAGTAATGCGCCTAAATCGTTGCCTCGTCCTTTGTTCATCAAATGTACCGCTCATGTGGTCACTTGGGCCCTGAAGTTATTGCTAGAGTTCCTAACACCCATTAGTAAATAATGTATAATTTGAAAAGCATTCAAGTTTCTCAAAGTACCTTTAAAAGTTTTTTTTCTGTATTCTACTCAGATGAGTTCACATACTTTTGGCTAAAGTTTTGCCTTTGTCTCTTACTTAAATTAACTTGGGAAGTTCTCGTTTAATATAAAACAATTTCATTTTACGAGAGAATCTTTATGAGTTAATTCACTTTAACGTTTCAGATTTTGAAAGTTTGTACTGTGGAATGTTATGAATAAGGTATATAGGCCTTGGCTCAATGAAAACAGCCTATCACAGCCCACAGCTGGACGTAGAGCTGTCACAATTTAATTTTGAGAGGGTGATTGGTCTGACGGGTTAGTGCAAGGGTTTACTTCTCATCACCATGACCTCGCCAGTTCGCCAGTAGGTGCACTGCTTGCAGTTTACACTGACGCATGTCAGTGTAAACGAAAATTTCTGATATATAATTTTATCTACCAATAATGTGATTGAGTACTATGTTTTTATGTGTTTCATAGTTATCTGACTTCTTTGGAGATTTTGGGTGTTATCACACCTCCGTGCGTGTAGCTCTCACCTGGGCTCTCTTTAGTCTTGAGTGAAGACCAGGCTGTGGCACCCTTGTCGTAGACTGTGAAACTCAGGAGGAAGAGTTTTCTCCCTCTCCCCTTTCTCCGTAAACACCACTGCCACTGCTTTTTGCTAGCATATCTTGCTCGTTAAAAGACACAGTGGTATCCCACTTGCTCCCTCTGGAGACCATGGCTCTCACCATGGTCTCCAGTGTGAGAATGTCCACGCTCAGGCAAGTAACAATTAGTCCCCGTGCTGCAGCTCCCACGCCGCGTACTTCGCCAGTGCTACCGGGATAAAAGAAACCTATGTGTTAATCTAGATCTAGCTACTTACCAATATTTATTCAAATTCTAGTGACTGCCTCGGTGGCGCAGTGGTAGTGTATGCAACTGAGGACCCGGGTTCGATTCCCGGGTCGGAAAATATATTTGTGTAATCCACAAATGTTGTTTCGGTGTTTGGGTGTTTCCTAATGTATGTATTTAGAAGTATATAAGTATGTTTATCAGTCGTCTAGATCTCATAACACAAGCTTATATTAGCTTACTTTGGGCTAGACGACGCTGTGTAAAAAAATGTCCCACAATATTTTTTTTTTAATATAAAAATCTAACCCACGTATAATTTGTGAATGTCATACCTCGGTGTAAAACTACAGCCAGATACTCCATTATTTATTAGAGAGACAAAAGATGTTACAGTTGATACGTACAGAAATTCAAAAGATATGGATTACAATAAATGTCTACATCATATTGTGCGTAAGGTCGTCTTATATAAAGGAAGCGAAATAAAAGTGTATCCCTTCTGTAAGGCGATATTAGGATCCTCGCACATAGCCGACGTGCGTGCGGAATTTCTATTAGGCACCTAACATAGCGTTTTGCTTTATGTTCTGTAAGTGTCAACATACGGGTCTACATTTGAGCGAGCCATTCGAGCCACAGGAGGCGTCTACTCGTAATCTTTCGTAAAAATTGACTGCCTCTGTGGTGCGGTGGGAGTGCATCCGACTGCTACGCAAGAGGTCGTGGGTTCGATTCCCACCCAGGTAAAAACTTTGTGTGATGAGCACGATGGTTTATTCTGTGTCTGGGTGTTATTTATCTATAATATGTATTTATTTAGAAATATATAAGTATGTTTATCAGTTATCTAGATCCCATAACACAAACTAATATTAGCTTACTTTGGGCTAGATGACGCTGTGTGACAAGTGTCCCACAAAAAAAAAATCACCGTTTATTTTTAATTTTTTACAAAAATCTTGTACAATCTTGTTACATGATAAAGTGTGTAAATATCATAGAATCACGTCCATATCCTCGAGGAGGTCGGCAGTTGAGAATTACACATCCACACTTGCCAGTAGTTTTGTCTACTAAGCCCATTGTCGTCAAATAAGTTAGGACATATATTTCACACAAATTTAATATCTTCATTATTATTATTGTCTCTTCTTCACGGGTACATTCTATTTTTTTCTTATGAAGATACCCGGTCTTTTGGTAGGCTTACATGGAGACATAGGTCCAACACGCAGAGGCCCTTTGAGAATTTTAATCTAATAGGAAATGGGACCCCCACTGCAGATAGTCCACGACCGCCTTATGTAGAAGAACGGTAATGGATCACCTCCAATGGGAGCTAAACTATTGTGAAATGTGCTAACTATGAAACGGGCTATTGGGTTGGGTGTTAAATGGATTGGGTGATTTAAGCTATTGATGAAAACTGCGTCTGCCATTTTAATATAATATCATCAAAATATTGGCAGACGGTGACTTGCCAACTCACTAGATGGGCCCCCTATACAATCGCCATAGGCAAGCTAAACCTGTAAGGCGACAGGAGGCAACACCGGTGTGAGCGGCTTGGGGTGTCGAGCGGTGCGGCACCGGTTTCACCTTCGCGGGACAGGCCCGGAGCGGGCTTGCCCGTAGTTATGCCCTTGAAAATGACACTTCCACCCCCGAGCACATAGCTCTGGCTCCCTCCCTCTGACCGGCCAATTAAGGCAAGCCAAAGTTGAGATTTGCTGCACTCCCGGGAGTAGCACTCTCACTGCTCTCCCCTTAGGCCATTAAATCCTAACCGGTGCAGAAGGGCAACAATACTCTGAGGAATCGGGACCGATGTGTAGCCACGCACATTCAGCTCGCCACAAGCTGCCCTGCGGATGTGAGCTTTACAATAACTTACTGATACATTTTTTTTTGGTATCAGAAAGTGGATAAATCAAAAAGCGAATCTACTATGCCCTCATAGGGTTGCGTTAATCCTATAAAAGTTAACGACTGCCCTCGATTGGTATTATTATTATTATTAAAGCCTTTAATAATCCATCAAGTACATTCTAAAAAAAAAATTACAAAGTGAAACTTAATTATTTAAAAAGTATTTTTCCTGGAGGATCCCATTTTGAGTAAAGGCCTCCTCCATGGCTTTCCAGTTCTCTCTATCTGACGCTTTACTTATCCAGTCTATACCTGCTATTTCTTTTACCTCATCTTCCCATCTTTTTATCGGCCTGCCTCTGCTCCTTTTTTCTAATGGACCTTTCCATACCGTGGTAATTTTCGACCACTTTTTGTATGTCATTCTAGCAATGTGCCCTGCCCAATTCCATTTTATTTTTTTGCAATGATGTAAAATATCTTCATTACATTATTATAAACACTATGCAGCATTGGTGAAATATGTGTGATCTACAAATGTTTGTTTCGGAGTTTGGGTGTTTGCTATGTACAAACAAGGCAGCGATATAAGTGTCCTTACAGGGCTGGGAGGTCAAAAGGCAGTGACTCCCAACAATGCCAAAAGATAGCTGCTTATAGGAACCAAAGAAAAGTAGACCCCAGGCCTTAAATCTAGTTAGAGTTTGGATGTAGCTGGGAAAATACTTAACATAGAGGAGGAGAATACTCTCGAAATATAATGGAGACTATGGTGAGAATGTTCACGTCTTATAACCCAGGGTTCTTCAAGTAGAACGTGAAGAGGCTCATCATTCGGCCGCAATCTTGTGAGCCACTGTTAATAAAATTGTAGACAGTGACTTTCAATTTGCTAGATACATCAGAGTCACTTTGGCGAGCTAAATATTTATATTTAGGGAACTTTTTTAAAAACGTACATTTTTACCATTTATTGAACCGTATGTTTTTATCATAGGCCCTCACGCTAGATCACGGTGAGCCGTGGACAACGCAATATCAGATGAAAGGGATTGTACCACCGTACGCGATAAAAATAACACAAATAACTGTTAAACTTCTATTCATTTGTAGTCATATTTTTGTTTATAGTTTGTTTAGTAAGTATATTTGTAGATAACTATACATGTGGTTTTTTTAATTCAATTTGTGGCTATTCTCATAAATTACATGAAGATAGGCCTCTCTGAATTAAAAAGAATGAAATGTACGGAATTACAGTACTTAAAGAGATGTGTTGTGAGTGCAACATTTAATTTTGATTATAATTAATAAATTTAATTGAATAAATTTTATCTATAGAAATTAACATTTTTATACCTCACTCATCGGTAACATAATTTTCAATTTAAAAACTGTTCTATGGTTTCTCTTTTACCACATTTCAAATGTTATTAATGTAAACAAATAGATAATTGCTTTTCTTTAGACAATACCAGAGGTAGATTAAAATGGACTTTACATCCCAATATACACATACACGAACAAAGGCTGATGAAATTCATCACTTTTCAATTAACCGGGGTCCAGCGATCCGTTTGTTTGAAATAGATTATTCTCGGTCCAATGAGCAAAGCCGAAAAACTCCAATTCCATTGATTACTATCTACAGCGTATTGTCCAAGTGCTTGCCAATGCAGTTGTCGGAAATGAAAATATTTTGTTCATCATGAATTTAAACGTCGATTGTACGTGAGAATTTGTATTAATATTGAAAATGGGTTATTGAGTACGTATGTATGTAAATTTAAACGGAGTAATTGCGCTGTCTTTCTCAGTGTGAGTCAGCTCTCTGCTCAACTCCATGAGTGTAGATAAAGTCAAACTTATGTTTGCTCTCGAGTTTCTCACAGATTGCATAAACAAATGATATTATAATAAGCACACAACAGAGAGCATTGGCTGTAAGTGGGTGTTATAGGTCACCTTAAGATCTCTGGTAAAGCAACTTTACCTACAAATGGTGCACTGGTTGACAGGTATCCATCGAGCTGCCAACAATGCTTAAAATAGGGGAAGGGTTATTCCGATTTCCTACGCTTTATGGATATTGAGAGCTGGTTCAGCCTCCTGATCAAAGGTTCACAAATTCATAGCTGGAAATTCTATAACTACAACGGGCGGCCAGTAGTCAACAATGTAACCAGGTCTCGCTGACTGCCGAGTCAAATTTCGTTATCCCAGCAGGTCCGAGCTACTACGAGTATTAACACTATTTTCTAAAGGGTGGAGTTTTTGCACGAGGCTACACGGAGTACCATGATATGCTCACCCTCAAATGTGTGCTTTTTCGTTGAACCTTAAGATACAGGATGTGAAAGATCTAAATTAGGAAACCAAATTCACAGATGTTGCGTTAGCCTCGTGAAGAATTAATGACTGTCTCTAAGGTGTTCATGCCAATTAATCCGACTAATATTATAAACGCGAAAGTTTGTAAGAATGGATGTTTGTTACTCTTTCACGCAAAATCTACTAAATGAATTTTGATGAAATTTTACAATAATATAGCTTACACATCAGAATAACACATAAGCTACTTTTTATCCCGGGAACAAGTTCCTGTGGGAAACGGACACGGGAAAACTTCACCACATGAGTGAAGCAGCGGGCGCCAACTAGTAGTTTCATAAAACATGTGAGCTGAAAAGTATGTTATGACTGCCTCGGTGGCGCAGTGGTAGTGTATGCGAGTGCCGCGCTTAGGTCCCGGGTTCGATTCCCTGGTCGGCACAAATATTTGTGTGATCGACAAATAATCGTTTCGAAGTTAGCGTGTTTTCTATGTATAATATGTATGTATTTAGAAAGTATTTAGAAATATATAAGTATATCTATCAGTTTAGACCTATTCCACAAGCGTGTATTAGCTTACTAAATATAATAGCTAAATGGCACTGTGTAAAAAAATGTCACAGAATTTTTAGATAAATCCTAGGTTTCAAAACGAAAGTTTTAGATGAAACTAGAAAAAAAATTCAGTCTTTGATGATAAGCAGTCGTTACGTTCTATGCTGTTGTCTCATTTTTTAGTTAACAAGGACGCATCTAATTATGATAACTTCATACAGACCTCCCGATTTAGCTGAACACACGGATGTTTTAAAAATGTAGTTAATAACTTTTATAACTCATGCGAACTGCAATTTTATGAGTAGTAGAATACTCAGTTAAATTTTATGTCCTGTACTTTAACTAGAACTTTATAAAAGATTCATTTAAAACTTAACGAATCAATTGAAAATTTGCTCTAAATTAACTTAAATGTAGCTGAGACCTCATAAAAGCATTTTGTTTACATACATACATATTATGAGGCATTTATCCCCGAAGGGTGTAGGCAGAGGAATACTATAAGCCACATTTCAGGTGGTGAGCCCATAGCCGTGTTGACATAGAGAAGCGCAGGTTCTCAAAATCAAAACGGTCGCCAGACCGTTGTTGATTTTTTGAAACTTGGCTTAACGACTGCCATGTCACTGGCAACCGGGACCAATCGCTTAATATGCCTTGCGAAGCAGAACACGCTCGCAAATTTAAATGCCACAAAGTGGTCACCTATCCGAGGACCAGCCGTAGCAAATCTTGCTTAACGCTGTGATCGTTTAGAGAACACTGAGCTAGCGGGGCCACGAGCGCTACTTTTCTTTATTAAGAAGAAAAAATCAATTTATTTAGAAGAAAAATAACACTACTTTGTGTCTTTGTTTATCATCATTCAAAAGCTTGTTTATAATTTATGACATGCTTATTTATTTATAAAATATATAGAAATCTGGGTAATTTCTATATATTATATATAATGAACACGTAGAAACGTGTTTTACTATAAATATAGACTTTCATTTGACATTGGGTAATTTCAAAAAATATGTTTTTTTTCAAGGCTAATACTTTTTGCTCACTAACGCCTTAAAATTCTTTTGAGAAAAGCTTTCCCTAAATCCAAGTTTCTAAAATACTTAAAGTGGAATTTAATATTACAATATTTACACTGAATAAGGTAATCCTTCTGATAAATACCTATATCGTTATCAGGAGTCGGAGCTAACTAAATTTCACGGTCGAGAGACGTTCTCTATTCCGTTAAGGCTTCGCTATACAGAGTACAAAACTTGTATTGTTTCGCTTCACTACTGATATATAACTTTTTGTTTACTTTCTGTAAATACCTGTCACTAAAAGTGTTATAAATCTATTAAATGCTGCAGAGATCAGAGTAAGATCAGCAAAGAAAGTAGCGTAACATAGCTGAATATATCTGCAAATTAAAATTATAAAATTTAACATATTTACAGAAAACAGTTCTAAAAAAGGGGGTAAGGTTCCCATAAGGCTGGCCGCATTGCCACGTAGTATCTGCAAATAAATAATCTATAATCAATAAAAATATTATAAAGCTGAAGAGTTTGTTTGGTTGATTGAACACGGTAATCTCAGGAACTACTCGTCGGATTTGAAAAATTATTTTTGTGTTGGTTAGCCCATTTATCGAGGAAGGCTAGGCTATATAATAATAATAATAAATCTTTATTCATTTAGGTCACAAAGTAAAACTTATGAACGTCAAGAATATTGCTTCTACATTTACATTTACTGCCAGATTCGCAAAGCAATAGGTAGAGCTTGAGGAAGAACCTGGCAATAAAACTCATGGCCACTCTTTTCTAAACGCCAGTAATTACATTAGTTTGATTAACATGACATTTGACCAATTATATAATGAATTTATACAAACATAAAAACAAAATCAATGTTGTGTTTAAAATCATATCAAAATTAGAGCGATTATAGTTGCCGGTTCTAAGGGCAGCCGGCAAATAAAATATTATGTTCAAATATATTAAATTGTAAATAGGCCATCAAAAAAAAGCTTTCCTAAGTTTCTTGCCGGTTCTTCTCAGGTGGGCCGCGTTCCGAACCGGTGGTCACTTTAAATATACAATTTTTTTCTTTAGTTTTAGTGTATGACATTTTGTAAGCGCCGTTGAAATGGTCTATGCAAAATAAAGACATTTTTTTTTTATCTAATGTCCTGGCAGTGGTGGCGTATGTATCGGGTCGCCTTATTCCCTATAATACGGTTGAGTAGGGCGATGGCTGATATAATGCGTCATACCCGTGAACGGGTGCCGTTATAGCAATTATTAAAAATAATCTTATTTATATTTAAGGTAAACTTAAGTTTAGTCGACTGTTCTCACATAAATCCAAAGGAACAATGTAAGTGTAATTTTAATGTTGTAAGCCATTCCTACATTTTAAAATGGCATCCATTGATTTTCTTGCCAGATTCTTCTTCTTCAAGGGTAGGCTGCCCTTAGAACCGGCAACTATAATCGCTCTAATTTTGATATGATTTAAACACAACATTGATTTTGTTTTTTTTTTGTTTGTATAAATTCATTACTATATAATTGGTCAAATATCATGTTAATCAAACTAATGTAATTACTGGCGTTTAGAAAAGAGTGGCCATGAGTTTTATTGCCAGGTTCTTCCTCAGGCTCTACCTATTGCTTTGCGAATCTGGCAGTAAATGTAAATGTAGAAGCAATATTCTTGACGTTCATAAGTGTTACTTTGTGACCTAAATGAATAAAGATTTATTATTATTATTAAAAATCATTAGTTGTATAATAGGCCCTTTTCAAGAGGTGCATCTTAATTTCCGCCTTAAATTTATGTAACGGCAGGTTCATAATGTTTAAAGGAATTTTATTATATAGGCGTACGCCAATTCGTGAACCTTATGTAAACGATGATGCGTTCCAATTAATTTATGCTTATTTCTAGTATTTATCGAATGTACGTCACTGTGTCTATTGTATAAATGTATGTTCTGTTTAACTAACGTACCATTTGCAAATATATACTGTGATGCAACCGTTAAGATGCCAATTTCTTTAATTTTTTCTCTAAGAGACACTCTAGCACTCAATTTATATAATGCACGTATAGCTCTCTTCTGGAGTACAAAAATTACTTGTAGATCAGCTGCTTTGCCCCACAGCAAAATGCCGTAAGACATGACACTATGAAAATAACTAAAGTATACCAGCCTGGCAGTTGTCACATCAGTAAGCTGCCTGACTTTACTAACGGCAAAGGCTGCCGAGCTGAGTTTACCTGCAAGACACTTTATTTGGGCATTCCACTGCAGTTTACTATCTAAAGTGATCCCCAAAAATACAGTTGATTCTACAAGATTAGGGTATCATCGTTCAATGTTATATTTGTACCGCAATTCCTGACATTAGGCATGCTGTTTTTTTTTTCCTTGTGGCAACCCCAGGCATAACAGCTAATTTGAATTGGCTCCGTATTTTATATTGTAATATTGCAAAAATAATTATAATTTTATCTAAAAACCAATTCATCATTGCCAAATAATATCATATTGAGTGTTAAATAATCATTTTCACTATTTATTGTGCTAAAAGTAGATAAATATATACTTAAAAATTGTACCGGTGTAGTGACAGTTAGAACATCGGAAAAAATTTCAATATTTGAAATTATTACTTGGATTTGGCAAGATTTATAAAACTATTAGTTTTTTCAATCAAGGTTTGTGAGTTTATTTACTTTTACATCCTCATATGTCCATTAATAGTGCGATTTTGTAATTTTCTATGAATAAAACATAACCTTGTTTTGTTTCGCATTTCTTTGCTCTGAGTCTACTTTACTGATTCTGTAGTACGTAATTATAACAAAATGTCGAATACTATTAACATGATAATGACGCGTAAGGCCTTGGCTCGTCAGCAAGAGACAAGGCTTTAATTAACGTTGAAAGATTTACGGATTTTGAGTGAGAAGTGCGATAAACTGAACAAGGAAAGGGACGAAAATGAGTTAGAACTGCTAGGTATTTTAAGTAAGAACGGACAACTCAAGAAAGAACTGGCACAGTTGCATTCGCTGTATACTGATACCTTACAGGATCGGGATAGGTTACAACTTATAGTTGACAGTTTTGACTCACGTAGGGATCATTATGAACAAACTCTGCACCAAATTAGAATACTAAAGGAGGAGCTACTCATCAGAGATCAAAAAATCGCAAATAGAAGACGAGAAACAGAGCACAGTGGTTCAATCTAATCAGAGTTTGTTCGATGAACTAATGGCTACAAGCTTAAATACTGCTACACCTCACCCTTCCATTGTCATAGACCTCACTTCTGATGATGAAACCGAAGGCTGTTCTAAATCATTGAAAATTATTAAGTGTAGTAAGAATAAGTTAAAGAAATATTTAAAAATTAAAAAGTTTATTACTAAATCTAAAAAAAATGATACATAAATACAAGTTTTTTAATAAATAGCATGTCACTTAATAGACAGAGATTGCAACTTATTGACCAGGTAAATATGTATATGTTAGAACTTGATACTGTCGCACAACAGTACAAAACTGATACACAGGCCCTTCAATGTCAGATTGATCGACTTCAAGACTCTTTGAAATCAATTTCATATAAATATGAAACAGCAGAGAAACAGAGTGCGGAACAGGTGTTAGTCATAGATAAATTAGTACATTCATGTCATTGTCAAAATTTCCAATTGATATCCGCAGGCCATGTTCCCTCCTCACCCTTTAGTTGTGAAAGAATTAGATGCAGTGATGAATTTTCACCAATTAAAACTGTGTGCAGTGTGGATAATAGTATATTATGTTTAAGTAGTACTTGCGAGGCATCTATAATAGAAAAGTTGCAAATAAAATGTGATGCAAAGACCATAGTCTATTGCGATGAAATAGGTTAAAGTTTTGGACATTATTTATCACAGTTAGGTCATTCTGTAATAAATAATACATATCCAGGAGCTTCATACTCTCAAATTATAGATTTTATATTGACTGGTACACACTGCATGCAGTCTACTATAGTGGTGCTGGTTGGTAACAGAGACAATATTAATAATGAAAAATCTTTTAAAAATTTTTGATAAGTTATCAAGTCTGCAAGTAAAGCAAGTAATTTTGTCCACCTTGCCATACAGCACTGCTATGAGCCACAAGGAAAATCACTTAAGATACAAATTAAATATGAAACTACATACCATGGTATCATTCCAAAAAAATTGAATTATTCGATTGGAACACAATTTTCAATAATAATAGTTTGTTGACATTAGATAGATATTTTCTATCAAAATTTTTACAACGAAAGGTAGCTCTGCTGCTATCCATTTTTTTTAATTTTTCAAGCCAAATTATTGGCAAGTAGAACTGCTTTTATTGAGCAGGATAGTTTTGACACTTCACATTTAGAAAATGAAATTCCAAAAAACTAGTTTATAGTAACTAATTGAATCAGGCGTTACATGGCGGAAATCCATTTTTAAAAAAACCTATAATTATTTTTGTTTCTAAATGTTATTTTTGCAATATTCCGCTTTTTAGAATGTCGTACGATGTCGACACGTGTTTCGCATCGTGTGTAGGCGTTAAAAACTAGTTTATAGGACACCAGATAATAAATCTGACCAGTTGACTTTGGCCCCTGAGAATAATCTTAGTAAAAATATTGTTTTTATAAACCTGGTGCACCATAATGTTAGAGGTTTAATAAATGGTAAAGATTTAGAGTTAGAGCTGTACATTAATGCAAATTATATTAATATTTTTGTGCTACAGAGCACTGGTTAAAAGATCATAAAATCAAATTGTTGAACTTCGTAAATCACCAGGTTCCCAGCTCGTTCAATAGAAAACATTCTAAACGTGGAGGCTCTTTAATATTAATTAATAACAACTTAAAATTTAAAGAACGTAAAGACTTAGTAGCCCTCTCCATTGAGCGAGTTATTGAGATTGCCAGTATTGAGTTTGAGCATTTCATCTTGTTAAGCGTATACAGTCCCCCTGATGCTTCTTATATTAAATTTGAAGAAAAGCTTGAAGAAGCACTGTTCAAATGCCAATGTTCTAAGAAATCTATAATAGTTTATGGAGATTTTAACGTTGATATATTAGATACATCATTATCTCCATCAGAGAGAAATAAAATGAAAAATTTATTTAAATCCTTTAATCTGCATAGTACATTTTTAGAACCCACTCGTATTACAGCCACCAGTGCAAAATGTATTGATAATATTTTTACTTATATTAAACCTATAGATAAAGGTATTGTGGATGGAACAGCATGTATTTTGTTTTAAGTGGGTTCAGATGCAGACAATTGTCTGCTGACCACTCAGCTATTGCGTTAAGATCGTCGGTTAGGTTAGCAACAGCCGCTTGGTAATTTTCAGGTTTGAATGACAGGTACAACTGCACAACATCATCATACATATGATACTGTGACTTTTTGAGACGGGTTGTAAAATCAGAACAATACAGTATAAACAGAATTGGCCTTAATATTGAGCCCTGGGGCACGCCTCTTCGAACTAAGTAAGTAAGTAAGGGGTGAGGTTAGACATGCGCCATCGCTCATGTTCAGCTCCACCTGCTGCCGACAGTTATGTAAGTAACTCTGAAACCATAAAATGCTTTTATGGTCCATTCCATAATAGTTGAGCTTCGACAGCAGTAGGTCCGTGTTTATAGCATCATATGCGCGATTGATATCCAGCAGCACTAAGAGCGTGCACATACCCTTGTCTTGTGCAGCCAGTATATTGTCTGTTACATCTAAAAGTGCAGTAGCTGTGCTGCGCCGCTTCCGGAAGCCAGACTGGAAATCAGACAATATACCACTACCTTCATAATATTCTGTGAGCTGTTTACAGACTACGTTCTCCATTATCTTTGAGAGACAAGGCAGTATACTAATAGGCCGGAGGTCCTTAACAGCGTTTGGATTGGTTACTTTTGGAATGGGACTAATTTCGACACGGCAATGGGCTCATCACCTATTATGTTGGACAGAAATACATAAGGTGAAAAGTGGGCGTATAATATGCCCTTGCCACCACTTCGGGGATAAGACTTGATTAAAAAGATAATAAATATGTCAAAAAAAAAATTACAATATATACATTGAAAGAAAAATATATACAAATGATACAAGATGATAAAACAACGGTAAATAGCGATACATTACAATCTGATCTATCTTTATTGATCTAATACGTATCTTAGCGTAACGTCTCTCATACTGGTACGTAATCCTAAGGCTGCGGTAATGGCCATAGAAACTCAGTCGAAGTTAGTTACAGTTTTAGTGGGTTGTATTTAATTTTACTGGCAAAATTTGAATGGAAATTGTGTATCGCTCACACTATGCCTCAATTTGTTGGCGGTATAACTTCATTATTCTCGTAAATTTGATTCTATTTCAGACTCGGCTTACTGTATTTAAACTGAGAAGGTAAACTATGCTAATCAAAGAGCGAATAAATATCTCACGGTTGGTAAAATGAGCAGGTAAAGTAAAATATGAGCACAAATATATCTACTCTTCCTGCACTTTACAACCCTTTGAAAAACAAAGCGAAACGTCGTTTAAAAAAAATGTTGGTATACCACCGTAATGATGTTTTCTGTTCCCGTTTGCTACTAGTAAAAATAAGATTAGTTTTCCCAAAATATAAGTAGCGTATATATCATTCCAAAAAGTTCAGGTTTGATTAAGTTCTTTTACGTGTGAAAATTGTCAAAATGCTAAGCCGATCTCCTACCGACTAACATCTCAAGGTGTCCTTCCAACTGCCCATAGCAGGGAGTCCCCGAGGAGTCCTTGTAATAATGTAAATAATTAAATAGCGTAAACGAAGACCATTTAAGCAGGATACCCAGACGTACATGTATGAAACGATTAATAAATCTGCATGAAGCGAAAGAAGTATGCATGGATCGCAAAGCATGACATTGTGTCCTATAAAATAAAATAAAAATAAATAAAAATGTCTTTATTTTGCATAGACCATTTCAACGGCGCTTACAAAATGTCATACACTAAAACTAAAGAAAAAAAATGTATATTTAAAGTGACCACCGGTTCGGAACGCGGCCCACCTGAGAAGAACCGGCAAGAAACTTACGAAAGCTTTTTTTTGATGGCCTATTTACAATTTAATATATTATGACTATAATATTTTATTTGCCAGCAGATCATTTCCAGGCATCCATGTCCTGTAAATAGTCTTGACTAGAGTAATAACCTTTTTCACAAAGCTTTCTTTTAATAAACTTTTTAAATTTATTTAATGGTAAATTTCCCAGGTCACAGGGAAGCTTGTTGTAAAAGCGTATACAGATACCCTGGAAAGAATCGCCAATCTTATGCAGCTGACTGTGGTGAACTAAAAAAAAAATTAAATATCCATCACGCCTTATCCCCGAAGGGGTGGCATATTGTATGCCCACTTTTCACCGTATGGATTCCTGTCCCACGTAATAGGTGAACTAAATGATTGTTTTTATGTCTAGTGTTAAATTATGTATATCACAGAGTTTAGTAAACTGTGATAGATTTTTCTGGACATACATAAGATTGGCAAAAATGTATTGTGATGCTACGGTTAGAATATTTACTTCTTTGAATTTTTCTCGGAGGGAGACTCTGGGGCCCAAATTATATATAGCGCGTACAGCCCGCTTTTGAAGAACAAAAATGTTATTTACATCTGCAGCACTCCCCCATAGGAGAATACCGTAAGACATAATACTATGAAAATAGCTGAAGTAAACCATTCTAGCCGTATCTACATCTGTTAGAGTCCTGATCTTTTTTACAGCATATGCAGCCGAACTTAACCTAGAGGCCGTCTTTTCTATGTGCGGGCCCCACTGCAAATTGGCATCAATAGTTATACCAAGGAACACAGTTGATTCCACAAATTCTAACACTTGTCCATTAAGTTGAACATTGGCCGTAACTTGGTTTACATTTGGTAGAGTAAATTTAATACATTTAGTTTTGTTTTCATTTAGGCAAAGATTATTTGAGCTGAACCAATGAACTACTCTCGTGATTGCATTGTTTACATCGTCATAATTATCTAATTGTCTTCTAATTTTACAAATCAATGAGGTATCATCTGCAAACAAAACAATCCTATTCCTGTCCCCTATATAAAATGGTAAATCATTAATATAAATGAGGAACAAGAATGGCCCAAGTATCAAGCCTTGTGGCACATCCATTGTAACCATGGATCCTACAGAACGTGTACCATTAATATCGACCCTTTGTATTCTATTGTTCAAATATGAAGACAGAAGGTCGAGAGATTTGCCTCTTATTCCATAGTGATGTAATTTTTTGCACAATGTTTCATGTTGAACGCAATCAAAAGCTTTGGATAGATCGCAGAATATACCTAATGCATCTTGCTTGTCTTCCCAGGCTTCATGAATACATTTTAATAACTCAACACCAGCATCGGAAGTTGAGCGCCCTTTCGTAAAACCAAACTGTTTTGTATGAAATATTTTATGAATATCAAAATGGGATAGCATTTGATTCAAATGCAAGGCAGCACTGACACTGGTCGGAAATTAGACGGGTCTGTAGCGCTGCCAGCCTTGAACAAGGGTATGACTTTGCTGTGTTTCATTAAATCAGGAAATATACCACTGGAAACACAGTCATTAAACACATTTGCTAGATGCGGCGCAATGACCTCAATGATACATGATGCAGTTTTGACTGATAATCCCCAAAGGTCCGCGGTTTTCTTAATTTCAATACATTTATAAGTTTTTATAATATCCTGAGCGCAAATATCTGTGAATACAAATGCATCCCTCCGACTACACTGTCAGAAATAGAAAGAGAAGTAAATTCTATTTAGTTTGTTCAAACTAATTAAATTTAAGTAATTTTATTTGATAATGTGTCATTATTATTGAAAGCATCTAGTCTGCTTTTAATAAAACAGTCTGCTAATAATAATTCAGTAAGATAAAATGCTCCTTGTAAACAATAACAACAAAACATAAAAAGCAATTCTTGGCAAAGAGATATAACGGAATGTTTTTTGCTCCTCGCAACAACTAATAATTAATAAGGTACTCACCACCTTCAGGCCGATACTTCCAAGAATGTATGAGATATTACTGTCGTATTTTTTAAACGAATAATCCTCAGTTGAAACAATATTCTATCTATCTTCACGCTGTATCCCTTACAGGGTAGTCAGAGAGGACAAATCGCTTGACTTTGCGATCCATGCATGCTTCTTTCGCTTCCTGTAGATTAATTAATGCCTACATACATGAACGTCTGGGTATCCGAGTACTTGTGACTTTTTCGTTTATGAGCAATCTGCTCACGTGGTCTTCATATGTAAGTCTCGGCCTATCCTGACTCCTTTTACCTTATTTCGAACAATATAAATTCTTCGTTAATCGTTCCTCACTCATTAATTGGACGTGTCCAAACCGACGGAGCACGCCCTTTTCTAGCTTAACGCTGACACTTTCATTCCAGCTTACCATATTAAAACAATAAAGAAAATCTAAAACTTGAATGTGGTTCATCATCATCATCAGAAAAAGTAAATCATGCAATTCAAAGCAACGACACCAACGTCTAAATTAGTTCATAACTTTTCATCAATCTATTTTACAGTACGAAGTACCATGCCGGATAATATTCAAACTGAAAACCTAATAAACTCCTACATTAGGTAGGTAAATTGAACGAACACTGACCATCTGCAGTATTGAGCAAAGTTACGCCTTTATAAAGTTTCATCGTCAGGCCGGTAAATTTTGTTCTCAGCTAAAAGCTATCCCTCTAAATATGTGATAATTGTCATAAATATTTGAGGTTTCATACTTCAAAAGGATAAACCGGAGCCTTTATATGATATATTTGTTATATCCGTCCGTCTGTCCGTGCGTCCATTAGACCGGACGTCCACCTGTCTGTGACGACCCTTTATCTCGGAAACGCGTGAAGGTATCGAGTTGAAATTAAAACTATACATTTTGGTTTATGATCCCTTAAAGCTGAAAAATGAAATCTAAAAAAGTTATAGCCGTTTATGTAAAAAACGGCACCCATAATAGGCGAGTTCGACTTACACTTGTCCGATTTTTTATATTTAAATGCGCTTTAAAAGCAATATTTTAAAAAAGAATGTGGATTTCTTTTCTAATCTTCGTTTACCGTACTAAGCTTGTCTGGAAGAGATAACTTTTACGATAAAACCACTCAATTGTGCTCACATTTATATTGATTAAGTCCTTGTTAAGTAATACTGTATTTCATAGCAATTATTTTTATGGATTTTATATTTTAGCAGCAACTCGCCATCCTCAAGTATTAGAGCTAGCAGTAATATCTACTGTATGTAATGGTATACAACAAAGAGTTATCTATGTATTTAAATATTATTCAAATTAGAAACTTGTAGGCACTAAACGTCAGGTGCTCCTAGCAGCCCAATAAAAGTAGTACCCAGTATCCAAATCTACGTATGATTTAAAAGCAACAAGGAATACGTTGAGATAAAGGGAAGAACATTTTATTCTTTTACAGAAATTATAGGTTGTTTCTCTACTTTTTAGAACACCATCTTACCCATATAAAGCTATAATAAGCTGATGGGGTTGAGTGACTTATGAGATCTATACAACAAATAAACTTTAAATTTGGAGAAAGCATACATAGAAACCGTTAATCATTCGAAACAAACATTTGCGGAATACACAAATATGCTCTCCTATGCTTGCGGAATATACTCTGACCCGAGAATCGAACCTCAGACCTCAGTGCGGCCCACACACATCCACTATCACTAACACTACCGAGGCAGCTACTTTAAATAAAATTTAGAAAAACATACTATTTTTTTTATAAAACAAATAAAAAGTAGATAAGTATAATGGTCTATGCGAAGCGAGAATATTTTTTTGACACAGTAGTAATATAGTAAAAAGGTTGTGCTGACTAAAGCATAATTTTCACGTCTTAGCATACAATTTATAACAAGACCTAAATAAATATTCTTCATTTGCTTTGGAAATATTAAGGGTTCTTATTTTATTATTAGACTTATTCAGTAAACACTGCAGCTAATACAGGCGAAATATAAAAGTTATAAAAATAGTCATAAATTCATTGTTAATTTTGACACACATACACGCACACACACGTATACACACACAGCCTGTTACTAACGATGAAGGAAAGTTGCTATCAACAATGCCATTAAAAGAATAGTAACTGTTTCAGTCCAGTAGACGACCAAAGCAGCCCTCAGACTCCGAAACCAAGTAGGATTAAAAAGTAACCGAAAAAAAGAACTGAAATGAAGACGAAGAATGTAAGTATGTTGTGTAGTGTAAAACTGCCAATATTACTTAGTGCTAGTGCCAATGTTGCTTTACGGTGGCGAAACCTGGGTATGTCAGCAGATGCATGAAAGTTAGTTGAATGCTCTGATGATGCGATCACTTCGAAAACAATATGGCAGGTTTGAATGAAAGTGTCAGCGTTAAGCTGGAAAAGGGCGTGCTCCATTGGCTTGGACACGTCCAACGAATGAGTGAGGAACGATTGAGAAAAATGTATATTATGCGAAAGTAGAGGGTAGAAGGAGTCAGGGTAGGCTGAGACTTACATATGAAGACCACGTGAACAGATTGCTCAAAAACGGAAAAGTCTAAAGTACTCGGATACCGATTGATAAATCTGCAGGAAGCGAACAAAGTATGCATGGATCGCGAAGCCTGGCGATCTGTTCTCTCTGACTACCCTAATAGGAATACAGTGTGAAAATAATTAGTTACTTATTACTCAATTAGTTATTTTTTGTAAAATGTGAAAGATAATTATGATTTTCAATAGTCCTAAAATTTTGGATCTCTTTTTTGTTTTTGAATATATTTGAACCTTATTGACCTGCGCCTCAGTCTACAGCTATTGCAATATCGCCAAAACGTCGAAAAGAGAACAACGCTTGAAAACTGTTAATTAGACATGAAAACGAAAACCAAAAATCATAATAAATTATATTTAAAATTATAAGATTTTTTTTAAGGGACACGGCATGAAGATAGTTTGTTAATTAGTTTAGTAAGATTTTAAAGACATAACGAGGAAAGTATTTTATTCCCGGCAACTTATATAATTTCTACTTCTTTTAGGTAGAGTAGAGATTTCATTTTCTTTTTCTTTGAAATGCAAAGTTTATAAGCAGTATATTATTGTTACCTGTTTACTAAGACTGTACTTCAAAGTTTCTATCGATTCAGTTTGCTATTCTTTGTCTTGGTTCAATATAACAATGCGAACTAACTTTGCTTTTATTAACTTTTAAAGTAGAATACTGTTCTTATAAAATAATGAACGTATTAATAAAAAAAACTTAACATAAGAGAAAAAAATATAGGAATAAATTATTTTAGCCGAATAAATCATTTCTTTTCATCAATGAAAATGGTATCAAATCTGGTACCATTATCTAGTGACATCAATTGACTGCCTCGGTGGCGCAGTGGTAGTGTAAGCGACTGCCGCTCATGAGGTTCCGAGTTCGATTCCCGGGTCGGAACAAATATTTTTGTGATCCACAATATGTTGGTTTCGGACTTTGGGTGTTTCTTAGGTATAATAGGTATGTATGTAATTAGAAATATATATGTATATCAGTTGTCAAGATCCCATAGTACAAACTTATAATAGCTTAGTTTGGGCTAGATGGCGCTTTGTAAAAAGTGTCCTACAATATTTATTTATTTAATTTAATTGCAATGTCAAGACATGCATCGTTGTGTCATGGAACAATTGATGGCAGATAACGACATAATAAAGAGTTTATAATTCAGACCTTTAAATGCACGGTCAGGTTGAAGAGACAAGTCTATAAACCATTATTAGGCCTATAATTTTAAATGGCAGTTAGGCATGGCTACTGTTGGAGCAACACAAGAAGAAAGAGTGCGTTTCAGAAAGGAAATGTAGCGGTAGATATAAGGAGTCACGTGAATGGGACCGCGTGAGATATTCCGGTAACCGCAGCAGATTTCAGTATCCTTATCATTGCAGATAAGTTGTAAGAGTGTGGCCTTTGTTGGGACGCCTATGTTCTGCGGCAAATTTTATGTCTACGCTTTCAAGGCTTAAAGTTGACAATTGGCGGCCAAGACAGTAGATGTGCCTTTGAAAGAATTTATTGTAAACTGGCCGGAACGAGGTCCGGCTTTGGATTGTCATGGTCTAATTTGATTAAATAGACTAAGCCAACAAAACTAATGAATTCTTGTTTGGGAGGCACTCTTTCCGTTCCATTTGAATTTCATGAAATTACGTTTTAAAGAATTCAAGGGTTTTCGAAGTATGACTTCTCGACATCATATACTTTATGTTAAAATTTTGTGTTTATTTGTGTATCTTTTTCTTTCGTCTTGATCATCGGATTGGTTTATTTTTTCAGATTTTCATATCATATCTTAGTACCCCACGTTCGTTTTAATGTAACAAAATAACAGAACATTCTCCTAAAAATCTTATTGAGCCAACTTTTCGTTGAGAATATATATCCGAATCTGTACTAATTAAGCTAAACTTAACTTCCAAAGATAAGGCGGGAAAGTTTCGGAGAGAAAACACGAAGTAACACAAAACAAAATCGTGTTCTTAGCTGATACCTTAAGATTTTAATGAACGATGTTTTTCTTGAGCTCAGCACAATAAAATTTATATACCAGTACAACACGTAATCATTATCAAATTTATATCATGACTGAAATCCTTTTATAGTTTAATTAATTAACTTTACAATGTATCCTAGATAGGATAGTCAGAGAGGACACACCACTAGTATTATGGATCATTGCACACTTCTTTCGCTTTCTATAAATTTATTATACATTTCATATATGCACGTCTGGGTATTAGAGTACTTATACCTTTCTGTTAAAAATATACTATCAATATTTTTTATTTTGACGTTAATAAAAAAAACTGTTATTTGGTTATTTTAATTAGACTTTATTTAATTTAAGTTTGTCATTACTTAACGTTTCAAGTATTTAAAGCTTGTTAAATGACATAATATGCAACTTCTTACTACGAACAAAGTTAAAATTTTAGAAAAAATAGGTAATAATATTATTTTTTCTGAGAAATAAATGCTTTAACTTCACGCCTTCTAGGTTGAATATAATTGCTAAAATTGTAATACGTAAAATATTCAGATTCGTTCATTACATTTCTCACAGCAAATTCTATATGTCGAAACCAGGTGTCTTAGGAAGAAAGTGCCTAGGACCCCAGTTAGTGTAGCTATTCCTTACTCCCTTATAAAATGGACTTATGAATGGTGTTAATCAAATATTGTATTTGACGTGTTTGAATTATATAAGACGTTGATAATCATAAGACGTTTAAAAATAAATAAAGTCACAAAAATTTGTTATAACATTTTATCTAACAGGATGAGGACAATGAAGGTTCGTTAGTATTCTATAACTTCAGTTGACTTGACGCGAATTTTGCGGCAAATTTTCTTCACCTAATCTTTTGTCTTCGGTAATATTGACTTTTGTTCCTAATATCGATATTGACTGACAGCAGTAATAATTTTACGATCTCATGAAAGTTGCTCCATTTTACTTATACGTGAGTGAGTTAGTTTCAATTCACGGTTTTCATCGAATGCTAACACTCCAGACTTTTCAATTTGGTTACTTCAAAACAGAAAGTTCTACTGGTATTTGCTTCAATTTATGATTTATCAAATGCAATGTAAATGCATAATAATATGTCAAAGGAAGTTACTTAGTATATGCTACTTTGATAGCAAGACGATTAAAATACTAACTTTTAAACTATCACACAGCATACTATAAGTGTATTAGTTATTACATACCTACATACATATTGTCACGCCTTTACCCACGAAAGTATATGCCCTCATTTCACCATATGCATTTTTGTCGCACGTAACAAGTGTTGAGCCCATTGCCGTATTGAACTGGACAGGCTGTGGCGACCTGTTGTTGAATTTTTTCAAGCCGCCCTTCTTCTTCAAGCTGGACTTCAACCAGGCCTAACAACTGTTATTTTACTAGAAACCGGGACTTACGGCTTAACATGCCTTGCGAAGTACGGAAACGCTCGCAAATGTAAATTGCACAAAGTGGTCTCCCATCAAGGACCACCTATAGCGAATGTTGCTTAACGCAGTGATCGTTTACAGAACACTGAGTCAGCGGGGCCACGAGCGCTTCTCAGTCTAACCACGTTTATATAGTCTCGGTAATAACTAATACACGTAAAATGATTAAAACATCGAAGTCTAGAAAGTATATAGGCTTTAAAACACAAGTGTGCATTCTGAATAACCTACTTCCTCTAACAAGTACATCGATACCATCAGTAAAAGCTAACTAAATTTCACGGTCGAGTGGCCATCTCCATTCTGTTAAGGCTTCTCTATACAGAGTACTAATGTTAGTTTCTGTCGCTTCAAATCAGGCTATACCGTTTTGGTGAAGTTTTCCCATGGATGGAGGCGCTACGCTTCCGAATAATCACGTAAAAGTCATCCACACGAGCTTCAGCAAACATTCCGGAAGTGCTATAGAACCGAGGAAGCCCCAACAGCACCCTGAAAGCGTTGTTGTACTAGACACGCAGGGCGCTGTATGCCTTCTGCGTATAGCTGACCCACAGACTGCACGTGTAAAAGGTCTGACAATAAGCTCGAAAGAGCGTCACTTTTACTTCATTTGTACCACGTGCAAATCTCCGCGCCAGCATATTACATCTGACAGAGAGCGTCCTGCGTTCCCTTTCTATGTCCATGTCGTCACAAGGGTCATCAGTGACCTAGTGACCCAGGTACTTAAACTTAGTCACTTGTTTAAGTGGAGTACCTCCTAGTGATACTTGTGGCACATTCAAATTTGTTCCTTTGTTACCGGCCTTAAAAATAAGTAACTCACTTTTATTGGCGTTGTACCTAAGTCCCTGGGCCACCGCAAAACTCTCACACATCATTGTCAAATATCGCAAACCTCTTATTGAGGGACACAGCAACACCGCGTCATCGGCATAACTTATATTATTCATGGCAACACCACCAATGTGACAGCCCACGCCAGAGTTGCTGAGTTCAACGATAAGCTGGTAGATATATAGGTTAAACAAGCAGGGTGAGGTTATCCCTCCTTGCCTCACGTCACACTCCAGCATATATTCTTTAGAAAAGAACCCGCCCATCTAACATTGTTTGTTTGATTTCTGTACCAGAATTGAAGCAAACATATAACCTCACTTGCAACGGAACTCTCACACTGTAGTGTCTCCCACAGAAGATCATAGAATACAAGGTCAAAAGCCCTAGATAGGTCTAAGAAGCAGGCAAATATGGGTGTTCTCCTATCTGTATAGTACCGGACAGTTCGCTTTAGACACATTATGGCACTTTGCGTGGATAGACCGGGTCTAAATCCAAATTGAGCATCATGTAGACCAATTCTAGTAGACATATGCGCGTCCAGCAAGCTGTCCAGCAGTTTAGCCATAATGGTGGCCAGTGAGATTGGCCTATAGTTGTTAAAATCTGCCCTGTCACCAGTTTTATTTTTTACAATTGGTACAACTATGGTTTGCACGAGATTCTTAGGTAGGTAAGCATGACCCATGCACAGAGTGAAAAACATAGCCAGTACCCTGTTTATATGCGGACCCGCGTAACAAAGGTGCTCGACACTTAGGTAATCGCGGCCCGGTGATTTACCTGTTACCATGGTTTTCAAATATTGCCCAATATCTTTAGCACTAAATTTTACACCTAGTTTAGCCCCAGTGGTAGTCACTGGCTGCCCACCGCTCTAAGTCGTACACACTAGAGGTTTCACTTTAAATTGATCCACAAACAAGTTAGCAATCTGTACAGGATCATGCCTACCCCCTACACTCACGGGAAGGCTCGACCTGGGATTCAGTTTATTTGTATTCTTCCAAAAGTTTCCAAAGTCTTTGGCTTTATGAGTTACAGCCATTAAGTCAAACTTTATTTGCTCTTGATTTTTACGACACCATTTAAGCCTACTTTTGAAGGTCTTTTTCGTACTGAGCATCCTAGTATAAAGTGCGCCTCCATCTGGTCTACCATGTGCCTGCCAGATCTGAAAAGCAAGCCGAGCCTCCTCATAAGCGAATTTTACATGACTTGTCCACCCAATTTGTGGCTTATATTTCCTTGGTTTAACAACTAGTGTACTACGCTTCGCAGACTCCTAAAGTATACACACAATTTTGTTATACATATTGGTTGAGCGGGCGAGATAAATAAATTCAAAATGGACTGTATTTGCGGGGAAAGGCAAAAATGAAATTTACACGCGGTTGTTGACGGAAAAAGTAATGGAAAAACAGGAATGGGCACACTACCTTGCTGCTTGCTGCGAGATGCTGAGGTGGAGGCTGCCGGGGGCGTCCCTGGACTTGAATTCCTGGTTTCCTTGCACGAAAACACTATTTATCCATTGGAAAATACAATTATTGCGATAGTTGGTGCGGGCGCGCGCGCGGACATTGTAGGACAGACTGAGCGTCTTCAGTCGTGGTCGCTGCCCGTGAGAGGCTAGCGGCGCGAGCGTAGGTACTCGCGCGCGTAATACAGCTGTCTCGCTCCTCCTTTATGCGAGTCAAGGTAGGTGCGAAAGAGAAATGGAATAAAGGGAAAGGGGGGAGTGTCGACAACTAATTAATTAAAAACAAATGTAGATCGGTGATGCAACATAGAAAAAATAACGCGGTTACTCTTTTATCGTACACCGGCGCAACCACATATCGTCTAATATTATTCTATGATTAGAGTTCGCCCAAAGTAAATCAGAACAAGTGCTAAACTCTGATGGGAAGTCTAATTGTCTCAACCTACTATTACATAGTTGCTCGTATTTCTCTATTTGACATTTATCGCGCTATCCCCATATAACCTTACTATAACTAACATTGGATACTATCACATTATGCGAGATAAGTCCTAACTTACATTCCACCTGTAAGGAAAAATGGTCGGACCAATAGGAATCATACAGTACCCTAATTCCTACAAGAATCTGACGTGCAGCCTGTGTCACCACACAATGGTCAAGCCACCGCCCACTCTCGGAGCATCATTCGGTAGATGCTCAATATCCGCACAAGACGAATTCTATTCCTCACAAAAGTCAAGCAGTTCATTATAAAATACCTCACCCACATATGCATTGTAATCACCTAAAATGAATACAGTCTCTATGTTATAACTATCAATTATTGCTGATAGTTCACTTAAGCAGTTTGTAAATTCTACAAAATTGTCTGCAGAATCAGTAGGCATATATATTGAAAAAAATAGCAGATCTCTTTCAAACGTTGTCACTTTAATACCCGCAATTCGAACACTATTACATTTTATTACACTCACCGACGAGAATAATTACGCTACAGTAATGCAAATCCTCCGTATGGTCTACCACGAAGTATCCCCATCGACGTGTCCACTGTAGAGTTACCGATAGACGCAAAGTCTTCGTGTATATTGTCTAGAAAAGACAGATCATGAGGCAATAACCATGTCTCTTGGAGTGCTATTACGTCCGGTGTGACGCATAATCTTCTAATGCATTCTACTGACGACTTTAAACCTTTGCAATTAAAACTTATTAATTTTACAGCTTTATCCATTTACAGATTTTTTAAATTCAATGAATTGCCGAAAGGACACTCTTTCCGGCCACATATTTGCATCAATGAAGATCGGGAGCTTGGTTTTAGGAATTAGGAATGTATATCCCTTGTAGCCCTTCTGTTTTTTCATACTTATATTCTCTGGTACTATTTTTACTTCTGTCTTACTAAACACATAATCCTCGACTTCTTTATTAACTAACTAACTATCTTCACGCTGTATCCCTGACGGGGTAGTCAGAGAGGACAGATCGCCAGGCTTCGCGATCCATGCATACTTCTTTCGCTTCTTCGAGATTCATCAATCGCTTCATACACGCACGTCTGGGTATCCGAGTACTTTTGACCTTTCCGTTTTTGAGCAATCTGCTCAAGTGGTCTTCATATGCAAGTCTCGGCCTTCCCTGACTCCTTCTACCCTCTACTTTTAAACAATATATATTCTTCGTCAATCGTTCCTCACTCATTCGTTGGACGTGCCCAAACCAACGGAGCACGCCCTTTTCCAGGTTAACGCTGACACTTTCATTCAAACCTGCCATATTGCGTATCACTTCGTTACGTATTCGGTCGGCCAAGGTAACGCCGCACAATTTTCGAAGTGATCGCATCTCCACAGCATTTAATTTACTTTCATGCATATGCTGACATACCCAGGTTTCACTACCGTAAAGCAAAGTTGGCACTAGCACTGCGTTATGAATCGCCATTCGTGCTTCTTTTACGATGCTTTGTCGCTTTACTAACTGGGACAAAGCACCGTTAACTTTGTTTCCGGCAGCTACTCGCCGTTCTACATCCGAATCACATCTTCCATCCGCGCTAAACATACTTCCTAAATACACAATTTCATTCACTTCCCTATAAAGCGACTGTATTGCCCGCAGTAGCCGTCCACACCATATCCTGGCAGCAAGTCCCACAGCGTTTCTCTCACAACGTTATCTAATGCTTTCTCTAGATCCACAAAAGCGCAGAAAACCTTCTGGCTAAGAGCCAGAAACTTTTCCGCGATCATGCGGAGAGAAAACACTTGATCCGCATTGAGCCTCCCATAAATACCTTTCAGACTTTTCTTGCATTCGTGCCGTTATAACCTTTGCATACACCTTACTAGCTAAGCTGACCAAGCTGATCGCCCTGTAGCTGGAGCAGTTTAGGCGCGAGCCTTTCCCTTTGTAAATAGGTACTACAACTGCTACTCGCCAGTCATCTGGGACCTCACCCGTCCGCCAGCACAAGTTGCATAACAGACATAGTGTGTCCCAGACACGCGACCCACCGTACTTGATCATCTCAGCAGTAACTCTGTCTTTTCCCGCAGCCTTACCACATTTCATACTTCTTATCGCTTGTTCTATTTCTTTCATACTAATGACTTCAATGACATCGGGATCCGGAGCATCGAAGTGAGCTCCACTTCCCGATGTGGCATCTCTGTCTTTTCTTGCATACATCTTTCCATAATATTCACTCCATCTCTGCAGGACGTCACTTTGGTCTGTTAGGACGTTATTGTTAACACTAAGCACTTTATTCATACTGCAGATTGCCGAACAGCTCCGGGTCTTGCCTACCTCTTCCCAGAAGAGCTTGGCATTATCCCGGAAATTGGACGACAACCTTTCATCCGCTTTCATTCTGCACCTATCACGAGCTTCTTCTATCAGTGCCTTCGTGTTAACTTTCTGCAGCTTGTATCTCTCTTTCATATAAAAATCATTCCGCGAGGCTAAGTAGTCTAGCCATGCTTTCTTCTTCATTCGAACTGCTTCTTTCACTTCCTCATTCCACCATGCATCACGCTTATTACTACTGCCTCTTTTCGTTTCTCCACACACTTCCACAGCGGCATTTATCATACTGTCCCTAAGGTTCTGCCATACACTTTCCACATTCTCACTGCTTACATTGACGTCGCCAAGCTTTTCGGCTACTCTTTCATTATATTTATCCCTAATGGATGCATCCTGCAGCTTCCAGCTTTTGATGCTATAAGTCGGCTCAGGTTCAGGACACTCGGTATGATGACGCCAACCCGCGAACAGACCCCTAATCCTAGTTATGACTAGGTAGTGGTCTGATCCCAGCTCAGCGCCTCGATAAACCCTTGTGTCCATCACCTGTTTACGGAGCCGACTATCCATTAGGAATAGATCTATCATGCTTCTCTTTGACTTACATCTCCTCGTATACATATGAATTTGTTTGTGGTTGAACATCGTGTTCACCACAAACAAATCCTTTTCCTTACAAAATGCCAGTATTAGCATGCCAGCGTCGTTCACCCTTTTATCCCCATACTTCCCGAGTACCGACTCAAAACCATCGCGAGCGGTACCCACCCATCCATTCAAGTCTCCACATACTATAAGTCTTTCATTTCCTTCTATCACATTTAGAGCTTCTCTCATACTCTCCCAGATGTCCTCTAGCTCACTCGCGTTCGACGAAGATACTGGCGCGTAAGCAGCTACCAGGAAAATCTTCGTCAAACCAAGTTTTACACGGATCCAGAGGATTCTAGGACCTACCAGTTTGTACTCATACATACCGGAGGCCAATCGCGAGGACAGCAAAATTCCAACCCCCCGACTGCCATGCTCGCTCTCTGGTACTCCAGACCAAAGCGCGAGCATCCCACCCGGGAGCTCCAAAACTTCGCTGCGCTTGCGCTTGGTCTCTGTCAAGCACACTGCATTTAACTTTCTATCATTCATAACATCCATCAACTCATTCATCTTATCTGTCATTCCTCCCCTAACATTCCACGCAGCTACCCTGCACTCCATCCTCCTTTTTTTATTCTCCTTTCTTTTTTCTTTATTTAATGTAGCCATATCAACATTATAAATATAAAATTGAACTTTCATATCAGCACCCTTAAAATTGTTATCGGGGATTGTAGTTCCTTTCCCCTGATTACCCATAAATCAAGTAAGGCAGGCTTTTTCTTGGGATACGTCACTTCTTTCCACTCTCCTTCTTTTGCTATATTTGCCCACGACTTTTTCCCATACGCAATACGATGTGCGCGAGTAAGACAAACCGGTGACGTTGTCCTTGAGATGTGACGACCTTATCAGCCGTGGTAGCCATAGCGACCGATGATTTGATCATTTGTATATTATTTATGGATTGATCATCGGCACTTTTAATAGGACTTTGTAATCCTAATTGTGAAGTTTTATTGTCACACACATCAAAGTACTACCCCCGAGTGCTGTATCACTTTCCTGTTTGTTAATATTAGTCTCAATTATTTGAATTTGTTTTTTACTATGCACTAATTCTTTCACAAAATTTATTGGGGCAAAATTTTCTTTTATAAATTTCACCTCCGATTGTAGCAGTAATATATTTTTTAATTGGTTTGTTACATCTATATGATCAAACGTAAGTGGAGGTACTTTTTGTAAGTCTCGAGCAACGAAAATTGGTATAATCTCTGGGTCTGTTTTCTTAAATACTCGTAGGTCTATTATATCATCTAAATCTCTAAGTGACTTGCCTTTATTTTTCCGGTTGATCATTCGTTTGCTGCTCGGAATAGCTTGATATAATAACTTTTATGCACACTTCACATCTTCTTCAGAAAAAGCACTTTTACAAATTTTTGACAAGACTCTGGTTGTCCATAATATCTATTTTGTTTTGTATAAAGGACAAAACTTCACTAATCAGAATGTTACATTGACTACATTTTATTATATTACGATCCATTATAATATTCACTCAGGTCAACGACCTCTGCGAGTAGTGACGATTTCTATTCTCTTCTGACGCGATTGAATTAGTAGACTTGGCCCCCTGGTCTATTATCCTTAGCTTAACGTCTCTAGTACTGTGACATACGCCTTAGGCTGCGGTAACGGCCATAGAAACTCACTCTGAGTTCGTTACCATTTTAGATGGCTGTATTTAATTTAACTAGTAAAATTTGAACAGAACACTTTACCACGATTTGTAGGTGCTAGAAATTTAGGTACGTGAGCCCATTTACAATTATGATTAATATTTCCCTAGACAAAATTACATACATTTTATTTATACCAATACTGAAAAATATATGACTACTAAAGTACAATAGGCTTCATAATCGCTTAAAATAATATGTGCCTTAGAGGGAAACAATATTTATTCTTAAATTTTTAATAAGTGAAAAAGGACAACTTAGTTCGAGACGGGGATTGAACTAGTGACCTTTGCCTAACCAGGGCAATGTTCTAGCCACTAAACTAACCGAACCGCGAAACAAGCTGAAATTCTTCACTATATTTTAATCGTCATTTTTTTCCAATCCCCGTCTCGAATCAGGTTGTCTTATTTCGACAAATAAAAATTTGCATACTTTAAAGTTAGCATACTATTAGTTTTTAAAATTTATCAATATTTATTCTTATTTCAATGTTTGTAAGTAGCATAATAAAAAAGATCTCGTTATAACAAGCCATTTTTTCATCTACACTCTAATTCTACGACCACTGTCTACTATATTTCAATAAGATAAACTGCGACTCGTAAACTAGTTAATATAAAAAGCAACAATACTTGGCAGATAGCTACACTAATTGCGGGATATAACCAACTTCTCGGTACAAACAAGGAGGATTAATAGTGTATTTCTACGCCACTTCAACTCAGGTGCTTGGAATATTATCTAGATGTTACCGCTGTATTTTTCAAAGGGATATATCTATTTAGTGGGTTAAGAATTAAATATAATTCTAATTAAATAAATATCTAATTCTGATCATAGGAATGCCTCTCGTAATATTTACAAGCTTTCGTTGATATCATGGTGCATTGAGTTTATTTCAAATAGACTTTATTTTTATTTAGTGTAGCAATCACAGCTTATCCTTAGCCTACTTTTTATTCCTGTTCCACATAATAGGTGGTAAAACCCATTGCCGTGTTGATATTGACAGACGCAGGTTGTTGCTACCTACAGATAAAACTTTCAAGCCGCCCACAAGGCTCTCGACTTGACTTAACGACCGCTATGTTACTAGCAACCGGGATAATGGCTTGACGTGCCTTTCGAAACACTTATTTGTGTCATTTTATTTTTGTCAAACATATTTAAAACAGTCATAGAGGCTGAAAATACACCTTCAATTCAAATTAACTCCGGCGTATTAAAAATGCTTGTCCATGTGAGCCACGGCACACTGGCTTCTCTTAGTATCTGCAACCGACGATTATGAAACTGTCGATGCTATTAGTGTATTAGTTATTACTGGGACTAAACGCGGTTATTTTTCAGACCTTTTGTTGCCTGACGTTTCGACCAGCTTGCACCGACCGTGGTAACATCTATCAGGCAACAAAAAATATGAAAAATAACTGTGACTAATACACTTATAGTATACAGAGCAATAGTTTAAAAATCAGGCAACAAAAAATATGAAAAATAACTGTGACTAATACACTTATAGTATACAGAGCAATAGTTTAAAAATGTCGATGCTATGTTGCATTTGGGCGACTCTCTGGCATCTGGGTTCAGCTCAGTAGCCCGCGTCTAAACGACTGCCCGGATCCTGTTTCGCTATTTGAAAAGTGATTCAGGCTCCGCTTCTGGCATATTAAGTGTGACGTTGACGAGCGCTCGGTCGCTGCATTTTACTTCTAAAGAGGCTACTAAACCTCCGGTTGTACTACAAAGATGCTAGAATGCGGAGGCCTTATACTCTACATCTATACTAGGAGCCTTAGTCTTGGTGCACCGGTTTACTGACAGAAATGGCACTGGCACAGGTACCTTTACAGTTTAGGAGGCCATACAGCAGTCGCAATACCGAAAAATAGAAACCAAATAGTGCGTAAAATTTGTGTAAAATACATGTATTAACGCGATCATGCTTATATACCTTAAATAAACAATATGAGGGTAGATTCAGACGATTCTACCGCTCGATCGGTCTGATTCTTCAGTCTGTTTGTGACCACGGCTGGTGCAATCCAGTCGAAACGTCTATTAAAGCTATTTAAGGTAAATAAGCATGATCGCGTTAATACATGTATTTTACACTAATCATGCAACGCGTAGGGTTAAAAGTCAAATAATCGGTACTCTTAACAAGCAAATTTGAAGCTCCAACTCCAGATAATGCTTAGAAGCAGCTTGCAAGAGGCCCTAAGATAAATAAGTTATAATCATCAACAAATTAAAACATATCCGGTTAAAATTTAATACAACCCATGGACTTGTAACTCAGATAGACAAGTTTAATAGCCACTGACCATATGCAGTATTGAACAAAGTTACTGCTCTATAAAGTTTCTCCACCGGACCGGTGAATTTCGTTCCTAGCTAAAAGCTAGATTACTTATGTAGTTAGTAGCTAGAGTTATGATTGTTATAGCGAATTTGAGTTGTACTCGTATCCGGTTCTAAAGAGATACTAAAAGTTGAATGAATATAATAAGTGTTTCCATGACAACTTATAACTACATTCAAAATAGTTTTCAAACTCCCTGAAGTTAGATATAGTCAATATTTTAGTTTTTTCTACAAACATTGGATACGGCGAAAGATATTTTTTTTTTAAGATTTATAATATTGCGCCAAAGAAGTATAACTTCTAACACGTGATTATGCCTGCTTTTGTAGATAAAAATGTACCTGAGGTTGATTATAGTAACTATTTTTTTTTAATATCCGTAATTAGTAGGTAGGTAGTAGACATGATAACATAGTTTCGTGGGTAGTTTGATGCGAAAGAATTCTACTTTATTACTTCTGTTTCAAGTATTTTGAAGTGGTATAATTTATTTTTATACACATTTATCTATATTTATATTTTATAAATAAGAATTATATAAACATATTAATCAAATTAAACATTAAACTACATAATATATAAATTTCACAAATCGTGTCAATATAAATATTTTATATGAAACTTTTATTAAAGTATAGAACTGAAAATGAATGTTTATGATGGCTTGATATATCAATATAATAAGTTATAGACTCATTATGTTTACAATAAATTTTCTGGATATATCTACAATTGTTTGCAATTCGATTTGTGGTGATGTGTAACTAGAAATACGACACTTTTATTGTTTATTTACCTACATCTATGAAGTATACACTGAAGTAAATTTAGTATAAGGTGTTCCAAAAATCTGTATAAAAATCTATAGCCAATCCAACCAGATCCATGATTCTAGAACTTTCAAAATGTATCTATCCTAGTTAGAACTTATTGTTGATAGCATATTTTTTATTAATGTAAAAGTCTCACAAGTTTTCCTGAAAGGTCTTTATCAAACAAATAGCAGACAATTCTGGTCGTAACATAATATAAATTATCTGGATCTAAAACAAATACTAATTACGTATATTAATCATTTTATATTTAGGGGATCCCGTTAAACACGGTGTTCGAAAAAGTATCGCTAAATTTGGAGTCTTATTAAATCTTTTTCTTTTTATGCTTGTTTCGCATGAAACGTACTACGCTTGTGGTTCAAGTCCAATAAAATTCGAAGTTGTAAATATAAAAAAATACTCAAAAAGCAATATAATAAACACAAAAAGTAAATACATAAAAGTTTACCAATTATTTCTCAGTGCGTCCTGAAATAGGTCACCATCAACATTTATGGGGCAAAGATATTGCTCCGATATTCAACCAAAGTTTACCTAAAATTATGGTAAAACTTCGTAAGATGAACGTTTTTTCGTTGCCCATCTTATAATATTGAACTTGATATTTCAAGAACGACGCGTGTACTTAAAAAATGTTTACAACAAAAGAAACACTGAGGAAGAAAGGCTCAAAATGATGTGAGAAATAATTTTATTAATTTATTAAATTAATGTTTCATCGGCTCAAATATAAGGCCTTCCTTATATTTTAGTCTGCAAAGACTTTTTTTTTTAGGGACACGTTGGTAAAATGAAAATAAATCCCATTCATCGCTTGGTCATCTTTTTCACTACAAGGTTCACTAGTTATTCATTTGAACATGCTAGGACTGATAAGTATGGTATGGCATCTACCGAATCAAACTGGAATATGATGTGAAAATTATTACAACCTTCTTATCAAAATTTTCTTAAAACTCAAATTAAATATTAGATTAAAGAATGTACTGACATCTCAAAGAAACATGCAACTAATAAAATAAAACTTATGAAATTCATTTTTCATTTGAAATTGTGTTATAAAAATGTATGAGATTTATTACTTCATTATTGTCATAGGGTATTGGTGAAAAGGCGCTGAGGGTCGATTGGATCCGACAGACATGCTTGGAATAGTGATCGCGAGATTTTCGTATTAAAAATAGATCGAGAGACTCGTTTGTGATTACATTGCTGTGATCATAAAATTCCAAATTCGAAGTATTTGTTTGCTATAGTAATATAATGCCAATTGTTTAGATATGAAGGTCCGTTAAAATATTTATGTTTAAGATAGGTACTGGATAAAAGAAACAAAAACAATTGAGTTGTTATTCTCGAGAATGGAGACATATAGTTAAATCAATTCCTACCTTGATTTGATATTGCTTTTATTGGTAAGTAGGATATAATTTGATATTTTAAATATAAAACGGAAAGGTCAAAAGTACTCGGATACCCAGACGTGCGTGTATGAAGCGATTGATGAATCTCGAAGAAGCGAAAGAAGTATGCATGGATCGCGAAGCCTGGCGATCTGTCCTCTCTGACTACCCCGTCAGGGATACAGCGTGAAGATAGTTTTAGTTAATTTAAGCATTGAACAACTACCGCCTGCTCTCCTAACCTCAGAGCTCCACCAAAGATTTGAGCGAACAAAGCGTTGAGAAAATCTTTCTGAAATAGTCCATGAAAATTTCAGTCAAACATTGACAATTGATATTACTGAATACTAAAACAGCAAGTATTGAAATTTCTGACTCAAAAAGGTGTCGCCCGTGCAAATTATATTTACATACGAAATGTTGCCAAGTCAGTCAAAATTTGGGTAAATTCACAGCGGTGGGAAATTTATTTTTGACGTTAGGTCAATCTCAGAATTTGTTTTAGTTTTATTATTCTTTGAATATTAAGTGATTTTACGTGCTGTGAAAATAAAATGAATCGTCAAATTAATTGCCTATTTTTTTTTTCACTAATATTTGTGTATACAAAGAACAAAAAGGTCAAAAGTACTCTGATACCCATGACTGATGACAGATGATGATGAGTGCGTATAAAATAATTAGTGAATCTGCAGGAAACGAAAGTAACATGCATGAATCGCAAAGCCTGGCAATGCGTCCACTCTGACTACCCCTTTAGGGATACAGCGTGAAGATAAATAGATACAAAGATCAAGTTACAACTTAGTTGAAGTTGAGTTTGTTTGCAATTGATGAAACTGCACCGAAAATACTGCACTGGCAATCTAAGCGTCGCACGTTGCCCGTCTCTGCGTCGATTCCACGTGTGAGACCAGTGAGTTCAAATGCAGTCAGTTTGTTTAGACTCAGATCTATCAAATTTGAGTAGGTGTGTATTTGAGTAGCAATATTGAGTTTTATTTCTACGAGGTTCTGTTGCAATGATAAAAAAAGTTGTAGATTAGAATTCAGGATGTCTAAATTTAATTCTCAGTATCAAAACAGATCAGTTTAGTTTATTTTATCAATCAAAATGTTTTCATTGCTACTGTTATTATATAAAATTTAGATATGGATACAGTACGTTACAAAACGATTACTGTACCTTCTAAGTAAACTGTTACAGAACACATTCGACGTGATCTAGTAAGAAAAATATAATTAAAAAGTTCTCTTTAGCTAATAATGTTGTAGCTATAAATTAATCATACTGAGGCTCACCAGTTCCTGCAGACTTTACATCTGTATAGAACATATTAGACGATCTCGTTTAGTGGACAATAATTACTATTGTATTTTGTAAGTTCAATAAAGAAAATAACAAGAAATTAAAAAAAAGTATAGTAAAACAACTTTTTCATTATAAATATTATATTTTCATTGTTCATCAGTTCTCGGCCTGAGAGGCTGTATGTAATAAAGTGTCACGTCAATTATAGGGTTTGCATAGTAAACAAGGAAGGTAGTTTCCTCTTATCTGTTCATCCGTTTTCTGTCAAACTCCTGTCTAACTCACAGGCTCTTGTTACTGAAACCTGTAATTTAACATTAATTATTATTATATTCTATTTTTTTTAATATTAGTGACAACACGAAAATGGCAAAAAAATCTTTTTGCAATCATATTTCTCGTCTACCTCTATAGTTGGGAGCATAATTGGATAGGTGCGTGAGGTGGCTAGGTATTCAATACCAATTTCACTAGTAAAAAGCTCCAGAAAATATTGTAAGTGATTCGTTATAACCATTTTTCGATTAAATAATCCGTTTGGGCAATCTTAAGACTTATTTAGTGCTATTTTTATCAAAGTTTAGGTCCTCCCACAGGTGCGTGTTATTATCATCATCACTTGCAAAATACTGCTTTTTTATTCTTCGATAATTCTATTTCGTTTTCGTACACATCATAGCATAGATCATAATGTTTTTGTAGAAGATCCGTTCAGACTCTAATCCGCATCAGCTAATGAGGTGGTGCAATTATAATCTATTTCATTACTTCAAATACTGTACACTCGTAATACTGTATTACGAGTGTACAGTATTTTAAATAATTAACATAATTAACATAAGCGCTCGTGGCCCCGCGGTCTCAGTGTTCTGTAAACGATGACCGAGTTACGCAACTTTCACTATGGCTGGTCCTCGGATGGGTGACCACTTTGTGGCATTTACATTTGCGAGCGTTACCGTGCTTCGGAAGGCACGTTAAGTCCTTGGTCCCGGTTGCCAGTAAAATGGCAGTCGTTAAGCCTGGTTGAAGGCCTGGAAGGTTTGTCTATTTCAACACGGCAATGGTCTCACCACATATTACGTGGGATAGGAATCCACACGGTGAAAAGTGGGCATTTAATATGCCTCTGCCACCCCTTCGGGGATAAGGCGTGATGGATATTAATTAATTAATTAACATTTTCTCAGTTGGTGGACTATTAAGTCCACCAGCTTAAAAAACGTTTCTTTTGAAGAAAACCTGCTAATGAGGTGGTGACATTTGTAATCTATTTCATAACTTCAAATATCTGAACGAGTGTACTGTATTTTGAATAATTAACATTTTCTCAGTTGTTGAACTATTAAGTCCACCGACTCAGAAAATGTTTCTTTTGAATAAAACCGAGTAGCACGTACCACTTTACTAGTTTAAATTAATGTTAAATATAAGGCCAAAAAATATAGTCACAAAATTGCCAAAGCAATTCTTCGGTTAAAGTTCTATCAGAATTTATAAATAAACTAATTAAGCAAAACTTACTTGCAAAGATAAGGCGCCAAACTTCCGCAACAAAAACGCGCCAAGTAAAGCAAAACAAAATGGTGTTCTAAGCTTGTGCCTTAAGGTTTTAATGAAGGATGTTTTTGCTGAGCTCAGTATTGTGGAATTTATGTAAGTAATAAAACACGTAATCTAATAACGGGCGAGTTTTTGAGGTGCCGATCGTTTCGACGTCATTATAATCATATTAAATGTTACTTGTGTGAATTTTTTTTTTTTTTACTTTAATGTATAATGGGAATATTCAATTCATTTGCGACAAGTTCGTCGTTACTAATCCGATTATCTATACTAATATATTATACATAAAAGATTGTTAGTTTGCTTGAACGAGCTTATCTCAGGAACTACTGGTCGTATTGGAAAAACTCCTACTGTTGGTTAGCCCATTTATCAATAAAGGCCTTACGTGCTAACGTGCGTAACGGTGAGCAGCCGGCCCTAGACGGCGCAGTGTGAGAATTACACGCACGCCCTTCACCCCCTCGAGGAAGTGGGATAACACTCGAACCCCCAATGGCCCTAGATAACACTCAAACACCCAAAGAGCGGTGGAATACCACTATAACCCCCCCTAAGATGAGGCCGAGGCAGCGGACAAAGCCTGTCAGGAGCCCTGGGGTTATCCTTTCGAGGACTTACCCGGGAATAACTTTCATAGCTATACCATAGTCCATAGCATACTCGTGTCCTGTCAGACCATTCCACCGAAGTCGTGGGGATCACTTTGTATATTATGATTCGATTTACATTTAGTGGTCGTACTTTATAAGCAGGGGAAGACAATCATACATTTTTACACATGTTATGTAAACAACAATCGCTGAACCACTTTGAAAAATGCACTGAATCCTTTTTAAATGGCACAGTATTCAGACATTTTTATGGCCAGTAAACTGTTTACCTTTGAAAGAAAATCTTATCTAAAATAATGCTAGTTACAGAAAAAGGCCTCGCCACGTATTTGAAGTGCTAAATTTGCTTTTTTATGTTCCTTGATGTGAGTTCACCCTAAAACATTTTTATATAATTTTTTTCGAATTTTTAAAATTTTGTTTATAATCGAATGATGTTCTTAATATCCCCTAATTACTATTTCAAATAACTTAACTTGACATTTACATTAAATGTAACTTTAAAAATATGATACATAACTAAAATATATTATTGAAAGAAGTCCCTTTAGGCAAGTTTCCGAACATACTGGGAGCGTTGCCCCTTTCGAATAGCTAATTAAAATAACATATATAATCAATGGTACACTAAGTATATGCTAGAAAAAGTATTATATTTTTGTGGTAAACAGTAGACATGAAAACAGTATCCTAAAACTAAAACAATTCAATTATTCTATCTCTGATTAGCTAAAATAGGTAGAAACTAAAAGATCACTAGTAATAAGGTTTGAATTAATACACTTTGACTTAAATGAGGTATCAAGTGTAACTTTTTTATTGGTTCTAACAAGATAACAATACCATCTCAACTAACCACTCATAGTTTCTACTTTATCACGTTACACTTCGCAAATTCCATTGGCATCACTAACCTTATTTCTACTTTAAGAGTAAAGAAATAAAAGATTCTCCTTACAAGAGTAATCCTAGAGCATGTGCCGTGAATGGTCAGCGAGATAAGGCGGTTAATTTATAGCGTTTTAATACCTTTTCGTCAAATGCTTTCGCTTGCTGGATGAGCTCATTTCTTAGACAGAAATACGAGTGGAAATGAAGATCATAGTGATGTGGAGACACATTGAAGAGACTACAGAACGGACCAGAAAAATAATGATGTCAGAAGTTTAAAATCATAGGTACCTAAGAAAAATGTTAAGATAAAATTATTGATATAAAAATTTAACAGTGCTTTATTTTACCATAAAAAAATAGTCTCAAATGCTTAAAATGCTAACTTGTTACCTTATAATGTAAACATTGAAAGGAGAAATAGATGCAGGATGATAAAATTGCAAGAGTACGTGGTAGATCGTTTTTACAATGGCATGTAATGGGATTCAGTACAGGCTGCATATTTAACTAGTAAAAAAGTTGTTGACATAACGAGATGCGAGCACTGCATTGTATAATTATGTAAGTCCTCTCAGGAGTTGAAGTTCATTAACAAGACATATACTAATTAAGTCAATGTAATAAATTATGTTTCTGTTGAGAAGGTTAAGGCAGAAAAACATATCGATATGGCACACATATTTCCACTACCAATTGAACAAGTATAAAAAGAAACGCGTGATGGACCATTTCCAGTAAATAATATAAATCTCTGTGGTTCTAATCCAGAGGTCAGCAGATGTTGAGAATTTTGTTGCGCTCACGTGTTATTCTTTCAGAAGTTATTTGTGTCTCGAGCTACGAGACTTTTACTTGTTTCGATATGAAACTACATGTTACTAGACACTGGACATGAAATCAATAACACGAGTGTTAACAGAATTTTTGTATCTTATGTGGTTCTTTTATCTTAATAAAAGTAATGTCACTCTTTAAAAGTGAGTGTGTTGGGTAGCTTAATTTATTTGAGTTTATATTTGATTCACTTAACAGGTGTGCTTTGGGGTCACTTGAAAATCTAGAATTGAAAATTCTAGAGCATTCTACATTTATTTATTACCCTTTCTATTCCTGTAACAATAATTTGATTGTCGAATAAAGACTTAGCAATATAAATTTGACAACCACGGCATATCTAAAGTATGCCTTTGCCCCCTACCTCTTCAGTAACAATGGTGTGACTGATTAGATGTTTTAACAGCTGAAAGTTTTCCGTGAAGTCCATAGTTGTAAACAAAAGAGTGCGATATCTAGTTAATCAAGCTTTTACCTTTTTTTTCATTATTCAAAAATATTTTATGTAGGTTACCAATGATTTTCCTCAAAGAATACTTTAGTCTATTCAAATAGTTCAAGAAAACAGACATTGTATTTTAATTTAGTCGCAAACATTTGTCGTTAGCTATATAGGTATCAGACATAAAAATATATTTCACACAGAGGAAATTTATTCACCTTCGAATGGTCTACATCAATCAACAAAATAAAGCCTAGGATTTTCTCAAATGTGTACGGTCTGTCAAAGCCTGTTAATTTACCAACTGTTACCTAAAACACACATCCATTTGTTTATAAATAAGCAATTGTCAACTTCAATCCTTAGCTCATAAAGTTTAAAGTTTATAAATTTAATGTAATTTCATTTCCGAGTAAGAATAATTACAGTGGTTTTAAGTACATTAGTAGAATTTCATAGGATATTAGAAAGCAATTTTATTTTGAAATAATATACAATTAAAGGTTGCCTTGTTTCTTCTTCACGCGACGCATGTTCGTTACGTGGCATCGCTATTGCCCTTTTTTTGTTAACACAGGAAATGCATTTATTATTTTAAACTGCAGTATCAGTATTTTAATGTCGGCTTTTCTGATTTATGTGAAATGTGTAGCTCTCTCTGATTTGGGTAAAGGTAAGTGAATGAGATACTATACTCCATTACAGTCAAGTAGGTACTATCATGATGGTAGAAACGTTGCAATTGCCGAAGAAAATAGAATAAATTACAGCAATATTGGACTTTTAAGTACAGGCAGTGTCTGGGTTAATTAAGTGATATTTATTCGCCCACATATAACCCTCGGTAACGCCTGGAGAAGTCCTGACTGCGCTTCGCCGCATGAAGAATCGGAAAGCTGTCGGACCCGATGGAGTCCCCATCGAAGCCTGGAAGGCGATGGGTCCTCGCGGTGTGGGCATCTTAGTAAACCTTTTTAACCGCATACTCCTCAGCGGGCAGATCCCAAACCAATAGAGACTGAGTATTATTACTCCAGTCTTCAAAGGTAAGGGGTCAGTGCAGGAGTGCGGGAGCTACCGCGGTATTAAGGTGATGTCCCACACCATGAAGATCTTCGAGAGGATTATAGACTCTCGGATCCGGCAGGAGTGCACTCTCTCGGAGTGTCAATATGGGTTTCGCCCTGGTTATGGGACCACGGACCCTGTTTTTGCCCTGAGGGTTGTCGCAGAGAAATAGAGGTCGAAGAACACGCCTCTGCACTGTCTGTTTCTACACATGCAGAAGGCCTTCGACTGTGTTCCTCGTGGGATGATCTGGTGGGCACTGCGGTCCAAAGGGGTTCCAGAGGTCTATATTGACACTATCCGGGACATGTACTGTGACTCCGATTCAATGGTTCGGACTGTTGTTGGCGACACGAAACCCTTCCCCATCACCGTCGGGGTACACCAGGGTTCGGTCCTTAGTCCGCTTCTGTTCAGTGTAATATTAGACGAATTGTCGGACAGCATCAGAAACCCACATGAGCAGCCTCCATGGTTGCTCATGTATGCTGACGATATTGCGCTGGCAGACGCGGACAGGGGCAGATTGGTGCGACGTGTAAAGGCGTGGAAGGAGACGCTTGAGAACGGCGGTCTGAAACTAAACGTGGCGAAGACCGAGTACTTGGCACTAAACTCGACAGATGCCACATCCGTCCGCATAGGCGGTGATTTGGTCGAGCGCACGGACCATACCTGGGATCTGTTTTTCACACGTCCAGTGACATCGATTGCGACGTCAAGTCACGCATTGCTGCCGCGTGGGCCAAATGGCGGGAGATGACCGGTGTCATTTGTGACCCTAAAATGCCGATCCGGTTGAAGGGACAGGTCTACAAAACCATTATTAGACCTGTCCTTTTACATGGCAGTGAGACGTGGCCGATATTGGAGCGACACAAGCAGGAGCTGCGTGTCACGGAAATGAAGATGCTGCGGTGTATGTGTGGGGTCACGTGGATGGACCGCGTGAAAAACTCTCGCATCCACGGCGGCCTTCACGTCCGTGACATTGCAGACAAGTTGCAAGAGTGTCGCCTTCGTTGGTATGGTCACGTCTTGCGGCAACCGCCGGGCTACGTAGGTAACAAATGTCTGGCCATGTCAGCCCCGCCGGGTCCCGGTAAGAGGGGAAGACCCAAGAAGTGCTGGCTTGACGTCGTAAGGGATGACATGCGTGCCAGTAGTCTCACTACAGGGGATGCCGAAGACCGTGCGAAGTGGAGGAGAAAATGTAGGAAAGCGGACCCCGGGCGTCGCGAGACGCAACTGGGACAGACGCTCGGATGATGATGATAACCCTTTTCATTACACACCTGTTCCGAAAAATTCCGCGCATAAATTATTTTAACAAAACTCATTTTACCTGTTTTTTCTGCTGTCTATCAAGCTGGCAACGTTGGAACTTTGTGAGCGATACCATATCTTCGCCTATCAGCATCGTTGGATCGTTGCTGCATTTATGACAACGCTATGTGTGTGCTATGCGTGAGACGGAGTTATCTGACAGCTTTTGTTCAACTACAAAAGAGTTTAGTTACTATATAGCTTATTTTATTTTCTCTATAGGTATAGTTATACACTACGAACCACATTGTGTTCACATTATAAAAACGAATGCTACTATATATCATGTCGGTGACCGTAATCTTTATGACCTAAACGCCAGAGTGCGGGATTAGTTCTAAATTTATTATACCTCAACCTTAGCTTTGTTCGCAAGCTTAACAACCTTTAGCTATGGATTACACTGAGCTAATGTTGCAAGTCGTAAAATATAGTATTGATATGTTAAAATATAGTATTATGTGCAATATTGGGTTATTTAAACTAACAACCTTGCAAGGTCGGACTGTATGCAGACTGTTCAGTTGATGAGGACGGTATAGGTACGTCCATTTGTTGGCTGAACCGATAATAATTTGGTTATTTAAAGGAACATAACAAAATTCCTACATGCAGTTTATTCGAAATTTATTTTAACAAAACTCTTACTTATCATGTCTTAGTTTAGTATCTGGTAATATTAGTTATGTGCCGCTACTAATTCATTATTTAAGACATTAGTTAAATCTGATCTAAAATTATTGCATCTCATGACAGCATCCTGTATAACATCATATTTTGTTATTAGACATTTTTGTTTACTTATCTATCACGCCTTATCAGTGGCAGAGGCTGGCAACCCGGATCAACGGCTTAACGTGCCTTCCGAAGCACGAAAACGCTTGCAAATGTAAATGCCACAAAGTGGTCACCCATCCGTGACTAGCCATAGCGAAAGTTGCTTGACGCGGTGATCGTTTACAGAACACTGAGTCCGCGCGACCACGAGCGCTTCTTTGCCTTGAGTGAATACTGCATTCTGAATACTGAATCTGCTTTGTAAAGAACTCCATTCACTCCTTCCACTGTTAAAGCTTAATGTAGAAGCGGAGGTTAGACATTGGGTTTCAAATTGGTAACAATCACTTCTTTTGAATGATTCTCTCTGAATTCACGATATAAAGCGCTCCACTTGTTCTAGTGTTCTGTACATCGTACATCTAAAATGTATGACGGTTTGTGGCATTAAAATTTACTAGCGCCTTAAAAAAATCAACGGCAAAAAACCACCTGCCCCTGTCTTTTTCAACTCGGAAATAGACTCACCACCAATACATGGGTCAAAACTTAAAGGTGTGAAATATGGGTGCAGTATACCGTTGTCTTCCCCTCTAGAAAAAAAGGTTGATGTTTTCACTTTGTGCTCTGCAGTAGATTATACTATAAAATAATATATGATACACTATAATCGCATGCTGATATATCTTTTTCAATATTAGATTATTTTTAGACATATCACATTTATACAAAAATAATTGGTTGGGAATTTATAACTCTATTATTGAATGGGGATGAAGAGTAGAAGCGTGCACGTCGCCATCCCTGCCAGCTACGGCTGCAATTCTACTCTAACACGAGCACCTCAATAAGGGCGAACAATGTTAGGGCATGCCCCCGAGGCGACGCGCACCAGTTCGCCCCCGCTGGTGCGAAAAGTCTGAGCCAGAGCGGCGTAGGGGACCGCCACCCTACACACGCGGCCCGACACGGCGGGAAGTGGAGGATGGCGTGCAGGGTAGCTGCGTGGAATGTTAGCGGAGGAATGGCAGATAAGATGAATGAGTTGATGGATGTTATGAATGAGAGAAAGTTAGATGTAGTGTGCTTGACAGAGACCAAGCGCAAGGGCAGCGAAGACTTGGAGCTCCCGGTTGGGGTGCTCGCGCTATGGTCTGGAGTACCAGAGAGCGAGCATGGCAGTCGGGGGGTTGGAATTTTGTTGTCCTCGCGATTTGCCTCCGGTATGTATGAGACAAACTGGTAGGTCCTAGAATCCTCTGGATCCGTCTAAAACTTGGTTTGACGAAGATTTTCCTGGTAGCTGCTTCCGCGCCAGTATCTTCGTCGAACGCGAGTGAGCTAGAGGACTTCTGGGAGAGTATGAGAGAAGCTCTAAGAGTGATAGAAGGAAATGAAAGACTTATAGTATGTGAAGACTTGAATGGATGAGTGGGTACCGCTCGCGATGGTTTTGAGTCGGTACTCGGGAAGTATGGGAATAAAAGGGCGAACGACGCTGGCAGGCTTATACTGGCATTTTGTAAGGAAAAGGATTTGTTTGTGGCGAACACAATGTTCAACCACAAACAAATTCATATGTATACGAGGAGATGTAAGTCAAAGAGAAGCATGATAGATCTATTCCTAATGGATAGTCGGCTCCGTAAACAGGTGATGGACACAAGAGAGTATCGAGGCGCTGAGCTAGGATCAGACCACTACCTAGTAATAACTAGGATTAGGGGTCTGTTCACGGGTTGGCGTCATCGTGCCGAGTGTCCGGAACCTGAGCCGACTTATAGCATCAAAAGCTGGAAGCTGCAGGATGCATCCATTAGGGATAAATATAAAGAAAGGGTAGCCGAAAAGCTTGGCGACGTCAATGTTAGTAGTGAGAATGTGGAAAGTTTATGGCAGAACCTTAGGGATAGTATGGTAAATGCCGCTGTGGAAGTGTGTGGAGAAACGAGAAGAGGCAGTAGTAATAAGCGTGACGCATGGTGGAATGAGAAAGTGAAAGAAGCAGTTCGAATGTAGAAGAAAGCATGGTTAGACTACTTAGCCTCGCGGAATGATTTTAATATGAAACAGAGATACAAGCTGCAAAAAGTTAACACGAAGGCACTGATAGAAGAAGCTCGTGAAAGGAGCAGAATGAAAGCGGATGAAAGGTTGTCGTCCAATTTCCGGGATAATGCCAGGCTCTTCTGGAAAGAGGTAGGCAAGACCCGGAGTTGTTCGGCAATCTGCAGTATGAATAAAGTGCTTAGTGTTAACAATGACTTCCTAACAGACCAAACTGACGTCCTGCAGAGATGGTGTGAATATTATGAAAAGATGTATGCAAGGAAAGACAGAGATGCCACATCGGGAACTGGAGCTCACTTCGATGCTCCGGATCCCGATGTAATTGAAGACATTAGTATGAAAGAAATTGAACAAGCGATAAGAAGTATGAAATGTGGTAAGGCTGAGGGAAAAGACAGAGTTACTGCTGAGATGATCAAGTACGGTGGGTCGCGCGTCTGGGACACTATGTCTGTTATGCAACTTGTGCTGGCGGACGGGTGAGGTCCCAAATGACTGGCGAATAGCAGTTGTAGTACCTATTTACAAAGGGAAAGGCTCGCGCCTAAACTGCTCCAGCTACAGGGCGATCAGCTTGGACAGCTTAGCTAGTAAGGTGAATGCAAAGATTATAACGGCAAGAATGCAAGAAAAGTCTGAAAGGTATTTATGGGAGGCTCAATGCGAATTCCGACGTGGAAGAGGTTGCATGGATCAAGTGTTTTCTCTCCGCATGATCGCGGAGTAGATTCTGGCTATTAGCCAGAAGGTTTTCTGAGCTTTTGTGGATCTGGAGAAAGCATTTGATAACGTTGTGAGGGAAACTCTGTGGGATTTACTGCCCGGATATGGTGTGGACGGCTCGCTACTGCGGGCAATACAGTCGCTTTATAAGGACTGTAAGGCTTGCGTGCGAGTAGGGGGGGATGTGTCACCTCTTTTTTTTATGTCTGTACAGGCGTCAAACAGGGTTGTGTCATGTCCGCCTGGCTGTTCATAGTGTATCTGGACAGTTGCCTGCAGAAGTTGAAAGATTGTGATATGGGTGTGAATTTGGGTGACTTTTCAGTAAACTGTCTGCTGTACGCTGATGATGCGGTGCTCATGGCCTCATCAGAAGCCGGCCTTCAGGCATTAGTCACTAATATGAAAGAGGAGTGTGAAAGTAACGGTCTTCGCTTAAATGCAAGTAAGACTAAGGTTCTAGTATTTGAAAGAGATGACGTAAGAACTAAATGCGAGATTAGGGTAAACCAGGAACCTCTAGAGCTAGTGAATGAAATTGTGTATTTAGGGAGTATGTTTAGCGCGGATGGGAGATGTGATTCGGATATAGAACGGCGAGTAGCTGCCGGAAACAGAGTTAACGGTGCTTTGTCCCAATTAGTAAAGCGACAAAGCCTCGTAAAAGAAGCACGACTGGCGATTCATAACGCAGTGCTAGTGCCAACTTTGATTTACGGTAGCGAAACCTGGGTATGTCAGCAGATGCATGAAAGTAAATTGAATGCTGTGGAGATGCGATCACTTCGAAAATTGTGCGGCATTACCGTGACCGACCGAATACGTAACGAAGTGATACGCAATATGGCAGGTTTGAATGAAAGTGTCAGCGTTAAGCTGGAAAAGGGCGTGCTCCGTTGGTTTGGACACGTCCAACGAATGAGTGAGGAACGATTGACGAAGAATATATATTGTGCGAAATCAGAGGGTAGAAGAAGTCAGGGTAGGGAGACTTACATATGAAGACCACGTGAGCAGATTGCTCAAAAACGGAAAGGTCAAAAGTTCTCGGATACTGTTTACACTGGTGATTGATGGCACTTGGTGGAACTTGCTACACATCTTGAACTATAACACTTGTACTATTCCACTTATTTATTACTTAAACCTGACCGGTTTCGCCTTACGGCATTTTCAAAGGTTAGCACAACAGTTTAGTAACAGTTTAAGAATGAAGGTCTAGTCCCAAAATACATTGATCTTAGCTTAAAATTTAGTATCCATAAACATTACCTCAAAGAGTTTTTATTTAGCGCAAAACAGAAGCTATTATTAAAAGAAATTAAATATCAGTATTGCCAGCGTGATAATTTGAGTCTCCACCTCAAATTTTGTCATGTAGAATTGGGTAGAAGACTGCATTATTTAGAGTTTCAAGTTTTCCAAGCTGATGTTTTAAATGAAATGCACCATTTATCAGCCATGACTCATAGGAGACATCTGAAAAAAATTGGGGAATTTAAGGTCATCGCAGCTCGTAGTCTCCACAACATCAGCGCCACACTTACATCATGGCAATAAATTTTATCCAAGATTGAAAAACTTTACCAATTTTGTTTTTGAAAATAAAGAAGTAGAATTATTAGAAAAGGGACTTAAATATTGCCCAAATATTCCAATATCTAGGAAAGATTTGGATAATCTTGCTGTCGATTTATATTTAGCCGAGTCAAACTTTACGGAGAAACACGTTTTGAGTAAAATGCTTGAACAACATACTTGAATTGTTGAATTTGTCACAGCAAAAATGTCTTCCACATGACCTTAAAATAATTTTATATATAAGGTCGAAGATTCAAGAAAATGATCTTATCATTACTAAGGCGGACAAGGGCAATACAGTGGTCATAGCAACACGGCAAGATTATGTCTCGAAAGTTGAAGATTTCTTGAAAGGTCCATCTTTTGTTAAAGTGAAAAAAGACCCGACGAAAAAAATTTATGAAATTGTAAAAGAGACTTCGCAATCTGCCAACAGCATTTTTAAGAAAGAATCTTTATACAAGGTTAAAATGATGAACCCTCAACCACCTAAACTTCACGCCTACTATAAACCTCATAAACCTGAAGTTCCTATCCGTCCAGTGGTGGCATACATCGGAGCACCGGCATACAAGTTGGCAGCAGAAGTTAACTCATTGTTCAAAAAATACACAAAAATTATACTAATTAATACCATTAAAAATAGTATTAACTTAGTGGAAAAACTTATAAACACACATGTACCGGATAAGGCTATTTTGGTTTCTTTTGATGTCAAGAACCTGTTTCCTAGCATACCTTTACAGGAATGCAAGATCGCAATTAAGGATATTCTGTTGAAGGCTATAGTAGACCCACAAATTTCTATAGATTTAGAACACACAATATCGGTATGCCTGGAACAAAATCATTTCAAATTTGGCAATAAGTTTTATAAACAAATTAATGTCCTAGCTATGGGCAGTCCTCTTTCTCCACTTTGTGCTGACATTTTTATGGTTTTTATAGAAATTCAAATTCTAGGAAACTTAATTAACAAACAGTTTATATATTATTGATACAGATATGTGGATGATATCATTTGCTTATGGACCGGGAACGTGTGTGAATTAAAAAAAAAATTGACATTTATTAATATAATTAATTCCAATATACAATTTACAATAGAAATTGGATATGATAAAATAAACTTTCTTGACATCTCTATAAGTTTAATTAATAATAGACATAAATTTAAAATATATAGAAAACCTACATTCACGGACAATGTTATAGCTGAAAGTTTTAGACACCCATTAAACCAAAAACATGCTGCGTTTCACTCGATGATACACCGATTAATTTCGATTCCAATGTCGCAGAATGATTATGACGAAGAACTATTAGTAATAAAGACCATAGCAGTCAATAATGGTTTCTCACATAAGTTGATAGATAATATTATTTCACGAAAGAGATCAAGGGCAGTCATAGATCTAATTTATAAAGGAGGCTACTACTCCAGATATATGAATAAAAAACGATGGGCACGCATACCTTATATCGGTAAAATATCATATAAGTGTACTAGACATCTTACAGTGTGTAAGCCCGCGTTTTATACAACGCACAATTTATAGAAATTTCTGTGCAATAACAAGGATAAGACACCGATCGACCATAAAAGTGGTGTATATGAATTGACATGCTCTAATTGTTATAAAAAATATATAGGTCAAACGGGAAGATCTTTCAAAATCAGAGTTGCTGAGCATACGGCTGGAGACTCAATAAAACCGAGTCCAATTTCGCAGAACAGAGAAACATTCATTTGACCCGAAAATAAATTTTAGACCTTTACATGCATGTGAAAAAGGTAGAAAAATGAATGCCCTTGAAGCTCTTGAAATAAATATATAATATAATAAATAATATAATTAATACTGATAGAAACATAATCCTAAATCAACAGTTAGACATAAGCCGTTCACCTTTATTACAGTAAAGTGATGACATCTACATATTTTATTTTTGTAATCTTAATTCACATGATATTGGATAATAAATTGTAATTTATAATAGTTTATATTATACATTGATACACGTAATTGACATTGGTACCTACTCATGACATTTTTTTTTATTTTTTTATTTTTTATTATTTTATTTCTTTTTATTATTATTTTTATTAATATTTATTTGATAATTGACATTATTTATGATGAAATTTAATTGTAATATTGAATTAATGGTTAAATGTATAACTTAGTTTTTTGAGATTCTCCCTAATTTTGGGGAAAAATTATTAAGTGGTATCATCAGTTTCTTATTTACCCTCAGTTAAACCATTGTTGTAGTAACCTATCATATTGTACTCAATGACATCCGAAATACATATAATATGTGCTAACCTTTGAAAATGCCGTAAGGCGAAACCGGTCAGGTTTAAGTGTATATATAAATAAGTGGAATAGTACAAGTGTTTTAGTTCAAGATGTGTACTCGGATACCCAGACGTGCGTGTATGAAGCGATTGATGAATCTTGAAGAAGCGAAAGAAGTATGCATGGATCGCGAAGACTGGCCATCTGTCCTCTCTGACTACCCCGTCAGGGATACAGCGTGAAGATAGTTAAGTTAAGTTTTTCTATTATTGAAAATAATTTCATTTCTCACATTGTTATCCCTACAAGTTTTAATAATTTCAATCTATAAAGTGAAAAGCTATAAAGTCCCAAACATTTTGAAACGAAAATATTCCAATGACGAGGTGAAATTTATTGAGATATAGCGCACTAAGTAGGCTCATATAATCTCTGCCAAAGTTACCTACGATACCTACGTATATATTGAATCGATAATGCAAATTTTATGTAAAGAGACTGCGAGAGGGCGAATTTCTGGAGGGGAGTACCGACCCGATCCAATCGGTGAATCTTAATAATATGTATCGACTGTTTAGTTTTCGCAGGTTTACATTTGCCCCTACCAAGGATTTTTCGAGGGAAAAATAATATGACTAATAGAATTATTTACAAATGTAACGATACGTACGCAGATCGATGGTACGGACGGGACTTAATTGAGGTCTTTGACGTCCAAGCCAGTCTCATCAAACATGAAAAAGACATGGAAAATTCAAAATAAAGCTAAATAAACCCCTTGGTCAGCGTGACCAATCACACTCACAAATTGAAATTGTTTGAAGCAAATTCAACATTGGACTTTGATAATCTGATTTGATTGAGAGTCAACCGAGAAAATCTCTTTGCTATGAATTCCATGTTCGTTAATATAATTAGTTAAAATTTAGCTATTAATATTTGTTTATGTATTCTATTTTGTTTCATTTTATATTTTTGAATAACAAGCCTACATTTTTGTTCAAAACTGTTATTAAAACTTTGCTTAATAAAGTACAATCGTTATAACTTCACTGTGTATGACCGTGATTAATTGTAAGTATTAACCCTAGCTGCAAAAACATGACAATACAAATTCCCGAGATACCATAGTAGCCTGCGGACGTTAATATATGTAAACGTGGGTGTTACACGTTGAATAATGTTTGTGTACGTTTGTTTTGAGAGTATATCAATATCCAATGTCAGCCCTTTGGCATAGTTCACTAACCAGACCGGTCAGGTCATGTCCCTTCATTATAATTATATACTAATATTCTCAGTATCTCTGGAATTTACTACACGTTTTCATTGTTTGCAATATTAGTAGGTTCTCAACTCAGTTTGGTAGAGGAACATTAACATATTTTAAATCACTTACATGACAACTATACTGTCAGCTTGTCGCATTAAGAAACTTATTCATTAAATTGTCACTGAAATACAAATAAGTACTAATTTTACAAATAAGAGATTCGTATAGTTAGTGTTTGCAACGTGATATGTATATACGTTTATTTCGGAATGGGTCACTTGTAATTTTTATCCCTGTGGATATCAAGTCTATAAAAAACTATACATAAAAGATATTTTTTAAATGAAAATCGTTATCGTTGAAAACTGTTTCCTCAGTTTTTCTTTGAATGCAGTGTACTGTGATTAGATGTAGCTTGATTTTGCATTAAATAGCAATAAGCAAACGCTTCAATCCGCTTTTTGACTGTTTTACAATGAAGTCTACGGTCAGTGCTGAGGACTGGGTAAAGGCTAAATTTTCAAAAATAACTGATATGTTTTTGGTTACGGCTACCAGTAACATAGTTGTTATTAAGCCTAGTTGATGGTTTTATGGATGGCTTGAAAAACCTCAACAGAGATCTTTTCTAGATCATCGGTTCATCTAGTTAGAATGCGTTTTGGCTTGGTTGATGGTCTTGGTTTTTCAGCAAGTATTGTAAGCCTGTTGTCACTTTAACGTGCTTACTTTCTGAGGTAGGTCTTACACTTTGTCTCTTTGATGGATAACCTTCATTTCCATTGTAAAGAACATTATTCAACTTAGTAAATAGAAAATGAATGTTACTTGCTATTGTAGTTCCATAACAACTTTAATTAGTTAGTTCTTAGTAACTTAGCTTGATCAATGGAATCTTACTTATAACTTTACAACACATAATTGTGTGTTATTGGGTTAAGGCGGGCGTGTCAAATTGGCGTCTAACTCTGTCCAAACTTATGACTTCGCATTTGAGTGAAGTAAATTTGTAACTCCACTCGTCTCTTGACGATAAGTTGTGAATGTGGGTTGATTGTAGCTTCATAACTTGAGTCTTCATACTGAAAGGATTCCGCATACCGCGATGTGATTTGCAATTATATTTATGAATTTTTACAAAACACATGATTTTTCACGACTAGTTAAATACCGAAAATTGACTAATAGATCAATTTTAGGGATATATGTATATATAATTACGAACTATTTTGTGCTAATTTCATTGGTACAACACGACAATGGGTTCACCACCTGTTATGTGGAACAAAAAATGCATACGGTGAAATGTGAGCGTATAGTATGCCTCTGCCTACCCCTTCGGGGATAAAGCGTGACAATATGCATGTATGTATGTATGTTCATTGATACAATATGGCATTTTATCTCTACTTACATTTTGTCACCGCCATCATTGAGCCTACTTTGAAAGCCTCATGGCAGCAGTTTAATTTTGAATACATGTAGTAATTAGGCACCTACGCCTGAGCCGTGTCTGTCAGTTAGTTGATGCAGTATCTACACTAGTTGTGCCTCTCACATATTATACCGGATATCATAAGTGTGGATTTCTTTCAAAAGGGATTAGGTTGAAGAGATGTTTAGAGCAATTGACTTTTGTGAGAGTGGCTTAGAAATTATATTAAGAAAAATATATATTATAATATTACGATAAAATTTATTTAATTACAGATAATTTATGACTTGGTATCCCAAATACTCGTAGTGCAATGGCTAAGTCTTACAACAGTCAGAAATATTTTCAAATAGGTACGGTGAGGTTTCCACGTGGAAATAAGCATTTTTCTAGTTCTGGTAGCCAGCATTTTTCTAGTTGTGGTAGCTGCTTAAGGTTTTTCATTACCTCCAGACTATCTATAAAGCAAAATAGGAAACTATAGTAAAGCTTACCTGTTCTGCGCGGGGGTGGATCTGTGTCTTGTTTGAGAAATCTTAGCCACTCTTATAGAAGAAAGAAAGACACATTTTATTGGGCATAGATATATACATATCATCACGCCTTTATCCCCAAAGGGGTAGGCAGAGGCATACTATTCGCCCATATTTCACCGTATGCTCTTTTGTCCCACGTAACAGGTGGTGAGCCCAGTGCCTTGTTGAAATGGACAGGCGCAGGTTGTAGTTAATTTAATATTAATTATGTAACGTCTGATTTGATTAGTTATAGTCAATTTGGACAAATTTATTAAAATTTCGGTGTACCTCAGTCACCTAGTCTATTACTTTCAACGCAAGATGTCATCATCAGAACACTTGGTACTTTTGTATTTTATATTAGCTAGTAACACAAAACAAATTAGATTTTATGTCAAATGTTCATAGTGAACTCAAGATAATTTTACTTGGCTCTTCCTATTTTATTTAGCCCATTAAAGTGTTAACACTTCGTAAAATCCTGATAAGGGTTACTTCAGGAATCACTTCGATAAACTCGTGATAGCAAGCAAATTAAGGATAGATTTATTTTACTAAACTGCGTGACAAAAAATACGCCTGTGTATTTACTGATAGATCTATTTTTCATGCTCGTATCAATAATATCATAAATGTTGTTGACATTCTGGGATTGAGGAGACATTAGGTATGCAAGTTACTTTGATTATTATTAGCGATTTTGAGACAAAAGTACTAAGACCAAATTTTGGTAAATCTGAATTTGATTATTTAATTTATTTTTGAATTGAAAAATTATTTTGGCACACCGCTCAAAGATTTTTCCGTAGGTAGTAAGTTAGACTGATCCGTCACGCTCTTAGGTGAAAGGCTCGATCGGGTGACCTCGGGAACGCTGAGTGTACCCCAGCGAACAAGATACAGTCAGCTGCTTTTCGCTGTTGTGTCAATATGTTTAGTACTTGTATATTCAATTCATACTTAATAATTGATTGCGATTGCCAATGATGTTTTCACTTCTGCCGTGTGGTCTTAAGCACACACTCTTAATATTTTTTATCATTTACGCCTTTAACGCCGTAAGGGTGGCAGAGGCATTCTATACATACACTGTCATTTCATAGTAAACCTTTTTGTGTCACGTAATAGGATGAATTGTTGAATTGGAAATGAAACAGGTGTGAACCTTTTTATATATTTAGCTCGAATTGTTTACTATTGAACAACGTGCTAAAAATCATAAATCATAATCCTAAGGATATTGTCTACGGAATACATTAATTTGTAACGCGATAAAATTTACTTTCATTGAATATTAATAACCCCGAATTTGGGAAGTGTAAATGTTTTAGTTTAACATGTGCAACATTTCAATTCGTCGCCAAGTGTTCTATTATTTTCTTTTAATTAAAATAAAAATAATTATTGAATTTATTACATTACGCCTGAAACTTACTATCTTAAAAATGTTTCTCCATTAATGAATGGAAGAGCTACATACAAAATTTGTAGTAAAAACAGTGTAAATGACATAGAACCTATCATAATTAATACAATATTAATTGTTTTCGTAATCGTCTTCAATTATTACATTGATGTAAGTTAAGAATAAATTCTGTAAGTTACTTATGTATTCTTTAATTTCCGGAATCTCGATTGGGTATGTAGATTTTGACTTATATATTTACTGAATATGGAAAAAAAATTTCAACGCTGTGGCCGCTATAAACAAAATTGCTTACATGCATAATTCACAAGGACCCCTAAAACATTCCAACCCGATATCCATATTTAGGGAATACAAGAGGCGCCTGATTCTACCACAGAATAACTTCTCGATTTAATTTATACTCTTGTTTGGTTTCACTCTTATCGAATGCGGGGACCAAGTTTGTGGAAATCAGGAGAAATTACCGTCGCTATTGTAAGGTCTCACATGTAAAGTTTTGGACTTGGAATGATCAAGTTTTGAATAGATATGTGTTATAGATTATTTTGATATTCTAATATTTTTGTATTCGTATATAAATAAGAGCAATATTTTGCTTTCAGCACTGATTTTTAAAGAAAACCCATGGTCTACTGTGTCACTACTGTACGGTGTTATGCTGAAAGAAGACATATTCTGCGAAACAGGTGTGACATGCAGTCGGGCACCGCCATTATATTTTTGTTAAGATTTTATTTTATTTTTATTATTTTCTTTATTAATTTGTATGCCCGTTTTTTTAAATGTAATTTATTTTAGCTTATCGCAAAATAAAAAAAACTTTTTCTTTCTTTCTTTCTTTTGAAGAGAAGCGCTCGTGGCCCCGCGGTCTCAGTGTTCTGTAAACGATCACTGAGTTACGCAACTTTCACTATGGCTGGTCCTCGGATGGGTGACCACTTTGTGGCATTTACATTTGCGAGCGTTTCCGTGCTTCGGAAGGCACGTTAAGCCGTTGACCCCGGTTGCCAGTAAAATGGCAGTCGTTAAGCCTGGTTGAATGCCTTATGGGCGGCTTGAAAAATTTCAACAGCAGGTAGCCACAACCTGCGTCTGTCTATTTCAACACGGCAATGGGCTCACCACCTATTACGTGGGACAGAAAAATCCACACGGTGAAAAGTGGGCATATAATATGCCTCTGCCACCCCTTCGGGGATAAGGCGTGATGGATATTTATTTATTTTATTTTATTTTTATTCTTTTGAAAATGTTAATAAACTATTGAAGTGGATAAATTTACTCTGACCACTGCCAAAGTTTCATTTATGCCTAATTATTATGGTTATATCATAGGATTGTGTTGTGGGGTTTTACCAAAAACTATGCAATTAAATTTTACAGTGGACGTGACCAGTGACCGGTAAGAAGAGAAGAGCTCTTGCAGGCTCGACTAGCAAATCAGACGGTGGGTGGTCCTCATTTACAAACGAATGCCATTCAGCATCCAAAGTAGAATCTCGCATTGCAATCACTACTTAGCACTGACTGACGATTATTTTTAAACTACTGAAGTGGTAGACAACAATACTGTCTACTGGATCAAGAGTGATCACCGTAGCCTATGAATAAATAAATAACACTCACCTTGCGTACCCTATTACCGTGTCGGAATGGTCTGGGGCCACTGGGGCGTTTTACCTTAAATAATGGGGCGCTTCCACGTTAATAATATTAAATTTATCTTGAGTTCTAGTGTATGACATTTTAGAATCGTCCTAGCACGGCGGGCTGCACTTGTGCTGTTGCAGCATCTACTCAGACTCTCAAGCGGTGCAAATATAATAGGTAAATTATATTTTTCATTTGTTTGGGTTCGAATCATTCCTTATGGGAACCTTACCAGTTGAATTTGATGGGGAGGAATTCTTCGACACCTAGTCATCATTCATCATTTTTCAGGGCAGTCAGTCTTGTAATAATCCCCACCTCCCATTTTATACTGTTTTCTGTAAATATGTTAAATGTTTACAATAAATATAAAGTCATCCTTTAACTTGGCTTAATGACTATCATATTGACACCTAAAATATACGGCGTAACATGCCATCTGAAGTAGAGTAGCATTTATTTTTTCTCATATAAAGAAATGCGACAAATAATAACACATCTTAGGACTACTCACATCGTAAGATGCTTCACGCAGTGATGGTTTACAGAACACTGAGATAGCGGGGCCACGAACGTTTTGCATCACACACATTCTCTGTAGGTAAATCTACCCTCTAAAGTTTAGTTTTATTTCTACGTACCTACATAATTATGTTAAATTATGCATAAAACTGTACACTTAGAACTATAAACTATTTGTTAAATAGTTTCCGATGAAACTTTTGCCCGAAACCAAACTCAAAACGCTTCTGTTTAGCATCAAAGTGGAGATCCAAAATCCCTTAAGCCGTGTTAGCGATGTACAAACTTGAATATAAATTATGTTTATCAAAATTGACTCTTATGGCTTTAAAGATAAAGTTGATTTTACCAACAAAACTTAGCTTTATGTCGCAGTACCTAAATGTGAGTGAATCCAAATGGTAACTTTATTTTCAAAGCGACAATTGCCCAACTAGATTTTGCCAACTAATTGTTGAGATTACGGTTCACTTCACTTACAAAGTTGAAGCTTAGACATTTGAATTTAATCTTGTTTTGGCTTATAAAGAGTCAATTTTACAGTAGGCATTTTACAGAAAGTCGAATTTATATAAAATAAAATTAGCTAAATTTGTATAATCCAATTTTATTGATACTTTACTCGTTTTCAAAAATGAGTTTGTTAAATTATTTTGTTTTCATAGTAAGTGTAAAACCATGATTGCCACCAATTTAAATTTGATACGTTTTCGTTACAACAAAATGTAAAATTTTGTATGAATTTATCATCATCATCCGAGCGTCTGTCCAAGTTGTTATCTATATGGAGTCCTACTAAGATCCTTGCAGCCTAAGCGACCTCACTTACCAGCGAGGCACCTGCTGAGTAACGGAGGAGACTTAAGACTCAGACGGCAGTCGCTCCCACCAATGCCCAGTCAAATAAAAGGAAATCGCGGGCTCCAAATTCAGTTACGGTTTGGAAGTAACTGGGAAAACACTAAAGATGAAGAAAAATTTTATCGAAAAAAGTTTTACACCAGTAAATTTGTATTTCTATAAGCCTAGAATATGTAACATATTTTGCTTAGATTGTGGTTACTTACAAATTCAGATTGAAGTACCACTTTTAGTGAAATAAATTATTATGTGGGATGCAGCAAAAATAGGTGATGGGCTGATGACTATCCGCATTCCTCCCCTAGTGGGTTCGTTCGTTCTTTGTTGTTAATTACAAATTAACTTAGTGACATAATTTGATTAGTAGAGAGACTTCAACGCCAACTGGATTTAAGGAACACTAAGGTGACGTCGACAAACATACGGTCGACTTGATTGAAACTGTATACCATAGCCCATAAACGTTTGCAGTATCAGAAATTTACTACTCTCGCGCATACTTGCAAAATACTACTACATCCAACACACCTTTAGAAGAATCCCATTCTGTAAACGTTCAGTAAAATCTAGATAGGAAGCTTTTACCACAACCTAAGCAATCGCAAAAGCTCCCTTTGAACCTTACTGGCGTTTCGGAATCAAATAGGATTTTTTTTAACAATTAACAATTGACTGCCTCGGTGGCGCAGTGGTAGTGTATGCGACTGCCGTGACTGAGGTCCCGGGTTCAATTCCCGGGTCGGAAAAAATATTTGTGTGATCCACAAATGTTTGTTCCGTTGTTTTTGTGTTTCCTATGTATAATAAGTATGTATTTAGAAATATATAAGTATGTTTATCAGTCGTCTACAGACTTATTATATTTATTGTGTTATTAAAATGCATTCTTGCTGCATATACAAAAAAAAATACTATTGAGGGAATAGCTTACGTGAGAAGTTAGTTCTTTTTTTAAAAAATACGATTTCAGTAACTGCTTATTAATTTTTATTTATTTACTAATGCTACAACTATACAGTTTCTGTTATTAATGTCTCCAGGGCTGATAGAAGCCCGCAAAGTCGCCCTACTGCAGAAGCAGTAGTTAACAGCGTATAAATACATGTTTGCTTTAAGAAGCTTACATAAGAAGAGCCGGTTTCATCGTGTACTCGACACAACGTCGCGATACCATCAACACTTACGCGACATGGAAGCCCTAGTTAGAGATGGGGCTGCATCGATAAATCTTTTTAAAAAGTTACAAATTTAGATTACAATACTACTTCACTTTGTAAAAGGCGAAAATGAGACCATTTCCATCTTCACTTCCATTAATTACTATTGACTCTGGTATACCAGAACCTACAGCCACTGCGAATTTGATCTTGAACTCCTAGGAAAAGTTAAAATGTCAAAGACGCATAGAAATTACTTAACTCTTTGTTTGTAACTTTGTTTGTAACGGGAACTTAGACCATGGTCTAAGAATAGGAATAGGATTCCTATTCTTAGACCATGGTCTAAGTTCCCGTTACAAACAAAGTTTGACATTGGTAAACATTTGTTAAAAAAAAAATAACATCAAAAGAATAAAACCTACTTTGGATGTAGTTGTAAGTTGTCATGGAAACACTTATCAACTAACTTCAGATTTTCATGATGGTCTGCGCGCGCATCGTAAAAATTTACTCTTATAATTTTTCCCTAACGCGCTTAAAGAAGTAAAACTTAAAAAACCTCACACAAAAAACGTACGATTTTTAACCACTTGCATCGAGATAACACCCAATACTTTTATGTGATCTTGCAACCTACTCAAGCTGCATTAACTTTTCAACCTTATCCTGTCGTTAATTGATTTTAGTCCAACGCCTAGTCTTAAACAATTCTTTTCTCTATGTTGGTAATTCTATTTCTCCGTCGCATTTCTTTATTTCGGATCACGCAGTTGGATATAACAAGCCCTACTAAGATTTTCGGAAGACAAACGACCTCATCTGCAGACTAACGAACGCAACGACACTGATGCTCTTACGGAGTTGGGATGTAAGACAGCAGTCGCAACGATGCAAAGAATCAATATCCAAGCAATAACTATTCTTATCGATCAAATATGAATGCGAAGCGCTCGTGGCCCTGCGGACTCAGTGTTCTGTAAACGATCACTGAGTTACGCAACTTTCACTATGACTGGCCCTCACTGGGTGACACTGGTGGGTGGGTGACCACTTTGTGGCATTTACATTTGCAAGCGTTTTCGTGCTTCGGAAGGTACGTCAAGCCGTTGGTCCCGGTTGCCAGTAACATGGCAGTCGTTAAGTCCATTTGAAGGCTTTTGTGCATTTCTGAAAATTTCAACAGCAGGTCGCCACAACCTGCGCCTGTACATTTCAACACGGTAATGTGTTCGTCACCTACTACGTGGGACAACAAGTGCATACGGTGAAATGTGGGCGCAAAATATGCCTCTGCCCCTACATACATATACATATTTATTGTCACGCCTTTATACCCTTTCGGGAATAAAGGCGTGACAATATGTCTATGTATCTATGTATCACCTTTAAGTTAATGACATTATATACATAAATCTACTTAGTCAATAAAATTGACATATTAAAAACAATTGTATATTAAATTAAAATTTAACTATTTTACAATTTAATATTTTGTGTATTAAAATAAAATTTAATTTTCGTCAAAAATACAATTAAATAGTCATCATCTTTGAGTGTAGACTAGCCAGCAGGATTAATTACTCAATTGTAATTGGACTGAACGGCATTTATAAGTATACTTTATCGATAAACACTATGTCCTCCATATGCATTTCACTAGTAAGATAGAAGATGAATGTCGACAACTATCCCAACGCATTTCGCTAAGTTGTACTCTGAACAGCATCAGTGTAGTGATCTGATTACATTCTAAGAGGTTAGAATCCTATAGGCTATTGACATGGAAATTTTGATAAAATTTTGATGATTTGTTTATTTGTACGTTTTAACGCCTAAATTACTGAAATAGTTTTTGTCTTGGAGCTTCAGATCAATGTAGGAGCTTATATATGGAAACGACACTATTACTCATATTTGTTTATTATCATCAGATGTGTATTTAAGTAAGTTTTAGATGTTTTTTATGTTGTTGAACATGTAAAGTTATTATTAACAAGTTGACGCTCGCGGCTCCTCACGCGTGGTGAAGTTTTCCCGTTCCCGTTTCCCACAGGACCTTGTTGCCGAGATAAAAAGTAGTTTATGTGTTACTCTGATGTGTAAGCTATATTATTGTAAAGTGTCTTCAAAATCCATTATGTAGATTTTGCGTGGAAGAGTAACAAACATCCATACTTACAAACCTTCGCGTTTATTATATTAGTAGGATTTATCACTCATTTACCCGAAACATTAGGTATAAAAAGTTAAAAACAAAACTTAGACCATCTAGCTAAAACGAAATCCGTGTTTTACCTATAATATTAAAAAAAAACTTTTTGATGTTTCTGTCTATGTGTCGACATCGACAAAACTTATGAGTAAAAAAAGCCTTGGCATTAAAAGTGTTGGCCTTTTACACATTTTAAAGAGTTTTGGATGACCTGGAAAACTTCATATCACTAGTACGTATATTTGTTTAAAATTGAGTCAAATATTAAGTATAGTATAGTATAATACCCTACAGAAAAATCTAATGATTCATAAATTATTAACATCATAATGAAAATTAGTGCCTTTATCAATCTCGGATAAATAAAGTTTTTAATATAGATATTAATTTAACAGCTATATTTTTATATGTTCTGGCAATCATTTTGCCGATAGCGGGGATTTCCCGGATTTCAGAAAACACAGGTTGATAAAAAATTGCTGAGTAGTGTTCGTTTTATGCTGAAGCAAGCAAAGGCAAATTTATCTTCAATTTTCGCTAAGCCTAAACAACAAAATCGAATCCATAACTTTAGTTCTAGTACAAGATCATTTTAATAAAACCTAAATCTTATACTCGTCATGATACTGTTCATAGCCAAGTTATAGGCCACTGTCCAAATCCACTTGGCCATGCCATCCCCTATAGTAACAATAAAACCTGATGATCGACCTATTAATTCAACTTATAACGACTTATATAACATCTAACTCTGCCCAACCCCACCATTCAGCCATTAAATATTACCGTCCAACGCTGCCTTGACACTAATATCTCTCCTCTGTAGTAATAATAAAAATGGCCCTATTATTATAATGTTTGTAATGTAAATAAAGAGAATAATAATGGCCCTATCACTGGTATTCCTTCGGTGGAATGTGAGGAGTATGTATTACAAAAGCACGACCTCTCATCATGAAAAAACAAAATATTCTATCTAGTCTGTTTTAACTTAAAGAGTTGGTTAAACCCAAGCCTTACTTTCGTATACCTTAACCTTCGTATCGTTTACCTTAAACAGTATATCTTAACCAGGTGTGACAGTTCTGATGCATACAGAGTAACACACAATAAGTATCTTAAGTATCTGCACATTTATTTGATGTTGTTTTATAGTACATACAAATTACACTTATTTCCAATAAACACCTGACATTGGCAGAGTCGTCATCAGAGACATGTGGACACCGCTTGCCATAGAAGAAAATTGAATTAGAATCTTTTTCCCGGTCGTAGTGGAATGTTATTTGTTCCAGGTTTACAGGAGCACTCCGTCTGCGAAATCGCTCAATTTCATTGCATCTTGGTTGCTGCCGTTGTGTTTGGTGTTCCCAAACTAGTTCCATTCTAAGTCTGTCTTCTTCATTATTATTCTCTGTTGAACGCAATTTTGCCATACCAATACGAGTTTTATCATTATCTTTTTCTCGCTTGTAAACAGTGCGGTTTGCACGTGAGGCAGTTCGTCTCAGATTGGATTGACTTCGACGACCTATATCAGGTCGTCTTTTCCTTGGCATTTTAAAATAATAACAGAAAACACAAAGTCTCGCGCAGTGAGAAACTGATGATAGATTTTAAAAATCGTATTTTTTTTGTTCTTGAGGCGATACTATTGAAATTTACTTATTGATTTTCTTCTTGACATTTAATTGACGCTTTTATTTTTCCACAGTTTATTTCTGGCCAGTCTTAAATAAATGACACAGAACCAGCAAGTGTATTATGTAATATTTGAGTCATTATAATAGGCCACATTTGACAAGTGTCAGTTTTTGCTTCATAGTGAGATGACATGATTAAAAATATCGATTAGTGTACGAAACGATACGGACTTCAAACACATCTGAATCGAATCAGTTATTTTGAAAAAGTAAGCTATCAAGAAGAAAGTATTATAGTATTTCAGTTGAATCCCAGTCCAATTATTGTTATACATTTTCTATCGCAATTTAGGAAAAATATCTGACAACTAAACGAATTAAAAATATATTAAATAAATAATTATCAATGCAATATATTGATGTTAAAAGATTATAATTGTTATTTTCTTCGAGCACTCTATACGTGAAGGCTGTCAATGTGGGTATTCATTTATAGTGACATATTCCTGCACAAAAACAGAAAAAGAATAAATTCCAGATAATATATTTATTAGAAATTAAATAAATAAATAAATATTTATAAATAATCGGAGCTCTAGAGCACTACATCTAGGACCACTGGATGTGAATAGCCAGTTGATTTTCTAGACGGCTAAAAAACACTACCTAAATTATGTTGATAGAACTGTGTTAGGATCATATTTTAAATGATCAGGAAAAATTGTGTTGAAGTGGCAATGTTGCAAGCATGTTAAGAAACCAAATATCGGAATAAAATATAAAATTAGCAAACATACATACATATAATTTATACTGTTGATTGATGGCACTTGGTGGAACATGCTACACATTTTCTCGAAGGCACACAATATTGTGTGCCTTTGAGAATGCCGTGAGGCGAAACCGGTTAGGTTTATCAAGTAAATGTTGTGGAATAGTACAAGTGTTTATATTGAAAAAAAATACATACATACATACATATTGTCACACCTTTATCCTCAAAGGGGTAGGCAGAGGCATACTATACGCCCACATTTCACCATATGCATTTGTGTCCATTGGTGAGCCCATTGCCGTGTTATAATGGACAGGAGCAGGTTGTGGCGACCTGCTGTTGAAATTTTTCAAGCCGCCCCATAAGGACTTCAACTGTGTTTAACGACTGCCATGTTACTGGCAAAAATCAGTAAACCTGTCAAAATAATAGAAATATTTAATTTAAAGAAAAGTATGTTACTGAAACATGATAATAATGAATAAATCCTACTAATATTATAAACGTGAAAGTTTTTTTACTCTCTCGCGTAAAAACTACTGAATGGATTTAAATGAAACCTTACAATAATATAGCTTATGCATCAGAATAACTCGTAGGCTACTTTTTATCCAAGGTACAACTGTGGGAAACGTGAACGAAAACACTTCTATACGCGGGCGAAGCCGCGGGCGTCTACTAGTACTACATGAGAATGACGAAAAATGAGTAAGTATGATAAAAACAAAACTTGAAAAGTGGTAGCGGCAAAGCTAATAATATACGCATCTGCGTATATGAAGTTTTGATGAAAAGCAACTATTATGCGGTCGATTTAAAAATTGTCAATAGCCTAAAAAACTAATAAATATTGATGTACTTGTAATTTGATGGGATAATATCCTTACACGCTTTGTCGTTGTGGCTTTAGAGATTTACAAGTGTGATAACTGCAAATCTATACGTTTTTTTAGATTTCAATAAGGCAATGGGCCCACCGATGCATTTAGGGAAATGTGGATGTATAATATGCCATTGCCTTCGGGGATCTGCGGGACTAATAAACTTATAAGGTAGCTCGTGCCATATTTTGGGATTTGCCGTGGAAGAAAGTTAGGAGAGTAGGTTGGTATAGTAATATATATATTATTAGGAGCTAGGACTAGGGCAAAAATTAACGCTTTTGTATAGAAACGATACTTGGGCAATTTTTGATTTTCTTTTTTATTTAATTTTCGTTTAATACAGCACTTAATATTATTATAAATTAATTCTAAACTAACTAAAATAACTAAGAATCAAAGACCTAACATGCGTCATAAAATTTCTCCGCATCGCAGTCCTCATGTGGTAGCGTTCCCAGAAGACTGGCAGCATTGCCACGTTGAATGGCAATGCTTAGCCGTTGTGCGAAAAAGAAACCAGCCTTCTGGTCACGAGTAGTGTCAATTAGGCGCTTTACAATCTCTTGAAATAGATTATGAGCGCTTGGACCCCCTGACCCTAACGTCTCGACCCCTAATGGCTCAAAAACGTAATCACTTACGAGTTGCAAATATTTCTACCGTATAAGGGTCTCCGCAGAAGCGGCGGCGGCACCGGCACAACCAGCAGTACCTGAAAGATGAGTAGGAGCAAGAGTGTTGACACACGTAGCGTCCCACACCAAACACTTACCTATCCTCCACGGCATTAAAGACATACCGTCCGGTCTCTTGCCGTCGTCGCGCGCCAAACCATCAAGGTTCAAGTTTAGCTGGAACATCGCCGGCGACAAGAGCACGTCGGATTAAGTCGTTAAGGCTCGCGTGCCGTTGTAATCGCCCAGCACTTCTGCAGCAAGAAAAGCCATGATGTCCAAGGCGATCGACGACTACTCCACAATGGCACTGGTGCGGAGAAACACATGGCGCACCCAAACGAAGGCAGGAAGCAATGCGAAAGGTAGTATCGTCTAACATGGTCCCTATGTTAGACGAAGGAAGAGCTTGTAGCCACAGACCCGATTCCCACGTGCCCACTGCCAGTAAACGGGCTCGCTCAGCAGCTGTCGTACTGGAGCTTAATAAATTGTTTCTTACTAAACTGCAAAGCGGCCCGTCCCACTGACACTGTGAAACGGACGGAGTTCGGACAGGTGTATTTCCAAGCATTTACTGCATCAATCTTACATAGTATTTCGGAATTAACTAGTGTAGGTGCGAGAATTTTCCTAGTTAACGCCTCCGTACTGTGGACTGAGGACAGGAACGCTGGTAAATTTGCGAATGCCGAGGCCACCCAAACGTATTGGCAGAGTCGCTTGCAGTGACGAACGGTTATTCAAGGCCACGTTTAAAATCTTACTGAGAGTGTTTAGCTTAAAGGCCACAGTGTTTCCAAAATTGAGTTGACCTGAGAACATTAGTAAATTTTGGTACAAACAAGCAAAACCGGAGAATGGTGAAAGCCGAATGAATGTTAATTTTGAGTAGACGATCGGAAATATCACAAAAATCTTGAATTTTCTGTTTTATAAAATTATTGTAGGCATCTTCTTGGGGACCCTAGGAGGCGAAGTGAGTCTTTCCCGATAATTTTGATACCAGGAGTTAATGAATTATATTTGGAAAATATGTTAATGCATTATAATATTTTTCGTATCTATAGTATTTAAGTGTATTAGAAATTATTTACGCCACACAACTACCACTCATTACCTTCAACCAACTTTCTCCATCCAAAGGTTCCCTGGTAGAGATTGCTGTTAGCAATAAGGCCGGCCATTGTACTGCTAATTGTTCCGCATGTATTAATCCCAAATGTATGTACTTGGTGTACAATAAATTGTATAATAAATTAATGAAATAAAAAACACCCAAACTCCAAAACCAACATTTGTGGATCACATAAATATTTGTTCCAACCCGGGAATAGAATCCAGGACCTCAGTGCGGCAGTCGCATACACTACCACTGCCCCACCTAGGTAGTTTATACGGTTCCGGTCCTGGTGGAGATCAGCCATCTCTAATCCTTAATGTCAGTCCACCTCGTCGCAGGACGATCAAAATAACTCCCATTCAAAGTGATATCATGGGTAGGAAACCGGCCATTCAGCTGCACAATTGAGTTGTAGACCGTATTTCAGAAGCTAAAAGGAGCAACGCATGCCATACTCTACAAAAGACTATGGAAATCAATCAATCAAGCCTTATCCCTGAAGTGGTGGCAGAGGCATATTGACATATATTGAATCTGCATATGTATATGTTGTATTTTTACATTTCTACATTGTGAATAATTTGAAACGTCAGACAACTAAAGGCTTCTAATGATAAGCACAATGATAATGATAGTTGCTGTGCAGTTTTTGGGTATGACATGCTCGCCTTAGTGTCCTGGCAGTGGTGGCGTATGTATCGGGTCGCCTTATTCCCTATAATACGGTTGAGTAGGGCTGATGGCTGATATATACGTCATACCCGTGAACGGGTGCCGTCTGTTGCGACTGGTCAGCTCATAGTTGTAATAGCAATTATTACAAATAATATTATTTAAATTTAAGGCAAACTAAGTTTAGTAGACTGTTCTTACATAAATCCAAAGGAACAATGTAAGTGTAATTTTAATGTTGTAAGCCACACCTACATTTTAGAAGAGCATCCATTGACTTTCAGGCTAGATTCATCTTAAAGTGTAGGCTGCCCTTAGAACTGGCAACTAGAATAGCTCTAATTTTGATATGATTTTAAATATAACATTAATTTTGTTTTACTTTTGTATAAATTTATTTCTATATTATTGGTCAAACATCATGTCATCATCAAACTAATGTAATTACTGGCGGTTAAAAAAGAGTGGCCATGAGTTTTATTGCCAGGTTCTTCCTCAGGCTTTACCTATTGCTTTGCGAATCTGGCAGTAAATGTAGAAGCAATAATCTTGACGTTCATAAGTGTTACATTGTGACCTACATGAATAAAGATATTTCATTCTTTTCATTCATTCATTTCATTCATTCATTTCATTCATTCATTTCATTCATTCATTTCATTCATTTAATCATTCATTACACAACTAGTTTTCACCGTGTGTATTCCTGTCCCACTTTATAGGTTGTGAGCCCATTTGTGTTAGCTTTGGAAATGTTTAGGCTTATAGCAAAGGACTCACCGTGCCTTTCCATACCCTCACTTCAAAACTGTTGTTACGTACGCTAAAGAAAGCACCCGTTGACCGTTCCGACCGAAAGTCGTATTGTCGCATGAATCAAATACCTTACAAATTACTGAGGCGTTGGCTATGGGGCAATAGTTAACCTGATCTCTGTTCTTGGTGATCGCTTATCCGTTCGCCTTCTTTCAAGTCAAGTCTGCCCGTACAGTACTACTACACATGGTGATGGTGCGGATTTGCATGCCACGATGGTCGACCCGTGAATCAGCCTGTACGAGGTTAGCAAGTAATTCCGATTTCTCTTAGGCCTTGAGAGCCAACGACCCATCTGGGTAACGCAATGGTAGCAGCGAGGAAAAGTAATAATTAGTTTTTAAATAAATCATTTTGGATATGTTACGATACATAAAATTAAAAAAAAATTAAAAGATGAAACTTATTTTACTTAAAGTAACTATTATTGTTCTGCAATCGTATCTTAGTCACGCAATTAAAAAGATTATAAATTATAGCAAATAATAGGGATAAAATTGAAATGACTTTAAAATATTGTAAAGTAAAAAAATATTTATTTACACAAACTTATCTGGTAAAGAATTAATTTAACCTGTCAAAGTGATTATCCTGCTCCGCACAGGTTTAATAATTTTTGTATAATTTGTCTTCACCTTGGATATAATCGGTTTGTATTTTAATTGTATTAATTTCGTTGACACTATTCTTTTATCAGCCTCTGTAGTAATGGCTGGATTGTTATAATTTTCAAAATTCGGATTAATACCATGTCCTGACTGCTCCGCCATTTTTCTTAACATCACTTCAAAATTTGAAAGCTTCATGCTGTTCTTCTTCAGTGGTATGTTATATTTCTTTGATTTAAATTTTTTTGGTAGAGCTTTTCTATTTTTGGTTTCCATTGGCTTCATCACTTCTAATTTGACTTTGTATAAAACTGTTAAGTTCTCATGCTTAGCTATATTCTCAATCTCATCGAAGTACTTCTTAAAATCATTGCTAGCACTACCACCTTTTATTTCGAAACGTTTTGGTAGTTCTTTGAAGTGCATTAGGTATCTTGAGTTGTGTAAATCTGTTGATAATTTTAGTATAATGTTAGAAATTATGGAGCTTTATATCTGAATCTATATCCTATTAAACTATTAGAGACTTAACAATATGGAGTGAATATTATGGAAAGATGTATGCAAGAAAAGACAGAGATGCCACATCGGGAAATGGAGCTCACTTCGATGCTCCGGATCCCGATGTCATTGAAGTCATTAGTATGAAAGAAATAGAACAAGCGATAAGAAGTATGAAATGTGGTAAGGCTGCGGGAAAAGACAGAGTTACTGCTGAGATGATCAAGTACGATGGGTCGCGTGTCTGGGACACACTATGTCTGTTATGCAACTTGTGCTGGCGGACGGGTGAGGTCCCAGATGACTGGCGAGTAGCAGTTGTAGTACCTATTTACAAAGGGAAAGGCTCGCGCCTAAACTGCTCCAGCTACAGGGCGATCAGCTTGGTCAGCTTAGCTAGTAAGGTGTATGCAAAGGTTATAACGGCACGAATGCAAGAAAAGTCTGAAAGGTATTTATGGGAGGCTCAATGCGGATTCCGACGTGGAAGAGGTTGCATGGATCAAGTGTTCTAGAGAAAGCATTTGATAACGTTGTGAGAGAAACGCTGTGGGACTTGCTGCCAGGATATGGTGTGGACGGCTCGCTACTGCGGGCAATACAGTCGCTTTATAGGGACTGTAAGGCTTGCGTGCGAGTAGGGGGGGATGTGTCACCTCTTTTTGATGTCTGTACAGGCGTCAAACAGGGATGTGTCATGTCCGCCTGGCTGTTCATAGTGTATCTGGACAGTTGCCTGCAGAAGTTGAAAGATTTTAATATGGGTGTGAATTTGGGTGACTTTACAGTAAACTGTCTGCTGTACGCTGATGATGCGGTGCTCATGGCCTCATCAGAAGCCGACCTTCAGGCATTAGTCACTAATATGAAAGAGGGGTGTGAAAGTAAGGGTCTCCGCTTGAATGCAAGTAAAACTAAGGTTCTAGTATTTGAAAGAGGTGACGTAAGAACTAAATGCGAGATTAGGGTAAACCAGGAACGACTAGAGCAAGTGAATGAAATTGTGTATTTAGGAAGTATGTTTAGCGCGGATGGAAGATGTGATTCGGATGTAGAACGGCGAGTAGCTGCCGGAAACAAAGTTAACGGTGCTTTGTCCCAGTTAGTAAAGCGACAAAGCATCGTAAAAGAAGCACGAATGGCGATTCATAACGCAGTGCTAGTGCCAACTTTGTTTTACGGTAGCGAAACCTGGGTATGTCAGCAGATGCATGAAAGTAAATTGAATGCTGTGGAGATGCGATCACTTCGAAAATTGTGCGGTGTTACCTTGGCTGACCGAATACGTAACGAAGTGATACGCAATATGGCAGGTTTGAATGAAAGTGTCAGCGTTAAGCTGGAAAAGGGCGTGCTCCGTTGGTTTGGACACGTCCAACGAATGAGTGAGGAACGATTGACGAAGAATATATATTGTTCAAAAGTAGAGGGTAGAAGGAGTCAGGGAAGGCCGAGACTTACATATGAAGACCACGTGAGCAGATTGCTCAAAAACGGAAAGGTCAAAAGTACTCGGATACCCAGACGTGCGTGTATGAAGCGATTGATGAATCTCGAAGAAGCGAAAGAAATATGCATGGATCGCGAAGCCTGGCGATCTATCCTCTCTGACTACCCCGTCAGGGTTACAGCGTGAAGATAGTTATAGTTAAAGTTAAAGTTAACAATGAAATAAAATTTGAAAATGATTAATAAAAGTAATATCTAGTAATAAACAAGATACTGCAGTTTCACGAGAAGTTTTGGAGGTTGATATGTAAAAATCTGGTTACAGGAAGCATTTAAAATTTTGTAAAATTATTTCTGGATTTCGTAAGAAAAATAAATTAAGACAAGCGCGTGGTTTTTAATACTACATTCTAAAAGTTACACTTACATTAAATATTAATCGAAACCTATAATAACTGTTTTAATATATACTTACCCCCATAATATTCTGCTGCTTCCAGCGAAGTTGCAATTGTTAGTAGTAATCCAAGGTATTGCATATTTCTGTTTGTATCTTGGAACTTTATCCTGTCGAGTACTTATTAACAAAGACGCAGTATGATCCTTACAGGTGGCTTATATCGGCATTGTATCTTTCCGTTAAGAGTTTTTACTTTTATTGTAAACACTTACACCTGTAGCGGCGCTAAGTACTTAACACTGTAAATGCAGATGTTTAGAGACTTGTTACTCAATTAAAAATCACTCTTTTTTACTATAAAGGAAAGCAATACGTTATTTTAAATAGATGAATGATGAAGTTTTCCCGTTCCCTTTTCCCACAGGAACTTGTTCCCGGGATAAAACGTAGCCTATGTGCTATGCCAGTAAAATGGCAGTCGTTAAGCCCAGTTGAAGATCTTATGGGCGGCTTGAAAAATTTAGACAGCAGGGCGCCACAACCTGCGCCTGTCCATTTCCACACGGCAATGGGCTCACTACCTGTTACGTTTGACAAAAGTGCATACGGTGAAATGTGGGCGCATAGTATTCCTCTCCCTTCCCCTTCGGGGATAAAGGCGTGACAATATGTCTATGCTTATGTGTTATACTGATGTGTAAGCTATATTATTGTAAACTTTTATCAAAATCCATTTAGTAAATCTTCCGTCAAAGAGTAACAAACATCCATCCATACTGACAAACTTTCGCGTTTATAATATTAGTAGGATTGATTTTTTTTTTTTTTAATTATTTAATGGCCTGGTTCCTAAGACCTTTTAGCCAAATCTTATTTTTTTTATATCATATTTCTTCAATCTTATCTTCTAATTAGTCCTGTCCAGTCGATGTCGTGTCCTCATTGTCCGTCCTGGTCCTCAGTATAATGGTGATTCTTATACTAAGGTTGTCAGTGGACGTTTCGCGGCAAGAGAGAAAATAGCATTTCACTGCATATATATCATTGTCTTTCACTATAGCACGTTAACACAACTTTTATGTCCAAGAAACCACCACTGCCGCACATAAAACAAGATAAATGCACTAGTTTTAGAAAATAATTTATAGCAAGCGTCCGCACTTGTCACTCTTCCCGCCAAATGATAGTAGGATTGAAAAAGATAGAGATGATAGAGTTTATAATATTATAAAAGATTCATTCATCATTTCATTCATTCATCATGTATTGTCATTTGTACAGTAAGAAAGGCTATTTTCAGAGGTCTTCAAAGTGATGTTTGTAGTATTGGTTGTTCACACTCCAGCTGCAGAATTAAACGAATACGTGTTTATTGTATTAGCTGAACAAAGAAATTGTTTACGTAATTAAACATATGACTATTATGAAAACTATTCATGACTTATTTATACATACGCCTTTATGATTTGTTTTTTTTTTATAGAAATCAGGACGGATTTGTAATACTCATGCCTTTTATGCCTATTAATTTTAAACATATAACAAGAGGTAAATTTTAATAATTTTCTATTGCACGCCGGTTTGGAACACATTATCTATGTATGTTTCTTACTTCTTTATTGTATTAGACGTTATTGACAGCACTTGTACATATGTTCATATGTTCAAACAATTTGACAATCTTAAAAATGAAAATTCATAATTACAACTCATGAAGTACATACAATGATGTATTAAGTATTTAAGAATTTTATGAAATTTGGAGGTGGTATATTTTTTTTTTTAATTTCGTTCTTTAGTTTTATAATTATTACAAATCAGACTCCTTTTGATCTATATTTACGCTTATTACCTAAACAAATAAAATAAAATCAAATATTAACAAAAATATTCACTTTGGCTGCTAATAATCATAATTATCTTAATCTTAATAATATTATAAATGTAAAAGTTTGTATGGATGTTTGTTACTCTTTCACGTAAAAACTACTGAATAGATTTTAATGAAACTTTACAATTTTATAGATTATACATCAGAATAACACAAAAGCTACTTCTTATCCCGGGTACAACTTCCTATGAGAAACGCGACCGGGAAAACTTCAACAGTATTACAATTTGTTATTATTTTACGATAATTTGTTATTAAATAAAATTTAAAAAACTAATATTATTCATCGTCCTTTTCATTCTGATCACCAGAATCATCTTGTTGAGCTAAGTTTCGGTAAAAGCTCGGATAGTGTAAAGGGATAGCGTTTAGATCACACAATTTTATCAAAATTTTAACCTGGTTTGCCCGAATATTAAACTGTTATCTAAGAACAGTCTATATCTCCTGGGATCTCCCATTTTCGATAACGCCATTCCTCCTCTCTTAGGAGAATTGGTAACAAAATTCAATCAATATTCAGACCGCATTGTCAAAATTAGTAGTCACTGCGCTTTGTGTATCCTTAAATTCTGCTTATTTGTGCCCAAATTTACTTACTTGCTCCGTTGCTTCCCTATTTGGAAATTTTCTAATCTGATGTTACCCATTGAAAATGTTTTAAAGTCCCAAACTGAAACTATTCTAAATATTCATCTCAATGAGCAAGCATGGTCCCAAGGTCCTTACCTATTAAGTTCGGTGGTTTGGGAACCCGAAAAATTTCTAGTATAGCTTTACCAGCATTCCCGTCTTCGATTTTTTGCTCTCGTGACCTCATAGGTAACATCTTAAATTCTCCTACAGTCTCGAACTGTGAGATTGTGAGAGTGCGACTCTGTACGAAGCCTCTCTCTCAGGCCCTTTGCTCTCTCTGTAAAAAGCAAAGGGCCTGGGATACAATAGCTTCTTCTGTTTTTCTCAATACTCGTATTGAAAACTCTTTAGGTACTAATCGAGCAAGGCTTTTAGCTGTATCTCGATCAGGGTCTGGACAATGGCTTCACGCCGTTACTTCTCCCAACACTGGCACATTCATTGACCCCACTACACTCCGCATAGCAGTTTGTCTCTGGTTGGGTGCTGATGTGTGTGTTGAACACTCTTGTGTGTCGTGCGGAGCTTATATGAACCGCCTCGGACATCATGGGCTTGCCTATTCCTTTGACCCCGGCCGTCTCGTCTCGTCCCGTCTCGGTGCCCAATATGAATTCAATATAATTGGTGTCGAGTGTTGTTTCTCGCGCAAAGGCTTTCCATAGCTATTCAGCGTGAGAATGCTGCCTGCAGCATGGGTACCTATCCTCCTATTCTATCCTATACTATATTTTATAAATAGGTTTGGTAGTTTATATTTAGGGATAGTTTTAATTGTTTTTTTTTATTAAGATTAATGTAAAAATGATTTTTGGTTTGGCTGTAATAAATTAATATAAAAAAAATAAAAAATAAATAAATAAATATCCATCACGCCTTATCCCCGAAAAAAAAAATAAAAAAAATAAATAAAAAAAAAATAAAAGAAAAAAAAAATTAAAATAAATTTTAAAGAAGTTAGTATCGTTACGCCTCACTATTATTATGATATGCATACATTATGTGAAGTTACGAATTAATATTCAATAAACCTTCCATGCAATAAAGAAGTAAGTAACTTGCTCCATCATTTTTTCTTTAGCATATATTGCAATAAACTCTCGACTCAATGAACCTATTTCTTGACAGTAACTTTAACATGTTTTAGGCGTAGTAAATATTTTTAAGCTTTTGTGGACACTCAATATTAGTAAAATAGGGTGGAGTAATATTTGTATTTTTATTTGATATTTTCATGGTTTTTTAAGATAAAAACATGAAAAAAACTTGAGAACATGTAAAGAAGGATTCTGCATCGTTTAGTGAAATAAAAAAAATATTCCGTTTATTCAACTACGCCTTTTTTATAATTAGGTGTGCGATAATATTCTTTGGGATAGTAAAGTCACTGCTTGCTCAGGCTAATCTTGTTTTAGCGTAACATATATACATACATACATATCGTCACGCTTGTCTCCCATCGGGGTAGGCAGAGACTATGGCTTTCCACTTGCTACGATCCTGGCATACAACTTTCGCTTCTTCCACTTTCATAAGTGTTTTCATACACACACGCCGGTTAAGGGTACTCTTGACCTGACCTTTATCCAAAATGTAAGTAGCGTAAAAGCAAAGCGTAAATGTAATTTAGCGTAAAAGCAAAATAAATTATGAAACTAGTATTTTTATTGTTTTTGTATAGATACTAATATACGAAATAGCAGCCAATCTTATTAATACAAGATAACCGATATATTAACGAAATTAGCTAGCAGTTATACCATATCCATTTCATGAATTACAAATTGGCCAATATAATTACCATCTCAAATGAACGGATATCGCGTAGCCATTGTGGGCAATAATAAGGCATTAGCCTTCATTTCAATACAAAGATCTGATCGTCTTTAATTAATGGATTTCGATTTTGGATTTTATCTACTTTCTTTTTCGCAGAAATTAGCATTAGCCGCATATCGTATGATGGGATTTTATATTTTACAAAAAAAAACGACGTAAATCCATCTTTAGTCATTTTATCTTTTAGATTACTTTCTTTTGATTTCCTTAATGATGGTTTCATAATATTAAAAGTCGAAATTTATTTTATATCTTTTTTATTTGGATTGTATGTATTGGAATACTCCCAATTTTGCTGTGCTCTCAATACTTATACGAGAGTAAGTATTTTATTTTTAATTATTTTATGGCCTGGTCACTAAGAACTTTTAGCCGAATCTTATTGATATCATATTTCTTCTATCTTATGTTTTAACTTTGCCTTGTCCAATCCTTTTAAACCCCCATTAACGTGGTAGATCGCTATTGAGACTTTCAGTGTAATTTGTGCGGTAAGATGTAAAATAGCATTTTATTGCAATATATCACTGTCTTTCACTATAGCACGTTTACACAACTTTTATGTCTGAAAAACTAACATTTTTACGCACAAAAAAATAATTGTGACGTTAAGGGTTTAGGCTGAAGGTCAATTTAGGGTAACTTACGCACAAAGACGAAGGAAAGATGCATTTGCAAGAACATGAGAATTTATTAAGCAAACTAAACGTTATACAAAGCAATGAAAATAAGGTAAGTATTTAGAAATTAAGTAAGCTAAGATAATAATAAGCCACAAGGAAAATCACTTAAGATACAAATTAAATATGAAACTACATACCATGGTATCATATTCCAAAAAAATTGAATTGTTCGATTGGAACATAATCTTCAATAATAATAGTTTGTTGACATTAGATAGATATTTTCTATCAAAATTTTTACAACGAAAGGTAGCTCTGTTGCTATCTAATTTTTTAATTTTTCAAGCCAAATTATTGGCAAGTACAACTGCTTTTATTGAGCAGGATAGTTTTGATACTTCACATTTGGAAAATGAAATTCCAAAAAACTAGTTTATAGGACAACAGATAATAAATCTGGCCAGTTGACTTTGGCCCCTGAGAATAATCTTAGTAAAAATATTGTTTTTATAAACCTGGTGCACCATAATGTTAGAGGTTTAATAAATGGTAAAGATTTAGAGTTAGAGCTATACATTAATGCAAATTCTATTAATATTTTTTGTGCTACAGAGCACTGGTTAAAAGATCATCAAATCACATTGTTGAACTTCGTAAATCACCAGGTTGCTAGCTCGTTCAATAGAAAACATTCTAAACGTGGAGGCTCTTTAATATTAATTAATAAAAACTTAAAATTTAAAGAACGTAAGGATTTAGTAGCCCTCTCCATTGAGCGAGTTATTGAGATTGCCAGTATTGAGTTTGAGCATTTCATCTTGTTAAGCGTATACAGTCCCCCTGATGCTTCTTACATTAAATTTGAAGAAAAGCTTGAAGAAGCACTGTTCAAATGCCAATGTTCTAAGAAATCTATAATAGTTTGTGGAGATTTTAATGTTGATATATTAGATACATCATTAACTCCATCAGAGAGAAATAAAATGAAAAATTTATTTAAATCCTTTAATCTGCATAGTACATTCTTAGAACCCACTCAAATTACAGCCACCAGTGCAAAATGTATTGATAATATTTTTACTGATATTAAACCTATAGATAAAGGTATTGTGGATCCTGTGGAGTCAGATCATCGTGGCCAATGGATAAAATTTCCTAAAAGTAGTAACAAAGTCAGCAAAAAACAAATTAAATATGTACCAATTAACCAAAGTCGTTTGAATAATTTTAAAGAAAATGTATTAAAGAGATTACCATATCTACCTAACTTCACTTGTGTAGACCAGTCATATAAACACTTATTTAATTTGATTAATGATGAGTTTGGCAAAGTTTTTACCTCAAAAACTCTACAGATTGGTGGTCGTCCTGTTTTCAGTGACTGGGCAACACCAGGTATCTTTAAAAGTAGAAATAAATTATTTGAATTATATTCAGAAAAATCATATAATTTTAGGCAAACCTTTCAGGAATATGTTAAAAATTATTCAAAGATATTTAAACAAACGTGTCATCTTGCTAAGTCAAACTTCATTAAAAATAAAATTTCTAATTCTGTAAATAAAATAAAAATGACTTGGAACATCATTAACTCTGAATGCGGTAGATCTTTAGTGACTGAAAGGGATTTCCACTTAAAAGTAAATGGTTGCCATGTTACAGGGGACCTGGAAGTGGCTACGGAGTTTGAACACTTTTTCAAAAATATACCTATTTTGACAACAAAATCTCTCCAAGCATCTTCCAGTTCCGCTGAACTTTTATTAGAAGAATCTGTTCTTTGTTGCAGGTATGCATTTGTATTCACAGATATTTGTGCTCAGGACATTGTAAAAACATTTAAATGTATCGAAATTAAGAAAACCGCGGACATTTGGGGGTTATCGGTCAAAACTGCATCATGTATAATTGAGGTAATTGCGCCCCATCTAGCAACTGTGTTTAATGACTGTGTTTCTAGTGGTACATTTCCTGATTTAATGAAACACAGCAAAGTCGTTCCCTTGTTCAAGGCTGGCAGCGCTACAGAGCCGTCTAATTTCCGACCAGTGTCAGTGCTGCCAACTTTGAGCAAAGTATTTGAAAAAATAATCTTGAATCAAATGCTATCCCATTTTAATAGTCATAAAATACTTCATGCGAATCAATTTGGGTTTACGAAAGGGCGCTCAACTTCCGATGCTGGTGTTGAGTTATTAAAATGTATTCATGAAGCATGGGAAGACAAGCACGATGCATTAGGTATATTTTGCGATCTATCAAAGGCTTTTGATTGCGTTCAACATGAAACGCTGTGCAAAAAATTACACCACTATGGAATAAGAGGCAAAGCTCTCGACCTTCTGTTTTCATATTTGAACAATAGAATACAGAGGGTCGATATTAATGGTACACGTTCTGTAGGATCCATGGTTACAATGGGTGTGCCGCAAGGCTCGATACTTGGGCCATTCTTGTTCCTCATTTATATTAATGATTTACCATTTTATGTAGGGGACAGGAATAGGATTGTTTTGTTTGCAGATGACACCTCATTAATTTTTAAAATTAAAAGACAATTAGATAACTATGACGATGTAAACAATGCAATTGCAAGAGTAGTTCATTGGTTCAGCTCAAATAATCTTTGCCTTAATGAAAATAAAACTAAATGTATAAAATTTACTCTACCAAATGTAAAACAAGTTGCGGCCAATGTTCAACTGAATGGACAAGTGTTAGAGTTTGTAGAATCAACTGTGTTCCTAGGTATAACTATTGATGCCAATTTGCAGTGGGCCCACACATAGAAAAGACAGCCTCTAGATTAAGTTCGGCTGCATACGCTGTAAAAAAGATCAGGACTCTAACAGATGTGGATACGGCTAGAATGGTTTACTTCAGCTATTTTCATAGTATTATGTCTTACGGTATTCTCCTTTGGGGGAGTGCTGCAGATTTAAATATTATTTTTGTTCTACAAAAGCGGGCTGTACGCGCTATTTATAATTTGGGCCCCAGAGTTTCTCTCCGAGAAAAATTCAAAGAAGTGAATATTCTAACCGTACCATCACAATACATTTTTGCCAATCTTATGTATGTCCAGAAAAATCTATCACAGTTTTCTAAACTCTGTGATAAACATAATATAAACACTAGAAATAAAAATAATCTTTCAGTCCACCACAGTCGACTACATAAGATTGGCGATTCTTTCCAGGGTAACTGTATACGCTTTTACAACAAGCTTCCCTGTGACCTGAGACATTTACCTTTAAATAAATTTAAAAAGTTTATTAAAAACAAGCTTTGTGAAAAAGGTTTTTACTCCGTTACAGACTATTTGCAGGACAGGGACGCCTGGAAATGATCTGCTGGCAAAATGAAATAATATTAAATTGTAAATAGGCCATAAAAAAAAAGCCTTCCTAAGTTTCTTGCCGGTTCTTCTCAGGTGGGCCGCGTTCCGAACCGGTGGTCGCTTTAAATATTTTAAATAGTGTATGACATTTTGTAAGCGCCGTTAAAATGGTCTATGCAAAATAAAGATATTTTTATTTTATTTTTATTTTATTTTAATAGAAGAAGGGTGGGTTCGGTAGGCGAGATTGTTGAGACGTGCGCCGAGCCGCAGGTAGCCATGACGTCACGTAATATACAGCAAGCGTCCGCCATTGACCAAGTTCCCGCGCAAAGATCACAAGAGTCAGATACCTCTGGTGTTGTTAACGTCTATGCCACGCTACGGTTATCATTTTCTACCTATAGGTACGCTTGTCTGCCACCTCAGCAATTAAAAAACAAAGAGTTGGAAATTTACTGCTCTGTTCACGTTGTGATCAGAAACAAGTAGTCGTTTTTTGTTGTTAATAAAGTTCTATATTTTGTATATTTTTAGATGTGCAGTCAAATTTTAATATATTTGTCCGTTCTTTACTGGTAAAGTAAGTCAGCTAATAGAAAACTCTACACGAAGAAAACATGGATACTTTTTACGATTTTAAACATTATAGTGGCATCAGAAAAATATATTTAAGATTTTCCATACATCCGATTGTATTTGAAGTGTTAAGTTCGTTTTGATGCAGTAGCCTTATCTGAAATCATTGTTTCGACTAGGATTTAGGAATGTTTACAAATACAACATTATGAATGGAATTTTAGATTATATGGAAACATTATGTGATATGTGACAAAAGCGTTCTGTATAATGCACCTAAAGTTTGATAAGTACCTTTTTTTTTTTCATATATATTGTGGGACACATTTCACACAGCGCCATCTAGCCCAAAGTAAGCTAATATTAGCTTGTGTTACCCTTAACAATCTATCCCTATCTAGATAACTGATAAACATACTTATATATTTATAAATACATACATAATTAGATAAATAACACCCAGACACAGAATAAACCATCGCGCTCATCACACAAAGTTTTATCCTGGGTGGGAATCGAACCCACGAACTCTTGCGTAGCAGTCGGATGCACTCCCACCGCGCCACAGAGGCAGTCTTATATTATCTGCATAAATATCATGCTGATTGCTGAATAAGGCAGTGATACTTAAGTTTGTATTGATTGTGGTCAATAGAAGAATGGAGGGTGTGTCAGAATTCAAATATTAGAACTAGAACTTACCACGTGAGCGGATTGCTCAAGAACGGAAGAGTCAAAAGTACTCGGACACCCAGACGTGCCTGTATGAAGCGATTAATGAATCTACAGGAAGCGAAAGAAGTATGCCCGGATCGCGATGCCTAGCGATCTGTCCTCTCTGACTACCCCGCCAGGGATACAGTGTGAAGATAGTTAAGTTAAGTTAAGTTAAGTTATCTTCCCTTAACTTCGCTAGCTGAAAGTATTCGTATATTTAGATACCAAATTTGCGAGAGATGGAAAGTGAGATTATCAGATTGAGCGAAGAGTTTTGTCAAGAGATCTAGTGAATGAGCCTATGTACAATGAGCAGTCAGTCATGGAGTGAGTGCTTGTCCCTCCACTTATGTCTTCATTTTCGTCAAAGTGTCATTTGATTTTAAACCCTATTAGATTTAGAGCTTACGGTTCATTTTTATTTGACTGCTAGGAGCAGTTATTATTTGGGTTTTAAATCGGCATTGATGGAAGGGAATACAATCTGATCTTCAAACCGTGTAAGGGCGCCTGCATTGTTTGCTCATTTGTTAGTCAGCAGGTGCACCGCTGGCAGATGAGACCACTTGGGCCTCGGAGATGTTGGTGGGGCCCATTATACCCTAAGTTAAGAAAAAAGTGACATCTTTCTAGATAAATATTACAAAATCATCTGAAACCTTTATACATACATACATACATATTGTCACGCCTTTATCCCCAAAGGGGTTGACAGAGGCATACTATACGCCCACATTTCACCGATAACCTATAGCGAATGTTGCTTATTGCAGTGATCGTAAAAAATCATCTGAAACCTTTATAACTACTGTATAAGGCTCAGTAGAAGTTAAGTTAGTGTTGCCCACTTTTCTTTAACCAAGTTAACAGAAAAAGTAGGATTTAAAAATAGACATTGACGCACACAAAAATGCTATCTAATATACCAATTAGATGGTCCCAGTCTCTGGTTTTCCTGCATAGACCCGGTCGAGGCATCATTGGCTGACACATGGAGCAAATTGTTCTGTGGATAACCCTGTCTTATTCTAAGTGTACCGCAAAACGTGACCTTTGTACATAATATCACGCCTTGAATGTTGTATTTTGCTGAATTAGTAATAAATAAATTTTCTGGGACATTTTTAGACATCACCGCCTTGCTTAAAATTGTGCTATGAATCTAGTTAACTATTATATTTACATGCACTTTATATAGGAAACAACAAAATTACGATACAAACATTTCTGGATCACACGGATAATATTTGTTCCGACCCGAAACACACCTGAGAATCAAACCGAGACCTCAGCGCTACAGTCGAATAGACTGTCACCACACGATCGATCTAGCCATACACATAAATCATTAGTAGTAAGTATATAAATTATTTTAAATATGAAAATTGCTGCTCGATGTTCCAAACAAAATTGATGAGTAAATCTTTACCCAACATTTTCATTAGAAATAGCCAGTGATGCGGTAACAGCTATCTCTATAAATGTGAATTTAGCTAGTATTTCATCCAAGAAATAACCATTTTCAGAATGAAATAATATCAGCAAAACAATTTCCGATACATCGTTTAAAAAATAATCACAGAATTAATCGATTCCTACCCATTTGTGCTCACTGTTAATATTCCCGACGGTACATATTACGCTCCGTTCGATACCTTATACGAATCGTTTCTACATCGACTCGTTCTAGGTTTCAATACATTTGATAACAATAGCAACTTACAAGTGCTCTCAATCGGTTAAGTCTAATGTGTTATATCAGGCGATATTAGCAGGTATTTCTTGATTTAGCTTTAGAAGTAAGGTAGTATTTGGTTTCGTCGTGTTTACTTTGTATTTTAGATTTGATTCTTTTTATCATACGTCTGTTTAACATTGAGGCCTCAAAGTTAATCCTTCTTTATATTTAACTAGTTGAAGCCCATAGCTCTGCTCGCTTGGCGAAGTCTTATTGTAACCGTTTCTACCAGTGATACAAGCATGTTACTTAGTATGTTCACCATATATACATATAGATATTATCAGTAAGCTAGCAAGTTATCCTTAAGAGATAGACATATGCTATCGCGGATTTTTCCGTAGATTTATATAAGATACACAATTCCATCATCCATTATTTTGTGATAACTCAAAAGGCATATAGGCAATGTTTCATTTAAAGCTCCCAGATGACTTTTTTTTCGACAACTTATATCGTTTTATTTTAGTCAGTATATACATAAAATTAACAAATTATTCCTTAAATTATTTCTCGAAAACTACTCTATCCATTGGTGAAAAAAACACAAAAATAGGTGCTGTAGTTTTTGAGTTTATCGCAAACACAGACAGGCAGACGCGGCCAAGGACTTTGCTTTATAATATGTTGTGATTATTTGTCTCCCTTTTTGTTTGACTATGTCGAGACAGAAATCATGTGTAATATTGTTTACTGTAATTTCTAATCAAGGAAAATGTTACCTTTGTAAATTCATCTGATCTCATCAATGAAACTAATAAGAAACTTGTGAAATATTTCAACGTATCTCGTATCTAAAAGCAGTTCAAGAAATTTAATTTATATGAGCTAGTCAAGTTTCTCACTGGAAACTTCATAAGATCCACAATTCCACAATACATTGTTTTGTTATATCTCAAACGGCATAAGCAGAAAGCTGTAATTGTTGAAAGCTCCCGGATGGTTTTTTTTCTCACACCTTTGACATGACAGGTATATACAAAATTAAAAAAATGTACACAAGAACAACAATTTATATACTAAAACATTCTTCAAGAACCAATCTATCCATTAATGAAAACAACACATAAATAGCTGCTCTGTTTTCGAGTTTATCGCGAACAGACAGATGAGGCAGAAGCAAAAGACTTTGTTTTATAATAATGTAGTGATTACTTGCCCTTCTTTTTGATTAACCGTGTAAAGACAGTAATTATGTGAGATGACCTGTAATGTTATTTATTTATCTATCACGCCTCTTCCCCGAAGGTGTAGCAGAGGCATACATATTGTATGCTCACTTTTCACCATGTGTACTCCTGTCCCACGTAATAAATGGTGAGCCCATTGCCGTGTTGATATAGACAGACGCAGGTTGTGGCTACCTGCTGTTGAAATTTTTCAAGCCGCCCATAAGGCTTTCAACTAGACTTAACGACTGCCATGTTACTGGCAAACGGGACCAACGGCTTAACGTGCCTTCCGAAGAACGGAAACGCTCGCAAATGCAGATGCCACAAAGTGGTCACCCATCCGAGGACTAGACATAGTGGTGAAAGCTGCGTAACTTAGTCATCGTTTACAGAACACTGAGTCCGCTGGGCCACGAGCGTGATGGCGACAGCAAACTCGTGGCCAATCACAAAATTCGTGTTTGTTATTTTTGAATGTATGATTATATCAGCATCCGTTTAAAAAGATGTTGACATTTCAGTTTATCATAATCCACATGTGCAGCGAATAGATTTACGATATAAAAATACCATCTGCATAATATTACTTCACTTACCCCACCAATTGATTTGACATAAAAGGCAGTGCTCGCACAAAAACGGTTTCATTCTAAAAACGCTGTTAGTTCGGTGCACATGTGAACTGTTAACTACGACGAATAATACTAATGATAAATTATATGTAGTTGCAAGGCGGTATATATGATATACAGTAATTTTATATGGATTGGCAAGTTAGGTGTATGACAGTCACAGGACGGAGCATCTAAAAACCTAAGCTAAGGACCTTTACTGTTACATTTGAATTAATTCATATTACAATTACATTTGAGTTTATACAAATAATATACTGCAGTTATGTTGATATACTAGCTATTTTATTGATTAAAAAGTATAAACCGATTTAATATTTGTGTTTAATTATGTACCTACCTTCTTAATATTTCACATAGTGCCACATTAAGTATAAAGTTACATCAAATAGATTTCAATTGATGGTTGTAGTTTACTTAACCTTACTGCATCGAATAATGAAATAGTTTGCCACTAAAACTATTATTAATATTGGAATTTATAGTTAAATTACTTCTTTGCATATATTTGTGTCAGCTACTCCAAGAAACCTTAAATACATAGGATTCCTTGACAGTTAGTTTATTATATCGCATAATCATTTCTAACAAGCGCTTCTACTTGTAATGTTGTTTACTGTACTGTCTAATTGGATAATCAAGGAAAATGTTACCTCTGTAAATTCATCGAATTGACTCGATCTCTCCAATGAAACTTATAAGAAACTTGTGAAATATTTCAACGTATTAAAGTATAAACAGTTCAAGAAATTAAATTTATAGAAGCTAGTCAAGTTTCTCACTAGAAACTTATGTGTGAGTTGCGCGATATTTTCTAACATGATAGAAAGCAGTGACCAGAGTCAAAGTTTTCTCAACTTATCAAGCTCAATCAATACTTATTGAGAAGTTCTGCACTATGTCCCAAGTTGCAGCATTGAGTTGCTCGGAATTCTCCATAGCACAAAATAAAACTTGTTTCTGTAAGATTTTATTTGCGTTCTTCTGGGAATTATACTTGAAAGTGATGTTTAATATTTTATACACTCGTGCAATAAAGTTTATTTTCCTTAAGAGTAGGCTTTATGGGTGGTATTTGGTAATACTACATGATAGACTAAGAGCAATCCTAAGTGAAAAGTTTGTTTGTTTGTGAGGTTGAACGCACTAATCTCAGGAACCTGTGACGTTGAGGGCTGAGGGTGAATTTAGGATAACATACGCAAGGAGATCAAAGAAAGATGCATTTGCAAGTACATGAGCATTTATTTAGCAAATCAAACGTTGTATTATACAAAGCATATAGAAGAAGGTAAGAATTTAGAAGATTAAGCAAACTATGTTGATAATAGAAGAGGGTGGGTGGCTCAACGATCTCACCTACCGAAGGTGAGATCGTTGAGACGTTTCCCAAGATAAAGTGGGTGACGTCACCTGGTGAGCAGCTACAGTAGAAGAAGGTCTGAGGACCGCCAGTGCGGCTCGTTTTATATGGCTCTGCGCATGACGTATGGCCGCGGGGCACGGTACCGCTCCTGGTTCGCGCGCTGGGCCGCAGGTAGCCAGGTAGCCATGACGTCAAAAACAACTGGTCTGAGTTGAAAAAAATCCATTTTTTTTTTCACAGTCCATTTATCGAGGAAGGCTATAGGCTGTAACATTACGGTAATACCCAGGAGAGCGGAGCAGTAATCATAAATGTCAATAAATCGGGCAAAATTTTATACATTTTTATTAAAATAATAAGCGTAGTAAAGTATCTTCATAATACATCCTTCGTTCTACCGCAATGACAACAGCCAACTGTCATGAGTAATTTTTATAACTAGCTGTGCCTTGCGGTTTCAGCCGTGATATCTTTCAAACCCCGTCGCTATATCATGCGTCCCCATACTATGTGGAATATTCTCCGCTTTGTTGACGTTTATAGTTACGTTAGCGTGATGATATTATATAGTCGATATCCATAATGTAGCTATCCACATAAAAATATTTTTTCAACTCAGATTATTACTTCCTAATATTAGCGCGGTCATCCAAACAAACAAACTGTTTAGATTTAAATTATTAAAGATTCCAAAACTTACACTTATACAATATTGAATTTAGAGTAAAATGACACAGTAGGTTAATTCTATTAGTATCAGACTGGTATTAGGTATAATGATGGCAGAATGGATTTTTCTTTTGCCCTCACTTAGAATCTGACTGAACGGAATTTCGGGTGCATAAAAAATCTTAACTTATTAATACAATATTTTTTTTTTATTATTTGTTAATTTTTATACCACTGAGGTGGCAGACAAGCATACGGTCTACCTGATGGACATTGGTAACCGTAGCCTATGGGCGTTTGCAAAACCAGAGGTGTAGCACTCGCCCCGCCGATCCAAAACCCGAAGTAATTATACCGAATTAAATAATCTGTCTATCATAAAGATTTCATGTTTAAAATCAAATGTTCTAAAGCAACTGTAATAAAATTTGGCACAAACATTGTCCTAAGCCCTAGGATAAAGACAATTTTATTAGGCTTCTAAACTCTCAACCGGCATTAAGTTCTGGTCCATCTAATATATTTATTATTATTCTTCATCTAATATTATTTTTTTCTGCATATAAGCCTTTTTCTGTGTATAAGCGATATTTTACTGTAGCGCTCGTGGCTCCGCTGACTCAGTGTTCTTTTTGTAAATGATCACTGCGTTAAACAACTATCGCTATAGGTGGTCCTTGGATGGGTGGGTGACCACTTTGTGGAATTTACATTTGCGAGTATTTCCGTGCTTCGGAAGGCACGTTAAGTCGTTGGTCCCGGTTGCCAGTAAAATGGCACTCGTTAAGCCTAGTTGAAGGCCTAAGGGCGGCTTGAAAAATTTCAACAGCAGGTCGCCACGGCCTGCGCCTGTCCATTTCAACACGGCAATGGGCTCACCACCTGTTACCTGGGACAAAAATGCATACGGTGAAATGTGAGCGTATAGGTAGTATGCTTCTGCCTACCCTTTCTGGGATAAAGGCATGACAATATATATGTATGTATTTTTCTGTTTAACCATGACACATGAAAAAAAAGCATGATTACAATAATCACAATTAATATTTTTATTGCAAGTTCATTGTAGTATTTAACTTGAATTTACTCGTAGTACCATATTTTATAGGCACGAAGGACCACATAATTTTAATACTTTGTCATATTGTATGACTATAGGCTCACTACCATCTCATACCATATCTTTTATTTATACCACTGAGGCAGATAAGAGTACGGCCCATGATGGAAAGTGGTCACCGTAGCCTATGGACGTTTGCAACACCAGAGTGGAAGCACTCGTGCCGCCCCTTTATAAAATTGACTGCCTCGGTGGCGCAGTGGTAGTGTATGCGACTGCAGTGACTGTAGTCCCGAGTTTGATTCCCGGGTTGGAAAAAATATTTATGTGATACGCAAATGTTTATTTCGTTATTTGGGTGTTTTCTATGTATAATTAGCATGTATTTAGAAATATATAGGTATGTTTATCAGTCGTCTAGATCCCATACACAACCTTATATTTAGCTTACTTTGGGGTAGATGGCGCTGTGTAAAAAAGAAGTCCCACAAAAAAGTCCCACAAAAAACCTTCTAAGACCCCTTTTGAAGAACATATCATAGCTGCCTCAATGTGGACAAAGCGTGGACGAATAAATCCCAAAACTCGATACATAAACAGAATCACACTTGATCATCTCATCTTATAGCCTTGTTTTCCACAAGCTCCGCTAAATGCCAATAGCTGATTTCAAATGGCCGGACAATAACCGTTAGATGCGGGGTAAACAAATGAACGAATAATATTTTGTTGAATTCGACGGGGCAATGAATGTTTATTGGTTAACTTTCTCGATTACATTATTTATTCTTAAGTAAGTATGATGTTAATAATATATCACGACATCACTAATGTTGGATTTGATAGGTTTATGATATAGAAATACTAACTTCTAAACTATATATAATAGCACTAGATGACCCCCACAGTTTCGCCCGGGGAATATTTCGACCTCCCGTCGCATCTATTTAATCCCGTCGCTTATAAATTCTACAATGATGCATAAAAATTTGCCCGATTTGTCGACCTTTATGACTAATGCTCTGCTCCCCAATGTATTAGCGTAATGATATATAGCCTATAGCCTTCCTCGACAAATGTGCAATCTAACACAAAACGATTTTTTTTAATCCGACCGGTAGTTCCTGAGATTAGCGCGTTCAACCAAACAAACAAACTAACTCTTCAGCTTTGAAGGCCGGCCTGGTCACAGGCTGACTCAGCTGAGTCTAACTAATGCATCAATAGATATAGACAAATATAAAAGAATAAACCATTTAAAAACAATTCACACTGACCCTGACGGGGTAGTAAGAGTGACGCTTGTTGCAGATTCATAAAATTTTCATGCATACTCGTCTTGTTATCCGAAAACTTTTGACCTTTCCGTTAAACAAATTCATACCGAAATAATCTGATCTAGTCTACTAGATTATCTTTATTTCACAGAGGCATTAATTTGTTTATCAGTCACGCTTTAATCCCAGAGGTGGCAGAGACATATCGTGCATCATACAGGCCCATTGACGTGTTGAAATAGACAAAGGCAGGTTGTGACTACCCGCTGTTGCAATTTTCAAGCCGCACATAAGGTCTTCAAATTCGCTTAACGACTGCCTTATGTTACTGGCAACCGGGACCAACTGCTTACCGTGTCTTTTAAGAAACACTCGTAAATTGAAATGCGATAAAGTGGTCACCCATTCAAAACTAGTCATAGCGAAAGTTGCTTAAACCAGTGATCGCTCACAGAACACTGAGTTAGTGGGGCCACAAGCGCATCAAAATTGTTTAGTTCAAATTCCAATAACTTATGTCCTTATAACAGCTGTACAAATAAGTTTATTTGTTCGCGAATTTATAGCTTCGATGAAGCGTGTGAATATAGTTAGTAGTTAATTAAATTTTGTTATTGTGTAGTGTATAGTACCTGAAAAAAAAATTCTGGTAACATAAATTTTGCCTAAAATGTATAAAATACATATACAAAATGTCTGCACGTTAAATAGTACGAGTATTAATTAGAGCAGGAAAACTCAAGCTTTCGTTATATTTCAGAAATATGTATAAAGTTATTGTTTAACATATATTTTTAACATGTTTAACCGATTTCCAAAAAGGAGGAGGTTATGTACTCGAAGGGTATATATTTTTTATGTATGCACATTGATTACGCTAAAATTTATGATTCAATTTACGTGATTCTTCTTTAGTTTGATGCAGAATGATTGCCATTTGGTTCCATAAAAATTGAACAAAGTTTGGCTCAGTAGTTTTCATTTTATGAACATTTTTCAACATTTACTGTGTGAAAATTTGTCCGATTTGTTGTTTCTCTGTTCCCCTTGGTAGTAGCGTTATGATATTAAAGCCCATAGCCTTCCTTAATTAATGTGGTATCTAAAAACAAAAGAATTTTGAACGACTTCAAAAAGGAGCGAGGAGGAGGAGACGCTCTTGGCCCCGCGGACTTAAAGATAATTTTAGTAATATTATTGCATGTAAACTCTTTTCATATAATTAAATATTTATCGTAGATCTGCTTCACAAACACCAAAAGAAACATCGTTCGTATCATAAAAGTATCCCGTTAAGTTTCCAACTAGATTCGAACTTGTCAAAATATCAAACAACTAATGAAAAGAGTGGTATCGAGTGTCAACAGAGTGTATCGATAATCGATAGTATCGATAGCACACGAGTGGCTCTCCAATGAGAAAAATATTGCTTGAGGAAAGTTCTTTGTTCGTAGTTCGAGGTGTCAAACGGTATGAATTACGTGTCGCATTAGAATTCGTGGATAGCAATGTATTTGAACACTGTTTCAGTTTGACGTATTTTTTATTTTTTTCCTTCGTTATAATATAACCCTTTTTACACTGTTGATTGATGGCACTTGGTGGAACTTGCTACACATCTTGATCAAAAAGACTTGTACTGTTCCACGTATTTTTTATTTAAACCTGACCGGTTTCGCCTTACGGCATTTCCAAAGGTTTACAATATCCGAAATGCATAAAATATGTGTTAACCTTCGAAAATGCCGTAAGGCGAAACCGGTCAGGTTTAAATAAAAAATACGTGGAACAGTACAAGTCTTTTTGATCAAGATGTGTAGCATAAGAAATACAAGTCATAAATAAGTGGAACAGTACAAGTGTTTTTATTTAAGATGTATAAATAAGCCTCTAAAGAATTTGAAATCTTCACCATTTTAAAGGTCAAATAGGTTGAAATTCCTTGGAAACAAGGGAAACATTTAGACGATTAATAATTTTTAATGTGGAAAATCTTATCTAATCTATCTCTACCATCTAGTACCAATTTTACTTCAGATAGAGGTTAAGAATTGATTCACTGAACATTATAAGCAGATACAGTTTTGAAGAGATGAAGAGAGTACTAAATGAATTGTCGTTAGGAATTTGAAATTCTCTATCTTTGTTCCATATTATTTATTCTATTCCTAACTCAAATCATTAATATTTTTATATTACAATAGACAATAGAATTTATTTATCAATTCCTGGATCTAAGTGCTAAGCTAATTCTCTATAGTTTAGCTTAAAAATTGTTATGTAAGAATTTCTACGAGCTGTAAGTATAATACAAAATGACATGACATTAAAAGGCTTCTCATACAATAACTCTTATACATTCTAACCCAATTTACGTATTTTATAATTAAAAAAAAAAAAAAAATTAATTTCCATCACGCCTTATCCCCGAAGGGGTGGCAGAGGCATATTATATACCCACTTTTCACCGTGTGGATTCCTGTACCACGTAATAGGTGGTGAGCCCATTGCCGTGTTGAAATGTACAGACGCAGGTTGTGGGTACCATATATAATTTACTAATTCTTTGTAATCATTATGACTTACTCATTATAATGTTGACTTTCATATTATTAAATGAAATAAAAATATGTATTTTGATATTTATTGTAATGTTAATATTAGAATATTTCAGATTTATCACTCAAATTGTACAATGTAGTAAAAATTAAGGAATTTCAATAAAAGTAGAAGCTTGTATTGATCTAATAGCAAACTTATTATTAACAAATTGAATCGGACGTGACCTGGCGAAATTCACCGTAAGAACGATAATAAAGGAGGCGAGGAGGATCCACCACAAACCCTCGATTCATCAATCCTAACGCACAACAACCTTATAAATCGTGTTCTGGTTGCTGAACTTTAAAACCTTGTAGTTTATTGATAATATTTAATAATTTAATCAATTTTACTCTAAAGTTAGGTACTAAGTTTGGTAGTATTTGGGAAAAAAAATATCAGAAAGTTTAAACACAACTTGCCTTATAAATATGTGACAACTCCCCAAGTTGACGACTTTGTGGCGTCAAAAAGTTACAAAGTCATAAAACTGCGGTTACCGCCTCTGTATTCATATCAAAGTTGATGGAACGTCGAAGAAAACATAGCATTCAAGTTTGTGGAAAAAGTCGTGAACTATAATGATATTGGTGATGAAGTTGAACGAAGATATTGGTAATATTTATAATGGGTATATTTAGTCGATATTGTAACAATAATATCGAGTATTACGAGGTGGTCGTTTCATTTTGATGACTGCTGAAATAGATTTTATCCATTGTCAGTAATGTTGTTTTTTATGGTGGTGGTTTACCCTTCAGTTTTTGGCCATCATACAATTTTTACCAAATAATAAGAAAATAAATCACGCCCAAGTAAAAAATCCACCATCACCGCATAGATTCTAATGACGTCTATGCCTACATGACTTAGAACCTGTGTAGCATTTCATTTGTTTCGACAGCTTACACGGGAAAGTGGAGCAGTGTGAATGTGTGTTAAAATCAACGAAAATAAATACTGCCCGCCAATTTTTGGCAAGATAAGTTACAATGTTTTGTATTGATTTATCCGCAAACATATAACTATGGTGTACTGTTTAAAGCTTAAACTGATGTTATTTTAATAAAGTGTCTATAATAATTTGAAAATTTTAGTAAATGTTAAGTGTACGGATAACTAACTACAATTTTGCTCAACCGATTGATTATCGGCCGCCCGTCCGAAATTTGACACCAATCCTATAATATTAAATTGATTATTTTACTACTAGCTATCTTCACGCTGTATCCCTGACGGGGTAGTCAGAGAGGACAGATCGCCAGGCTTCGCGATCCATGCATACTTCTTTCGCTTCTTCGAGATTCATCAATCGCTTCATACACGCACGTCTGGGTATCCGAGTACTTTTGACCTTTACGTTTTTGAGCAATCTGCTCACGTGGTCTTCATATGTAAGTCTCGGCCTACCCTGACTCTTTCTACCCTCTACTTTTGAACAATATATATTCTTCGTCAATCGTTCCTCACTCATTCGTTGGACGTGTCCAAACCAACGGAGCACGCCCTTTTCCAGCTTAACGCTGACACTTTCATTCAAACCTGCCATATTGCGTATCACTTCGTTACGTATTCGGTCGGCCAAGGTAACGCCGCACAATTTTCGAAGTGATCGCATCTCCACAGCATTCAATTTACTTTCATGCATCTGCTGACATACCCAGGTTTTACTACCGTAAAGCAAAGTTGGCACTAGCACTGCGTTATGAATCGCCATTCGTGCTTCTTTTACGATGCTTTGTCGCTTTACTAACTGGGACAAAGCACCGTTAACTTTGTTTCCGGCAGCTACTCGCCGTTCTACATCCGAATCACATCTTCCATCCGCGCTAAACATACTTCCTAAATACACAATTTCATTCACTTGCTCTAGACGTTCCTGGTTTACCCTAATCTCGCATTTAGTTCTTACGTCACCTCTTTCAAATACTAGAACCTTAGTTGTACTTGCATTCAAGCGAAGACCCTTACTTTCACACCCCTCTTTCATATTAGTGACTAATGCCTGAAGGTCGGCTTCTGATGAGGCCATGAGCACCGCATCATCAGCGTACAGCAGACAGTTTACTGTAAAGTCACCCAATTTCACACCCATATCTTTCAACTTCTGCAGGCAACTGTCCAGATACACTATGAACAGCCAGGCGGACATGAAACATCCCTGTTTGAAGCCTGTACAGGCATCAAAAAGAGGTGACACATCCGCCACTACTCGCACGCAAGCCTTACAGTCCCTATAAAGCGACTGTATTGCCCGCAGTAGCGAGCCGTCCACACCATATCCTGGCAGCAAGTCCCACAGCGATTCTCTCACAACGGCATCAAATGCTTTCTCTAGATCCAGAAAAGCGCAGAAAACCTTCTGGCTAAGAGCCAGAAACTTTTCCGCGATCATGCGGAGAGAAAACATTTGATCCATGCAACCTCTTCCACGTCGGAATCCGCATTGAGCCTCCCATAAATACCTTTCAGACTTTTCTTGCATTCGTGCCGTTATAACCTTTGCATACACCTTACTAGCTAAGCTGACCAAGCTGATCGCCCTGTAGCTGGAGCAGTTTAGGCGCGAGCCTTTCCCTTTGTAAATAGGTACTACAACTGCTACTCGCCAGTCATCTGGGACCTCACCCGTCCGCCAGCACAAGTTGCATAACAGACATAGTGTGTCCCAGACACGCGACCCACCGTACTTGATCATCTCAGCAGTAACTGTGTCTTTTCCCGCAGTCTTACCACATTTCATAATTCTTATCGCTTGTTCTATTTCTTTCATACTAATGACTTCAATGACATCGGGATCCGGAGCATCGAAGTGAGCTCCACTTCCCGATGTGGCATCTCTGTCTTTGCTATTATTTATTTATTATTATTCTCTTTATTAACTATACAGACCTACAAATTGCATTTTTAAATATATCTAAAACTAACACATTTAAAAATATAAAAAGTAGTAGCCCACCGGTATCGGGTACAGGGACCAAGCTACCGGTGGTTAGGGCTCCAGAGATAGGAACCTCCTGACAATGCGTGCCGTGTCGAGGAGAACTGCCTTCTGCATCAAACTCCCGATCCAACTGCCGCGAGCCTGCCAACAACGCGAGCCTCATATGATGTTGGTCAAGGCTCTTGGCAATCAACCCATGTGCTGATACGACTATCGGGACAATGATTGCCGAATCCACATCCCACATGTCAACAATCTCGTGAGCCAAGTCCAAATATTTCAATTGTTTTTCTTTTTCTGCTTTTACGAGATTTTCGTCATGTGGGATGGTAATATCAATAATCATTGCGCGACGCTCTAATCGAGCCATTACCACTATATCAGGCTTATTGGCAACAATAGTCCTGTCAGTAATGATGGATCGATCCCAGTACAGTGTGATACGACCATTTTCAAGAACTGGGTCGGGTACATACCTGTAATAGGGCACCACCAAATCCACAAGTTTATACTTAAGAGCTAGTTGCTGATGGACAATCCTGGCTACTTGATTGTGTCTATGCAAATACTCCCCGTTAGCAAGACGCGAACAACCAGAAATAATATGTCTTAAAGATTCACCCGGACGATGACATGCCCGACAAATGTCAATCGTACCATCCTTCAGAATATACTTTCGGTAGTTATTCGTCATTACTACTTCGTCTGTAATTGCAAAGACAAAACCTTCAGTTTCCCCAAAGAGGTCCCTAAACCGTAGCCAGGAAACAGATGCTGTTAAATCTACATCGGGCCCATATAGGGCCCGGAAAAATCGTCCATGCAGCTCCTTACTCTTCCATATCTCCTTGCGATCATCAGTAGTGAGTATCACAGGTTTGCGCCAGTTCTGTTTAGCCAGACTAAGCGGGGTAAGTCCATTATCTACTGCAACCACACACCGATGCATACCCATATTCGCTGACCGAAAATATTCTCTAAGGTTGCATATCTCGGTTGTGGAGAGTCTTAACATTTAAGAAGCCTCGACCCCCAATCTTCCGCGGGATATACAACCTCATAACAGACGAACGTGGATGGTGCATTCGGTATGTAGTAAGCAGCCTTTCTGTCGTGGGTGTCCAACTCAGTTTGAATCCATCTGAGTATGCCAAAGGAATAGGTTAACAATGGTATAACCCAATCATTATAGGCGCGAACCTTGTTCCCATCTGATTAAAGACTTATTATTATTATTGATTATTGATTATTTTACCATTCAGTAATAACTTTTTGCGAATAATGTTGCTGAGATATAATTTTCAATGTGTTATGTTCTTCGGAGTTAGATTTCGGCCGCATGTTTGTTAACGGAATTCCTGGCTAAAATCAACTTTAATTGTTTTGTATTATGGGGGCCGTGAATGGGTTTTTAGAAATTTAGTTTTCGACCTTCATATAACGAATTGGCCGAAGACTAACAGCATTTACTTTATTTTTCGGTCAGTTAAAAATATGGTAAGATACTAATATTTTATTTTCAAATCGTCTCTATTATTCATTTTTTATTTATTTCCGTGCTTCGGAAGGCACGTTAAGCCGTTGGTCCCGGTTGCCAGTAAAATGGCAGTCGTTAAGCCTGGTTGAAGGCCTTATGGGCGGCTTAAAAATTTCAACAGCAGGTAGCCACAACCTGCGTCTGTCTATTTCAACACGGCAATGGGCTCACCACCTATTACGTGGGACAGGAATCCACACGGTGAAAAGTGGGCATATAATATGCCTCTGCCACCCCTTCGGGGATAAGGCGTGATGGATATTTATTTTATTTTTATTATTCATTGAGGTTTTTGTGTAAAAACTTCTTCATACCTACTTGATTCATTTAGAAGCTTTTATAGTATCACTGGCGGCCGAATATAGATTATTGGTCATCTTATACAAAGACGCCGAAAATTGGATTGATCAAAGTGTCTTATCGGCTATAATTTAGCCAGAGGCCATGAAACGGATAGTTTGAACTTAGTTTTCGGCTCAGCAAATACAACACAACCGAATACTGGTAAACTGTGGTTCTAGTATTCGACCCAGTTTATTAAGTGTCCGAAAAATACAATATAAATTGGTTTCGGGCAATGTATTAAAATGACGGCGGAGAAACAGATACAGATACGGAAGAAGAAGAATTACTTTGATTCTTTACTTATTTCATTTATATTTAAAAAGGTGAGCTATTTCTATTAACATAAGAGTTGTTTGAAGCGCTCGTGGCCCCGCGGACATAGTGTTCTGTAAACGATCACTGTCAACTTTCACTATGGCTGGTCCTCGGATGGGTTTGTGGCATTTATATTTGCGAGCGTTTCCGTGCTTCGAAAGGCACGTTAAGCCGTTGGTCCCGATTGCCAGTAACATGGCAGTCATTAAGCCAAGTTGAATGCCTTATAGGCGGCTTGAAAAATTTCAACAGCAGGTCGCCACAACCTGCACCTGTCCATTTTCAACACGGCAATGGGCTCACCACCTGTTACGTGGAACAAAAAAAGCAAAGCATACGGTGAAACGTGGGCGTATAGTACGCCTCTGCCTACCCCTTCGGGGATAAAGGCGTGTAAGTATGTTATGTTATGTTAAGAGTTGTTATAAAAACATCAAATACAGGCCAAAAATTAACAAAAACACGGCCGTAATCTAAGATAGGTGGCCGAAAACAGGCAGTATAGTAACTTCTCGAGATTTCATTATTTTCTAATTAAACTATATTTTTTTCTTAGACAAAGTCTAGATATATGTAAATTGTTTTAGTTCAATGTTTTGAAAAATTTTTTTTTCTTAGTATCTTTTACTCTGTCATGGAAAAATATCGCTCTGAATACGAAATTTTGCTTAAATGGCCGAAAACCGGCTAAACGACCCAATTCTTTGGTAAATCATACAGAAATTTCAAAAAGTGTTCCATTGATTATGATCTTTTGGCTTTTTTTTAGGTGTATCTAGTGTTAAAGAAAATAAAGCACTAAAAATGAAGGTACTACTTATTATTCAATACGTTAATATTAATATTATAAATTTAAAGGTGTATTTGCGTAAAAAAATAAATATTAAAATAAATAAAATAAATGATATATAGACAACATATCTAGGACGTCGAATTCAGTGATAAATAAACTTGAATCCAAGAAAACTGTGGCAACAATACTGCCTAAAAAATATGGACGTGTAAGAAAATTAAAGGAAAAAAAGTCACGTTTCCCCATAAAAAAATAAAAAGGTAGATAAACATAAAAAATAACTAATTACCGATAATCGGAAACGGCTCTAACGATTACGATGTTTTTTTCTAGGTTACAAATAGATTATCAAACAAAAGATTTCAGTAAGTCTTAACTATGTGGCAGGTTTGAATCAAACTGTCAGCGTTAAGCTGTGAAAGGGCGTGCTCCGTTGGTTTGGACACATCCAACGAATGAGTGAGGAACGATTGACGAAGAATATATATTGTGCGGAAGTTGAGGATAGAAGGAGTCAGGGTGAGCCGAGACTTACATATGAAGACCACGTGAGCAGATTGCTCAAAAACGGATAAGTCAAAAGTACTTGGATACCCAGACGTGCATGTATGAAGCGATTGATGAATCTGCAAGAAGCGAAACAGGTTTGCATGGATCGCGAAGCCTTGCGATCTGTCATCTCTGACTACCCCGTCAGGGATGTACCGTGAAAATAGTAAGTCTTACTAAATACATAAATGACAAAATACATAATATCAACTCATGCATACAATTTAAGCTCATTTGGCGACAGTTTGCAGCAGGATTCAACGTTTCATTAGTGAAACGTGCAAATCTTTCATCTGTGTGTATGCCAACACAAACCTGATGTACTGGCTAGGTGGTTTCATTTCGTCTGTAGTGTTGATACTAGTTCTGTGTTTGCGCATCATGGCTCAGTTTGTATGGTAGTATTTCGATACTTTATATCTTGTGTATATGGATTAACTTTTATTGGATACCTTTATTTTTTACGGTGTGGAAATCCCCACGAGTGTAATGCCGAAATGAAACCATCTAAAACAAAAATGAAATCTTCCAATCCGTCTAGTGTTGTGTTCCCTTGGTAAGCTGTAAAATAATTTTTCCAGGGTAACCGATAGCCTTTTTGGCTACAACCAGTGCTTCACTTATGACTTTGAGCAGTAAGCCAATTACCTATTTTATTTAGAAGTTACTTAGACTGTAACATGAGAACAATGTTTTAGTTTAATGTTTAGTTTAACAATTGTTTTAGGTTGTTATCTAAGAAATACTAATATTATATCAAAGTCAGTCAGTTTAAGGAGATTGCTTTATATCGTGGGACACTTTTTACACAGCGCTATCTAGCCCAAATTAAGCTATAACCTTGTTCTATGGGATCTAGTCAACTGATATACTTACTTATATACTTCTAAATATATACTTATTTTACATACGAAACATTCAAACTCCGAAAAAAGTACATTTGTGATCCACAAATGTATTTCGTTAGTTAGTTTACACAAATATTTGTTCCGGTAGAGAGTTAATACAGATTTTCACGCGAACTAAGTCGCGGGCTTCAGCTAGTTTAGAATAAAATATAAAGTTTGTGTTATGTTTTTTTATAAAAACACACGAGCCTAGAAACTATGTAAGCAAACTTAAAAATAATACTTTTTTTATCGCATTTAGTAATTGTAACATAACACCAGTCGTCTCAGAGGGCCGCCTCCATTTCGTTCCATTAGAAAAATGGAAATTTATCCGCTTTCTCGTTCCAGAAAGTAATTTTCGATAAAACAATTTGTCCTCGGAACCGTTCCACACATCTGTTCTGTGATCCAAGCTACCATTTCTCCGCTGGTACATTTGTGTGTGCTAAGTAAGTTTTGTTCGAGGTTTTTCTTATTACATCTTTTCCGTGTTTTCTTTTGCTTTGGAAAATTTCTATTGTTCAATGTTATGCTAAACAAAGTCCAAACGTTTTTCTGTCTTTCTATTGGATGCACTGATGGTATTTATCAGTGTCCAGTGTCTAAGATAGACCTTTTAACAATGTTATATTATTATTTTATTTAGATGAGATAGAGATTCTATTCAACGCAAAACTATATTTTAAATCATAATATAATCTTCGGTTAACATGTAAAACGTAAAGCTGATATTCGCTAAGTCAAATGTTAGGCCTTATGGGCGAAATAGGCTCACCACCTATTACGTGGCATTATTAAAATTGGTACAATGTTTCAGTAGCTATAGTATGTCTCTGTCTTTCGCTTGGAGTAAAAAGGCGTTCAAACTACAGGATATTTTATTGGTTATAAAAGCTTGGATTTTTGTAGACCAATAATAAATAAAGTAACCCTATTATGTAGCAAAAATATATTAATCGATATAAACTTTTTTTAAGTTTCTTGTTTAATATTGCTCTTTAGCGATAAGGCCGCCCTTTGTACATTTATGAAACTGTAATCTCTTTATATGCGTATTTTTTATATTTGTGTACAATAAAGTTTAGTTTATTCTATTGTAATTTTATTAATAATTCAAACCAATACACATTTCTTTAGCAAACTTTGAATCGAGAAATTCAATTTTACTTATCAACATGCCCCAAAATTAACAGCACTTCCCAGTAACTTGGCCATCAATAATATTAGTCATTAATCATTCTGGAAAAAAATTTAGAACCCTTCTCAACTTCATTCGATTTAAAGTATCGATCTTCTTAAAATCGCAAGTCTAAGAGGGCCACGATAATCGGCAAAGTTAAACGAGTACTTGTCAACAGTTTAAAGAGAAACTGAACTTTCTGAGTAACCGATATGGATCGTGAGTAGTTCGAGTACGTCGAGCGAGTAGGCTTTGAATAGAACCCCTGGGAACTTGGTTTAGAAAAGATGGATAGCTGTTAGTACACACCAATAGAATACAAAACTTTTATAGAATAAAAAAAGAATACAAAACTTAGTAAATAGAAAATATACCTAATATCAATTCATTTTTCTCTATGTTAGCATTTCGTTACTCGTGCAGCTATTCCATTAAATATTACATAAACAGTATTTGTTATAGATAGAGATACAGATTATTAAAATTTTATTGGAATAATATCATTTCGAATAAAATTTTATAATTTGGATTGCGGCAGTATTTTTATTCGTTGAAAATGTTGAGATATATTTCCCACATTCATACATAAATACATATTGTCACGCCTGGTCGGCAGAGGCATACTATGCCGTGTTGAAATGGACAGGCGCAGACTGTGGCGACTTGCTGTTGAAATTTTTCAAGCCGCCCAAAAGGCCTTCAACTGTGCTTAACGACTGCCATTTTACTAGCAACCAGGACCAACAGCTCAACGTGCCTTTCGAAGCATGGAAATGCTCGCAAATGTAAATACCACAAAGTGGTCACGTCCAAGGACCAGCTGTAGCGAAAGTTGCTTAACGCAGTGATCGTTTACAGAACACAGATTTACCATGAGCGCTTTCCAAACCCAATGAGTAAATAAAATTAAGAGGTTTACTTTTAGTAACGGGACTCAGCCAAGTAAGATAAATGCTATGATTATTATACCCTTCAAATTCTTGTTCGATTACCAAAATATATGTCACATTTCCTATTTCTCTCCTTCCCTTTTCCATAATTTGTGTAAAGCGTATAGAAACTATAACCGAATTTCACTTGGACAAAGCTGTCCCTAGCGGAAAATAAAAAAACATTTTTATATTTCCTTAATACAAATATCACTCATCCTAAAACTGAAATAGAAAACGGTGCTATTTCTGTCTGCGAAATGTCAATACACATACCTACTTAGCGAAATGTTTACAAAATAGTGCTAGAGCTGAAAGCGTAATGGATTAATAAGCAGCCTTACAAAGAGAAAATGCTATTAGAACGTGAGCCTTGGCTTTCAGACAGAATTCTTACTTGACATGTCTATTACTAAAAGCTTTACTAAAATAGTTTCTTTATAAAATGTACTAAAAAAATTGGGTGTATTTAGTTTTCTTTCTATCTTCACGCTGTATCCCTTACGAGGTAGTCAGAGAGGACAGATCGCCAGGCTTCACGATCCAAGCATACTTCTTTTGCTTCTTGCAGATTCTTCAATCGCTTCATACACGCAAGTCTAGGTATCCGAATACTTTGGACTTTTCTGACTCACGTCATTCAATTTCAGTCAGTGGTTGTTATTTTAAATGTATTGTCCGACCAAAAATTACGGTCCATTACTTTATACCATTATTTGTCAGTCATCATGCGTCCGTCACGGCGGCGTCATAGAACGCCGAAATATAGTCACCCACAACAATACTTAAGAAGAATAAAAGTAGCTTTTATTTTGAAGTGTGCAAAAATTATTTTTATACTGTACAGGAATTTCGTCCCTTTTTACGAATTCAAACTCCAATATTTTTATTTAGAAATAAAACTTCTTACGAAGTAAAACACGTCATGTTTGCATGTGGCAGAAATACGAATCCTTACTCCGAAGCGAGGGCTTGTATGCAATACGAAATTAATGCTCGGGTGATGATAATTGAAGTGGTGCGATGGAGCCAAATTCAGACCCACCATCTAGCTGACTAACCGACGAAAAGTCATGACGAAGAGAAAAAAACGCTCTAAAACAAACGTACCTACCGGTGAGGCGTCTGATACCGTTAGGTCAATAACCCCCCCAAAATTAAATCGGAGAGACCTAGGTCCAGATATGGATATCGAAAGACTTTTTAGATAAACGATGATAATGATTTGTCAATACCATGCATGAAGGAAGTAGCGACTATCGTTGAGGATAATAAAGGAGAGTAAAAGCACTTAAGTATACTCATCATAACATACATAAGGAAAAGGATTTTTACTTTTGAAATAAAATTAAGAACAAAAACCTGTGAACCCCAGTAAAAAGTTGGGTTGCGTTCAAGTTGTTCATCAAAACTGCAGCATGATTTCACCCCCAATTAAGCTCGTTATTTATGCATTCGGTTGAATTTAGCAACCTAGCGACACGGTGGTATTCTGTACTTCACGCGACATATTATGTTCTATTTTCTTACTATTAATGTATGGTGATTTTAAAATTACAAATGTTAAATATATTTTATAACATTTTGTGTTGGAAATCGGATCTAAAAGTTAGCTAAGTAATTGGAACAGGAGATCAAGAAATAAAATAAGAATTATAATAGCATCAGAAATTTCTTCTCGGAATCTAATCTCTTTGTTTGCAGAGAGCTTGGGTCCTGTTACTATTAAAGACACCATTTTATACCAGAATCAAATAATCACTTCAATTCAATAGAATCGCTGGACTTATATTACCTATCAGTCTCGTTACTTTCAAGTGAGAAGCTGTATAAAGAAAACTTACTCTGTATATTATTCATTGTATATTATCGAGGGGTCGTGACATCATAGCATGCATGGAGTTGGTGCAAGAAAACTAACTTCGCAATAGAAATCAATCAACCGAGACAATAATAAAGTCTTAAATTTTTTGCAAATTATTTGAAATGCAATAATAATGACTTAAATTTGAAATTTAGAATACATCCTCCTACCGATCGGTACCGGAAGCACGAGTATTTGGCAAGCTCGTCGAGAGCCTTGTATCATTTTAAATGAGTCGGTTAATCGGTGTGCTCACGCTTTTTTAAATTGCTCTTACCATGGGAGCATTTTGATTAATTTTTATTGGACGATCTGCGGAATCGTTTTCATGTAGAATCGTAAAAATCTCTTTATATTAAATTTTGTCAAATGAGTTATATTTTTCTGTGGCATCGATATCATTATTTGGGATATATTATTCAATAACCTACATTGCTTACATTTTTGATGGAATTCTGCAACTGCAATCATTTCGGAACTGGATAAGTGTAAATAGATTTAAGTCAGTACCTGACCTTAAACCTTCAGGACTTAAATTAAGCTCATAAATGTGTGACGTGCCTTTTCTTTATGGCATTCAGTTTTGTAAATTAGTAGAAGTACCATAAATTTGCAATGCAATAGGCTCTAGGACATGAACATTTTCTCCATGATTTGCTTCTATTTTGATGATTTGTGTCTTGTCGAAAATAGTAAAAAACATCATTAATTTGACCTTTCGCCTGGTCATGTACTTTATTTATACTATACCATACGATCTATCAGGAAACATAATGGCCTTGTATGATGTCGATATCAGACCAATCTGCCGTAGCAATAACTAAACACAGTATAATTGGACTGTAGTAATCTAAGGATAATCTTCTCACAATTGTCGATTAATTTATGCCTGGATCCATTACGGAAACAGATTAATCCTTAGCGTATGTCGTTCATGAAATTTGATATGGTTGATAATTATTTAGAAAGGTACATGTGGCTGATGGTTACATAGTCTTGTAACGTGATTTTCTTTTCCCACTGACCAAAAGTAAGATAGTGAAAACAGGCTAAAAAATTAACTTAAATCTTTACGCTGTATCCTTGATGAGTCAGTGAGGACAGGTCGCCAGGCCTTGCGATTTCGCTTCCTGCAGATTAATTAATCGCTTAATACATGCACGTCTGGGTATCCGAATACTTTTGACCTATCCATTTTTTTAGCAATTTGCTAACGTGGTCTCCATATGTGGGTTTTGGCCGACCCTGAATTGGCCGTTGGCTTAAAAATTGTTTACGGAAAAACGAGCAAATAACAAATTTTAATTCATATGAAATCATTGTACTGTGAAATATAAATATATTTTCATTAAGTACTCTAAATTACAGAACAGATTCTGATAAATCTTTAGTGGCACCTACTAATAATCGAACATTACAACGTATGACCAACAAGAAAGACCTACAATGAAAAATTATTGATGATCTTGCTAATAAAATATAGGTAAAAGATATTTATACATTAAAATCAATTTTTGAAATGTAGTGTTTCCTCCATGTTGCAGTATGATGTTTAAGTGGCAAAGAGAAGTATAATATAATTATTAATAATAAAATAATAAAATTTTACTAACGTATGAGTAAAACACAACACGAAATAAAGAAATTAACAGTTAATATTACTACTAAGATCATTATTTTCAAAAGATTTTTATCAATTGCTCTTATACAGTGCAATTGTTTAAAGATATTGGATATTTTCTCGTGTATGTAATAAATTGGGTATAGGTACCGTCAAAGAATAAAACTAAAATAATATTTCTCGAAATACAAAATAGATGTCTTTCCAATTACTTAATATTTTGATGGAAAATCTGCCAACACATTTCTATCAAAGGTTAACTTTGACATATCGCATTCTGAATTCTGGTCAACACTCAGAGTATGCGATCAAATTTTTTCGTTCTTTGAGTTACGATAAAAAGTCTGTCCATCATAATCAGAAGGCATTTGTACAGACGGCCTCAAATATGCTTTTGTACATCGCTTGAATACAGATTGCTTATTTTTATTTGCTATATTTTCACGTAAGATTGTGTTTCGCTACACTATTTCTTTTTCTTATTTGCTACGAACTTCACTGTTAATTATTTTTTGAAAAGTGTTCGATAATAAATTTGCGCTTGAGATTGACTTTGAACTTTTGTACCTTCAGAAATCAATTACAGGAAAAAACAATATTTTTGCCATTTTTTGATTCTATTCATACATAGAAAATACCCAAACTCCGAAACAAACATTGGTGGATCTCAAAAATATTTGTTAAAACCCGGGAATCGAACCCAGGACATGCAATACCACTGCGACACCGAGGCAGTTAAGTGTCAGATGTTCACGACCATCATACCATGAACAAATCTCTACAATCTCTTTAATTTTCAAATCTTCATTGCTATCTATTAGCTCATATGGTACGCTTTTTATTTGTCATAATCAACATTTGATTTCCGTAAAATTATCAATTTCCCCTTAAAAATTGTGTTCAGTTTAACAAGAGTTGATGCTGATTTGATCGTATGAACTTCGTGGAATTTTCAAGTGTATGTAACAAATTATGTTTCGGTTTAACTTAATTAAATTATCAGTCGAAATAATTACCGAAACATTCCATTATAGCTCTCAAATTTGTTAATGTGAACGGACATGTTTTTCAAGCTTTATGCAATTAAAAAAAACTAGATGTAGCGTAATGAGTGTGCTGTTTTTTTATGTAAATTGGTAATTGAAACGAATGTCGAGAGTGGTTACTAATCAGTGCCGAACCAAATTTGTTATGATCATTTTGATATGAGTTTTAACTAAAGAGTTATGGCGAACGCAGTGTTTACAATACTAACCTGTGTCTCCAAATTTATTGGCAGTCCGCAACGTGTGGACGCACCTGGGGGCCGAGTCTACTATTGACAGGCAGTAGAATAAAACAAAAGAGTCGCTGTTATTAGCTGTCAAAATGTTAATAGACCATCAAAAATGCAACTGACTAGCGGCGACTGGCGCGGTACGTGTTAGTAGAATTCTATCGGCCGACCGATAGAATTCTACTAACACGTACCGCGCCAGTGGCCGCTAGTCAGTAAGTACGATTGTAATAGTTGACTACGCAAAACTGTCAAAATTGTATCGGTGGCTTTCTATTAAGCGACAATTTCGACACGATTGAAATAGCAGACTTGGCGGACATAGCAATAGTATGACTGTTTATCGCAAACTTTGCATTCCAATGCGGGTTTGATTGGTAAACGATATCTTCAAAGCGTACAAAAATAGCAAGTGATATTGTTTATAGTGTTTTGTGACAGAGTGAATAAATTTACATTGAAATTAAAATTAAGTGCACTTGTTTTATAAAGGCAGACCGCGCACTTTTTTTATATCTCTAGTTATGATATTTTCATATCTCTGGTTATGATCATATTACTTGTTATTGATTATTATTTTTAGTTAAAACAACTATATAAAATTCCAAATAGATACTGAATTCGTTCACGCAGAGGAAAAGTTGAGGAAGTTTCAAAAACAATTATAAATTATTCTAAACAACTAACTAAAATGATCTCACAAACCCAAACCAAACCAGCTCTTAGCCAGTACCCTTCAATGGAAGTAATTCAAATCCAATGATTGACATTTCCGCCTCAGAAGGCCTGAATCAAGAAAGTTCACACTCAGTTAACTCAAGCAATTACTTCGGTACAATGGACCGAAATCGTTCGGTTAATTTCTGATTTGACTTATCTATCTATTCCGACTCAATAGTTAGATAAACTATGCCTAAAAAGGGTTAGTTGTAGTTAAGAAGATATAAGAGAGATTGAATTTGGAATTATTCAGGTAGATAAATCTGTTACTTAACTTCATCTTCGACTTCGAGATTATATTTTCCTTTACTAATTACTTCGTTGGTTTGGACACGTCCAACGAATGAGTGAGGAACGATTGACGAAGAATATATATTGTGCGAAAGCAGAGGGTAGAAGAGGTCAGGGTAGGCCGAGACTTACATATGAAGACCACGTGAGCAGATTGCTCAAAAACGGAAAGTTCAAAAGTACTCGGATACCCAGACGTGCGTGTATGAAACGATTGATGAATCTCGAAGAAGCGAAAGAAGTAAGCATGGATCGCGAAGCCTGGCGATCTGTCCTCTCTGACTACCCCGTCAGGGATACAGCGTGAAGATAGTTAAGTTAAGTTAAGTTAAGTTACTAATTTCTTTATACAGTAAACTTTGCAATTTCCATAAAATGTGTATAAAAACTTAAAAAGTTTCATCGCAATGAGATTTTAAGTAAAGATTTTTGATAAATGTAAAAACGGACATTTATTTTACTTACATTCTTAGGGTTCCGTAGTAATAAGGTACCTTTACAGCCAATGACATCGCACTTTAGCTCATTGAGAAGAAATTAGTGATTTTGCATAAAAAATATACCTTCAGGATGATTTTTTCAAGTGCGCCTTCAGGGCCAAATCCTATTTGTGTTGTTGAATACAATAAAATCCTTGAGTCGACGAATTCGGCTGAGTAGGTACTGAAAACTATGGCAATCATTTCTAACATTTACTGAGCTAAGGTTTAGTAGGTAAGTTAAGTATAAAAACTATTTTGTACGAAATAGCGCATTCCTTAAGTTTCACGTTTATCATTACTTCCCAGAAATCGATACTCATTAACAACACTATCGAATGGTGTTATAATACAGGCTGTTTTTTTTTTCAAAATCATTGGTTTCAATTCCTGGCTGGCATAATTGATTTTTTAAAAATCTAATGATGCAATTTTTATTTTTATATAAATCGGGTTCGCAACTCCTTAGCGCATTTTTCAACATTACCCATAGTTTAGGATTAGGCTCTGAAGGCCTGGAAGGTTTATGAAATAAATAAAATAGAGTACGTACCTCATTTGTTTATAAAGTGGGGAGTGTTTGCCCAACAGTATGAGTGCTGTTAGAAAGCTTTTCAAAAAATATTCTAGGTTTGTAATATAATTTTGCATTATATAAAATCAGCTTATGACAAAGATTTTAGGTGAAAAACTACTATACTATATATATGTATACTATACTATAAATAAATTATTAGGAAATTTTGACAGATAAAAAAAAGTTAAAGCTTATCATAAAAAGGTACATTATGTTTTATGTTATTACACAATTTTACATACATACATACATATTGTCACTCGGTTATCCCCGAAGGGGTAGAGGCATACTATACGCCTACATTTCACACATAGTTTCACCACATATAACGTGGGGCAAAATACAACTATCAAGATTTGAACATATAGTATTCTACTTTTGGGGGAAAAAAAGAAATTATAATTATGTATGTAGTAAAGAGTACTATTGTAAACTAAAATAAAATAGTATTAATTTACTAGTTGACGCCCGCGGTTTAACCCGCATATATAAGTTTTCCCGTTCCCGTTTTCCACAGGAATTTGTTCCCGGGATAAAAAGTAACCTATGTGTTATTCTGATGTATAAACTATTATTATTTTGAAATTTCATTAAAATCCCAGTAGTTTTTATGTGAAAGAGTACCAAATATCCATTCTTAAAAACTATTGCGTTTTTAATATTACTAGGATTAGATGACACTAAAAGTTAATGAACCTACAAACGTCCGAAGGTAATAAGGTGAACCTGCCAGTGATTAGATAGTCGAACGAAAACGACTCGGCATAAATAGTACATTCGATATAAAACCGTCGTAATCGTTCGCTACCGTGCCGTCGTCGTAGTCTGCATACTGAGTTCGGACAATAATATGGATGATTTCGAACGGTAACGATCCACTTGTGCCTCAACTGCATTGTCTCTTGTCGTTGGATTATAGTGGATATAGAATTCATTCAATCGTTCCTCGTTTCAGTCAGGAACGAGAAAATAAAACGTTTTGTAGATTTATCAATGAGTTTTTGTGCCACCCCGTTCCAAATGCACGTAGCAACGCGCCATTAGATTTTCGTTTATCAAAGTGCTCCAAAAATCAATACTATTGGGGCTCTAAACGTTCTAGTATTCTTCAACATGTCCGTCGTCATTCAACAGTTCTATTTTATATATTATGTTTTATTGTAGTTACAGGATAGGGCTGAGATGATATCACTTATACTCGAGTAATCGACGCCAACTCAATAATACTTTTCAGGACGTTTCCTAAAAAAAAAATTAGCAATGTCTTGTACTGATAGGTTCTGGTCACAATAGGGCTGCAGAACGCAGCGAGAGTTTGCATTGACTCATTTTAAGTCACTCTTTTTTATTATTACAATGAAACGTAGGACTATAAATGATTGTTTCAATACTTATATTTAATAACTAGGTGACCCTCGCGGCTGCACCCGTGACATGTTATGAACCCCCGTCGCATATATTCAACCCTGTTACTTTTACTTTTACAAAAATTTATGAAAATTTGTCATTTTTGATTACTACTCCGCTCTTCTTGGTTCCAAATTTTTCAGTTCCAGAAATCAGCGCGTTTCACCAAACAAACAAACTTTTCAGCTTTATATATATATTCTTTAGCTTTATAGTATAGATTAGTTTAGATAAAAAGAAGCTGATTGCCTTCTTTGATGCATACGTATGTAAACCTACTCGTATTAATGATATTGTTGATCTTGACACAGGTTTATTAATTTAATTCTTCGTATCTTTGTTTATTCAATACAAATTATTAAATAACCTTAAAAAATATGATAAATAATAAAAATATATTATTAAAAATCCCTTTAGGCAAGGTTCCGAAGATACTGGCAGCGTCCCCCTATGAATAGCTAGACTAATTCTTTGTCCGAGGTAGCTGCCAGTTCTTCGGTCTCCTGTGATGTCGACTAACCTTTTAACCTATCTATTATATTTGTTCTAACTATCCATTTAATAGTTTTACTAACTTCATCAAACCAAATGAAGCACTTTCACTCTAATCCCCAGCTCGTACAGTCGATATAAAAGTCAATGAATTCACGGCACAAACGAGTTACGAGTACTATCCGCAAAAGCTAACTGCAACACCTGTGGTACACTAGGAACTGCAATTTTTTTTTCTATTTAGTGAGTCAATTTTATTCAGTATTGGATGCAGCCAGTCAGACCAAGCCAGTTACTAGGTAAATGCGTTATTGTAAAGGAAGCATTTAAAAATCGGAGTTAAAGCATGTACATTTCCCTCTTCTTTAAATAATTACAATCTAAGAATAATGTAATAATAATAACTGTCTCAGAGGTGTAAGTGGTACCAAGTGTATGTAGTGTATGCGACCAACGCGCTGAGTAATATTAAAATATTGCCATATCAATAATGCACTCACTATCACAAACATGTAGAAGATTGTTTGAAGTAAAAAAATACTAAGAAAACAGACATGGAATATTACAATAAAGGTTTTGAAGACAACTAGACTAATGGTTCGGAAGAGATAAAATGTTTTATGCTATTGGTCAGCATAGTCTATTTACATAAATAGTATCACGCCTGCCTCCCATCGGGGTAGGTAGAGACTATGGCTTTCCACTTGCTACGATCCTAACATACAACTTTCGCATCTTCTACTTTCATGAGTGTTTTCATACATGCTCGCCGGTTAAGGGTACTCTTGACCTGGCCTTTTTCCAAAAGGTTTTCAAAGCGAAAGAAGTATGTATGGATCGCGGAGCCTGGCGATCTGTCCTCTCTGACTACCCCGTCAGGGATACAGCGTGAAGATAGTTAGTTAGTTTTTTTTAGTTTTCGAGTTTATTGACATATGTACGCCATGTTCGACCCCTACCAGTTTGCCTGATCTAAGCATCCCTTTTTCTATCTTAGTCACTACATCTTCTGTCATACCGCAATGTTCCCTTATCGCGCTGTTCCTTTCTTTATTTCTACTGCATTAAATAAATAAATAAATACCCATCACGCCTTATCCCCGAAGGGGTGGCAGAGGCATATTATATGCCCACTTTTCACCGTGTGGATTCCTGTCCCACGTAATAGGTGGTGAGCCCATTGCCGTGTTGAAATAGACAGACGCAGGTAGTGGCTACCTGCTGTTGAAATTTTTTAATGAGGCCTTCAACCAGGCTTAACGACTGTCATTTTACTGGCAACCGGGACCAACGGCTTAACGTGCCTTCCGAAGCACGGAAACGCTCGCAAATGTAAATGCCACAAAGTGGTCACCCATCCGACGACCAGCCATAGTGAAAGATGCGTACCTCAGTGATCGTTTACCGAACACTGAGACCGCGGGGCCACGAGCGCTTCATACTCTACTGCATTAATTTTACTTTAATGCGTCTTCTGCCACATCCAGCTTTCACTGCCATACATAAGTGTGAGAACTAGCACTCCTCTATGTAAAGCCAGCCTTGCCTTCTTCGACACGTTCTTATTGCTCATAAACGAGTACATGGCTCTATTCACTCTATTTCCTGTAAAAACTCTTATCTCAATGTCAAAGTCACACTTGTATACTAATTCTTTTACTTGTTCCACTTTTTCTCCTTCTTTGTGGAATCGAGCAATCCGTTAGACTTGCCTCATTTTCAACAACCATTACTTTCGATTTGTTGACATTTACTTTGATTGCTTTGCTTTTCAGCACATCATGCATAATGTCAACCATTTACTGCAACTCTTCTGCCGATGATGCTAGTATTACCTGATCATCAGCGTATAGAAGACATTTGACGGTCAGTTTATCCATTTTCAAACCATACACACTCTTTTGCAGATTTTTCCAGCAACTGTCTATGTACAGGTTAAACAGCAACAGCGGCGGTACACAGCCCTGTTTCACATCTTTTTCAATGTGAAAAAAGTCTGTGCAAGCTCCGTTGATCCTGACATAAGCACTTGAGACCTCATAGAGAGATTTCAGTGCTCGTATCAAGTGGCTGCTTACTCCATACTTGACTAGTATTATTGACCACAGTTCATTCCTCAACTCTGTCATAGACCTTTTCCATGTCTACACATATCCAAAAGACCTTTTGACTTTTAGCCAAAAGTTTTTCGGCTATGCATTTTAAAGAAAAGACCTGATCAGCGCATCCACTATCGTCCATAAATCCTGCTTGTACTTATATCCCACATTTTCCCTTCAGTTTTATCATCACTCTTTTTATCCAAACTTTTGCAAACAATTTGCCGACGATGCTGAGCAAGCTTATGCCGCGGTAGTTTTTGCACTCTTGCTGTGGCCCTTTTCCTTTATTAAGCGGCACGATGACGGCCTTACACTAATCTCTTGGTACGCTGCCATTCCTCCAGCAAAAGTTAATAAGGCGGTACAGCTGGCCAGCTACCACGCCTTGTCGCGCTCTCAGCATCTCGACAGTAATTCTATCAAATCTAGCAGCCTTACCCAATTTCATATTACTCAATGCTTACCTAATTTCATATTACTCAATGCTTCCACAGTTTCTTCTAGTCTTCATAGTCTAGTTAAGACAGAAATTATTACCACAAAATGACCACGGTATAACTCAGATAATTTTACGGTTGGAGTGAATTGCGGTTTTGAGTTAGTAGATAGAAATGGCCAAACCACCTGCGAAACACCGAGTTATTTTATAAACCATCTTTATTGGCCAAGATGGAATTTAAGTGGCCATCAAGAGGAGTAATTTATTAATTATGGTTTAGGATTTCGGTTCATTAAATTGAGAACTTTCATTAATTTATTAACTGACTTAAAATTATTTATGCTAATAATGTTCTTCCCCCGCTCTCCTTTATTATCATTCTACGTTAGATTTTTATCAAGGTCTTGGGAAAGTGAAAAATTAACTATGAGAGAACTTTTTAATAAGAGACCCCTCAGTATATTATAAATAATGAAATAAAAAAAATAGTATTCACACTTAATTAAATAAAGAAATTTAATTTAAGATAAATTAAATATAAATAAATTTGAATTCAAATTTACCTTTAAAGGGCTATTTCTACCTATTTCCCGAAAAATTATAGGGCACATTAAATACGGGTAAAATAACCTACTTACATAATTCTAGTGCACTCTCTTTAAATCAAACACTACTTTTACTCCTAGCGCAGAGTGCCACCGCCCTTATTTGTCATGATGGCCAAAACATTCATGACGTTGGATGGATGTTTTAATTGATACGCTACTATTTACTAACGATCACTGCAAATGTACAACATTACAGACGAAATTGTAGATTCTTAATTTTTAATAAAAAGTATGTAAATAGAATAGAAGCTTTTGATAAGATGGACAGAAAATAAACATGATAACAATGTAATGTAATTATGTAATTGTAATGTTTAAAACAATAAATAAAAATGTGGTAGGATTGCCATGGTAAATTTTTGCATCATTAGTTTCAGATCCCAAATTGCTTCAAATAATATTGGCATAATGAAGCGACCTGTAAATTTGTTGCGAAATTGCAGCCAGCATTCACACCATTGACTGATTTTTAGCGCCAACGGAGATGGAGTTTAGACCAGAGGTGTCTGCTTCGCTATGAGCTGACCCGTTAATGGACAGGTGCGCACCAATTACAGGTGAGTCTGGATTGAGGCCCGAAAATCTAAGTAATTCTTGAGCACAGACAGACTTGAGAACATATGGATTGTTCTGAAGTGGCAACAAAATTTTGTGCCAATGGAGCAGTGAAACATTGTCTCTTTATTCGTATTTTAGTGAATCTACTATGACGAGATTCTGAAGAGCTCTTCAACTTACTCCCAATATCACTTTTTCTATTCTGTACCTCACGTGTGAGATAATGGTATCACTTTTATAGATTGGATAGAATCTTCAAACCAAATAATTCAAAAGTTACGATACGCCATAAACTGGAGCAAACAGTAAAAATAAGCTAAAATGTTTATCTTTGTCAAATAATTATCCTACCTCAACCATCAAGTACCAAAGGTCACTAGGCTAAACTGCAAAAAGACTAAAAGACGTATGGACAATACAAAAGATGGTAAGCACTCCACTTTCAGATAATTCATTACTCAAATCGACTTACAGGGTTCGAAGTATACAATACAACAATGCAGTATAGGCATGACCTTTAGTACCATAGGTAAACTCACCTGGAAGCTAAATCATTTGTAAATCGAGCTCTGATACAGGTTTGCTACACGAATATTGTATAAATAAAATATCCATCACGCCTTATCCCCGAAATGGATGTGATGAAGGGGTGGCAGAGGCATATTATATGCCCACTTTTCACTGTGTGGATTCCTGTCCCACGTAATAGGTGCCCATTGCCGTGTTAAAATAGACAAACGCAGGTTGTGGCTACCTGCTGTTGAACTTTTTCAAGCCGCCCATTAGGCCTTCAACCAGGCTTAACGACTGCCATTTTACTGGCAACCGGGACCAACGGCTTAACGTGCCTTCCGAAGCACGGAAACGCTCGCAAATGTAAATGCCACAAAGTGGTCACCCATCCGAGTACCAGCCATAGTGAAAGTTGCGTAACTTAGTGATCGTTTACAAAACACTGAGACCGCGGGGCCACGAGCGCTACACGAAAGCATGTACAAATTTAAGTGAGTTACTGTAAGAGAGGCTTATGAAAACGTATTACTGAGTACCTTTTCACCAAATTTAAACCAGCTAAATAGATACATTTGATAAAATCAAGGGTCTCCAAAAGTATGTTCGACCGAGTTCTTATACTAAAATTTCATATTTTATATTTTTTTTCCTATCCAGAAACCTCCAGTGATTGTACATTTACCCCACACGTTGCCCGTAAGTGACTTTCAATAGAACATATTGGTAGGGTCAGACCTTTTCGGGAGGGGTGGTTTTAACATTTTTTCATATGAATTCTGTTTCATGTCAGTGGTCGTAACCGACGACCTGTGGAGGCGAGAGAATTTGTAAAATGTGTGAAATAGTTGCGGCTGATGGGAAATACTTCGGAGTTCAATTCTTTTCATCTCTGAAACTTGAATGTAGGGGAAATGGTGTTTAGGGAAGCGTAAATATACCGGTTCAGTGCTATTTCACATATATTGATTTCAACGGTTAGATTCCGTATTTTACAATGTCCTTTTCTAAATCTAAATAAATTGATATGTAGATTTTTTTTGCCTTTAACCGGAACCATTTTATTGGTCGTGATTTTGAGAAATTGCTATTTTGAATACCATATCAACAATATGGACAGATTTAACTTTAGCCTGTATCTGAGCGCCTTAGAGAAACTGAACAAGCGTGCCTAAATGGGAAATATGCTTGCCGCGAACTTACTTTATAAACTAACTAATTATCTTCACGTACGTACGTTCTCGTAGTCAGAGAGGACAGATCGCCAGGTTTCGCGATCTATGGATACATCTCACATACTATAATACTTTATTACATCTCACTAATAAAACTGTGGAGGCATGCATGAATCAGTATTAAAAATTCATGCTGAGTATATACAATATGTAGTGGTGTTTTCCAAATAGTCGGACAGATCTAAAACATCCTTTTACCTTAATAGGAAAATACAATTAAATACAAACGATGTACGTAAAATTGTAATTTACTACATGGCAATAAAACTGTACTCAAGACAATTGCGTCCCAGTAAAAAAAATGGTCGTCAATTAATTTTGATTAAATTGACAATTAATTAAATTTACTTGTCGATAAAACAGGGTGCAATTACCTTAAAAGGGTTTTGTAATATTCATTTACATTTAAAAACTTTGTATATTTGTACTAAAGAACTCTGGACATTGAAGTTCACACCACCAAGATTTCAGATTCCAAACCGACCTCACTTGTATGTAGATGGTGTACTACTGGACAAGTCTCGGGCACAGTACACATATAAGCGTCCATACACAAGTACATACAAACGTGCGAAACAGCTTACCCACAAAGTCGCTCGCATTTACGGGCCCCAGGAGCGGACATCGCAGTTCTGTGTAAGTCAACCAGTCAGGATTATCGCAGTATTTACATTATATTTATACAGTGTTATTAGTTACTACGTATTCTCAAATATTGAGAGTGACAATTCTCACACTAATCTAAAAATACAATTGTGTTAGTGCTATCGATCTCAGTTCAAGCGTAATTAATTATTTATAAAATCTTACGATTTTATATTAAATAATTACTGCAACAACCCTAACGCTCCAGTTAAAAACCGTACGTTATTTTAGCTCATGTATACAGGGTCATTTGTAAAACACCAGCAACCTGCTAGGAGTAGCTAACTAACATCATAAAAACATGTTCTACGATATTTATTTGCGATATTGAAATTTTTGAAACTTTTTTTTTTTATTTATCTTTCATTTAATGTACTGATTGAATTACAGTACTACACAACTCGTGAAAATCACAGGGGATGGCGGTGGACTGATCATAACTCCTTTGACCTTCACCAAATATAGAAAGACAATATTACATACATTAACAAAGAGCAAATTATAAACGCTCAAATGTTGATTTTAAACACAACATTGATTTTGTTTTTTTTGTTTGTATAAATTCATTACTATATAATTGTTGAATGAAGCGCTCGTGGCCCCGCGGTCTCAGTGTTCGGTAAACGATCACTGAGGTACGCAACTTTCACTATGGCTGGTCGTCGGATGGGTGACCACTTTGTGGCATTTACATTTGCGAGCGTTTCCGTGCTTCGGAAGGCACGTTAAGCCGTTGGTCCCGGTTGCCAGTAAATGGCGGTCGTTAAGCCTGGTTGAAGGCCTTATAGGCGGCTTAAAAAAAATTTCAACAGCAGGTAGCCACAACCTGCGTCTATCTATTTCAACACGGCAATGGGCTCACCACCTATTACGTGGGACAGGAATCCACACGGTGAAAAGTGGGCATATAATATGCCTCTGCCACCCCTTCGGGGATAAGGCGTGATGGATATTTATTTATTTATATAATTGGTCAAATATCATGTTAATCAAACTAATGTAATCTGGCGTTTAGAAAAGAGTGGCCATGAGTTTTATTGCCAGGTTCTTCCTCAGGCTCTACCTATTGCTTTGCGAATCTGGCAGTAAATGTAAATGTAGAAGCAATATTCTTGACGTTCATAAGTGTTACTTTGTGACCTACATGAATAAAGATTTATTATTATTATTATTACCTTTTTTAACCGCATCGATGCGCGCACATCCATTGTTTATGGAAGGATGCAGTGCGTGACGAAAAAGAGACCCAGGAGTTCTTTTAAGTGAATCCAAGTGCGATAACGATAGTACTCGCTGTGTAACGAGTTGCCAAAAGTGGTAGAACAAACGTTGTTAGTTATGACCTTGGCTATCTACTCCTAGCAGGTTGCTGGTGTTTTACAAATGACCCTGTATGTGACTGTGACTTCGGTGTAGGCTCTTTTTAAGGGTTAACCACAGTAATTTTTAGCAATGTTGAATAAAAAGAACTGAAATCATTATCCTACAAACGCAGATAGGATTTGAAAGCAATTCAGAAGACCCTAAGATGATGAAGTAACAGTAAGTAGTGACTGAGTTCCAAATGCTAATTTAGAAGTCTTGGAAAGATTGGCTGCACGCTAATTTATATACAAGGGCAAGAATTGTGATTTATAGGAACGAACGGAAGAAAATTGTGGGAATGTGTTTTTTTTTTTTTTTTTTTTTTCGCGGGGAATGCATTTACGCACCGTCATCCCTGCTGCGGGGGCAGCAGGGACGGTGTGTGGGGCTCCCGGCCCGTGAGAGAGGGCCGTCCTACCCACTAAACCCCGCGGTGTTCCGCCTCACCTTAAAACCGACTCGCAGGGTAGGCCTGAGGTTAAATCACTGCGAGCCGGCAAGGGGCACCCCAGAACGGAGGGGTCCGTCTCGGGGCGGTCGATAAGCGACCACCCCGGAGCTCCCTAAGGAGCTGATGAACTAGCCCGCACCTCCACCGCTCTCGAGCGCTCCTCTGTAAGCAGAGGAGGTGAGAGCGGCCGGTACGGGCGTGCGCAAAAAGTGGGCACCCCCTGGAACACAGAAAGGGTGCCCGTGGCCAGTTGGGCGGGGTCCCCCGACCTTCCGCCCACGGCCAGACACTATTCGGGGGCGCGCATGTAATTAGCACGTCGACGCCCCCGAACCGGACGGCGGGGCGGGAGCGTCTGTCCCGTACGCTCCCGCACCCGCAATTTCCTCTCGTTTCGCCGCCATCACCTCGCTAGCAAACGAGGCGACGGCGGCCCAACACTGTTGGCTGCCGACCATGGCTTGCACCACAGCCGGCAGCGACAAATTTACACCGACAAGGCCCGTAAGGGCGATACGCGGCCCGTCCCACGCCGGGCACACGGCGAGTGTGTGCTCCGCCGTGTCCACGACGCCACTTGAGCAGTGACGACACACGGGGTCCGGCTCCACCCCAGCCACCTCCCACAGGTACTTGGCAAATACGCCATGCCCTGTGAGGAGCTGACTGAGGTGAAATGTCGGCGCTCCGTGTGCCCTCTCTACCCAAGCCCGCAGGACGGGCCGTGGGAATGTGTTGACGATCATGACATCAAGCTCACCCAGCTTTATTTTTATGTTTTTTTTTCCTAAACATTAGTGTGTTTAAATAAATTAAATAAATTATTTATTTGGCTTTTAGTTTGATATTTATTTTCAAGAATTTGGCTTGCAATGTCTATTTTGGAACTTTATTTGTATTCCTAGGAGAGGGCGTCTGTGTCTGCGTCACAGTTTATCACTATTGCAGATATCATCGTTCAATTGTCAAATATGTAAAATATGTTTCTGTTCAAATAAACGAATTTGAATTTGAATTTGAATATCCGTGACATTGCAGACAAGTTGCATGAGTGTCGCCTTCGTTGGTATGGCCACGTCTTGCGGCAATCGCCGGGCTACGTGGGAAACACATGTCTGGCCATGTCAGCCCCGCCGGGTCCCGGTAAGAGGGGAAGACCCAAGAAGTGCTGGCTTGACGTCGTAAGGGATGACGTGCGTGCCAATGGTCTCACTACAGGGAATGCCGACAACCGTGCTAAGTGGAGGAGAAAATGTAGGAAATCGGACCCCGGACGTCACGAGACGCAACTGGGACAGACGCTCGGATGATAATGGGGATTTATTTTCAATATATTTTTATTGATATTTATTCTATATATACCTAGGTAGTTTTCAAAAAATTTAACGTTTATTTAAAAGCAATTGTTTATTATTGCATTGTCATTGGTATATGTAAAGGGTTCGCGTCGTTTTTAAAGGGGCGAAAATCTCGTTGAAAAATTCCGTTATATAGAAATATAAATATACTTTCTATGCTAATAAAAATGTATTAAAAATAAAGAAGTATTTAATCTAATACCGATCTAATCTAGTATTTAATCTATATAATAAATACAGCATTAATACTGTCCTATAATGTATCTAGGGCAATTTGTCTTAAGTCTGATTGGTTTTGTATTAGACAAAGAAAAATTGTATTCAATTATAATAAAGTACAACGAGAATCTGTTTCGACTTTTCTATTTAACGTTGCAACGAAGCGTAAAATTTGAATGATTCATAGCCCAATGGATTCAGATATATTTTTTGCAGAACTGTCGTTGTCAAATTTATTTTACACTAGCGGAAGCCCGGCGATTTACTCGCGTAGTACGTATTCCCGTAGAGACACGGGCACAAAATGTACCGTAAGTTACTCCTTGTAACATCAACTATATGTCGGTAAAAGTCCCTTTAAACTTTGTTTAGCCGAGACAAATAGACGCACAAAGTATAATTTATAAAAATTAGATTTTTTATTTAAATATCTTTTTTTTTAACGTGTGGAAATCCCCTCCGATGTCATGCCGGATTCGAATCGGCTAAAACCACACCGTCCCCGCCTAACTGTCTATTGCCGGACGCCCCGGGTAACTCCTCGGAAAGATGTCCCAGAGTTTATATAAGTATTTACCGTATATATATCTTCATATGAATTTAGTGAAAAGCTGGTAATTAGAAATTACAAATACTCGTAGATCAACATTTTTTTTCTTAGAATAAATATAGTAGACCATTTCATAAAAACTTTTATTTCTTGATGATCACAAATGTTGTGTGGGTGTGTTTGTACTTCTCTTTGCTTTTGTCGTAATTCTTTTCTTCAGTAATGATATTTTGTTGACTATAAAAGTTAATTAATTTGATTCAAGTTAATTTATAAATAACTGTGTAGCTTTAGGGCTCTTCTCTGTTGTGTACACGTCAATGATAGGCAGAGATCCGGTAACGACTGCTTTATTGGAAATTTTACATGAACCGCGCTTTTTGAAAGTTTGTTAGTGGACACTTTTAACTGTGACATTCACTATGACACAACGTCACTTGATAAACGATTTGGTTTAGAAAACCCACATTTTTTTGACTGAAAGACCTATTCAATGACACCACAAGGCATAGAGAAGACGAGAATAGACTGATGTAGAACGAGTGTAAATTAGTAGAAATCGTTATGTAACTAAATGCAGTATGCTGTGTGTATCAAGCCTACTATAAGCAAATTGAATTACTAGTGGTTCTGTGAACCGTAGACTTCAGAATTTTTTCGTTTTTTTTTATCAACATAGATAATGCATACAAAAAAATCAACATTTCTTTTTTTCGTTTTGAGCGCTCCTGCCAACCACTACGGGACCATTTCCCCTCCCCAGCCTCCATTTCCTTCCCGTTTTTACCGTACCAGTGGAGTTAAAACGGAGACTTTCATCGGCTCGCTTCGCTTGCCTCCTCAGTCAATTAATTTTTATTCAGTGTAGATACATATTCACTATTTCACTTACAATAATTAATTCGGTAGTATGGTTGTCAGTATCCCCGCCTGTCACACGGTAGACTGGCGTTTGATTCCCCGCCGGAGAGATTTATTTGTTTTTTTCATGGAGTATTTCTCTTGACTGGTGATTTATTGATTTTTTTCCAAATAAAGGAATTTATTATTTTTTCTTTTTAAAAATGTAAAGAGCGTCGTTCCTCGACCGTATTATTTATTTAATGTGAGAGAACAAACAAGCGTTACTAATAATGTATGAATGCCAAATCATAGCTTATTTGATATTATATGTCTATTAACTAACCAAGTTTAATCTGTAATTGCAGTAGATTATTTAGAATAAGTACGATGGGATCGGCGTTGTCTATTTAGTACGAAAATCCTCAACTAAACATAGATAAAAAAATAGTTTTTTAGTAATAAATGACTCTTAGCTAGGCCGCGGGCAGACAGCTATGTCAAAAAAAAAAAGTTTCTCTATACTGCACGGAACCCAAAAAAGGAAGTCAATCTTGCTACTAGATGAAGAAGAGGGGGTTTCTACTACCGCAATCATTAGTTTTACTACAAATCATACAAACACTAGAAACGAACCACTCTACTATGTATAATTTTTAAATTTTTATGAGGTAGCGAGTGTTGAGTCCGGCCCTCGCCACTGCCGGTCTTCTCAGTAACAACGGACCTCCCACGGTATATAAGCAAACTGTTGCAAATATACTAAAACAAGCCAAAACTTTAATATCGTGATTCAGATCTGCGATGACGATTGGTAGAGATGCATCGTATGATAATTATTATGGTTAATAACCGTGACGGAATAATGTTTTAAATCATTTTAAGTTCTATAAAAATCTTGTTTCAGTTAGGAGTATAAAAAAAACTAATGTTTTCATCGTAGAATTTTAACATATAACCGCATATATATAAATTTGTCCTACTTATTTTTAAGTGTGTGTGTGTGTGTGCTGTTGTTATGTGTGTGGTGCTGGTGATGACTTACGATTAATGAGCGGGGTATATTGCTCATAGACCAAATGACGGATAAGGCCACCGGCTTTAGAGGGTAAGTGCGCCACAAATATTTGTTTCGGAATCTCGCTGATTTCTGAATAATATGTATGTACTAGTTAACGCCCGATGCTCCGCACGCGTGATGAAGTTTTTCCGTTCCCGTTTTCCACAGGAACTTGTTCCCGGCATAAAAGTAGCCTATGTGTTATTCTGATGTGTAAGCTATATTATTGTATAGTTTAATCAAAAACTGTTTAGTAGATTTGCGTGAAAGAGTAACAAACATCCATCCAAACTTACATACTTTCGCGTTTATAATATTAGTAGGATTTAGTAAAATAGTTTATTATTATATTCCACAACATAAATTTATTTTAGCAAAATTTGTCCCTAGATATCTTTTTGTATATTGCAGAAAAACTTAATGTACAAAAACATACAAAAACTAGTAGCACAAATTAAAGATCAAAAAAATATTTATTTAAATACTATGAATAACAGCCATGCATCATGCAAATTTTTATGCCACTTATGCGTAAGCATCACTTCCAACTTACCGATGTTTAAAACAACTCCTGAGAAAAATCGCCTTAAAAGTAAATATATATGTACCTGTAGACAAATACACATAATTATAGTCATGATGTGCAGGGTAAGGGGCAGCGACAACTGTCTCCTAAAGGTATTAGATAGCAGTATGGACAGTCCCATCCAGCGACACTGGGCGTCTCTGCATGTCAGGAACGTCTGAGGAGCTGGCTGGGATTGAATCTACCGTGGTTAAATGTTTATTTTATTTTTATTTTCTAATAAATTGTAGGTAATGCGAATAAGTTAAAATTTATAATAATGATTGTTACTAACAAAATATGGGTTATGCCTACAATAAATTCACTCTGTTTCACGGGTATCTTCTTTTTTTTTCTCATACTGGTCCAACACGCAGATGCACTTTGAGAATTTTATTCGACGGTATTGCTCTACAGTTAGTCCATTAAATGCTAACCGGTGCAGAATAGCAACAAAACTCTGAGGAATCGGGACCGATATGTAGCCACGCCCATTCAGCTCTCTACAAGCTGCCCTGTAGATGTGAGCTTTTCAATAACTTACTGATACATTTTTTTGTTGATATCAGAAAGTGGATGACTCAAAAAGCGAATCTGCTATGCCCTCATAGGGTTGCGTTAATCCTATAATTATAAGGAGTATCCTCGAGGGTATTATTACACATATAAATTACATTTTTAAATACATTAAATAAGACAAATCCATTATTATTATTTATCTCTTGTTTTTACACGGGTATCTTCTTTTTATTTATGAAGATACCCTGACTTTTGGTAGGCTTAGATGGAGAAATAGGTCCAACACGCAGAGGCCCTTTGGGAATTTTAATCTAATAGGGAATGTGACCACCATTATTAATATTTATTATTATTATTATAGTCGTGCTCTTTTCCTCTAAGAAATTGGCAGTTACAAAACGCCCTATAATTATAGAAAGCCTGTTCTCAAGTTTAAGATCTGTAGTGCCACAGAGACACATACATAAATGACAAACTTATTAATCATCCGGAATTAAAAATACGTAATCATCCATCATATGTTTTTTTTATTAGGTATTTTTATTGCGCTTATGTAACCCCAATTAGATCTCAGGAGCCCATGCAACTTCATCAGCAAGTAATACCTGCTGATGAGGCAACGAAAGTTGGCAGGTTACGGGGTTGGCAGGTCAGACGGTAATCGGTCCCAACAAAGCTGATTGTAAAAAGGAAAATCGTATCATATCGTATAATCGTATTACAGCCAATAAAAGTTGACCCTGGGTTCCAAATTCAGGTAAGGTTTGGACTGGAAAGACGTTTAGATGAAGAAGAAGTGTAGTTTTACTAAAACTACTAAACAAAGAGCAATCATATGTATATAGAACAGGCTATATGTTGCTTAAAAACCTTTTTATATTTATGGAATTCGAGCCAGTGTCTTCTGGTTAAACGCACCAGACGCGTTTACCAACTACACTACCAAGACCTACTCAAAACTGATGAATTAATCCACTTCTTTACGTCTTAAGGCGACGTTACCACATTAAAATTTAAATTTAGAAAAAGTTAGCATACTAATTGCTTTTCAAAACCGTCTCTTCCTTTTTTATAAATTATAAAAAAAGTTAATGTTGGTCTCTGCATCTGTAGGTAGATAGTATATTACTGAACAATAACAAAAGGAAGTCAATCTTGCTACTTGATGAAGAAGAGGGGGTTTCTACTACCGCAATCATCATTTTTACCACAAATCATACAAACACTAGAAACGAACCCCTCTACCGAGTAGAGATTTTAAATTTTATGAGGTAGCGAGTGTTGAGTCCGGCCCTCGCCACTGCCGGTCTTCTCAGTAACAACGGACCTCCCACGGTATACTAGAAAACTGTTGCATATATACTTAAACTAGCAACAACTCTAATATCGTGATCCAGTTCTGCGTTTATGATTGGTCGAGAGGCGTTTTATGATAATTGTAGTTCACAACCGTGACGGAACAGAAAGCTAAATTTTTTTTTTATAAATGTTTTGAAATTATATAACATTAAAACTTATAAAATAATGAGAATAAACACCGCTTAGCAGTTTTTAAATGGAGCGGTGATTGTAAACCCAAACTTCCATTGCAATTTGTATGTATTTAAAAATATATACATATTTGTACGTTTATTAGTTGTTTATTGTTGGAGAATAAACAAAAATAATATGTCAAATAAAAAAATCACTTCCTTTCTTTGATAAATGTGAGATCAGGAAAATAACTAAGTGTATATCATATAGAAAATGTTCATGTCGTATGTGATCTATGTTTGATCACAATAATATGTATAGCACGACCACCAAAGAACATTAACTTAAACAGGTCAAAGGTCATTATTCTAGTAAATGGTTACGATGTTTATTTATCACCTAAGTAAAGATAATAATCGGAGATAATTCACACTAAACACCAATCATTATTATAAGAGTTAGTAGAACATAAGATATCAAATAAGAAAGTCAATAGTAAAACAAATTTTTAAAAACATTTTTTTAAAGAAATGCGTTAAAATAATAATTCATAGCCAGCCCTTTTATTTGATACCCATATTGTAGGAAAAATAAAAGCTTTAGCAGCATTTAGTAGTAGTAAGCATCTTTAGTAGTTCGCCATAATGAATTCAGAGTGACGTTTATTTATTTTTTGAGTTATGGTCAGCAAGCGTTTTCATTTGATAGCCAAATTGTAGCCATCATTAAAAATAATTTGGGTTGTCCACCATTTTTGATAAAAGTATGATGTCACGTAATCAAACATGCGTTGTAATTTTAACGTGTATACAAAATTTTAACTCGATCCGTGGAAGATATCTCCTTCAAAATTGAGTTGTAAGACTTCACCGGAACAAACACACATACGTTTCAATTTAATAGAAAGCTTGTAAAAATATGTCAAGTAGGTACATTGGTAATGGGTCCGTATTGGGTTGCATAAATTTTAGAGGCATAACTTAAAACTGCATAACGTTTTTTGGCATACTCTTCGTTTCGCATAACGTTCAAACAGAATAAATCATTAGGCATACTTTATTTTCCCATATTTTTTTTATAATAATGATATACCCGCATAAAATGTTTACGCATATTTTTTTTTACAATAACTATTACTAATCATAACATTTATTGGCATATTACTCACTCTTGCATAAAGATTACAAGCCATACATATAGAATACCATAATGTTAACGAGTACATATTTTTATTTTTATATCTAAGCTTGAACTGTCTAAGATTGAAATGCCCACTGATTAAAAATGTCGATAGTCACTATACTGAAGTTCAAAATTTCAACACTTATATATAGAATATATAAATAAAATACAAAAAGAAAGTAGGTAGATTAAAACGAGCGATTCTATTCTGGCGCATCGCCAGCCGCTACCGCGTCCCGCACGCTTCGCTCGCTCGGCTCGCGCGTTGTGGTCACAAGTGACCTAATACTACTCCTCGCTTCGCTCGTCGTCGTACCTATTTACGACTTTACTCAAGACGAGTCTAAAAAAATAACACTTAAAATATCGTTGTATATGTTACAGCTTAAAAACTTGGCTATGAGTGAGATAATTATTTACAATGGTGTCTTATCATTTCTTAAATATTCTTAGTCAAATTATAATTAACTTATGATTTAAACGGTTATCCATACCTCCATTATGCGTTTTGTATTTTATGATAAATTATCTTTAGACGTATAACAATTATACCCTTTACATTTATGCTGATTTAAAATTATAATAAAAAAATTAGAGTAAGTTAATGTTATGCCAATAAAACCATTATGCGTTTATAACCATCTGCTTATCATAATTTATTCGAGAAAACTTTATGCTGAAACTGTTATGCCAAACTACATTATGCTGAAAAAATTATGCGATCGAAAGGCACCCGTTGTTAATTGCCTCCTATGGTGTTAAAGGAGGATTTCGGCGTATTAAGGTCGCGCCATATATATCAGGGTAAACGCATCGTAAAGTCTCACTTTTACGAGTACGGCAAAAAGATTTACCTTTACCACGGCAGGTTTATTAGAAACTCGGGTAATGTCAGTTTTAGTAGCGGTGAAGAGCTTACGTCTTATTGAAATAACGGGATATGAGCCAACCTTTTTACTAAACTGCGTTAATGGAATCTACATAAATGCATTCTGAAAATATTGTTTTGATAGTTGGTTCTGAGATTGAACTGAAACACAAGTATACAGGGAGACGTTTAATATCACTGCCACTATACTGTAATCACCGTAACTGACGTCACACTATGGATTAGAAGTATTTCTTTCTTTTGATCTCGTGATCACATTGATGCGATTGGTGCAGATTGGTACTCATCAAACAGGTGATCACAGTATCCATAAGCACTTCACTTCATGACCATAAGCGCATGAATACTTCTTTCCACTATCGTTCAACTTATAGGTATAATTGTACTATTCGTTGAGTATATTGAAAGTTTCTTGGACCTGCTATCAGGATGAGATTTTTATTGCCTTGGTCACAGGCGAGAACTGGGCTAAGCACCTCCACCACCATGCTTGTTATGGTGAGAATTGAGGAAGGCCTACATCCAACTTTGGACTAATTTGTGATTAGATTGATTTGTTTCAAAGTTATAGCCATTATACAATAATGTAATGAACGTAGCTTGTTCGCTTGAATAGGTTTTCAATAATAACAATTAGATTAGTATATGATATTCAGCGACAGAGCCGTCAAACTATTTCATAGTTTGAGTTAATCTAATTATGAACTCTAACTCCTGGGCTAAAGACGATATTTTATTTTTAGGACAAGGACTTAGAATTTCGAAAATTAATATAATAATTTGATCGATTTTAAGATTATTATAAAATAAAATGAAATGAAATTTATATGCTTTCAGTATGGTATAATAAGTTGGTACAATATTATTTATGATGCGTCTCACGTACTCCGTCGGAAATATGTCCAAAAAAATCTATCTCTTAGATTTGTTTTTGATTATCAGAATTGTATTTGATTAATCGCACACAAAAAATATTGTATAAAATATATCATATTGTGTACGAATCACATCTTTTTGATCTCAACCCCAAAAGTTCTGGAACAAACGAGAGTTATGTTGATCACAATCTTCGTGAAATAATGTAGGATGGTAGGTATCTGTCTCGCCAAGCTCTAGCACGGTTTGAAATGTGGTTTTATATGGAACTCGTAAGATTGCAAATAAAGATAGATATACGTTAATATATATGGAGTAAGGAAAAGTGTGGAATTACCATCTTAATAATATTAAAAACGTAAAGGTTTGTATGGATGTTTCTTACTCTTTCACATAAAACCCACTAAATGGATATTAATGAAATTTTACAATAATATAGCTTATACATCAGAATAACACATAGGCTACTTTTATCCCTGTGGGAAACGGGAACGGGATAACTTCTCTACGCGGGCGAAGCCGCGGGCGTCAACTAGTAGTTTATATACCTACCTCAATTTAAGAAAAAAAAAGTAAGAAATAATATTAATTTTTGTTAACAAAAGTACCTAAGTTAGTAAATTATTGTTCCAGTTACATAAAAATTTTTAATTTATTTTTAAATTTTGACTAATTCTTGATTTGATTTCTTAGTTTTTTTTTTTCTGTGGTAAGAAGACTACCGGAATCTTTCCAGGATTAAGGCCAACCTCACCGTTCAGATGTTGAATGACCTGATCAGTTTCTGATGCAGGTGCCCATAGATGGGACGTGTGTTATGACGCTATACGATATTATTATTTCCTGGCAATTTAAAAACTTTAATAATTAGCCAAATAGATAATTAAGATATTAACCTGTGAAATGACTCCGGGTTAGTTAAATCTAACTAACTATCTTTACGCTGTATCCCTGACGGGGTAGTCAGGGAGGACAGATCGCCAGGCTTCGCGATCCATGCATACTTCTTTAGCTTCTTCTAGTTAAATCTAAAGGTTGATTATCATAAAATAACTCTTAGCTCCATGCTGTATCAGTTTTGAACGAGTGAAAATTATTTTCTGATACCAAAAAGACACTTTTGTAAATTTTTCATAAAGAACCCTTCCCCTTGACGGTATAATGGACAAAATTAATGAATTATAAATTATAATGAACATTACCTAGCGTGTTACTAGACTTTTTTTCATATTTATTTATACTTTTACCAAAAAGGAAGTCAATCTTGCTACTAGATGAAGAAGAGAGGGTTTCTACGAACGCAGTCATTCGATTTCACACAAATTTTACAATCACTAGAAACATGCCGCTCTACTAAATATGAATTTACCAAACTAAGTTTTGTAGCGAGAGTTGAGTCCGGCCCTCGCCACTGCCGGCCTTCTCAGTAACAACGGACTCCCCGAAGACCAATCCAAATATTATTGTGTATATGATAACTGAAGGAAAATCTTTTAGTAGTGCGATTCAGATTATGACATGTGATTGGTCAGTTTTAAAATTTATTCTGTATCGTGATTTACAAGCGTAACTGAAGAAAGCAGTTCTACATTGCAAAAACGTCTTCGTGTAATTATTATTCTAAGTACTATTTTGTCAGCAAATGAGCATAAGTAGCTCATGTCGGGTTACTTAGTGGATTTTAATTTATTATGGTAATTATTGTATCAGAATGTATCAAATGTTTCAATATTATCTAAGTCTTCTGTGGAAAAAAAATGCTTTTAGCGCTGAGACACTACATCTACATATTTTTCATTACTTTTTTTACTATCAAAGTGATAAAGATGTTTTAATTCAAAAAAATAAAATTCTTATCTAGACTCGTAAAATTTTTCGGTCTGCATCCAAGCTTTTTTTTATTGTACCCGACCTAATTTTAGTTTTTTAGCTCTTGTCAAACAAATCTATCTTTTTACTAATTTCAATGTGCAATCTGTGCTGATGATTTTCATCTGTTATTTATGTTATTATCCAAGTGGTATATACCCTTGTCCAACAGCAGTAGTATTGGACAACTATTTTGGGATCTGTCCATTCCTAATTTAGGTTGATGGCTTTTCTTCCGATATTTACTCCATCTGGGTTAAAACATTAATTTTATTAGCAAAAAGGAAGTCAAACTTGCTACTGGATGAAGAAGAGGGGGTTTCTACGAACGCAGGCATTAGCTTAACACAAATCTTACAAACACTAGAAACAGAACCACTCTACTGAATATTGTTTAAACCAAATTTTACTTTTGTAGCGAGAGTTCAGTCCGGCCCTCGCCACTGCCGGTCTTCGCAGTAACAACGGACTCCCCGAAGTTCTATGTAAATACTATTGTATTTATACTTACTCAAAGGAAAATCTTCAATATCGCGATTTAGACCAAAGCTGCTGATTGGTCGGTGAAAGTAAGTAGATTCGTTCCATTGACTGAGCATTTGAAACATTACCACTGGGAAACGATGTTATTATACAAACTCAGTAGTTACTTACAGTAGCAGTGCTGTATTGGTCCGTGATTTAGTGAATTTCTGTAATGTGCGTACACATTACAGAAAAATAATAAACCCAAACATGGTACACCTAATACTGGATTTTTCTGTAGAGTTGGGTATCCCGCAGACAATTTGATGCAGCTCCAAGTTACTAGTTACCATGTCATGTTAATGTCATCACGTAACAGTACCAAAATTTATTGCTAAGAAATATCTTGATTAATAAACAAGCAAAAAATTGGTCCATCCGTTCGACAGCTATGATATCACATATTGACAGGTACACAGGTGACATAACTACCAAGGTTTTCCATGGGAGATTAAAAACTCAGCTTAAGATGTTGTTGAATTATAAACATTTAAAATTATTTTTTATATTTTGGTGTTGTTGTTAAGTTGGCAGACATGCATACGGCACACCTGATTCAAAGTGGTCACCAGTAGCCTATAGATGTTTCCAGCATCAGAGTCGCTACACTTGCCCTGCGGACCGTTGCATAATACGGCACTTTGATTATTCAAATTTGACTTATTATGCACTTTGACAAGGCGCTTATACTATTAGCTAGTATACATCAAAGTTTATAACTAGATATTGATGTTCATTGGACTAAACTAGGTCAGTTATGATAAACTTACTTTTAGTCAGAGACCCGTTGACAAATTCTCATAATCTGTAAGCGAATAAGGTAATTAAATCGCTTTAGCGGTATATAAAGCAATCTGGACATCCAAGAGGTTCATAAAACAGACTTTGTTGTGAGTAGACGTATATGTGTAATTATTAAAATAACAAATTAAAATTAGCTGAATTGTGACCTAGTTTTGATACACACTTAATAAAGTGGACTCAGTCAGATGGGTAAAAAAATTGCGTTAAAGTATTAAGTGAATTGTCGATAATGTATTGCAACTAGAACAGGCGATTATTTTATACAATGGACGGGAGCTCGTTTAACTGGAGTAGCAGGACCGCCCGCACACCACCTCCGGTGCCATCACCCGCACCTCGTCAAAGGAAAGGAAGGAGAAGGAAGGATGAAGGTTGTTTCAACCTCGGAGATCCAGAACTGGTTGACCTCTGCTGAACAGTGCCTTAATGAGGTATGTATTATTGCTTAAGAAGGGAAGTTAAACTCAGATCAGAAAGAAAGAATTAATGCTCTATGCCGAAAAGTAGTAATAATAATGCTCAAATGGCTGTTATCTATCAATCCCTCAAAATGAAGGCCATCCAAACCAACACAGCTCTGCAAAACCTTCAAGATCAGCTTGACCTATCTCAGAGCCTGCGTGACCTCAAAAGCAGTATTGACGAATCAGCAAAGCAGACTTCGGGAGTCTCATTTGCTGACATGGTTAAAAAGGGCTCCAATAATTATGTACCTAAGACAAACCTTAGTTCCGTGGCTATATACCCCAATGAAAAAGGAAAATCTAGCGAGGAAACGAAATCACTTGTACAAAAATTTATATGCCCTGAACAAATGAAACTACAGGTCAGAGATTTGCGCAAAACTAAAAACGGTGGAGTCATAATTAGTACTGACACAAAGGGAGACATAAAAAAATTGAAAAGATCTACCCAGCTAACCAACTCAGGACTTATCATTGATGACCACCACAAGAAAAAGCCAAGAGTAATTATAATTGGGGTGCCAACTTCTATGCAGGACAAGCAAGTGTTTACATGCCTCTACCACCAGAATCTAGCCGATAAACTAACGGACAGCAGCCTCGAATCATTCCTTGCATCTATAAGATTAAGCCATAAGTCAGGAAAAAGGGACGCTGAGACCTGTAATTACATAATTGAAGTTTCCGCTACTATTCGCCAAGCACTGATAACTAAAGAAAGAGTTTTTGTGAACTGGTCGTCTTGCCCTGTTAGGGACTTTACTTTGGTAACTCGCTGCTATAAGTGCCAGCAATACGGTCATGCCGCAAAACATGTCGGGAGACTGAACACACCTGCAGACATTATGGGGAGCAAGGACACTCACAAAAGGACTGCGCAAAGAAATCGGAAGTACCAAAATGCGCTACTTGCATGCGCTTCAATAAGCCAAGCAACCAACAGGATCTGCAGACTGCCCGGCAAAACACGCAGCTGAAAAAAGGTAATTAAATAAATATCCATCACGCCTTATCCCCGAAGGGGTGGAAGAGGCATATTTCTGTCCCACGTAATAGGTGGAGAGCCCATTGCCGTGTTGAAATAGACAGACGCAGGTTGTGGCTACCTGTTGTTGAACTTTTTTAAGCCGCCTATAAGGCCTTCAACCAGGCTTATCGACTGCCATTTTACTGGCAACCGGGACCAATGGCTTAACGTGCCTTCCGAAGCACGGAAACGCTCGCAAATGTAAATGCCACAAAGTGGTCACCCATCCGACGACCAGCCATAGTGAAAGTTGCGTACCTTAGTGATCGTGTACGGAACACTGAGACAGCGGGGCCACGAGCGCTTCAAAAAAAAGGTACATTAACTCAATTGATTATGAACATGCCTAAGTGCGCTTTTAACATAGGTATACACGGACCTTATCCTCTTAGTACATATACATAAATAGTATATACACAGTTTTTACATAGTCATTTAGAATGATTAATTATTTAATATATGACCTAGATAGTTTCTTTGTAGCGGATGCTGGGACATGTGAGGCAGAAGAGTGCTCTCAATATCTATCCTCATACAGTAATCCATTATCTATAATAACTCAAAACATACGCAGAATCTTTAATAATTTTGATGATTTTTTGACATTGCAGCATAGAATAAATAGGAACTGAGACGTAATTGTTTTAACAGAATGTAGACTTTCTTCAACACAAGCCATACCACTGATAGCAGGTTATAATATGCTCAAAAGTAAAACTATTTATAACAAGAACGATGGTGTTGTAGTCTATGCAAAAAGCCATATTGATGCAAATATTGTGGAACCAAACATGGAAGACTGTAATAGATTGTTAATAACAACAGGATCAAAATGGGCAATACTAGCAATATATAGGCCCCCTCCTTTAAATATAAATATATTATTTTTAACTCATTAACATTTGACACTTTACAAAGTTTAGTATCCTATAGGAATATAGTACTAATTGGAGATGTTAACATCAATATCCTGAAAGAACAGCAGGAAATTAGGGAGGATGCTCAACAATATCTTAACCTCTGCGCATTCCATGGCCTATTCTCTACTCACACCTTTGACACACGACAGGAATCTGTTTCTTGCCTAGATCATATTATGCTAAAAACGCACTTGCCAGCACATGCACTAGTGATTAATTCTACCGTAACCGATCATAATGCCTAAGGTAGATAATTTGCGGACTATTACTAAATTGAATATAAACAAACTAGAGGATGACTTACAATGCATCGACTTTGACCCAGTATACAATTCTGATCATCCACATTTTTCTATGTTATATCTAATTGAGAACATTAAAAATGTGGTACAGAAAAATACAAGCGTCATACAATTGCGTAATAAACTGTTTAATATTAAACCTTGGATTACACCTGGTCTCGTAAGATGTATGAAACACAGGGATAATCTGCATTTGAAAGCTAGGCGAAACCCTGGGAATTCAATGCTACAATTATCCTACAAAAGGTATCGAAATTACTGTAACGATCTCCTAAGGAAAGTTAAAAGAAATCACGATAAATTTGAATTGGAGAAAGCTGGGTCAAACAGTAAAAAGATATGGCAGCATATTAAAAATATCACATATATTGCGAGGCAACGTGAGTCACCCTTATGTTTATTACAGGCACATTCGTCACAGGTAGCTTCCGCTAAATTTGTAAATGACTTCTTCTCAAATGTAGGAAAAATACTGGCACAGCAAATGCCAGGACTTACTCATTTCCCAACTGGTTCTCCTGTCCCGTGTAGGACCACCTTAGCATCCGTTGTACTCTTAGATACCGACGAACAAGAGGTAGAGAGATTAATCTTAAATTTAAAAGATGACTGCGCAATGGGGTGGGATAATATATATACTAAAATCATAAAAAAATACCGACACACCCTGGTACAACCGTTAACATTTATTTTTCTATTATGTTGTTAAATCTTAGTTGTTCCCATTTATAAGGCCGGTGAAAAAGATCAGGTAACTAATTATAGACCAATTTCCATACTTCCTGCTATGTCAAAAATACTAGAAAAGATAATAAATAATAGGTTAATAAAATACTTAGAAGATAACTCGTTGTTATCAAAGACTCAGTATGGTTTTAGGGCAAATAGGTCAACGGCTGACGATGTGCATCACCTCACCGATTATGTAGCGCAAGAGCTTGATAAAGGGAAACACACAGTAGGAATATTCCTGGATATCGCCAAAGCTTATGACACGGTTTATATCCCTGCACTCCTGAAAAAGGTAGAAAACGTTGGAATAAGAGGTGTACAATATGATCTCATCAAAAGTTTTCTAGAGGAACGGACTCAATGTGTCAAAATCGGTGATATTCTTAGTGATGACCTTCATAATCCCCCATTTGGAATCCCCCAAGGAAGTATTATGGAAAGCACGCTGTTTTTTTAGCTTAAAATTAGAGCATGGCATGATTATTTCATACGCAGATGACACAGCGCTCTTTTTTTCCGCTGAAACAGATATAGAAGCGTACAGGATTGCGCAACGTGGATTCAATATCGTAAATCAATGGCTTCAGTACAATTTATTAACATTAAATGTAGACAAATCCAAATATATCAAATTCTCGATGCGCAAAAGGACTACAACCCATACTATCCCATCACTATACGCTCACCATTGTAAAGACCCTAAAGAACAAGATTATTGGTGTTCATGCCCAGTTATAACAAAAACCGATAGAATAAAATACCTAGGTATTATATTAGACAAAGCCCTCTCATTTAAGCAGTACAGAGAGTCGCTAGTTAAGCGACTTCGTAAGTTGATTTTTGTGTTTAAGAAAATCAGGTATTTAGCTGACTCTAAAGTAATTAAACAAGCATACTTTGCACTTTGTCAGTCATTGTTAACTTATTGCATAACATCGTTGGGGTGGATCGGGTAAATCACTGTTATTGCTAATCGAGAGAGCGCAAAGAGCGATTCTCAAGGTATCAACCTATAGACCTTTCCTGTTCCCTACTAATCTCCTTTACAGTTCTTGTAAAATGTTAACAGTCCGTCAACTATTTGTATTAAGCACTGTATTAAAGCAGCACGCAGCACTTCCATACGACACTGAAATGCTGAAAAAAAGGAGGAGCGATATTGTATGTACTCAAAGAACTGCAATAAGTCACGGATCTATAGCCAAATTTTATTTATTCCTCGGGCCACTTTTGTTTAATAGATTAAATGCAAAAAAACTAAAAATATATCCTTTAAATTACAATCAGTGTAAGCAAGTCCTAAAGATAGCACTACAAAACATGTCCTACGACGAAACAGAGGGGTTACTAGTTGTGTTAAAATAAGTTTTGTTATAAATATAATTATTTAGTATTGTTGTATACGTAGTGTAGAAAATATTTCATCTACTAAGCTTACTTTATTTTTTACTTGAGAGATAGCCTAGGATCCTATTACAGGATTACCTAGTTCAGGCGCAAATGTAACTAATATTAGCCCAATCAATAAGGACTATTATAAATATTACTGTGCCTTCTTTCACCTATGAAGTAAATTATTATTATGTCTCTTCTTTACACGGGTATCTTCTTTTTTTTTCTCATGAAGATACCCGGACTTTTGATAGGCTTACATGGGGACATAGGTCCAACACGCAGAGGCCCTTTGAGAATTTTAATCTAATAGGGAATGGGACCCCCACTGCAGATAGTCCACGCCCGCCTTATGTAGAATAACGGTAATGGATCACCTCCAATGGGAGTTAAAATATTGTAAAATGTGATAACTATGATATAAGCTATTGGGTCGGGGGTTAAATGGATCAGATGAATTAAGCTATTAATGAAAACGGCGTCTGCCATTTTAATATATATTATTAAACCATTGGCAGACGATGACTCCGCCAACTCACTAGATGGCCCCCCTATACAATCACCATAGGCATGATAAGCCTGTAAGGCGACAGGGGGCAACACCGGTGTGAGCGGCTTGGGGTGTCGAGCGGTGCGGCGCCGGTTTCACCTTCGCGGGACAGGCCCGGAGCGGTCTTCCCCGTAGTTATGCCCTTGAAAATGACACTTCCACCCCAGAGCATATAGCTCTGGCTCCCTCCCTCTGCAACACCGAAAACCAATTAAGGCAAGCCAGAGTTGAGATTTGCTGCACTCCCGGGAGTAGCACTCTCACTGCTCTCTCGTTAGGCCATTAAATCCTAACCGGTGCAGAAGGGTAACAAAACTCTGAGGAATCGGGACCGATGTGTAGCCACGCACATTCAGCTCGCCACAAGCTGCCCTGCGGATGTGAGCTTTTCAATAACTTACTGATACATTTTTTGATGGTATCAGAAAGTGGATAAATCAAAAAGCGAATCTACTATGCCCTCATAGGGTTGCGTTAATTGTTAATATTATTATGTTTCTTCTTTTTCACGGGTATCTTCTTTTTTTATGTAGATACCCGGGCTTTTGGTAGGCGTACATGGGGACATACTGGTCCAACACGCAAAGGCCCTTTGAGAATTTTAATCTAAAAGGAAACAGGACCTCCACTGCAGACAGTCCACGCCCGCCTTATGTAGAAGAACGGGAGTGGAACCAATGGGAGTTAAACTATTGTAAAATATGCTAACTATGAAATGGGCTATGGGTTGAGGGTTTGATGACCTAGGTGATTATTATTATTATTCTCTTTATTTAGACAACTAACATATTATTAACATTTTTAAATATACATATTATTAAAAAAAATACATTTAAAAATATAAAAATAGTGTCCCACCGGCATCGGGTACAGGGACCAAGCTACCGGTGGTTAGGGCTCCAAAGATACTAAGAACCATGCGAGCCGTGTCAAGTAGTACTGCTTTTTGCATCACGCCCTTGATCCAGCTGCCCAACGCTAGCCTCTTTAGGTATTGGTCGAGGCTCTTAGCTATAAGACCATTAACGGAGATGACTATAGGAACAATGATTGCCGAATCAATTTCCCACATGTCGACAATCTCGCGTGATAAGTCCAGATATTTTATTTTTTTATCATTCTCAGCTTTCACGAGATTCTCGTCATGAGGGATTGTGATATCAATAATCATTGCTCGCCGCTCAAATCGATCTATGACCACAATATCCGGTTTGTTGGCTACAACAGTCCTATCTGTAATAATAGATCGATCCCAGTACAGTGTGATATGACCATTTTCAAGAACTGACTCAGCTACATACCTGTAATAAGGGACCTCAGTATCCACCAGGCGGTATTTCAGAGCAAGTTGCTGATGTATGATCCTGGCTACTAGATTGTGTCTGTGCAAGTACTCGCCGTTAGCAAGACGAGAACAACCAGAGATTATATGCCTAAGGGACTCGCCTGGCAGATGACACGCTCGACATACATCAACCGTGCCGTCCCTCAGTATATATTTCCGGTAGTTGTTCGTCATGATAACTTCATCTGCAATTGCACAGACAAAACCCTCGGTCTCTCCAAAGAGATTACCGAATCGTAGCCAGGCCACAGAGGCTATAAGGTCCACATCAGGTCCATGAAGAACCTTATAAATAAAACCTACCATGAAGCTCCTTGCTCCTCCATATCACCAACACTAAGTATAGCTGGTTTGCGCCAGTTCTCTTTAGCCAAGGATAGCGGGGTGAGCCCAGTATCCACTTTGACAACATCCCGATGCATATCCACATTCATGTGTAAAAAGTAATCTCTAAGGGTGCACACTTCTCGGTTATGTAGGGTTTTAGCATTCAAGAAGCCTCGACCACCACATTTCCGCGGGATGTACATCCTCATAACCGAAGAACGTGGATGATGCATTCGATATGATGTCAACAATGTACGGACTCTCCTATCTAAGGCATCGAGCTCAGTTTGAGTCCACTTGAGTATGCCAAAGGAGTACATCAAAAGTGGCATGACCCATCCATTATAAGCACGCACCTTATTGCCGCCTGACAAAAGACTATTTAAAACTTTTCTCAAGCGACCAAGGAAACGCTCTCGTAACAACTGTTTCATGTCAGCTTCATTAATGCCTAACGCCTGTGACATACCCAGGTACTTATAGGTGTCAGATACGAGAAGTGATGTCAGATGAATGGAATCAGAAAGCTGAATACCTTCTGATTCCACTATCCGTCCTCGCTTAACATGCATTACTGCTCATTTTTCCACACCGAATTCCATCTTGATTGAATTACTAAAGTTTTCAGTTACCTTTAGTAAATCAACCAGATGAGAACTATTTGTGGCAAAGAGCTTTAAGTCATCCATGTAAAGCAAATGAGATATAACCTGACCTCCTCTTCGTAATCTATAACCCAGCCCTGAATTCTCTAGTAGTGTACTAAGAGGGTTCAGTGCTAAGCAAAACCAAAGGGGACTCAAACTGTCACCTTGAAAGATACCCCGCTGGATCTTAATCGGTTCGCCGTTACCACAGGCATCCCTACATCCTGGATAGGTAAGAAGGGACCTCCATTGCCTCATACATGACTTTAAAAAGGTGCATAGAGTTGTATCAACTTTGTACCAAGAGAGGTACAGAGTACAGAGTCAAACGCCTTCTTATAATCTATCTAACATGTTGAGATATCCTTATGGTTACGACGAACTTGTTGGCTAATGGCCACATCAATGAGGAGAAGCTCCTTAGTACCTCGAGCCCCACTTCTACATCCATTCTGATAGGTACTCATAATTTTGTTTTCATTAATATGTTTATTTAATTTATGTCTCAGAATGGATGTAAGTATTTTATAGATCGACGGCAAACACGTGATTGGTCTATGATTACTGGGGTTTGAAGTACTTCCTGATTTATAGAGCAGATGGGTCACACCAGTTGTCATAAAAATTGGTAACGACCCAGATTCAAGAGCAGATTGAAAATGTGATGCCAGTCGAGCATGTGAACTACGTTACCATTTAAGCCAAAAAGTGTGCAGTCCGTCCGGTCCTGGAGATTTGATTGATAACGGACGCACTGCACTAGCTATATCAGAACTGTCAATTGTGACTTTTTCCATTTCCGATATATCTTCACATGCTCGCTTGACATCACTCATCCAATCACCCTCGGTGTGACTGACGGGCACCGACCAGGAGCTTTGCCAAAATGTGTTTGTGTCATCAAAATCCGGTAGGGGTCCGGCACTCACACCTTTATCTAATCGTTCCCAATTTCTATAAACCCATCTCTGATCGCTTTTGAATTTGCGATTAATGGTATACCGGTCTACGCGTTTTTTATATCTACGTATTCGATATACCCATGCATAGACTTTTTGCTTCAGGAAGTCAATGCGCTCTGTGACCCGACTCACATATTCACTGGAGCTGATACCCGTTCCTGAAAATGCTCGGTTCACAAAGCGCATCACCCTCGGTCGAGTATTACCCGATCTGAAGCAGGATAACTTGCTGATGAGTACTCTTGTCTCAGCAATACGTCGTTCAATCCTACACTGCCACTCTGGGACAACTGGTCTATGTCGCGTATTATCGTTTTCCATCATAAATGAAACCCCCGCTAGACGACATGTTGCCACAGCAGCACAGTATAGGATTGAATGAATACCATCAAGAGTTTCACTATTGTCTAAATACATAGGCAATAGTGTATCAATAGTACTCACCAGTGCTAAGTTTTTCTTATGCATGGGTAACCGAGGTAGACGTGGCCTAAAATCAATGGGGATAGACCGATATTCCTCAATCGCACGCTCCAAAGCTACCTTTATCTCCTCATTGTACTCAGTGTCTACAGATACAACCATGTCATCTACTTACGTATTTTCATGAAACTCTAGATTAATAGGAATACTTACTTGTTCTTGTGACCTTGGTTGGTCGTAGATAATATCGTTATTCTGTAGACATTCTAAGCGTAGTCTCTCAAGTACGCTGCTATCCAACATCTGATTACGCTGGATAGCACGCACTTGGTCCGATAATCTTTGAGCTGAAACGTCGACAGATGGTTCAAGTTCGCGAAACAAGTGCAGCATACGTTCACGATACGCAGTGCGGATAGTTCCTCCCTTTGTAGCCGTATAATATGCCCGCATGACAGTCTCATTCATCGAATTAGTCCATAGCATGCGGTGCACATCACCACCGGAAGCGGGGGCCCTCTTTGTGGCCGGTTGGCCTCTGGGTCCCAAGCTAGACGGCAGGTGGCGTCTTTCCAACCGATGTACAGGTCTTGGCGACGTCGGTGGGGAAAAATACTCGTCACTGGATGTTACGCTCGACGCCTCTTCTATTCCCTGTGCGACTACTTCACTTGTGCTTGGAGGAGAGGCGGAATAAAGTGACGAGTCCGCTGATGTTATTTGTGCTATACGTCTCCTGGCTCTAGTCAACATTAGTTAATTTATTAGGTATCTTCTTGTATATTTTCATAATGTTTATTTTCTCAATGACATTTGCTGTCATAACCATTGACTTCTATTTATTTTATTATTATTATTCTCTTTATTAACTATACAGACATACAAATTACATTTTTAAATATATCTAAAAAAACACATTTAAAAATTTAAAAAGTAGTAGCCCACCGGTATCGGGTACAGGGACCAAGCTACCGGTGGTTAGGGCTCCAGAGATAGGAACCTCCTGACAATGCGTGCCGTGTCGAGGAGAACTGCCTTCTGCATCAAACTCCCGATCCAACTGCCTAACGCGAGCCTCATAAGATGTTGGTCGAGGCTCTTGGCAATCAACCCATGTGCTGATACGACTATCGGGACAATGATTGCCGAATCCACATCCCACATGTCAACAATCTCGTGAGCCAAGTCCAAATATATTGTGGGACACTTTTCACACAGCGCCATCTAGCCCAAAGTAAGCTAATATTAGCTTGTGTTATGGGATCTAGATAACTGATAAACATACTTATATATTTCTAAATACATACATATTATAGATAAATAACACCCAGACACAGAATAAACCATCGTGCTCATCACACAAAGTTTTATCCTGGGTGGGAATCGAACCCACGACCTCTTGCGTAGCAGTCGGATGCACTCCCACCGCGCCACAGAGGCAGTCAGAAATATTTCAATTGTTTTTCTTTTTCTGCTTTCACGAGATTTTCGTCATGTGGAATGGTAATATCAATAATCATTGCGCGACGCTCTAATCGATCCATCACCACTATATCAGGCTTATTGGCAACAATAGTCCTGTCAGTAATGATGGATCGATCCCAGTACAGTGTGATACGACCATTTTCAAGAACTGGGTCGGGTACATACCTGTAATAGGGCACCTCCAAATCCACAAGTTTATACTTAAGAGTTAGTTGCTGATGGACAATCCTGGCTTCTTGATTGTGTCTATGCAAATACTCCCCGTTAGCAAGACGCGAACAACCAGAAATAATATGTCTTAAAGATTCACCCGGACGATGACATGCCCGACAAATGTCAATCGTACCATCCTTCAGAAGATACTTTCGGTAGTTATTCGTCATTATTACTTCGTCTGTAATTGCAAAGACAAAACCTTCAAAACCTTTTATTATTATTATTATTACTATATGTTGTTTGTCATATCTACAGGAAATAAACTCTAAACTCTAAGTATTAATTATAAAGGTCTTAACATTTTTAACTTTGCTAATTTTAAAATGTTGTTTATCAAATCTGTCAAAGTCAAAAATGTGGTCCTACTTCGAGGATAATAAAATACCTAGGATTTAACAACACGAGAAAAATATAGTTAAGGTAATGAATTATAACTTTTACCACTGTACTACATGACTGTATGACATGTGGCCAAAGAACAGGGTAACTCGCGAAAGCAACCTTGACCAGCTGTAGTCACAAAGCCATTTTTGCTAGTTTAAGGGACAATTCCACCTTTAATGATATATAGGCCCGCGAAAACATGTCGCCTGGCCTGCCTCTCCTAGGGCTACCTCATCATCATCCGAGCGTCTATCCTAATTGCGTCTCGCGTTGCAAAGGGGGCCGCTTTCCTGCATTTTCTCCTCCACTTCGCACGATCGTCGGCGTCACCTGCAGTGAGACCAGTGGTACGCATGTCATCCCCTACGACGTCAAGCCAGCACTTCTTGGGTCTTCCCCTCTTACCGGCGCCGACATGGAGGGGGGGCTGACATCCAGACATTTGTTTCCCACGTAGCCCGGCGGTTGCCGCAAGATGTGACCATACCAACAAAGGCGACACTCTTGCAACTTGTCTGCAATGTCACGGACGTGAAGGCTGCCGCGGATGCGAGATTTCCTTACGCGGTCCATTCGCGTGACTCCGCACACCCACCGCAGCATCTTCACTTCCGTGACACGCAGCTCCTGCTTGTGTCGCTCCAATATTGGCTACGTCTTACTGCCATGTAAAAGGACGGTGCCATGTAATGATGGTTGCATTCCTTTTCTTGCTTTACTTATTGTTTTGGCAGGTGGCTTTTATAGAAGCGACGCCCTCAAACTCGCAACCCCAGATTGGAAAGCCAGCGCCAGAGCCTCGTCCGTTAATTAGCAGGTGCACGCACTGGCACGTGAGGTTGACTTGGGCCCCGAAGATCTTGATGGGGCCTCCTACACCCGCTACAGCAAATCTTAACTGTCACTCCATGCCAAAAAAAGATATTACCTATTACCTTTTTAGGACAGTTAAAAACTTTTATAATATAAATATAAAAAGTATAAGAACGTAATTTGAATTTTATACAATAATGCCCATAAATCATGTGTGCAGAATTGCAAGATTTTCAGTTCAATTAGAGTTTTTGACGTTCCTTATATTTTATACTCGTATACTTAATATGTAGAAAGCAAGCAAAATAGCGCGGCGAAATTCAAAAGTATCTAACCATTTCCATAATCAGCTATATTATTATATTTCAATGGCACAAATATTAAGAGTTTTATAGAATTATAAAGTTTTTTAGATAATTTACTAGGTATTGTGAATGAGATGAAGCTGGAGATTTTTATTATTTTTACAAATATTGTTGCTAACTTACACACACATCGATCATCAATTTCATGTAGTAATATTACATAGACTTTGAAATGGATTACAGATACGAAAAAAACTTTAAAAAAAGGTTTTCTTTCATTCGTTTTGCACAGATGTAAGCACAGCCACTTTAGTATACTTTCGTTGATTGTGTTACTACACGTTTGAGCAAGAATGCGATACCTCAAAAATTGAGACACGTTAATTTGGAATATAGACGACCTAGAACCGTAATGAATCTTATTTTTTTTAAAGTAAATAGACATGTGTGACATGGACACAATCAAAGGGAACGCTGCCAGTATCTTCGGAACCTTGCCCAAAGGTACTCCTTTTAATAATATATTTTAGCTATGTATCTTATTTTTAAGAATATATGTATAGAATGTAGACTAACTAGTCGCTTCAATTTAGTATAGATACTTGCTAGTTAATTTATTTTCATCACGTAAACAAGCAAATTTTAAAATGTTGAGACATTTATCAAATCTGTGAAAGTCAAAAAAGTGATCCCACTTCGAGAGATTGCCTTTTTCATCCTACTGTCTCAAAAATGACCTAGGATTTAACAACAAGAGAAAAATATGCTGTACGCTTGTCTGCCACCTCAGTGATAAAAAAAAATTGGTAAGTGTGAATGAGTTTAAAAAGATCTGAGTCATTTTAATCACATTGGTTAGCAGACAAGTAAGCCGTTGTACCGTAAAGCCTAATTAATCCACTTCAATCTTGCTACAAACATTTTTCCCTTTGTTAAATGATTACCGCGCATTTTGCTCACATTTAGACATACTTTCTCTTTCAAAGCCAACAGAGCTCATATATACACACATTCCTTATGCAATCTGCAAGCGAGTTTCACATACCCCAAAGTGCCCACATTTAGATATTGTGTGCAGATATGCAACTTTAAGTTGCTTATTTTGTCAACACTGTAAAATATTTTTGTGCCAGACCACCATACCATTTCTGTTCAATATGTTATTAAACTGTAAACTGAATTCTCTATGTACATTATCTAACGATTTACCCTGGGTATGAAGTAAAGTAAACTTTTCCCTAAATGAACATAAAAGTAAAAAATAATGTCGTTAAAATATCTTATTGCTAATCCTGACACTTTCAGTTACTCATTAAATAATAACTTTTTGAAATTCCATTACTAACAGTACCTATAGTTAGTAAAGTAAACTTAAATAAAAATAATTTATTAATTAATAATTTATAAATTTCATAAATAATCCATTATTAATTAATAAATAATAAATTAATAACTTAAATAAACTTAAGTTAACTTCTTATATACTCCAAAATATGTTTGTATCCAGGGACTCGATTTTACCTACGAAAACATACAAAATGCCGCAACCAAGCACCGTCTGGACATTAATAGATTTAATTAGACGCTGTATCACGTTGAGATAACGATGATGATGACGACGAGCATACGGCCCATCTGATAGACAGTGGTCACGGTATCCTATGAACGTTTGCAACATCAGAGCTGCGGCAAACCTGACCCTGTAAAAACTTTCAAATAATTCTTTAGAAGAACCCCATACTGTAGACGTTCGGGAATACCTAGATATTCCACAGTCGTAGAACATCTTTTATGATGTTATATAACTTAGCTATTTAGTCCTAGTAAATTGCTCGTGGCCCCGCGGTCACAGTGTTCTGTAAACGATCACTGAGTTACGTAAACTTTCACTATGGCTGGTCCTCAGATGGGTGACCACTTTGTGGCATTTACATTTGCGAGCGCTTCCGTGCTTTGGAAGGCACGTTAAGCCGTTGGTCCCGGTTGCCAGTAAAATGGTAGTCGTTAAGCCCGGTTGAAGGCCTTATGGGCGGCTTGAAAATTTCAACAGCAGGTAGCCACAACCTGCGTCTGTCTAATTCAACACGGCAATAGGCTCACCACCTATTACGTGGGACAGGAATCCACACGGTGAAAATTGGGCATATAATATGCCTCTGCAACCCCTTCGGGGATAAGGCGTGATGGATATTTAATGTGTGTTTAAAAAAGTCCCGTATACAACAAACATACGTGATGTATGTGCAAGTTTCTACAAAGTTGTCTATAGCAGCCACAATAAGTTGCGTTGTCTGCACTGGTATCATCAACATTAATTCTGCTTTCTAGCTCGTGCCAGCTATCCGTGAGCTACCATATGGATCCGTGAGCTACCATATAGGATCATACACAGTTTTCTATCTCGGTGTACTTTTAGGTATAGGTTCGGTCTGCATAGAGTTAGCTATTTTGGTCTGTAAACATTTTAAATTCTTTGTTTCTGTGTAGCGTTATCTTCCAGTTCAGTGAAAGCTTTTTGGAAGTAGTATACTGTATGTGAGTTTGGTTTACACTATTTTACTTATTTACCTTACTATAGAATTTAAAAATGTTAAAAACTGAAAATAATCTTGCTTTGGTTGAATTACTTGGCTCTTTGTTAATATTCAGGAACTTAATCCCATTAGGGCTTTGGAAGAGTTCATGAAAATTCTTTTTCGATATAGATAAATTGAAACGAGGTAGGTATGTGTTGGTACCTAGTTGAGTATAACGATCTAATGGCATTCCGTATAAATTACTGCGGACATAGATGGTATATATACCGATAAATACTCAAAAACCGAACATTACTACATTGTGATAGATTCCTAAAGTTAAATGATACGTGGCCGGTGTTTAAATGACACAAACAGAAGCTCCGGGTAATGAACATTTAAATATTGAGTTTCGCGGATAGACTTTGTGAGAAACTAGTAGTTATAACTCCTACTCAAGTCGGAGTGGTCTATAGAACTTTAAATGTAACAGCAAAAAAAGGGGACCATGAGTTCCAAAGTGATTCATTAAGAAATAGAGCTCGGATTGTAATTATAAGCAATCATTACTTCATTATTTTATACTCGCAACTTGGTTAAAGTGTAAGTGTTTTAGTCGAAAAAACTCCGTCTCCGTCACGATGGGTGACTACAGTTATTGCGAGGTGGTTGACAACCAATCAGTAACGCGGGTCTACATCGCGATAATGTAGTTTTACTTGGTGATAGGATATTATCAAATATGACATGAAAATTCGTGAGGAGTCCGTTACTATTGAGAAAACCGACAGTCGCGAGGGTCGGGCTCAACTCTCGCTAGATAATAAAATATATCATAAATTTCAATTATCTGTATTTGGTAGAGTGGTTCGTTTGGTTTAGTCCACTCTCGTCCCCTCGACCCCTAAAAATAGATTTGTCTAGGTATTTGTTTCCTCTCAACCCTTAAATATAGTTCACACTTGACCCCCAGGGGGTGAGACGGAATTTTCATACAAAAGCAGGCATACTTTGTCCAGTTTCAACCCCTAGTTCGGTAAGTACCAAAAATTAATAATTTGGTACCGTGAGGTACAATTTATACAATACAATAATCCATAATTGTATTTAATTTTAATTTATAATATTTTACAGCTGAAGAGTTTGATTGTTTGGTTTAACGAGTTAATTTTGGAGAGTACCAGTTCGAATTTACAATTACCTTTATTTTTGTGATGGATAGCCCATTTTGTTTGTGGTTCGTTTCTACTGCAAGTATTATTTGTATGAATGCGTTTCATTGCGTAGAACCCCCTCTTCTTCAACTAATAGCAAGATTGACTTCCTTTTTATCAATGGATTATATTGAATGAATGAATGAATGTTTATTCGACATGCACAAAATGTTTTTTTTTTATATTTATTTAATAGCCTGGTTACGAAGACCTTTTAGCCAAATCTTATATTTTATGTCGTAGTTCTTCAATCTTATCTTCTAATTTAGTCTAGTTTTGGAAAATAATATATAGCGAACCATATTCCAAGATCCCGCGCTAAAAAAAATAACAAGAAATCGCAAAAAAGTTAGTAATAAAAAAACAATTAGTACACAATGATACACCGATAAAGATAAACTTATGCGCGTGCCTGAAAAGGTCGTTAACCTCGCCCATACTGTACTAACAAGATATCTTGTGCGCTGATTTTCCTATAATTATGGCATAAATATGGTAAAAATGTTATGTGATATGGTCAAAATATATGGTACTACATTGTTTAGCGTTTAACACTAAAGCTAATAAAGTAAACTCTGTTATTAAAATCTAATATAGGTAGGTATATATAGGTTAAGTATAATATAGGTTATTAGAGATTTAGGAATTTACGATACAGTAAGCAAACATGGTTACACTTCTCTACTACTCAAAGGTATCTTCTAAAAATAAATACCTAATTATGAAAAGTCTTTCCTAACTAAAAGGAAAAAAATATTCACTAGCTTATTATTTACTGCGAGTAGCAATTTGCTGCAGCTTTTCCGTAATAAGTTTTGTTGTAGAGGATAATTACTTTGTCTTTTTCTCCTATTTCTCTTTACACACATCAACGGAGGTCACGTAAAACACACGTGATATTATTAGTGGTGCCACCATTCAAAATAGGCTATCTCTATAAAGTAATTGACATAATATTGGTAGTTTGTTATTTTTGCTATCCTCGCCTAACATGCAACAATTATCCCAAGTTTATGTTGTTGTAAAAATTAAGTTGTTTTTGCTTTTATGTATACACTGAAGTCATTATTAATAAAAAAATGACCCTTTTATTAAGGGCGTGCTCCGTTGGTTTGGACACATACAACGAATGAGTGATGAGGAACGATTGACGAAGAATATATATTGTTCAAAAGTAGAGGGTAGAAGGAGTCAGGGTAGGCCGAGACTTACATATGAAGACCACGTGAGCAGATTGCTCAAAAACGGAAAGGTCAAAAGTACTCGGATACCCAGACGTGCGTGTATGAAGCGATTGATGAATCTCGAAGAAGCGAAAGAAGTATGCATGGATCGCGAAACCTGGTGATCTGTCCTCTCTGACTACCCCGTCAGGGATGCAGTGTGAAGATAGTTAGTTAGTTAGTTAGGTATTGTGTCTATTCACCCTGCAAATTTTATTCAACCGTTTTACGGTAATATCTATTTTTTTGGTCTAGATCTGAGTATGTAGCAAATCTTGTAAATCTAATTCACTGCTACAATGAAAGTAGAGCTCAAAAAATAAATGAATTTTATCACTGATCGTTTTTTCCTCTTTAGTTTTTCATACCTCTTTCTACCCATTATTCGAAATGATTCATTAACATTTTGCTATTTAGATTTTTAGCAACACCACCAACAGGCTAATACTAAATCTTGCGTTGGTGCCAAATCAAGCGTCTGTCAGCTAATAACAATAACTGTGTCACAGCCGCCTGGACATTTCTGGGGATTTACGACCCTCGTTTATTTTAGCGCAGGTGCCTCCAATAGGATTACTTGTGGTCAAGCCTTGCGCTCAAACAAAGGATAGCGTGGAGTAACGTGGGTGCAGAGGACAGTTTTATTTATCATAAATAAACAATAATCTGACAAAAAAACATTTTTACTTTATGCTTCTAAATTAATTTTACGGAAGTTCATTCACATCATTTAAAAGTATGCGGTTAGAGATTCAGCTTTTCGAAAAAGAGGTTAAAACGTCTATCGTAGTAAAGAACATAATATGTAGATATCTTTTAGGTTTTATTCTTTTTTCTTTACTAAATTGTCGTATGACGTAGCTTTCGGTCGTATAATAATATTTTAGGAGGACGCGCGCGGACGGTGACAATTTTAGCAGCCCGTAGACTTTCTCTTGTAGCTAATGTGCAAGCTAGCTAATGGGTTGGTAGCGACTTCTCGCAATACTTATTTAAGTATTAGTTTTTGAGGGGATGTAAATCTTTCTATTATCTGTCTATTGTATGACTATGAAATCTCATCTAGTATTACAAAAGTTTATAGGTCCTAATAGGAAGCAACTGAAGTTTTCGCATTCAAGCGCTTTCTAGTCACTTTACAAAAGAATCTCGTAAGAGTATTTGCATTTGAAGTTTAGTCCTTAAAACCTTTCATCATCAGCGGATCCTGAAAAAAATATATTCAATATTGTATTCTTAAGTTTAGAGCACACTTATTACGTTTGAAGTTATTTTATTAAAAAAAATTCTGTGTATTGTTAGATGTTCTGTAAATTATTATGGTGATATAATAATCCAGCATTGTTAACATAATATTTAAAAACAGGTTTTGAGATATTGCGATAGTTGTTTTGTCGAAATAAGCAAAAAAAGGAATTTTACAATAACTGCCATCATCCTCTTGCCCTTTTCCCAATTTACTTGAGGTCGGCGCAGTATGTCTTCTTCTTCCAATCTTCCTTGTTGTTCGTCGTCTGTTCATTCACTCATTTCATATTCATATCAACTTACAATAACTATGATTTTATTAAAATTTGTCTCAGAGCATACCCAATGGCAATCAGGCGTAGTGTATGTTATAACAATAAATTCATTTTCTGGAAAGATAATGATTATAGTCTTATTTGAAGTTAAATTGATTTTCTGCAATTATTTTAATATGCTTTTGGTTAGAAATATTGTTTATCAAGTCTAGAAATTGTCTTAATAATGCTGCATCATATTGTCACAGTAATCTATACTAATATTATAAAGCTGAAGAGTTTGTTTGTTTGTTTGGTTGAACGAGCTAATCTCAGTGACTACAGGTTCGATTTGCAAAATTATTTTTATGTTGAATAGTCCATTTATCGAGGAAGGCTATAGGCTATATAGCATCACGCTACGACCAATAGGTGCGGAACAGCAATGATAAATGTGGCAAAATCGGGAACAAAATATTCCTTTTGATAGCTTCTGTTGCAAACGCTGCGTATACTATTAAAGTTACGCAAAAACTATGTATTACATAATTATTTCCCTTTAAAAGTTCTAAAATAAAGTCTGCGACAGCATATGTCTATCTTTTGAACTTATCATAATATTGTTTTGTGAAAAAAAAAATTCTTAAAATGACAAGTGAAAAATATGGCCGATGATTTGTCATTTACGCATCCGCGACGTCGCGACTAGCCAATAGCGAGCGAGCTCTGCGAAGTCCTCGCGTATCAATCAAATCAACTCTGATGTGTCCTGCTCCTTGGTAACTATACTAATAATAATATAAAGTTAACAATACTAATATGTGTTGGATAGCGAATTTATCGTGGAGGTCTATAGGCTATATCATCACGCTACTACCCTGAGGAGCGGCGCATTAATCAACAAATCGGGCAAATATTCATACATTATTGCAAAAGTAATAAACGACGGGATTAAATTGGATCGACGGGAATAAAGGCGAGATTGATAAAAGGCTACATAATCACGCTACTATCCTGAGGAGCGGAGCAGTAATCAACAAATCGGGCATATATTCACACATTATTGTAAAAGTAATAACCGACGGGATTAAATGGGAGCGACGGGAATAAAGGCGAGACTGATAAAAGACTATATAATCACGCTACTACCCTGAAGAGCGGAGCAGTAATTAACAAATCGGGCAAATATTTATACATTATTGTAAACTAATAAACGACGGGATTGAATGGGAGTGAAGGGAATAAAGGTGTGACTGATAAACTGACGGCAGTTCGAAGTTTGTCACGGGCGAAGCCGCGCGGGTCAGCTAGTAAATTATAGAACATCAAATTCTCGGAAATAATTTTATCATGTAAATTATTTCCTTTTACTTGTATATCGTAGATATTACTTAGCAGTTACCTACAAATATCATTTAAACCAAACTAATGAGTTCTTTTAAGAGACCTCTTGAACCGTAAATATTGACAAACGCAGACATCTAAACGACTTTCATTTCGAGAAAAGTATTAACCTTAGTTCTCAGTGCTTACCCTAAATTACTCATTAACGACTTCTTAAATATATGTTCATTTGCACTCTAGGTAATTTACATAGCTAATAGTAGTAGATAATAAAACTATTTATTTTAATATTTTATGAATGCATATTTATTTTCTAGAGAATATTCAGTAATTACAAAATTTTCTTTTCACGAAATTGTCAAAGTGACGTAAAGCCTTAAAGATATCAGCAAGCAAACTCGTAGCTAGTCGAGAGGTATCTCCAAATTGATAATTACATTACTATTATTATTTATCTTTGATTAGAGGTAGAAAGACAAAGATATTATTGCGATTCAACAAAATCTATACTCTATACCAAAGTTTATAAAGCTGAAGTTTATTTGTTTGGTTGGTTCAACGCGCTTATCTCAGTAACTACTGGTCAAAATGAAAAAAATCTTTTTGTGTTAGTTAGCCTATTTATCGAGAAGACTATAGGTTATGTATTATCACGCTACTACCCTGGAGAAAGGAGCAGTAATCATAAACGTCGACAAATCGGGCAAATTTTTATACATTATTGTAGAATTTATAAACGACGGGATTAAATAGGTGCGACGGGAGTTCGAAGTATGTCATGGGTGAAGCCACGGGTACACCTAGAATAGTATATGTATCCATATAGTGAGACATCGGTACATTCATTGTGTGAGTGTTTGTCATATAAGTTGAACGTTATCTGCTTAAACTCTTTTAAATATCTTATGGAACACAAACAACTCCTCAACAGATTGATAATAGTACATTATTGCAAAGGCCGGGAAATAGGCAATTGCAGGTCATCACTAATACGAGACAGGTAATTGCCATTATATAGTGCTTTTCTCAAAAGAATGCAGAGAAATAAAACATGCTTTATAAATTATTCATCTTATTAATATTAAAAGTTACATTAGCCATATTGGGCAATAAACTACTAAATGAATATGTTGATTTTCTTCCAGTGGATCATACACAGCAAGATGGAAAAACTAAAAAAAATAGTATATGCGACTGCCGCGCTGAGGGCTAGGGTTCGATTCCCGGGTCAGAACAATTTTTTGTGTCACCCATAAATATATGAACTAAAACTCCGAAACAAACATAATAATAATTATTTTTGTTTCGGAGTTTCGGTGTATCCTTATATTCATATATGTGTTGTATTTATTAAAAAAAAATTTCTTTATCTGTTGTCTAGATCTCATAGCACCAGCTTTTAGCTTACTTTGGGTTAGATTGTGTTGTGTCAATAAGTGTCCCATAATATTAATTTATTATTTATAGCACGTAGATACAACTTTTATGTCCCAGAATCTAACACTCCCACACATAAAAGAAAATAAATGCACATATTTTAGAACATAATATAGGTACTTATAGTAAGCAATCCCTGAAGAAGAATGATAAAAGAGATCAAATCAAAGAGTATCTAATAGCTCCAGCGCGCCGTTTCATACATCATTGCTGGAACGTTGTAATGTTCCAAATTCAAAAAAACACTGCATCAATGAATTGCATTTTCTCTGTCCGTAAATGCGAAACGTCGCGTATTTTTCATTCGAAATAATGACAGTATTTCCATGCATGTTTGAGAAAAAAGTTATATTTATCTGCGGCGAAGCATATATTAGAGTTCCTTATACTATTATTTTCTTATATTAGAGTTCCTTATACTACTAGTATTTGAATATTTAACAGATGTAATCAATATGAAACTACTTCTCACTTTTAAGATAAGAATAATATATTTTAATCAACCTCATCCTAACATTTTACTTCATGGCATTCGAAAACCTTACTTGATAGCTGAAGATATTCTTCCTTTCTAAAGTTTTCCTTCTATTTTAACACAATCTTCGCCATTCTAGCAGTAAGTTACAGTACTTATCTACCTCTCATACTTAATTCTGGTAACCATAATTATTTAATCCATGAACCATGCAACCATTAATATAGTCTAATACCAATTGACGACTACAGCGCACCACTTAAATTTTCACGACACTTCAGTAGACATTTTGTCAATTGTACCACCCGTACGTAGTAATAAAATTATTGGGGTGCAAAAAAGTATTACTTACATTTTTATGGATACTTATTTTTTTTACTTTTTACTTACTCAAGGTCTTATACACCAGATAGCCACAACCTGCGTCTGTCTATTTCAACACGGCAATGGGCTCGCCACCTATTACTGAACTAGGCATGAATACACAAAGTAAAAATTGGGCGCATAATATGCCTCTGCCACCCCTTCGGGGAGAAAGCGTGATTGATAAACTAAACTAAACTTTTAAGGAAAAAATAACAAGTTCAAATGTTTTCTTCTACAAATTATAATTGAAATCAAGCTTCGACTTAAGTTTTCATTACTAGATAGTATTTTGAGACGGAAAGTTTTTATTTTTAAATGTCAACGAACTAATTTAAAGTACTCAAACTTTCTTGTATTTTTAATGTTCTTTCAATAAATTTATATTGAAATTGTAAAGTATAATAATATTTTTTCTATGCTTTCATATTTCAATTTTTTTCAGTCTTTTGGAAGATTTATTTGGAGAAAACTGGTGTTATAAGCTAAGGCCCTTTGAGAAGTTTAGTGAGACACCTATTACAGACAATCCAAGACAGCCTCCGCCTGCAGTGGAAGTTAATCTACGACAAAATATGTTAAATTTTTAAAGCAATTAGTATGCTAACTTTAACATAATTTTATATTAAAGTGAAATGAAATGAAATGAAAAATCTTTATTCATGTAGGTCACAAAGTAACACAAATGACATTCATTTGTGTTACTTTGTGACCTACATGAATAAAGGTTATTGCTTCTATATTTATTGCCAGATTTGCAAAGCAATAGGTAGAGCCTGAGGAAGGCAATAAAACTCATGGTCACTCTTTTCTAACCGCCAGTAATTACATTAGTTTGATTTACATGATATTTGACCAGTTATATAGTAATGAATCTGTACAAAAAAAATACAAAACCAACACACGTGAAAAAACACTCTTAAAAAGGTCATACTCTTAAATGAGGATTAAAATATAGTAAAGAATTTCAACTTGTTTCGGTACGGTTCGGGAAGTTCAGCGGTTAGAACATTGGCCTGCTTAGGTAAAGGTCGCGGGTTCAATTCCTGTGTCGAACCAGTAGTATCCCCCAGGCTTCAAATCCAGGTAGAAAATATTCAGTGCAATTAATCAGGTAGATTTTACCTTAAATCTAGGCAGAATTTGAAAGCAACTTTAGAAACACTTAGAATGACGAAGGATATCAAAGTATTGGTAGATGGTGACTCGTCAACTACTAGATGTTTACTTTTAAAATCGCCCTAGGCATTTAAACCTTTAGGCTAGGCGATAGTGGGCAACATCAATGTGAGCAAACTAGGAATGACAACAGTGCGGCGCTGGTTTCAGCATCGCGGGTATAAGTTAAAGAAGGAATGTTACAGTTTCACCCCCGAGAATATAGCTCTGGTCTGACTGGCCAATTAAGGTAAACCTGAGTTGAGATTTACTACACTCCTGGGAGTACTATTATATAAAGAATACTATTATAAAGAATAATAAAGAATACTATTATATACTTATATTACATTTATTGCATTTAATATAATAATAATATAAATAAGTAATGATCAGTATCAAATACTGTCATAAGTATCGCCATAGCTTTAAACATTCATTTTAGCTAACAATATATCCAGATTTTTTTAATTATATTTTCATTGTACTCCAGATTTACCTATAGTTAAAGCCTTGAATAAGAAACACAATCATAAACCACAATTAACCAAAGGGTTTTAAATGTAATAAGCTCTTAATTAGACGTCAATCAAACTGAATTGTTTTAATTTCCTTGGTATAACGTAAATCAAACCTCAATACATAAGGAATGTACGTAATATTGATAATACGTAATTTGGCTGTTAATATTCATGAATTATAAATATTACTACCTCGGTGGCGCAGTTGTAGTGTATATGAATGACTTGAGAAAATGCGACGTGCGAAAAATAAATTGTGTACTGGGCAATGTTTGTTTCGTAGCTTGGGTGTTTTCTATACATAGTAAAATAAATATTATATAAATTAAGGAAGTGTTCGTGGTCCCGCGGACCCAGTGTTCTGTAAACGATCACTGCGTTAAGCAATTTTCGCTATGGCTGGTCATGGATGGGTTACCACTTTATGGCATTTACATTTGCGAGCTTTTCCGTGCATCGGAAGGCACGTAAAGCCGTTGGTCCCGGTTGCCAGTAACATGGCAAAATTAAATCAATTTGAAGGCCTTAAGGGCGGCTTGAAAAATTTCAACAGCAGGTAGCTACAACCTGCGTCTGTCTATTTCAACGGCACGGCAATAGGCTCACCGCCTGTTACGTGGCACAGGAATAAACATGGTGAAAAGTGGGCATATAATATGCCTCTTTACAACAAAAACTCCGCTTTTACAACAAGCTTCCCTGTGACCTGAGAAATTTACCTTTAAATAAATTTAAAAAGTTTATTAAAAGCAAGCTTTGTGAAAAAGGTTTTTACTCCGTTACAGACTATTTGCAGGACAGGGACGCCTGGAAATGATCTGCTGGCAAAGTGAAATAATATTAAATTGTAAATAGGCCATCAAAAAAAAAAGCCTTCCTAAGTTTCTTGCCGGTTCTTCTCAGGTGGGCCGCGTTCCGAACCGGTGGTCGCTTTAAATATTTTAAATAGGGTATGACATTTTGTAAGCGCCGTTAAAATGGTCTATGCAAAATAAAGATATTTTTATTTATTTTTATTTATTATCTGCCACCCCTTCGGGGATAAGGCGTGATAGATAAATAAATAAATATATGTATTTGGTATTTTTACCAGTTGATTAGACCCAATAGCACAAGCAAAACTAACATATAACAATACTTACAGAGAATTTCCTTAGGAAGGTTTGAAAATAAATAAAATAAATAAATAAATATCCATCACGCCTTATCCCCGAAGGGGTGGCAGAGGCATATTATATGCCCACTTTTCACCGTGTGGATTCCTGTCCCACGTAATAGGTGGTGAGCCCATTGCCGTGTTGAAATAGACAGACGCAGGTTGTGGCTACCTGCTGTTGAACTTTTTAAAGCCGCCCATAAGGCCTTCAACAAGGCTTAACGACTGCCATTTTACTGGCAACCGGGACCAACGGCTTAACGTGCCTTCCGAAGCACGGAAACGCTCGCAAATGTAAATGCCACAAAGTGGTCACCCATCCGAGGACCAGCCATAGTGAAAGTTGCGTAACTCAGTGATCGTTTACAGAACACTGAGACCGCGGGGCCACGAGCGCTTCAGGTTTTAAATCCACTGTCAAATTGGTGATAAAAATTTTACATTAATATTTTCGAGATAAATTTATACTTGTTCTATATACTGCAAGCACTACTGCAAGTAATGTATATAGTACGGCAAGTATTACATACATTTGCGATATTTCAATCCAATCCTATTATACCCAATCCCAATATATCTCATGAGTTTACTCGAGAGCTTTATCTTTCATTTTTTGACAGTATTTTGACAATGCTATTTGTTTTTGTTGGATGTGACATAATGGCTTAGTATTGGCTCTGAAGGTCTTGGCGATGCGCAGCAGAATTTGATTGCGCATCACCAAGACCTTCGGAGCCCATACTACTACCCGCGACATAGCTCGCGTGGAGACGTTTTATCGTATCGTTGCCCACAGAAACATGTTACCGGTATAAAAAGTAGCCTATATATGATACTAAAGATCAAAGTTCGAAGAGAACTGCCTATAAACAAAATTTTACTCACCTTGACCCAGCCGCTTGAGGAACATAACGAACATATACACTTACAAATTTGTACTAATACTGTACTGCGTGATAAAATTTTCCCGTCGTCGTTTCCTACAGCGACATGTTTTCAGCATAAAAGGTATCTCATGTGTTAACTCACAATGTCAAATATTATCCAAATTGTTGCAGCCGTTTCAGCGTGTAGAATTAACAAAGGTACAGACACTTTTAGGGTTAGCGGCGGGAGTGCTGCTACTCAAAGTTGCAGCACTCCCGCCGCTGTTGGAAACATTCATAGGCTAGGTTGTATCTGACTGCTACGCAAGAGGTCGTGGGTTCGATTCCTACCCAGGATAAAACTTTGTGTGATGAGCACAGAATAAACCATTTTCTGTATCTGGGTGTTATATATCTATAATATGTATGTATTTAGAAATATATTAGTATGTTTATCAGTTATCTAGTTACTATAGTACAAGCTCTGCTTAGTTTGGAATCAGATGGCGTTGTGTGAGTTGTCACAACGATATTTATTTATTTGAACAATTTGGACATTCCAGACTTACAAAGCTTATCATCAATCACTATTCTAATTCAAGTTCATAAATAACGCCACAAATTCCACTAACAAACGATTTATCATCAAATACAAATCTGTGAGAAACATCACCGAGTTAAACTAAGTTAAGACATTTCCGTTTCATTGACTTAATAATTCTAACATTCAGCTTTGAGTCAGTAGTAATATTTACGGATTGCAAGTTGGAAGGCTACAATTTCTGCAATAATAATCAGAGGTTAATTGGGCTGTGAGACCACTTCGGAAACTTTTAATATAATGAATTATGCATCTCAAATGGAGCTTCTTGTTCACAGTCGAAGTGTTGGGAATTCTTTGCCGTGTTACGTAGGGAATTCAAATAATTAAGCGACAATGAAGTTCGTGTCAAGAAGTTATGTTACGATCCTAATTGAGGAATGCCTGTGTACCTATTACAGAGAAATGAGGACAAACTTGTGGAAGGAATTTCTGTCTTAGTTGTTTTAGTATTATCATGAAGTGCCTCAGCCTTAGATCTAGATTAACACAATCTAAAGTTACAGAAGATTTATGAATGAAAACTTTTTAATGTTTGTTCTTACTTGTGTCGAATTATTTGAGAACAGTGTAACCTTGTTTAAAATTGTCAGATCATGATATGCTGAAGTCTATTAGGTTTTAGTTTTGAAGATAATGTTCTGCAATACTAGTGACTCTCGTTTCCGACTGTACTTACTCTAACTAACTAACTGTCTTCACACTGTATTTTTGGCAAGATAGTCAAAGACGACAAATCACCAAGATTCGCGATTACTGTTTTATTTTTTTCATTCTACAGGATCATTAATCGTTTCATACGTGCCCGTCAGCATATTCCAGTACTTAAGAACCTTTTTTGAGCAATCTGTTTACATAGTCTTCGTAAGTAAGCCTTGGTCTACTCTGACTCCTTCTACCCTCTACTTTCGCTCAATAATTATTCTTCGTCTATCGTTCCTTACTCCGTTGAACGTGTCCAAACTAATGAAAAATACCCTTAAGCTTAATGCTGACACTTTCATTTAAACCACTTTGTTACGTATTTGTTCAGCCAACGTTACTTAAATACGAAAATAAAACAGTTCTAGTAATCTACTCATGGTAGGCATCATTATCATCATCCTAGCCGATGTTGAAAGCTTTCGATCTAGTGCTACTTAAAATATTACTGTAGAAAGGCACTAACACTAATAATACCTACTTAAGGAATAGCAAAAACACACTGCTGAGTTTTTTAAATTCACAAAACTAATAAGGAAGTTTCAGTTTAAAAATTATGCTATGAGAACAAAGTTCAGTGACGACCCAGATAACATCCTCGCTATCAAAATCAGAATTAGCCAAGAGCCAATTATTTTGCAATAAGTTACGATAGAATTTACATTAAAAAAATTCATTAAAATTTATCTAGGCCAAATGAAGCTTAAACTATGGGACAACTCATAAACATACTAATATATTTCTAAACACATACATATAATACGTAAAAACGCACCCGAAATCTTTAGCAAATATATTTGTAGACCACACAAATCGTCAGTAACGTAAGCTCAGCAAAATATCCACTACGCCACCGAGGCTTCACTTCAGTGCAGTGACTTCTGAAACGCCTTCTGTTTTGGAAGTCATTTAAAAAAATGTTGAAAGAGAAACTCTTATTACAAGACGATTTTATAACAATTTTTTTAATAGGAAATGCAATGAATATTAAATGAGTTTCGATCCATCCCCCTCAAGTAGGCGAAATCCTCACTCCTCAAATTACATTGCGTTCAAATCAACTTTTACTTTGGACAAAGGATCATGGTATTAAGCACCCATAAAGCTATAATAATAAAACTTTTATTTAAACCTAATATTTGCGTAAGATTCGAGTACCCTGGGGAGATCGGAGAGAACTTAACAACCGACAGGTTTAATTAGGGAACGAAGCTAATTCCCAAGTTTTGATGAATGCGATTCCACGGATACAACCCTATTTCACCCTCGCAGGGAGTAGCATAATTTGAAATTTTGATTTAAAGCCTTGTTTGGTTAATTGCTGTTAATACTATCTGTGTTGGGTTGGTTATCAAGATTGAAGCAATTTTAACCCCTTCCTGGTTAATATAATAGTAAGTTCTATGCTTTTTGATTTACTCACTTGCTTTAAACCCAGTTAAAATACATATGACTCAGAAAATGCAGAAGTGAAATCATTGCAATGCGACTAATCCACGCTTTGGAGTCTTCAATCGACTAACATGAAATGCTTTCGCGACTTTTCACAATTTTTGGCATCCCTAGGGCGTGTGGGGTGACTTTTCCAAAGGATGAGCCTACTTGCAGTAAATCTAATATATTAAACTCGTAGTTCGTCAATTTCTTCTAAAAAACCTTTTTTTAAATAAAACGGGAAATTTTATTAAATACTAGCAAGCGGTCAGTTAAACATGTAACTCCATACTGATGATCTATGACTTTTGACAATTCGTTACGATCGCAGATCGACGGTTCAGTGTATGACACGTCGTAGCGAATCTACCAGCGAGAACCTACTCGCTGGTAGATTCGCTTCAAACAAATTCTCATTATTGTTTTCGCCACATAATACATACCTCGATTGATGATGGACCAGCGCGCACCTATGCGGCAGATATAGGTCAAGGGTCAAGTTCAAAGTAACTAGCGCCGGCCTACCCTCGTCCCCTTTGATTTTCACGAGTTGCATAACATTATAATTCAAGCAAACCATTAAAATAAGGATTATTAAAAAAAAACTAATACCGAGTCAGTCCGAGACTACCAGGACTTCAATTGGTCGTGCTAATGAGGGTCTAGCACAAAAGACCTTTTAGCCTTTTTGTTACCAACTCACTAAAAAGGCAACGGGTTCAAAATTTCTTCCAAATTTAAAATCTAAAATAGACACATTTTATTTTATTAAATTTATTCGGCCCTTTAGACCCACCCCAGTTCCGTGATTCGGAAGGCACGTTAAGCTGTTGGTCCCGGTTGTCAATAAAATGGCAGTCGTTAAGCCAAGTTGAAGGCCTTATGGTTGGCTTAAAAATTTCAACAGCAGGTAGCAACAACCTGCGTCTGTCTATTTCAACACGGCAATGGGTTCACCACCTATTACGTGGGACAGGAATACACATGGTGAAAAGTGGGCATATAATATATATGCCTCTGCCACCCCTTCGGGGATAAGGCGTGATAGATAAATAATAAAATAATAAATAATAGATTGCGGGTGTTTTACAAATGAAAAAGCATATTTTAAATCGGTGTTCAGATAATCAAATAGTTACTGGTCGGACATTTCATACCTAAATAGCTAGTAACGCTTTCTCACAATAGGTATCGTTATTATAAATAAGTATTAATATACTTTATGTGATATGTGTCTTATATTATTTAGTACATTGCCAAAACTATTGCACAAGTAGGCAATTGTATCCATTATGTACTGGTTTTCAACAATGTTATATTAATAATTAATTTCTGTCAATACCTGTTTTTTAATCGACAGAAATTTGCAGGTATTAGTGTTAAGTTGAATATAAGATAATAAATGATTATTATTGCTTCGCCTAGTAAGATAGGTACTTCGAATCTCTGAGCACCTAATTAACATCTAAGTGCATACCCGTATTTAGAATATGTATAGAAATGCGATGAATTTGTAGACATTAAATATTACTGTTTCACTTCCGTGGGTAGTTACAAAACGATACCTAGCCTATGCCATTGATAAATAACAATATCTTATATATCTATCACGCCTTATCCCCGAAGGGGTGGTAGAGGCATACATATTGTATGCCTACTTTTTAAAATGTGTATTCCTGTCCCATGTAATAGGTGGTGAGCGTGCCACACGGAAACGCTCGCAAATGTAAATGCCACAAAGTGGTCACCCACCTGAGGACCAGCCATAGTGAAAGTTACGTAAATCAGTGATCGTTTACAGAACACTAAGGCCCGTATTAATAAACGGATCTCAAATTCTGCGATCGCGGTTGATACACACTCAAGTTTTGGTTTGCATCTTAAGTTCGTGGCTAATTAATAAACACATATCAGCCACATCTCAAATGATATTTCTCTTGCAATTTACGTCATTTGAGATTGCATTTGAATGACTTGAGAGCTACATCTTGAGCTTGGTTACGTCACGTTTTGTTATTACATATTATAAATGTATAATTAACGAAATGTACCTCATACTATAATGATGCTTAGTACGATCATGATTAGAATATTTCTTAATATCTTAATATCTTTGACATGCTGCCAATGAATATAGTAAATCAAAAGGTAAAATTTAACACGGTTAAAATCTTACTAATATTATAAAAGCATTACAAATATTTTATTATTTACAAATATTTGGATGTATGTATGGATTGATGGATGGATGTTTGGTACTCTTTCACGCTCTAACCCCTGAAGCAATTTGGTTGAAATTTGGACATATACTACTTTTTATCCCGGGAACGAGTTTCTATAGGAACCGGGAACGGGAAAACATTACCACGCAGGCGGAGCCGCAGGCTTCAACTAGTTATATAACACTTGAAAAATTACAGCGGCTCCGCCCGCATGGTTAAGTTACTCCGTACCCGTTTCCCACGGGGAATTGATCCCGTGATAAAAAGTAATATTAATAGGTAAAACAAATTTAAAAAAAAATATTTTATTCACATACAATTCACAATCTTTATCTGATATTTACTTACAAATGTGGGCGTATAGTATGCCACTGGATACCCCTTCGGGGATAAAGGCGTGACGATATGTTTGTATGTAAAATATCATCATAATAGTCTACATACATATAGCATCGTAAAATCAAATCTATCAATAATATTTTGACACTACATAATTCCCAGTAAGTAGTAGTTTACGTACTTAAGCCACGAATGGTCTGCACTCACAAAACGCGATCTCAATGGAGATCTCAAGATCTCTCTTGAGATCTCATCAGTGTTGTTTATTTTAGTGACATCTTGAGTGATATTAGCTTGCACTTAAGTTATAGCTCAAGTTTTGTTTATTGTATAGTACAGCATCTTAAAAACGAACTTAAGAGTTTACTCAAGACTGAGAGCAATTTATTAATACGGGCCTAGGTCCGCGGGGCCACGAGTTTCATATTATCTTGATAATAATATCTTGACTTGACAAATAGTGAAAGAATATTTGAAATTGGTTTAATAGTTCCCGAGATTATCGACTACGAACAAACAAATCTTTCCTAATTATAATATCAGTATAGATTGTAATCTGAATATTGAGAAAATTTATAACATACATAGTCTTATACTAACCTATTATTCCAGTTTAATAGACTTTGAGGCGAGAGCTTCGCATGCAACAATGATAAAGATCCCGTTTTAGGGTACCATGCCAACCACAAATTATGAACCGTTATAGTAGAGGCGATCGCTCGGCAGATTTTCCTTTTGTGTCGAAGGAACATCAACAACATTGTTTTAGCACAGATAAGATACTACGTAGATTTTGGAAGCAATTTGTTAATACTACAGAAACGAGATTGCCCGGTATATTATCGAGATCATTTTTCAATATACGCTTACTAACGCTGATGGTACACAAATATAAATATCCATCACGCCTTATCCCCGAAGGGGTGGCAGAGGCATATTATATGCCCACTTTTCACCGTGTGGATTCCTGTCCCACGTAATAGATGGTGAGCCCATTGCCGTGTTGAAATAGACAGACGCAGGTTGTGGCTACCTGCTGTTGAACTTTTTCAAGCCGCCCATAAGGCCTTCAACCAGGCTTAAGGATATTTTTTATTTTTTTTATTTTACAATTATCTGCGACCTATTATAAAAAAAATAACTAATCTAAGCAGATGCACAGTACGCACAGTTAACCTGTATGTTTCAATGTGTTAAGAGCTTCGAAATATACCTAATGTACAGAAGCAAATTGTGTTCAATGGCGCAGGTGGTTTGTGAATCCAGTGATTGCTTACAAATGAAATTAACGACAATTTAATTACTTTTAACCTATGAAATTCGGAAACTCCGTTAAATTCAACAAAGTTTGGTATCATTTTGTTGATTAGCTATTAGAATAATCAGAATTGCCAGCTTTGTCATAAAAAAAATACTTACTCGAATATAATGACAAACTTAGACATCTAAAAATATGACGATTTCTAAGTTTTTCATTGCTACCATAGGTTGCATTCCTTCATACCTATATAATTAACATATGACCCGAATTTTGTTCATGTCATTTTATACCTATAGTATATTTAAGATAATAATTTAAAAAACTCATGTCTTAGTAAATGCCTACTTCATGATAAAATACTCGTAAATCAAATTGTCAATTTTGAGTCTAATCCGTTAATATTGTGCGTTGATGAATCAGTTGGGATAACCATGAGTTGAAGTATACAACAGTATTAGATTTTTTATATTTTTTTATACTGCTAAGTTGACAGACCAGCTCAATAGTGTTTTTCACATCGCCGCCATGGCCAAAAGGCCTATTATCAAACTTCTCTAACTATGTAAATGTATGTACATTTCTCTAGGCCCGCAGACTTAAATAACTTCCCCATCAGCCACGTATTTACATTCTCATGTCACCGTTTGCATTTGTGTCCCATGTAACAGGTTACTTGTGAAATACTGTTAATAATTATATGTATCCTACTCTACACGTAGGTAATTAGGGGTTCTAGAGGCACGGCGCCCCTCGGTGTTGCTCAGCACGGTGAGATCCAGGACCGAAACATTGTTTCATTTCATACGCACAGTATCTTAAAGACATTTGCAACGCCAGAAGTGTTACTCTTCCTACTTTTGCCGTTTTGAAACAAACAATGACAAGTTATGACTACCTGCTGTTGAAAATTTCAAGTCACCCATAAGCTTTCAACTTGACTTACTAGCACCCAGAACCAACGGCTTTACATACCTTTTAAATCACCGAAAGGTTTGTAAATGGAAAGGTCACAAGTGGTGATCACGGTGATAACTGACCACGAGGTAAAATGTTTAACGCAGTGATCGTATACTAAACATCAAGCTAGCTCTGCATACCCTTTGAATTTTAAATTAAACAAGGAGTATTATTTGTGAAAATTCTTTGCCACTACCTAAACGTTTAATGCACTTCATTCAGACAAACGGATTCGTTATTTCAAAGAATAGCTGAATCGTATAAAATTGACGGCGACATGCTTTAGTTTCAACTGGATTTATTACTGCTGACTTAGTTCATACTCGCACAGTACTAAAAGAGGTATTACAAAGCTGTGGTATTATTCCTATCGTAAATAATATTTCCTTCTAAATTTTTAATAAAGTGAAAAAAGACAATTTGATTCGAGTCGGGGATAAAACCCGTGACCTTTGCCTAACCAGCGCAATGTTTTAGCCACTGAACTACGGGTAGTTCAGTGGCTAAAACATTGCGGTTCGGGAACCGTATCGAAACAAGTTGAAATTCTTCACCATAATTTAATCGTCATTTAAGTGTATGACCAGACATTATGATTCTCAAATCAAATTGTATTAATTTACATTATTAAAAAAATATGATAAATTTAGCATACTAATTTCTTTGTATGTATCCATATTTCCTTCTAGTTATAGAGTCTTAGGTACTCTGGACCTTGCGCTATTAAAACAATCAAAATATGATTGTCATCGCACCATTTATACTCATCGTTTGTCTAGTCCTAGGACGATTTAACCAATGGACGCGCTATCTTACCGTTTGCGCCTATACCCCGCCCGCCATTTGCTTACCATTTTTAGCTAAGTCACTGTTTCGCGGACTCAGTCTATCGTACACGTTCTGAGGGTAATTTATAAAGAAAAAATGACGAAATGTGCTTTGAAATGGTGTAAAAGTTATAGTGATCGAACAATTAATGTTTGTTTTACTCGTAAGTAAAAAATTATTTCATTTACAAAACTATTTTTAACAAAAACCATTAATTATTGAAATATACCAAAAACTTAATCGGCCTATATTTAATAAACTTTCATTCTCTATAAACATTTTACAAAGAGTTACCATCTCAAATTAGCCGAATAAGATTGTGTCAAATTCTTATTACATACCTACAAATTATTGGATGTTAGACAGTGACAACACTTCATGCAAAAGTAAGAACACAATATGTGTGTAGTTTCCCCACCGCACGAAAGTTGGTTGAACGTGAATTCATACATTAGTTTCGTCCTAGGTCTAGTTCTTTCTCTTCGTCTTAATGTATACCCAGTTGCTTTTACACTTTACCGGGAATTGGAGCCTGAGGTTAACTTTTAAGTAGCTATCGTTTAGCTTTTGGTTTTCGGCATTATTAGTAGAGACAACTGTTCGACATGCTAACCCTATAAGGGCGCCTGCGTTATTGTGTAATCGTCCGTAGTCGAAGTCGCTTGAGCCCGGAGATCTTGCTGACGCCCTTACAAATAAATAAATAATAATTATAAATATCGTTGGGATAACTCACACAACCCCATCTGATTCTAAATTAGTAGAGCTTGTACTATGGTAACTAGATAACTGATAAACATACTTTTATATTTCTAAATACATACATACTATGAATAAATAACTCTCAACTCATCACACAAAGTTTTATCCTGGGTGGGAATCGAACCCACGACCTCTTGCGTAGCAGTCGGATACACTCCCACCACGCCACAGAGGCAGTCAACGTCAAGTTATAAAAAGAGGGTTACGCCACTCACCATCACCCTGTATAAAATAAAATATTGTTCATTGCCCATGGGTAATATATTTTTCGTCATAACACTACTAAAAATATAAATTAATAAACTATTTATCAGAGAGGTGGAGAAAAATAAATATTTATCATATTTATTATTATCAGAGAGGACACATCGCCAGACTTCGGGATCCGTGCATGCTTTCTGTAAAGATATAAATTGCCATTTGAAAAATTCTAACCAATTGCGTATAGGAGTAAAATAAATAAAAATCCAATTACCACCAGATTCAACAGTGCCACTGAATCGGAACATCAAAAAAATTTATTGAATCATATATCTTTTAATCATAAAATATTCACGTTTTCACTATTGCTTTAATAGTTTCCTCTAACTATCTCTGGGTACATAAAAGTAAACAAATACCAGCTATCGACAACGTGAATGGAAAATTTCAACAGTATTTGATCGCTGGCGCGTGGATTAATAATGTTTTGTCATAATATATAAATTTTATGTATCATAAAATATGCGTCGCACGCTTCCGTCCCGCTTACAAACAGCTCAGCAGCAACTCCGCCACGCCCCCGACCATGTAACTTGCGTGAGCGGAAAGTTGGGTGACTCTGCTCACAACGGCCTTCTGGCGGCTGACACTCCTCATGTTCCGGGGTGCCTTTTAGTGTCCGATCGATTGCTATCCACCCGCCCTGTCCTTAGAGGGACATCTAGCCCATTGAGAAAAACCTCATATTGGGGCATTCCCTTAGCCGGGTCGCGGTGAATAGCGTTGTGAAGAAGACGGAACACAGCGTGGTTTAGGGGATAGGTCGGCCCCCAAGGGCTAGGAGTCCTTGCCGGTCCGGTCCTTACACACCGCTGCTAGAGAACGGTGTGTAGGAATGAGGGCGTATAAACGCATTTCCCTCGTCAGAATATCTAATTAAAATGCATACGGTGAAATGTGGGCATATAGAATGCCTCTGCCTACCCCTTCTGGAATAAAGGTGTGACTATACAATAAAGTACATAAAATATATAAATTGTTATAATCTATTATAATTGTTTTCGAATATAAATGTCAAAATATATAATTTGTTGTTTGAGTGTTTTTTTGTTGATGCGGAAAAGCTAGTAACACACCGTTATCATAACGAGTTTGTGGGACTCTCAGCCCTTCTACTCATTCACTAAAGCCCGCGGTGTTCCGCCGTCGTCGCAACCGGGTCACAGGGTAAGTCTGAAAGCTATTCATAGCGACTCGGCTCAGAGAATTTCCTGAGGTGAGGCTGAGCTGTCTTCGCCCTCATCTCTCATAGGAAGTGAATGACTGCCTCTATAGACCCGTTCCTTGATATCAGATGGAAGGTTTCTTGCTGTGTTATAATAACGCAGATAGAATGTAAATGCAATTTTTTTTATTTTGCATACTATATTGATAATAAATAACTCGATATTTATTTTAAAATACTAATACATTTCGTTCTATTTTGTTTTTATAACGTTAGCTTTGACCTTACAGCCTAGTAACATATTCTTACTTCATCGCACCCAATCGCAATGTACAAATAACACGCAAAAATAGCGCAAGAAGTTCTATACAAATCCATTAATTCTTCGCCTATTTTATGTCAAACCCGTTCGTTCCCCAGACAATCTCTTAAACAAACAGTCATAAAAATAACGGGTTAGAATAAAATCTCTATATTACGTGCCAAAGCGAACTACTCGTTTAGTAGTGAGGTAAATCCAAATGAAATGAAGGGTAGCTTGTCTAATTACAGTGGCATTAACTGTAATGACTACTAGACACGGAATCGTAGCACGCTACTGTAGTTGATCAACGATGGCTAGTATGGTCTTAGTTCTGTTTTTATTTTTGTCGGTGAAGAGTTTCAGATAGAGATGATTATTATGATTGCCGTATTGAAAATCTTTTACCTAAAACTAGCTACTTTATAATACTAAATAAGTAAATTTTTGAAGTTGTTAGGCTGTTATAAATAAATATCGTTGGGACAAATCACACAACGCCATCTGATTCCAAACTAAGCAGAGCTTGTACTATGGTAACCAGATAACTGATAAACATACTTACGAGTATATATTTACTATATTTGTAATACTTATACCTTTTTATTTATTGAGACAAACTAATTTAACGATCGGGCGGTTATGTGTGATGCGGGCAGTGTGAATTCTTACAATTCACAAAAATCGCAACTTTACCATCGCGACCTTTGCTTGGCGAGCTAACAATCAGCTAACTTCAGGGTGTTCATAATTTGTCATAAAAATACTTATCAGCTAACTTCAGGGTGTTCATAATTTGTCATAAAAATACTTATCAGCTAACTTTAGGGTTTTCATACGTTGTCATGGAAACACTTATCAGCTAAATTCATGGTTTCGTTTTTTTGTGATGGTAAGCGCGTGCATCGTAAAAATATAATCTCATCATTTTTAACTAATGCGCCTAAAGAATTATAACTTCAAAAAATGCCAATATTTTTAAGTAAAATTTGAAAGTAGAAGATCGGTCTCTTTAAATACCTATCTCAAAAACAATAAGCGTCCTCGTTGAACAAAGATATAAATAAGACCCCTAATCTGAAATTAAAAATGGAAGCCCCCTAAAAAGTTACAACCAGTAAAAGCGATGTATACTTTCAAAACTTTTTACATTAAAAAGGTTTTATTATACAAGAAAAAGTTGCCTGGCCGTTTATAGTATTATGAATGCAAGCGGCGTACGGCGTGCGTGTTTCAATTATAATGTTGGTGAAATTAAATGTGGCCGGTTGTAAACAATGCACGAGATGAAGGTGGAATAACTGGATATATGAGCGGAATATGATATGGGTGTGTTGATTTTTTGAACACCATTTTGTCTATACGAGTAGTGTCAAAGTGTATCTGGGCTAGCATTTCTGTGCATTATTTATTGACTTTATATAAGACTTTTATTTGCGTCTTATGCAATCGTAAAAGACAAAAATCCACAGAGGACTCTTTAAGGTATGGATTTATAGTTACACCATCAAACACTAATATTGGATATATTATACTTAAACTTCATTTATACTCATTTATCTATCAGGCCTTATCCCCGAAGGGGTGGCAGAGGCATAAATATTGTTGCCCACTTTTCACCATATCTGTTGTTCACTTTTCAAATGTACATGCCACAAAGTGGTCACCCATCCGAGGACCAGCCATTGTGAAAGTTGCGTAACTCAGTGATCGTTTACAGAATACTGAGTCCGCGGCATTAAAATTTACATAAAATAATTATATTTAGCTCAATTTTCTGCTTATTACTATAAAATACAAAACTGTCACATGAACGGCTAAACCCACCTATTCCCTACTTAATAACCCACCCCTGACCATATCCGATTTATACTTAATGTATTTTGTTTAAGTGTTTAGTAACTTTTACCTACGAAAGTTATTATAGAGTTAAAAACGGATTCGTCCTTTGTCAATTAAGAATCAATCAATTAATATAAGAATGTTATATTAGAATCATATAAAAAATACAGATGATTATAAGAGATAAATCCATGTATAAAATGGATGCTAGACGTCAAAGTGCCACGGGGTCTTACCGACGTCTTTGTGGCTGTAGGCAGCTTCACCTGTAATTGGTGGTCCTTCTGACTAGCGGACTAGGTTAAGGTGATGTCAAAAAACCTTCAAAACACTACGATATTATAGATTAGGTTAGCCATTCAGAAAGTTAAATCCCCTCCTGATAGAAACAAAAGGAAGAGGAATGCACAACTCACACAACTCCATCTGATTACAAACTAAGCAGAGCTTGTACTATGGTAACCAGATAACTGATAAACATACTAATATATTTCGAAATACTACATACATATTATAAATAAATAACAACAGACAAAGTTTTATCCTGAGTGGGAATCGAACCCACGACCTCTTGCGTAGCAGTCGGATACACTCCCACCGCGCCACAGAGGCGGTCAAATACCCTCTTCCCTTTGTTGCTATCATGAGTCTTAAGTCATGCAAAGGACTTACATAGACTGATGCAAGATGCAAGCAATGGACGAAATAAGTTCAATGCTAAAAGGAAGAATAATTCAAATTTATCAAACCGAATTTTTCTAAAACAATTGACTTTACTATTTTTGTTTGTAGTATTGATCCACTAGCACAAAGCTATCGCCAAAACAAATTCAAAACTTTCTAAAGGTAAGAGTTTTAAAAGGTAAGAAAAACAAAACTGGAATGTTTGACGTGTTTTCCAATACTGGTCGAGTCTCGGGAACTAAGTTTTCGAACTTTGAATGGCCAAGTCCAGAAAAAGTTGTGAAGTTTTTAATTTAACTTAAAGCACTGATTTTGCAGTTTTCGCTTAATGTAAATATAATTTCATGGATTTATCTATATGTTGTACTAGCTGATGTCCGCAGCATCGCCCGCGTTTTCCTGTACCCGTGTCCCCCAGTGATATAGTAAGCTAGTATATTATCCTTAAGGGATAGACACATGCCATCGAGGCCTTTTCTGTAGACCTATATAACATACACAACTTCACTATAAGTTATTTTGTTATATGTCAAAAAGTTTAGACAGCACTCCCGTTGAAAGTTTCCAGGCGGTATATTTTCTGCCGATACCTTCAACAAATATAGTTTTATTTTAGGCAATGGTGCTAATTCTGTTGTTGGGACCACTAAACTAAATTTCTCTAAACTTTCCTTATTTTTATTAAGAGATTGCCATTGTAACGTGAAAAATTTACATATACAGTCGAAACGTCCCACTAAAAGACGTTACCTATTTAGGTGACGTCTAATTTTAGTGAAAAGTCTAATTTTCTTTAAAACGTGAAAATTTTGTGTGACGTTAAATTTGTATCTGATATCACTAAAATTCATTTTACGTGATAAAATTCAACAAAAAGTGAAAAATGTACATAGACAGTTCAATCACTAAGTTAGTCGGCATCTAAATACATGTTTAGTTGAATTTTATCACATAAATGGAATTTTAGTGATGTCAAATAGAAAATTTAGTGCTGTTTATGATATCACCAAGTTTAGTTCGACATAATAACAGAATAGAATTTGAAAATCTCTCAATAAATAAATAATAAATAAAAGTAAGAAAATTTTAGAGAAATTTAGTTTAGTGGTTTCAACAACAGAATTAGCACCAATATGTACAAAAATTCTGTTGGTAAAAACAGCAGTTAAATTGGTGCAGTCGTATTGAGTTTATCGCGAATAGACAGACAGATGCGACAGAGGACTTTGTTTTAAAATATGTAGTGATAGTTCTAATAGTAGGTTAATACTATTACTTAAAACACCCAATCACATCTCAGCGCTGCATAGCACTCTTCTTGTTTACTCTATACCACATGATCCTTTGCTTTCCGTATTCAGTTCCTTCTCGCACCCCATCCTTCTCTAGGTTGTCGAACCATCTGACTAGAGAGCACTTTACCATACGTTAGCAAAACCACTGGAACTTTCTTCTGCAGTATCATTTAATTGCATTCCTTTAACTATTATCATCTCTTGCACCAAAATATCTGATATATTTCTTTTAGAAATAAGCAGTACAAAATTTTACATAATTTACAGGACAGGGATGCCTGGAAGTGATCTGCTGGCAAATAAAATATTATAGTCATAATATATTAAATTGTAAATAGGCCATAAAAAAAAGCCTTCCTAAGTTTCTTGCCGGTTCTTCTCAGGTGGGCCGCGTTCCGAACCGGTGGTCACTTTAAATATACAATTTTTTTCTTTAGCTTTAGTGTATGACATTTTGTAAGCGCCGTTGAAATGGTCTATGCAAAATAAAGACATTTTTATTTTATTATTTTTATTTTTAAAATAACAGAAATAACAAATTTATGTATTCTTGTGTACATAAATAAATAAATAAAATATATCTCAATATACCCATAAGTAATTAAATAAAGGAAATCTCTCAGTAGGTACCCATTTTGTTATAATAAACTACCTCACTTTTCGTTGATATCTATATCAATATTACAAATGTGACACCTTCTTCACACTTATTTGTTTTCGTATAAAAACGATGAGACATAGCACAAATCTTAAAATACAAATAGAAGATACGACTACAGGCATTATGATTAAAATTCAAGTCTCAACATCAAAGGAAATTGATGAAATGGCAAATAATATTCACATCACTTCCTTTACACAAATGAAAATGCCCATAGCAAACAATTACACACGCCAACAAATAACTCAGTAGTCCATTATGTTGGTGAAATACTTGAACAATAAATTCATAGTGCCCATTCATGTTATCTGCGTTGAGAGCTAATATCAGTACGTCACGTAAAGAGAAATATTGGCCGAGCAATAGCCAAACAATGGTCAAACTACTTGAGAACCCGCAGAGTGTAGACCTCTCGGCCAATATTGGTCGATTGGGTATAAAAGATGATTTCAAGTTGTTTAGTGCGGTAAGTTTTGCAGATAAAATTTAATAGTGGAAGTTATCAATATGAATATTTACATTTCGAAAAGAAATATGCAAAGAAGCGCTCGTGGCCCCGCTGAATGGGTGTTCTGTAAACTATTACTGCGTTAAGAAACTTTCGCTATAGCTGTTTACGGATTGGCGATTACTTTATGGTGTTTACATTTACGAGCGTTTCCGTGTTTCAAAAGGCACGTTAAGCCGTTGGTCCCGGTTGCCAGTAACCTGGCAGTCGTTAAGCGAAGTTGAAGGCGTTACTTATTGATACATTTCGACAGACAGTTAGTCACAACCTGCGTCTATTTCAACACGACAACAGACACACATACTACGTGGGACAGGAATGCACACGGTGAAATGTAAGCATATAATATGCCTCTGCCAGCGTAATCAATAAACATAAAACATCCAAATATTGCCAATATATTAGCATTAATTCATATTGTTTCTTATTTAATGTGAAAAAAAGACAAATATGGTTTTTTTTTCACTATAATTTAAAAATGTTAAAGAAAATATTAGCATACATAAATATCCATAAAGATACTGCTACTCTAAAGGAGTATAACGACAACTCAAATCAAAATATGTCGCTGGCAAGGCGCGGTGTAAATGTAAGTAAAGATAGAGATTTGTAATTCGTAACCCTCTACCACAGAATCAATTAAAAAAAAAAATTTAACCATTAAAGTTCACTTATCAAACGCTACGTATTAAATGTACGTTGGTTTGGTTGGTTGGACACGTCCAACGAATGGATGGAACAATTGACGAAAAACATATATTGTTCAAAAGTAGAGGGACTCCTTCTGTCAGGATAGGCCGAGACTTACAAATGAAGACCACGTGAAGAGATTGCTCAAAAACGGAAAAGTCAAAAGTACTCGGATACCCAGATGTGCATGATGTAAATCTGCAAGAAGCGAAAGAAGTATGCATGATCGCAAAGCCTGTCGATCTGTCGTACCTGACTACCCTGTCAGGGATATAGCGTGAAGATAGTTAGTTAGTTATTAAATGTCTTACCTCACAATGCAGAAGCCCTCACGGGGTTGGGAGATCAGGCAGCAGTTGCTCCTAACTATGCAATGCCGAAAAACTAAAATAATGAAAGCTACTCTAGCACAAATAAAAGTGAACTCCTATTTATGGTTTGTTTCTTTTTATGATTTTTTCATTGAATATCATTTTATACAGCGACTGTATTGCCCGCAGTATCGAGCCGTCCACACTATATCCGGGTAGCAAGTCCCACAGAGTTTCTCTCACAACGTTATCAAATGCTTTCTCCAGATCCACAAAAGCGCAGAAAACCTTCAGGCTAACAGCCAGATACTTCTCCACGATCATCAAATATATATATTGAATACGTTTGTTATATCTTTCATCTATTAAATTGATACATAATATATGTACATTACAGCAAACATCACGAGAGGCCTACGTTCAAGCAGAGGACTGCAATGGGAAAATTTGATTGAGGTCTCTAAACGTCGATTTGTTTTAAATTTTGCGCGTATATACCACCTCTAGTGTCGTAAACGTCCATAGGCTACTGTGAACATATTCAATCAGGTTGATCGTTAACTGGTCTTCAACTTATTGGAATATTAAAGATAATACACGAAATGGTTGGCATCACTTGTGTATTTACTGGTTTTCCCACGTAATACGGATCAAATAGATATTATTATTTCGTAAATCAGCGGTTGCCTAGTGGTTAAGGTGTCGGACTTGCGTTCTCACGGCCCGAGTTCGATCTTAGATCATTACCTATACATGCTCCATGATAAAAGATCTATGTTAAGTTTAAAACTATCCGGGCTATCCTGGAATAGGTACGTGAATATAAAGGTCCAGCAATTACGAGCGAAAGTTATTAATCTAAAGTTGTCAATTTTGCTAAATGAATTCTAAAAAGTCGAGGTATTATGAACAAAGTACCACCAAACCTGTTCACTCATAAAAGCCAGTTTACGATCCATTTTGAACCACAAAATTGCCGTTTTCAGGGCACAATGTGTTTCTGAATCACGCTGCTGACTCTCCCGTAGGCTATTAAAATAAATATAATGCTTTATATTTGTAGCGCGTACAAAATATATTTTAAACAAAAAAACTCAATAGAAATTAAATAAATAAATGGTCAAGGTCGTATCGTATTGATTATGAGATTATGTTTATATTTTTAACTAGTTGACGCCCGCGGCTTCACCCGCGTAGGCAAGTTTTCCCGTTTCCGTTTCCCACAGGTACTTGTTTCCATGATAAAAAGTAGCCTATGTGTTATTCTGATGTATAAGCTATATTATTGTAAAATTTCATTAAAAGCTATTTAGTAGTTTTTACGTAAAAGACTAACAAACATCCATACACACTTTTGTATTTATAATATTATAAACATGTGAATAAACGTAAGTACCATGTTTTTAACAGACTAAAGGATTGTGAAAAGTTTAGTAAACGTGTATCTTCGCCTTTTTCTTTATTTTTCTTAACCTTTTGTTAGTTTTCTTCTTCCTTTTTCACATATTTGTACCTTGTTATCAAAATGTCAACTTTCTAGCTGATCGGAATGTATAATAATAATAACCCCTCGAGGACAGTCGTTATCTTTTATAGGATTAACGCAAACCCTATGGGGGCATAGTAGATTCGCTTTTTGAGTTATCCACTTTCCGATACCAACAAAAAACTGTATCAGTAAGTTATAGAAAAGCTCACATCCGCAGGGCAGCTTGTGGCGAGCTGAATGTGCGTGGCTACACATCGGTCCCGATTCCTCAGAGTTTTGTTGCCCTTCTGCACCGGTTAGGATTTAATGGCCTAACGGGAGAGCAGTGAGAGTGCTACTCCCGGGAGTGCAGCAAATCTCAACTCTGGCTTGCCTTAATTGGCCGGTCAGAGGGAGGGAGCCAGAGCTATATGCTCGGGGGTGGAAGTGTCATTTTCAAGGGCATAACTACGGGGAAGCCCGCTCCGGGTCTGACCCGCGAAGGTGAAACCGGCGCCGCACCGCTCGACACCCCAAGTCGCTCACACTGGTGTTGCCCTCTGTCGCCTTACAGGCTTATCATGCTTATGTCAATTGTATAGGGGGCCCATCTAGTGAGTTGGCAAGTCACCGTCTGCCAGTATTTAGAAAATAATATATTAAAATGGCAGACGCCGTCTTCATCCGTAGCTCAAGTCACCCAGTACATTTAACCTCCAACTTAAAAGCCCAACAGTAGTTAGCATATCGTACAATAGTTTAACTCCCATTGGAGATGGTCCATTACCGTTCTTCTACATAAGGCGGGCGTGGATTGTCTGCAGTCTGGGTCCCATTCCCTGTCACATTAAAATTCTCACAGGGCCTCTGCGTGTTGGACCACTATGTCCCCATGTAAGCCAAAAGACCGGGAATATTCGTAAAAAAAAAGAAGATACCCGAGAAGAAGAGATAATAATAATAAATCTTTATTCATTTAGGTCACAAAGTAACACTTATGAACGTCAAGAATATTGCTTCTACATTTACATTTACTGCCAGATTCGCAAAGCAATAGGTAAAGCCTGAGGAAGAACCTGGCAATAAAACTCATGGCCATTCTTTTCTAAACGCCAGTAATTACATTAGTTTGAATAACATGATATTTGACCAATTAAATAGTAATGAATTTATACAAACAAAAAAACAAAATCAATATTGTGTTTAAATGATATCAAAATTAGAGCGATTATAGTTGCGGGTTCTAAGGGCAGTTTACCCTTGAAGAAGAATCTGGCAAGAAAGCCAATGGATGCCATTTTAAAATGTATTAATGGCTTATTTTAAAATTACACTTACATTGTTCCTTTGGATTTATGTGAGAACAGTCGACTAAACTTAAGTATACCTTAAATATAAATAAGATTATTTGGAATAATTGCTATAACAGCTATGAGCTGACCAGTCCCAACAGACGGCACCCGTTCACGGGTATGACGCATTATATCAGCCATCGCCCTACTCAACCGTATTATAGGGAATAAGGCGACCCGATACATACGCCACCACTGCCATACTCAAAATCGGCGAGCATGACATACTCAAAAACTGCACAGCAACTATAATGTCAATTTCAAAGAAATAAATAAGTCTACATGGTGCTTACACAATAACAAACTCAAATTACATTGTATATTAGTTAATACCGGGACTAAACGCAGCCAATTTAGAAACCTTTAGTTGTCAGACGTTTCAAATTATTAATAATGTAGAGATGTAAAAATACAACATATATATGCAGATACAAGGCATACGAGTATCACAAGATTCATTCGAATCCTAAATAGCTCAAGCGAAGAGCAAGCAACTCATTTCCATTTATTTTTATCGTTCAAATAATCATTATTTGTATAATAGGCCCTTTTCAAGAGGTGCGTCTTGTTTTCCGCCTTAAATTTATGTACCGGCAGGTTCATAATGTTTAAAGGAATTTTATTATATATTCGTACGCCAATTCCTGCAAAAGAGTCGTGAACCTTTTGTAAACGATGATGCGTTCCAATTAATTTATACTTATTTCTAGTATTTATCGAATGTATGTCACTGTGTCTATTGTATAAATGTATGTTCTGTTTAACTAACATAATATTTGCAAATATATACTGTGATGCAACCGTTAAAATGCCAATTTCTTTAAATTTTTCTGTAAGTGACACTCTAGCACTCAATTTATATATTGCACGTATAGCTCTCTTCTGGAGTACAAAAATTACTTGTAGATCAGCTGCTTTGCCCCACAGCAAAATGCAGTAAGACATGACACTATGAAAATAACTAAAGTATACCAGCCTGGCAGGTGCCACATCAGTGAGCTGCCTGACTTTACTAACGGCAAAGGCTGCCGAGCTGAGTTTACCTGCAAGACACGTTATTTGGGCATTCCACTGCAGTTTGCTATCTAAAGTGATCCCCAAAAATACAGTTGATTCTACAAGATTAAGGGTATCACTGTTCAATGTTATATTTGTACCGCAATTCCTGACATTAGGCATGCTGAATCTGATACATTTTGTCTTCTTAGCGTTTAGTAGCAAATTATTGGTCATAAACCAATCTTCAACTTGGGCAAGTGAACTATTTACGCCGTTAAAATTACTAAGCTTGCGATCAACTTTAAAAATAAGTGAAGTATCATCAGCAAATCGAACACTGTCGCACAAGTTCTGTATATAGGATGGCAAATCGTTAATAAAAATTAAAAATAGAAACGGACCCAGAATTGATCCCTGCGGGTCGCCCATAGCAACAGATGCTCCAGGGGAGCGAATATCATTGACATCAACATGTTGTAGTCGATCTTTTAGGTAGGAGGCAACAAGTTTCAGTGCAGAGTCTTTGATACCATAATAAAAGAGTTTTCCCAATAGTGTTTTATGGTCAACGCAATCAAATGCTTTGGAGAGATCGCAGAATACACCAATAGCATCTTGTCTATTCTCCCAGGCGTCATATATATAATTCAGAAGTGTCACACCTGCATGAATGGTAGAACGACCCCTTGTAATGACCCCATACTGCTCCTTATGTAATAGCATATTTAAATTAAAATGAGCTTGTAATTGTTGCAATATACTTTTTTCAAAAATTTTGCTAATGGCTGGTAATATTGAAATTGGTCTGAAATTACCAGGGTCGGTTTTGGATCCAGATTTAAATAAAGGTATTACTTTACTGTGTTTCATTAAATCTGGAAACACTCCTTTATCAACACATTTATTAAATATTTCAGCTAGATGTGGTGATATATTAACAATGATAGACTCAATCAATTTTACAGAAATACCCCACAAGTCAGCTGTCTTTTTTGAGTTAAGTGACTTGAATACTTTAATGATATCGTTGGGGTTTACATATTTGAAGCCAAATAAGACACTACACTGATCCATGCTGCCCCCAAGCATGCGTTGAGCTTTTATTGGACAAGAATTTAAGGAGCTAGTTGTATTCGCGGGTATTTCTATAAAATAGTTGTTAAAAGTTTGTGCTATATCTAATTTATTATTACACACTTCGTTATTTATAATTAACTCAATGTTATTATCACGGGGTAGTAATCGACCGGTTTCAGTATTGATTACATTCCAAGTCATTTTTGCCTTGTTTTTTGACTCTTTAATTTTATTACTTATATGTAACGACTTGGCAGCAGCACAGGCCTTTTTAAAGGTCTTAGAATAAATTTTAACATATTGAATAAAGGCAGGATCAAAATTAAATTGCTTCATACCATATAGTTCGTACAATTTAGCCCTACTTTTGTAAGTTCCTGCAGTTCCCCACTCACAAAATTGCAAGTTTTTGTTTTTATAAAATGTTTTTGTTTTAAATATGTTGTTGTACTCAGCTTTAATCGTATTAAATAAGGAGTCATATAAGCTGTTTGGATCTTCCTGATTAAAGTCAATATGAGTGACTTTTGCTGAAACATTAACATTAAATTGTTTAAGTCGATGTGCGCTCATAGGCCTACATAAAATTTTATTCTTTTTAGAAGTGATATTAATAGGATATGCTACTTTCTGACCAAGATGATCTGATGGAAAGTTACTTAGTATCTCCCTTGTTGTTGATACACAGTTGCAGAATATATTATCTATACATTTTCTAGAATGTGAGTAGATTCTAGTGGGCTCACAAAATAAATTTTTAAATCTAATACATTTCGAAGACTGCACAAATAGATCAACATTAAAATCCCCACACACCACAACATGTTGTCTACTAGTGAACAAACGCTTCAATACATTTTCCATTACAGTTTCAAATAAATTATAAACCCTATCTGGAGGACTGTAGACACAGAGGACAATGAGTTGCTCAAGCTCAACACAGGACAATTCTGCAGTACGCTCAATAGAAAGGGCCACTATATCTATACGTTCTTTAGATTTTAAATTATTAGATACAAATATAAGAGAGCTACCACGAATAGCTTTCTTTCTAGAGAACGCACTGCTAAGTGAATAGAATTCATTGTTGAACAATAGTTCATGACTTTTTAACTAATGTTCTGTAATACAAAAAATGTGAACATTGTGTTCCTTTATATAAAGTTCTATTTGTAGTAGTTTTTCAGATATGCCTTCAATATTTTGGTGAACTAAGTTTAAACTACTAGAAGTATTGTTGATATACTCAGAATTATTACAACAAATATTATTTTCAGTGTCTTTAAAAAAAAATTACTCAAAGGGCTCAAAAGACCTATAACCATGGCCAGATTTTTTACCTGTTGTCTTACAAACTAGTTTTTTGAGATAATTTCCCAAGTTAGTAAGTCATTCCTAATACGCTCAAAAGGAGCTGGTTTATAAGCTAATAATTTGGCTTGATTCAATAAAAAATTGGATAACAATACAGCTATCTGACGTCGTAAAAAATTTGATAGTAAACAACTATCTAATGTCAAAAAATAATTATTCTGTAATAAAGGATTACAGTCAAATAATTCTATATTACTACAATATGTGGTCAAGGTATGTAACTTTCAATTTATATTGTATCTAATAATATTTTCAATTTGTGTAAAAGATTTATAGCAAATCTTTTACACAAATTGAAAATATTATTAGATAAGTGGCAGTAATAAATATTATTAGATAATGGCAGTGTAGACAGTATAACCTGTTTAACTTGCATGTTTGACAACTGTTCATAAAACTTTATGATAGTTTTAATGTATACATTATCTCTTTTGCCAATATAATATATCATCATCATCATCATATCATCAATAATATAATCACTGTTGTTGTTTGTGGGCAATGTGTACTGGTTAATACCTTATTAATTATTTGAGAGTAGGATGCCCTAGGAAATGAAAGTGTTATAACCGAGTTACCCAGATGTTGAATTAAGTGATAACCTAAACTCTTGCTAATTTCATCACAATAAACTACAGTCCTTCCAACATTTAATGGTTGCGTAATTTTTGTTACAGGGCTTTCACAGTAAATGTTATTTGTATTTACAATATTGTCACATATACTGCCTACAGAGTCAACCATTGGAGAAGTTGACTCGGACTGCGATGTTATTGATAATGAAGAACATGGAAGGGATTTATCACAGTCAGGTGTTTGATTATATGTTTTGATTTTGATTAGGTGTTTGATATAATCATAACATATGACATTACATACTGTCACGCCTATATCCCCGAATGGGTAGGCAGAGGCATACTATAAGCCCACATTTCACCGTATGCAATTTCATCCCACGTAACAGGTGGTGATGCCATTGCCGTGTTAAAATGGACAGGCGCAGGTTGTAACGTTGTACTGCTGTTGAAATTTTCAAGCCGCCTATAAGGCTTTCAACTGGGCTTAATGACTGCCATGTTACTGGCAACCGGGACCAACGGCTTAACGTGCCTTCCGAAACAAGGACACACTCTCAAATGTAAATGCCACAAAGTGGTCACCCTTCCGAGGATCAGCCATAGTGAAAGTTGCATAACGCAGTGATCGTTTACAGAACACTGAGTCCGCGGGGCCATAAACGCTTCATATAAAATCAATTTCTAAATAAGATAAAATCAATTTCAAAATTCCACCCGCACAGATATATTTACAATAATGCGAGTTTCTACTATAGTTATATTTTAAAAACTTATACTCGGACCTAACGGAGGTAATTTTTTCAAGAGGAACGCCAAGCTACGTCGGAAGCTTCGCTGGCAACGCAGTGCCAGCGAAGTAGTACCTCTCTGGCGCAGAACACGCTGTGTCAGTGTAGGTGTGTGTGCCTCGTCTTGAGTAGCAGATATGGAGATTGCTGTGGTGTTAACTACAGGAGCCAACGGTGCAAACGTAAACATCGCACCGCACTGGTCGTATCTCCCTCCAAAAATCTAAGTTAACGTGGAAAATAGTAATGGACTTTTATGATTCAAAATACGTGTTTTTTTAAAGAGATGGGTGAAAGTTAAGTCTAGTCGTATCTACTATAATACGTTTGTATGCTCGAGGAATACTTTATGAGTTTTTTTAATTATATGCAGTAGTATGAGTGGAACTAAATTGAGCAATTCTTAAAAATCTATTAATAGTTTAATAAATGAAAATTAGTTTTGTAGATTATTTCAGTATATTGCTATCTATATCATCTGTACCGGCTTAGGTTTGAATTATAGATTGGTAATATATTTTTTTTTATATTACTAGGTAACGGCAATGAGTAGTGATTTATTTGACACGCACTGCATCTACAACCAATCAAGAGCTGATCGAGTCACTAATTTCTAGTAAGTACATCAAACATATTTTCACTTTTTTTTTCTTAAAGTGAAAATATACAACTTGGTTCAGGACGGGGACTGTTTGTCACAATTGTCACTCTAACACAAAACCTTGTATTTTGCGACATTGTTATTTTTATTAGCAACAGTTTTTATATGAATGCTATCTTTGTATTTAAATACAAGTGTAGTAGCTGCTTGTTGCTTGTCGCATATTGAATTTCGGTAACGTCGAGAAGTGAGCAAGACATAACATATAATATTACACGTAAATGACCCCATAAATGCATTTTACAAGTCGTGTGAGTTTAAAAACATTAATTTACTATGAGTCGAAAAACAAAACATGCAAAAAATTATCAACTACTAGTATGTCTTTGTGTACAGTATTTTTTTGTCTTGTGTGTATGTGTGTTCGCATGCCTGCGTGTGTTTGCGTGTGTGTATGTGTGTGATTAGAGTACAGCAATATAGAATTTTCTGGCGCTAGCTGAGTGGATTATTTCAAACCTAATACTGTTTTAACCTAATTAATGACAAACTCCGTATTGTTAAACTGCACTGAAATTCATATTGGGACAGTTGAATTAAAGGTTCACGTTAAAAAATTTAGTATATTCAAATTCGATATATAAAAAACTGGGTTATATTATATTAATGTTTCTGAACGTTTGCAAGCATACTTACCAAAAGTAAAGAGCATTACAGGTCCACAGCCGGAGTAGATGACTTCAAGCCCTACAGAAAATTTTGAGAAAAGAAAAGACGAAAATGGACTCCAGAACAGAGAACTACTCATCTTACTAAGGTAAAGACTAACAGGTCGCTAATGATAAAAAAGATAATCAAGTGCAAGTAGTGGGAACCTGCGGTTAATTTTATAACGTGCATTCCCGGAAACCCTCATGAATGCAACGCACCCATCACAAGACTGACTTTCACGCAAGATGCTTAACTTAATGATAATTTCAAGAACACTTTGCAAGAAGGGCTACGAGCACTTTAAAGCTACGATTTTATTAGTACTGTTGATCGCTTTTTTAAAGTGCTAGCGACTGAGCTTACAAAATTATTTCGTATGTTTCAAAGTTGTCATCACAAAGAGATTTAACTTGTTGAGGCATCAACTAATTCTCATTGCCATAATATATATATATATTGTTTAAATTCTTCAATTTCTATTCAAAAAAGTCAGAAATACGATTACACTTCAAAAATCTTATCCCATTGTCGTTCAACAATCTATACAGATAAAATTAATTGAAGTGTCTATGTGTAACTTTAAATGAAAAGCTTTTTTCTCAATGCATATATACGGTACTTACACAAAAATATCATTTTATATTTTTTTCTCTGTCCATCTATCTGTTTATTCCGGCCAATTAACTAATTATTTTAATGCTGTAACTATGACGAGATAGTCTGATTTTCGAAACGGCTGGACCAATTTTAATAGGACTTTAATAGACAGATAGCTATTGTTATAAAGGTAACTTAAGATACATTTTATTCTCACGGGAATGAAAACCTAAACACAGAAAAGTCTCGATCCAATTATGAGGTTTTATCAAAAATGCCCTCACAGTCATGCACAGTAACGAGAATTCACATGCTTGTCTCGAAATGCAATAAAGCTTTCATCTCGAAATGGAATAAAGCTTTCAATGTAGAAATGGACCAGACTGAACTTTTTAATTCACTTCCTCCTCTATTGCACTATTATTACTGATTACATTGCATTTACATTAAATGACAGCATTTTGACACTATTACGTTCCATTTTACATTTTTACAGCCCATACTATATACTAAATCAGCTTATGACCACGGCTCGAAGCGTCAGGCAAAAATACGATATGAGACATGTTAACAGTAAAAGTAAATAAAATAAATAAATAAATATCCATCACGCCTTATCCCCGAAGGGGTGGCAGAGGCATATTATATGCCCACTTTTCACCGTGTGGATTCCTGTCCCACGTAATAGGTGGTGAGCCCATTGCCGTGTTGAAATAGACAGACGCAGGTTGTGGCTACCTGCTGTTGAAATTTTCAAGCCGCCCATAAGGCCTTCAACCAGGCTTAACGACTGCCATTTTACTGGCAACCGGGACCAACGGCTTAACGTGCCTTCCGAAGCACGGAAACGCTCGCAAATGTAAATGCCACAAAGTGGTCACCCATCCGAGGACCAGCCATAGTGAAAGTTGCGTAACTCAGTGATCGTTTACAGAACACTGAGACCGCGGGGCCACGAGCGCTAATAAATAAATAAAAAAGTAGAATTATCACGAACTTGAATGAAATATTCAAATTCATCGATTCACATAAATGTAGTATTTAAAGTACATGTGTAGTAAATTAAACGATGGATAGACTAAAATATTCCATGCTACACGTGTAACCCATCATAATTTGATAATCTCAGCCCATTTGACACTTACTGCTGAAGATAAGCCATGGTCAAAAATCATTACAGCATTTCATTATAAAGTCATCTATCCCCTTTTTGAAGTAAAACTTCTTTAACGACGTTGACAGAAATTCTATATCTGTAAAAAAAAATCGTCACGTTTTTCGGTTACGTGCCATGTTGTTTTGAAGTGAAACGTCATTATCATTTGCGACTCTTCTTAATCGACGTATGAGAGAAATTTTATACATAGATACATATTGTCATGCCTTTATCCCCGAAGGGATGCCTTTTTAGTGAGGTGGTAACAAAAAGGCTAAAAGGTCTTATGTGCTAGACACTAATTAGCACGACCAATTAAAGTCCTGGTAGTCTCGGACTTTTATAGCCGTTAAAAAATGTTGTAAAGAAGTTTCTCTTTTTATTACGTACTCTGGTGTGTGTACCAGAGTACGTAATAAAACTTACCTTCAAACGGCTGTACCAATTTAGATGAAATATGGTGTGTAGGTAGCTAAACATCGGATTTACATACATCTTAATCTTAAAATGCGAAAGTTTGAATGGATGTTTGTTACTCTTTGACATAAAAACTACTGAATGGATTTTAAATAAACTTTATAATAATATAGCTTATACATCAGAATAACACATAGGCTACTTTTTGAATTTATACCGGGAACAAGATCCTGTGGGAAACGGAAACGGGAAAATTTCTCTACGCGGCCTCAACTAGTTTTTAATATAGTGAAAAAAGACAATTCGATTCGTGACGGGAATTGAACCCGTGACCTTTGCCTAACCAGGGCAATGTTCTAGCCACTGAACTACGGATTATCAGATTTTTTTTTCAGCCCTTTCAGCTCCATCAACCACTAGTCTTTGAACACTATGACTCGCTCACTGCCACTTAAGGCGAAGGTACCCAGGTCCTCTTTTAATCACATGTTACCTACATCACCAAAATAATTTATGGCATTACACTTGATTCTGGTCATGACGTCGTTATATTCATTGAACTCGTCAAGATGCTGCCCATCTGATATAAAGCAATGGATATGTCCTGATATTGAGAGGTAAGCAGTATCCCTTAAGTGAATGTGTAACTTCACTGTACATGTATGTCAATGACAGTTACTGCTGACCTTGCTCTACATTGCTAGACAGACGGGTTGATACACATCTTGTTAGAACTTTCCTTCCCTTCGTCCGTTAGTCATAGTGTATGCGACTGACGCACTGATGTCTCGTGTTTGATTCAGGCGATTTAACAAATATTTGTGTTTATCACACAAATATTTCTAGTCTGGGTGTTTCCTATGAATAACATATATGTATTTAAAAATATAAAACTATGTTTATAAGTTGTCTAGATCTCATACCATAAGCTAATTTTGAGCTTACTTTGGGCTAGATGGCGCTGGTTAAAATAAATGTTCCACATTATTTATCATTACTAGGTGTGCCATTTGAAGATGAAACTGGTTTGGGCTGCGAAGATTTTGGTCGGGTCACATTGCACTCCAGGGTTTCAAAAATAAAACAATCTAAGACATATATATAATTTGTATTAAATCAACAATATTCTTAAGTCTTTACATTCTTTGGCATAGTCGTCAGCTCGATAGGTACAATTAACTATTTTCATTTTAAATTCACAATTTTATTCGACTTTATCGAATACATCTACCTATTTATTATATTAATTTTAAATTTTTACACGGTTTATTTTCTTTTAACGCCTATGTGTTGTTTGCCCATACAACAATATGAATTAATAGTAAAAATTGGCACACTTGTAAACTCGATGCTGACCCCGGTGACGTCACTGAAACAACATAAAACAAATTATATTAAAATATTAAGAATGAAAGAATTTCAAGGGAAACTTGAATTAAATTTAGTAGATACAATAAATAATATATATATATTTATTCACGACTTATCCCCGAAGGAGTGGCGAGGCATCTTAACATAAAAACGTCTCAAGCATAAAATATTGTAAGTCAGAAGAACTTGTCAGAGCGAAGCGATTTTAATGGTGGGTATGATAACGTTATAATTACGTTAAAAACGGGTTTATAATGGTTATACACGGCAACTGACCTGTTACATGGGACAAAAATGCATACAGTGAAATATGGGCGTATAGTATGCCTCTGCCTACTCCTTCGGGGATATAGGCGTCACAATATGTATGTATGATAACGTTAGCTATAATTATAAAAAGAAATAAGTACGCATGGATCACGAAACCTGTGATCTGTCCTTTTTGACTACCCCTTCAGGGATGCAGCATAAAGATAGAATATATTGTATTAAGAAAACGAAGAAAATAATACAATGACTTAAATTATATCCCGAAGTTATATTGGAACCAACTCTAATTAGTGAAATCTGACAAAACAGTCTTTCAAAACAATAACATTCTATTACAATAAATATTGTACGAAATAGAGCCACTGAGTTCCCCTTTACGCAATTTCTTAATAGAAGTGGAATGATAACAAGTACCAAAGAACCCTATTTTGCCTTTAAAAGCCTTTACTAATTTAATTTACACCTTAAAGATTTTTGCACATCGAAAATTGAAATTGTTGAATTTTATATCTATTGTTACTTTTGTTAGTGTATTTCGCTTTAAGTTTAAAAAGTATTGCAGAGTTTAAAAAATGAAATGTTAATTAAACGTGACATAATGTTAGTGCCGAATCAAATATGACTGTTTTATTTCAAATTTTATATCTATATTTAATCTTTTTCTGTGTAATATAATAAGTATTTGTGTATATTTTTAACATTTATTTGTCAGTGTTCTGTAAACGATCACTGAGTTACGCAACTTTCACTATGGCTGGTCCTCGGATGGGTGACCACTTTGTGGCATTTACATTTGCGAGCGTTTCTGTGCTTCGGAAGGCACGTTAAGCCGTTGGTCCCGGTAGCCAGTAAAATGGCAGTCGTTAAGCCTGGTTGAATGCCTTATGGGCGGCTTGAAAATTTCAACAGCAGGTAGCCACAACCTGCGTCTGTCTATTTCAACACGGCAATGGGCTCACCACCTATTACGTGGGACAGGAATCCGCACGGTGAAAAGTGGGCATATAATATGCCTCTGCCACCCCTTCGGGGATAAGGCGTGATGGATATTTATTTATTTATTTTATTAAAATATTTAGTTACTTTACAGCTACAGAAAATATCATAATTATTGTCAATGTCTTACGTATCTATAGGAATATTTTTTTAACTTTGTAGGGAATAAAACTTTCTAACATTTTTATTTCTAACATTTACCTCATTACAGATAATTTAAACAAGTAATTGTCTAATGAAAAATGTTCGTAAAATACTGAATTCTGCAAATAGAAATTTGAACACGTGCACATAAATTATTTATTGGGAGTCGTGCACTCGTTTCATATGAGTCTTTCAGTGTGTCAAAAATAAATTTATTATCTTCACACAAACACTTCACTGTTGCCCTAAGAGGAAATTGTCTGGGCAAATGAGACGGCAGGCAATAACTCATTGGGCCCTCAATGCCCTCTTTGGTTCTCGTAATCTTATTAGCCGGGCTTCCTCTTCACGGATATTAAAGAGATGCGGGTGTGTCGGGACGTGTTTTGTGGAATTTGCCGCGCCAAAATGTTTCGTTTTCTTACCTGTTTTACTGAATACATTTAAGATATTTTTTCAATTTTGCTGACAATAAACTGTTAACGATGTATTTGTTACTAAATCTTGCACAAGATCTGCCATTGTCGATAACTATCACTAAATTAATCAATTTCTAATCTGGAATAGTGATGTTTTATTGTATGTTCCTTTGTTCAAATGTCCCTTCTATATTTTAGTTAACCTGAATATATTATCTGATATTTTTACACCTAATATGAAAATATAATCTTCTACATACATATATTTTAACATACGTTGTAATTTTAAATTTCATTCACAGTTGACAATAGACTTAAGTGTGTTTTGACAGGCTTTCAATACCATAAGTGAAAGTTTAATTACAAAATTGAATATAATCAGTGTAAAAGACGTTTGTTATTGCGAAATTGCTGCCGATATCCAATTACTGTCTTAGCTAATTTACAAAGTGCTCAGTGATTGAAATGAACAAATTGAACTGACATAATCACAAGATTGAGGCCAAATTGCCTTAGGAAATATTTGTTCAAATAATAAATAGAATTCAACGGGAAAACATTAATTCTAAAAACATCATCAGAATCATTTTCAATAAATTGGCTTCCAAACATACTGACAATGATATGATGATAATCTAGAGACTTAATAATAAAACTGAAACATTATGGACCGTCATGAAAATTGCAATTATGCTTGAAGGCAGTACGACGTACAAGCCCTTTCTCAGAACATCATAATGAATAAATTTCCTGAGTGCTGTAGGGTACTTTACATAATTTTACATTATGAATCCACCCTCGAGATTACTGAAATCCAGAATCCAGTGAAAGGTATAATTTTAGTTACGGAAATTCAGACAATTGTTGTAATTGGAGCAGGAAAATTCTCATTTGGTAATATCTTTATTTTTGGATATCGCTCTGCTAACCAGATACTGTGACATCAATGATCATTAAACGGTAAAATAATAATATAGTCTCCACGTTTTTAATTTCCAGAGTAATGTTATGAGAATAAATATATATAATGCAATATGCATTATATTGCATTATATATATTTATTCTATCAATTTAACATACATACATAAACTCACTCCTTTATCCCCAAAGGAGTAGGTACATTTCACTGTAAGCATTTTTTTCATGTGACAGCCGATGAGCCCATTGCCGTGTTTCATAGTGTACAGCAGACTGTTATTATACTGAGGTTTAAATAAATTTTCTTACGTTATCTGATATATTTCCTTATATTATCATTATTATCTACACATTTCTACTCACCTCTTTCAATTTTAGGATCGCTATTGCTTGAGTATAGAGCAATAACAGAATCATCTCTGTATATATTTCCGATTCTGGCTTGACAGCGGAGCATAGGTGCTCCACGCTCAAATTGGGCAGGCCACAACTGGATATTGACATACAGCTCTGAGCGGAACAACCCTTCAGGTGCTGGGTACACGTGATGTGAGTTTGGAGATACCTATAAAAAATATGATTATTAACTTTATATTTTTAGCTTTTAAAAAAGATGTTTTACTTATTTTGACAACGGTTAAACATTGCCATACATCGTGGCAATGCTGCAAGTCTTCTGAGAATGCTACCATGTGAGAACTGCAATATGGAGAAAAACTCAGAATATGTCTATATTCGGCAAATTATAATTATTAAAAGAATTGGCGAGTTGATACATTGTATTAGAACCTTTACGTGCTCTAACCAAACGAAATTTAATTAGTATTTGACAAATGGATGATAAAATTAATTGAAATAATTTTCCAATCATTAAACGAACCAATTATGTTTAAATCTATATATTACTTATATGCAAAAAATATTTTCAGAACAGATTCAAATAAATAAAATAAAATAAAATATTTATCTAGGATAATAAGCAATTTTGAATTGAATTAATAAATAATTAGACACGTGTAGCATGTTATTGTTTACGCATTTTTAATTACTGAAACTACTTTTATTATTATAAATTTAAACAAAGTACCTAAGTACACTAACAAAACAAACAAATTTTGACTTTAAAACAGTTTACACAAAATTAAAAGTCCTTTATAAAAGTCATAGTAGATATGATTAAATATGAAGAGTAGTCGAGACCGACGAAGTGGTTTAACATACGAAAATTTGCAAAATTAACACAACAAACAATGAGTCAACATTTGCTGTGTTCCTGTTATAATGAATTCAAGTGACGGTTTACTGCAGAACAACGGTGCTTTTGCTTATTTTACATTTAAGTATGAAATAAGTTACCAAAACAACTTAATTAGCAAAATTCAAAATCATGAAGACATTATTTGAACGGAATTGGGTTTGTGATTATGTTTGTTTCTCAATAAAGCTGGAAAATATACGACTAAAGTTGGATACCTAAATATTGTTGAAGAACTGGTATAAAAATATTAATTCACCACATGGGTGGATTAGCGGGCATTAGAAGAGACAGACACATGAAAGTTTAAAGATTTAAGGTTGCTTATTGTTCAGTGGCATTATATCATTATCGCCGACCGTGGCCGTGACAGGGCATAGCGTTTTGTCTTATAATGTTCGAGGTTTCTAACATCTGACGTCTATACGATTCCTAAACTTCTAATTATATGGCAAGGAAACTAAGCTTGAACTAATAAATCAAAATTTGTTTAGAGCCTGAACAAAAGTGACATAAAAATATCAGACTAGTCATAAAAAAATTCAAACTTGCTCATCAAAGTTATTTTCAATTATAATCTTATACTGATGATATTATTATTAGTATAGTATTTTAAATAAGTTAGTTCAGCTCCAGTTAAACAATAGCAGCAGAACGGTGCTCCAGATACTAAGATCTCAAAAGCATTCGCTGTGGTATCCGCACAACGCGAAACTGTGAAGGCATTAAAACTTGCCACTATAGAATTTGAGTTGAAACAACTGAAGCTTTCGGAAAGTTATTTTAAGTTCTCTTGAAAGATGGCAATGCCGGGAAGTGATGGATTTTATGAACGAATTATTATAACGTTCGTATTGAAAATGTTTATGGTATGAAATAATAACTTGTAGTGAGATAAGCGTATATTTACAAACAGGAGTGTAAATTAAGCGATAAAGAGGTGGCACTTTCGGTGGTTGGAAGGGAGATTGTGCTAAACGCACATCCGTTATTGTCTATATTGCCCAAACATATTATAGTTGACGTAATAATCTCACTCACCTAAAGTTTTGATTGATTTATTTATTTATGTACACACTAGGTAACAGATAGCAACAGATGAAAGACACATAGGTACAATGGTACTGCTTATTTCTAAAAGAAATATCTCCCAGCAGACCGACGATAGGACGGAAGTAGGAAAATAACAAGTAAAACAAGTGTTTAAATTTAAATTTAAGTATCTTATGCATATTATCACTGACGATCTTAGAGAAGCGCTCGTGGTCCCGCGGTCTCAGTGTTCTGTAAACGATCACTGAGTTACGCAACTTTCACTATGGCTGGTCCTCGGATGGGTGACCACTTTGTGGCATTTACATTTGCGAGCGTTTCCGTGCTTCGGAAGGCACGTTAAGCCGTTGGTCCCGGTTGCCAGTAAAATGGCAATCGTTAAGCCTGGTTGAAGGCCTTATGGGCGGCTTGAAAATTTCTACAGCAGGTAGCCACAACCTGCGTCTGTCTATTTTCAACACGGCAATGGGCTCACCACCTATTACGTGGGACAGAAATCCACACGGTGAAAAGTGGGCATATAATATGCCTCTGCCACCCCTTCGGGGATAAGGCGTGATGGATATTTATTTATTATTTATTTATCTTAGAGACAATGAGGACATTGAGAGGGAGCGGAGGGCATTATCAATTAGAGCCAATATGATAGTCCGTAGGTTTGCACGCTGTTCTTTGCCTATAAATGTTTCGAGCTTACTTTACAACATTGTACACGTGCAGTTTGTGGGCAGATTACAATAAAAAGAAATACAGTGACCTGCGTGTCCTGTATAACAATGCGTTCAGGATGTTGTTGGGATTACCCCGCTTCTGTAGTGCTTCGGGCATGTTCGCAGAGGCGCGTATTGCATGTTTTCATGCGACAATGCGGTCGCGTGCAGCTTCTTTAGTGCGTCGAGTGCGGGCCAGCTCCAACAGCATCCTAAAGATGATTGCAGACAGGTTGGACTGCCCTTTTCTCAGGCATTGTTGCGAGAGACACGTCTCAGTGCCAGTCCCCGAAAGACAATATTAATTTTTATATATTTTTTTTGTATTATATGATGTTTGTGTGTGTGAATTTTTTTTATTTTTTTTTATTTTTTTATGACGTAATGTAATTTAATTTTGACTATTATCTATTGTTATTTACTTATTATTTTATTGTTTGGGACATTTGATTTGCTATTTATAAATGTATGGGTTTTTTTATAACTGAAATAAATGAATTGAATTGAAATTGAAAAGTGTGTAAATAAGAGAGCAAAGATAGAAAATAAAATTAACACACAAAAGAGCGTAACTAAATAACACTATGTAATATATATAAACTTATAAATATAAAATAAGATAAATAAATACCAAATAAATATACTTACACATATAAATAAATACTAATTAAATATACATAAACATGTAAATAAAATAGATTTAGTGTAGAGAGATAGTATTCACGGACTTTCCTTTTAAAAGTTGTAACAGACTTGCTGTCTCTGATAACAGGTGGAATAGAGTTCCACAATCTGACCGCATGCACAGTAAAGGAGTAGGAGTAGAAATTGGTTCTATGGTTTGGAAACTTGAGGTTGGAACGTAGATTTGATCTGCAAGAAGCATCGGGAGAGCGAACAAACGTGAACGTCCCTTAGGTAGACATGTAAGGAAGGATTGATTAAAATATCACATCGTTAAAACCTTCGATATTTTATTTTCAAGGGTTTTTAAAGATGTGTTGATGACACAACACTAGATTTAATTTTTTCTGTATCGGCGCAATAATGGATGTGCATTTATTTTGTCTATATAATGGATGTGCATTTATTTTGTCTATATTGCCCAAACATTTTATAGTTGACGTAATAATCTCACTCACCAAAGTTTTGATTGATGAACCTTTCACGTCGTCAAAACTCGCGATATTTTATCATTAAAGGGTTTTAAAGATGTGTTGATTGTTTTATTAATTTGTTTATTATTCTTAATATTATTTTTTATTAATTTAAAATGCTTCTGTAGCATTACTTGCAAACATCAAACTATTATCAGATTTCCTAAATATCTCATTAATATTGTTCTAAGAATCGTTTAATATATACCACTATAATAGAAAGTTATAAAGTTCTCATAAACTATGAAGTTAATATGTTTGGTAAGAAGATGTTTAAAGCAATAAATTGACTTTCAGAAAAGTAATAAATACAAGCGTGGATATTGCATTAAGATTAAACATTGGCTATGAGATAATCGTACCACCAGTATTTCGCCGCATATATCCGGGTTTAGACATCAGTTCAGAGAAACGTATAAAATTCTAGTCAATAAATAGCTTTCTTGTCTTTGATATCTAAGACATATTAGATTGTAAAGAGTAAGATGTTACCTTTTTATCTGGGTGAAAAATATTGTGGGTTTTAGTAACGTACAATATTTTCGAAAATTTTTATTCCATTATTTTTAAAATAATTGAATATAAAAATTGAATAAATAATTCGAATTTAAAAAAATATTCCGCGTAAGTTCTGCTTTACATCGCTTTGTAACACTATAAATTGCTTTTTTATTTGTAGTATCACCTGCGAACTGTTTAAAATCTCATTATACTTCTGTAATGTGTGAGTTTTTAAAACTTCCTTCCTTATTGCATGCCTACGTCACAGTAAATATACAATGGGCCAAATTTGAGCTATGCGTTGATAGATCAGGAAAACATAGTAATAATTTCAATTCATATATATAAATGAATACATTTTTCTAATGTATTATCTAATATTAATTTGAATGAAATGTGAAGCGCTCGTGGCCCCGCGATGTCAGTGTTCTGTAAACGATCACTGAGTTACGCAACTTTCACTATGGCTGATCCTCGGATGGGTGACCACTTTGTAGCATTTACATTTGCGAGCGTTTCCGTGCTTCGGAAGGCACGTTAAGCCGTTGGTCCCGGTTGCCAGTAAAATGGCAGTCGTTAAGCCTGGTTGAAGGTCTTGTGGGCGGCTTAAAAATTTCAACAGCAGGTAGCCACAACCTGCGTCTGTCTATTTCAACACGGCAATGGGCTCACCACCTATTACGTGGGACAGGAATCCACACGGTGAAAAGTGGGCATATAATATGCCTCTGCCACCCCTTCGGGGACAAGGCGTGATGGATTTATTATATTATGTTTAAATTTTCGCGGTGTATACTCATGTTTTATATTATCTAAGGGTGGACGCAAATGTGACAAGGAAACTTGGTGGTGGAACGACGCAGTCCAGAGGGAGACTAGGGAGAAGAAAGCCCTCTTTAAAATTTGGCAAGCGACCGGATCTCCTGAAGACCGCGACGCGTACAGGGCTGCCAAGCGCGCCACAAAGAGAGCTGTAGCCAGAGCCAGACGAGACCACTTACAACCTCTGTATGATAAGCTGGAATCGTCTAAAGGGGCAGAAGCTCATCTATAAGCTGGACCGCGTGAGAAACTCTCGCATCCGCGGCAGCCTTCACGTCCGTAACATTGCAGACAAGTTGCAAGAGTGTCGCCGTCGTTGGTATGGTCACGTCTTGCGGCAACCGCCGGGCTACGTAGGTAACAAATGTCTGGCCATGTCAGCCCCGCCGGGTCCCGGTAAGAGGGGTAGACCCAAGAAGTGCTGGCTTGACGTCGTAAGGGATAACATGCGTGCCAATGGTCTCACTACAGGGGATGCCGAAGACCGTGCGAAGTGGAGGAGAAAATGTAGGAAAGCGGACCCCGGGCGTCGTGAGACGCAACTGGGACAGACGCTCGGATGATGATGACTCATGTTTTATATACTACTCGAATTTTGTTTTTGAAAAAACAAAATTCTACTTACATTCACCGACGTTTCGAACGCGTTGCAGCGTCCGTGGTGGCGGCTGGACTGGCGGTGTGGGCCGAGAATATGTATGGAGTTACTTTTGTGTGTAACTACCCTCGCCTGGTGTGTCTCCGGCCTTATCTTTCATTATAAAAATAATGGAGGCTTAACGACTGCCATTTACTGGCAACCGGGACCAATGGCTTAACGTGCCTTCCGAAGCACGGAAACGCTCGCAAATGTAAATGCCACATAGTGATCACCTATCCGAGGACCAGCCATAGTAAAAGTTGCGTAACTCAGTGATCGTTTACAGAACACTGAGACCGCGGGGCCTCAAGCGCTTCTCTTTTTCGATTAAGTTTAAAAATAACATTAATTTGGATGTATTAGAAGGATTTTTCTTCGACACTTTGACCAGTAGGCCTATGATAACAAGATCTTGACGAATATATTTAAAATTCAAATCCACTTCAGTTGAAACCTGGTACACTTATTGACTGATGGTCCTCTTCACTGTCAAAGACGCCCTTATCTTAAGTCAAATCATAGCTGCCCGTCACCGAGGGACTCATATTAGCTTAAAAAGACAAATTTCAATTTTAATTAACTTACAGGTAAATCATTGATGAAGAACTCTAACTCTGCTGGTGGCCGACTGGGTCCCACTGAGCAGTTGGCTCGTAGAATGTCACCCGGAAGGTAGTAGTGCTGACTTGTTTGTATCTTTGGCATTAATGGTGGGAGGGCTGTAAAAGAAATTGTAAACTCAATTTAAGAAATTCCTTACTTAAAGTTATGGTCTGATTGAAAAAAGAAACACACAAATATAGTTCAGAAATCTGATTGGGAAAGACACGCATAATATAGCATTATTTTGTTGCTCTCAATTATTTAATTATAAAAATATCCTTCTCATGGAAAACCAGTAACGTATAAAAAAAATTCACGCCTTAACTTAAAAGCGTAACAAAGACAACATGTTATAACCAAAATATTATGTTTATTGCTTTTTAAAATTTTCTCCTTTACATTTTAAACATATTTTCATGCGACCGAACCATTTTTTAAAACAGAGGACAGACCACAGATCTGAAGGCATGTTTTCTACGTGCTGATTGAACACTATCACTGCCTCTTCGGAGTTGGTAAAAGTGAAACCTCTCATCAAATCTTTGATTTTGGGGAAAGAACAGAAATCACAGGGTGCTAGGTCGGGGCTTTGTTGGCCGTGTGTGAAGAAGCGTTGTCATGAAGTAGGAGAACGTGGCTTTTTGGTAGTCTTTCACGAACTGTTTCTAACACATGGGTAAACAAATGGTAGAATACCACTCGGCATTAACACTCTTTTGATCTTCAAGTGGAATTATACACATAGGACCCGTAGCTGAGAAAAAAAACGCGATCATTTTCTTTACCAACGTTTCTCGCCTGCCTCACTTTTGTTGGCTGGTTCTCATTTTCAAACACCCATTCACAAGATTGCTGTTTTTTTCGCGTTCAAAACAAAAAAATCCACGTTTCGTCTCCTGTGACAATGTCATGAACAGCGTTAGAATGTCCGTGGTCGTACTTCAGTAGCATCTGTGAGCACCATTCCACGCAAGCCCGCTTCTGCTCCGCTGTCAGTTCATGAGGGATCCAACGACAACAAAGTTTCCAAACTTGCAATTCTTCGTGTAAAATTTTCTGAATTTGAGCCATACCAATCCCCAATAGTTCTCGAATTGTCTCATAGGTAATCCGCGGGTTTTCTTAAGTTGGCCGCTTTATAGTAGCTACATTATTTTCGTTGACGGCATCACGAAATTCGTCATGTAAAGAAACTCAACCTCTCTCAAATTCAGAAAACCATCGCCTCACCGTGCTCAAACAAGGAGCTTCTCTCCGAAAAGCATTTAGAAGACATTCGGCACAGTCTTGCGGAGAGAGAGAACTTTTAAAATCATAAAAAATACATCGTTTTAAAATCTTTTTGACTTAATTCCATTTTCGTTGCGTACGTAGAACTTCGATGTATGATAAAAAACAATTGACAAATGATTTCCCGCCAATTGTTTTTTTCTTATTAATAAGAAGGTTGCAACGTTTCAAAAAATATAAAATTCGAAATTCAAATAGTTCCGATTAGTTAGAAGTGCAAAACTTTTATTGTGCCCTTCGAGTATGTACCACCACCAAAAGCATTTTAGTCCGCCCTCGTAGCCCCGCTAACTCAGCGTTCTGTAAACGGTCACTGCATTAAGCAAGTTTCGCTATGGCTAGTCACGGATGGGTGACCGCTTTGTGGCATTTCTATTTACGAGCATTTTCGTGCTTTGGAAGGCACGATAAGCCGTTGGTCCCGGTAGTCATTAACATGGCAGTTGTTGAGCCAAGTTGAAGGCCTTTAGGGCGGCATGAAAAATTTCAACAGCAGCTCGCCACATAATTTTCTATCGTTTTGCTTTGATTTGATTGATTGGCGCACAGTGAAAAATCGGATTGTATTTATGGAAGGGAAAAATGTAAATCATGTTTTTATTACGAAACACTTACCTACTACCTCCATGGTATTGGACACAATTGACGTGGTGAAGGATGGGGAATCTGCTGTGACTTCGCAGCTGAAGTTCCCCGATAAGCCGAAACTGACTCTTGTTAGCACAACTTGACTTTGATTTGATCTCGCCAGCTGTTGGACAACACAATACAGTTTCTAGGTTATTATTTATTCTGAAGCAGATGTTGATATTATACTATACGATCTACATTCAGAGTTTAAGTCCTGAGTACGCATGAGGCCTGCTGCTGGCTTCACGCGTACCCTTCGTCTAATACAGGAACATTTCTTGAGCCTGACACGCTCCTAATCGCAACCAATATAAATAATCCATAATAATACACTGCTTCACTAAGACACATTTTCTGAAAGCTTTGTAACACGCAGAGGCAAATGCCACAGAATAAAAAATATAATTGTATTCTCTAAGTCGTATTCATGAATATGTATTTTTCTTTTTGTAGGTTTACCTTTTATGAAAATTTCGAATTACTAATATATTAAACAACTTTCACTTCAAAATCTAGGCACTATCTGCAAGTGTTGGTTTGGATGTTTGGGAGTTTAGTGCTTTTATGTTTTCTATCAAATATCTAGTTCTTACTACCAGCACTGCTCTAAAAGATGAGGTTGTGTTTAACGACATTCAATGTTTATTAAATTCCTTATATGAGTAAGTGAAGGGAGATACGAAATTATTTTAATATTGTAAACAAATCTTAAAGTATAACACTTTTACTATTCCACATTGTTTACATTTTAACCTTACCGCTTTCGCTTTAAGATAATTAAAGTTTAAAAATTATTAACAAAATTTTTAATTTATGGCGGCATAAGTACTGAAATTTATTGGATTGTATTCAATTAAATTGCAAAAAAATACGTCACTAACTAAGATTCATTACTTTTACTTGTCTGGTCAATATTAAGGTCTGAATTTGAGCTTGGAGCCTTGTTATTAAGTTACTAAATTAGGAAATATTAATCGTTGGACCAAAAGTGCTCTATATTTTATATATACAAATTTTATAAACCAATTACGTCGTCATCTTAATTGAACATTATTAACAGAATAGCTACTCTTTAAACACCCTCTTACGGCCATAGCTCATTTAATGGTAAGACTGTGATATATCAGCAGTGTTTCGTTCAATTATTGTTGTTTATCAAGCACGCCTTTTTCTCGAAGGGGTGGCAGAGGCATACTACGTGTATTCCTGTCCCACTTAACAAGGAACAACTCGCAGTTAACCACCGTTTAATTAAAACATGACATTCATATTAGAGATAAACGGCACGTCCGGTTAAAACAAATATTACATTTCGTTCAATATAATTATCGGCAACCATTTTGATTTTGTTGTGCAACATGACAGTTTTGACAACATCATAATAATCAAAGAGTGTAATAAGTAATATTGAAATAGAAAGCCATCTTTCGGAATATTTGTGCCAATGAATTTGAAGCGCCATCTACATTTCCTAACGTTCTCGTTATATAGATATTTATATTATTATTTGTATGTAAATGTATGCAACCATATAAGTATACCGAGTCGCACTATAAGGATTGGTGTTTTTCAGTAAACCCGAATATACTTTTATGAGGATTTGTGTGGTTACATTCATTAATATTAACCAAATCAAATGTCATAAAAAATATTAGTTTCTGAAAAAAGACGATCCTTATAGGGCGGCCCGGTATACTTATATCCTTTGCCCACTGTACTTAAACGTAGAATAGCTGCACAATGTACAACTGAAACATTAAACACGATAAAGAGACAACAAATAAAATAATAATATAATAATTATGCATTATTGATAGAAAATATCTTTATGCATATAGGTCATAAAGTAACACAAACAAAATACAGTAACAGAGTAACACTAGCAAAAGCACAGCGGTGAGGCATCGTAAGAATTATTATTACACACACAAAACGTATTTTTTGCGAAATTCCACTAAACAAGCAACAATTCAATTCAATTCTTATTATGGCTTTCAGTGCTCTTTGCAGCAACTTGCCAGTGTCCCGTAGCTAGAACTAGTAACGAAGGAGGCATACAGTGGCTCGGGATTTGACCGGTGGCCTTGGATATGAAGTTAACTCAGCCAGAATTACACTTGAAAAAGTCAATACACACTTACAAATACAACAGATAATAAATATAAGACAACACAAACAGATAATAAATATTAATTACTAAAGATTTAGGGCCATACATTAGCTAGGTATCAACAACAAAACAACGAATTGAAATATTGAAGTAAAAAATTTCATAATTTGAAGTAACATGTCATGTTCTTTTTTTATGGCCTTGTTGCTAATGTCAAATACTCTAATGTATAAATAATTGTGATAAATCAATTAACAAAATTGATATATCATTAATAATTAATGTTAATAAATATTAAAAAAATGTAAATAGTTAAATTAATATTAGGTATTATTATCGTGATCGTTATATTGATCAGTGACATCTATCCGAATAGTAGAATCACTTAGAAACTTGTTACCTTTTAGGAAAAGAAGATGATGTAACTTTCTTTACAAATAAGCGGCCTCCTTTAACTGAACCCCCCTGATAATAATAATTTTAAAAATTTATACAAATTAAATAAAGATTTCAATCGAAAGTTGGATTTTAATCGTGTGGATTGAAAAACAGTTACAAAATACATCTAGTTGTGAATATTGAACGAAACTTAATAATTCGATAATCTTAAATATTGTAGGAGACATCATTGTTTAACGGATAACGTTACTCGTAAAATACTACCTTTATTTAGACCTTTCTTGGGTAATTAGAATTTAGACACTTCTATTAGTTACCTGACCTAGAAAAATAGCTCGAATGAAAATTAATTACTTACAATCTGGGGAGATCCTGCCCAATATTAGATTAAACCTGGCTTTAGCTTCGTGACCGACAAATGAGGGCTGTTTGTAATGATAATTAATGTTTCTTATTCTATTTATACAGATTAAATGGCAATACATTTTATAGTAAATGAATTTTACTTGTATTTTTGACTGTGTCCAATTCATTAATTTGGTTTTTCTTCTAAAAAATATTTGTCAACCTTTTAAAAAGTCGTACGGCGAAACCGGTCAGGTTAAAAATAAATTTTGTGAAAAAGTACTAGTGTTTTATTCAAAATTTCTTAATGGTAATGGGATGGATATTCAAAAATACATTTTAGATGGTACATTTTTTTTTTATTTGCCATTGGCTACGGCACTTTCCATCAGGTGAATAAAAAAAAATTAAACTTTTTGCGAATTTGTGAATTTGTCTTACAAAGGCAGAAAATATTAAAAACCCTGATATCCTATCAAACAAACAAATTATCCAATTCTAAATATTATATGTTACGAGTCCCACAATTATATATAGGTGGGTGAATTTCCCATTCATGTTTTTTACGCGGCGGAGATGAAAATCAGGGTGCGATGTTAGCCTATGTTTATTTGCCTGTTTCAGGTACACTCATTACTTCAAATGGTTATGTACGCATAAGATAAGGTTACCAATATTATCATGATAGAACATGATGATTATGATATTGATTTAGTATGTTACTTGCCCTTAGTAAAATGTTTCGATTGAAAGTACAATAACGGTGGTGCAATTTGAACATTCATTTACTTTGCACAGCAAAACTTGAGAGATGCCTTGCTAAGCTTGCCTGCCTGCTCCATGCAGCTGTGTTCTTGAAAACGTGCTCTAAGGAAGTTTGATGTGCTGTTCCATTTCCCCGTCAAAACGGAAAGTTCATATTGCGCTGGCCTATAAATCATTTTTCATGTCATAATTTTTGAAGAAACTTTACACTTAAATTGAAAAGGGATTCTATAAATAGTTGAAGATTGCATATGTGCATTATTTATGTGTTAAAATTATGCGCCAGTTTATAGAATTAAAAATATTTTGAATTTATGACACTTTTTTTAATTCGGAAGGTGCAGTTCCTGTGGCTCCGGTGGCGAAAAGAGGTACCACCGTAGTTGAATAGTACGAGTATCACCGGAATTGTTTTAACTGCAAATTTGGCCTATATACTCGTACCACGGCGAGACCACAGATCAGGTTAAAGATCGAGGATCAGTACTTTTCCATCTGGTGTCATCGATTTCGAAGTTAAGGCACGTGTTACTGCCGTTTGGGGTGAATGAAAAACGGCGTAGCCATGGCGCACCTTATGGAGCTGCAGCGTGGAGGCAAAACTCTGTAGCCACCTGTTTATGTTCGTGAGGGTGGCGATGGCATTTTTGCCTACCTGATAAGTGTTGTAGCTTTGCCGATAAGAGGTCGGGTTGAGACCAATTCAAGGCAGTTCTTTGGAGCATTTCCTTGTTACAGGGAATACCTGAATACCTTTGAGTGGCGATTTGGATAGAAAAGTGGATAAGGCGAGTAAATAGGTTGAGCGTGTTCATTGTGGTTATGAATACGGCACCCGCAACGCTGAGGGAGAAACTATCCTCAGAACGTGTGCAGCTGCCGAACTTGCCATTGTGAACACGTATTTCAAAACAGATTCCGAACATCTTGTCACTTACGCAGGCAGAAGAAGAGCAATTTCCTATTTACTAGGAGATATAGTGACCGACGCTTACAGCACAAACCCGTCTCCTTGTCATGGTTATCTGTACGAAGGCATATTTTATGATCCCCACTATATCATGTAATAGTACATCTAATGAACTATATTTTACCTGCAATTAGATAAAAGCTAATGTAGGTGAAATTCACCCAGGTCCTGGTGCGATTATTTTTTATTTAAATATAAAATGAGTAAATTTGTTAGGCTGCGCAGTAACGCAAAGCACAAATTATATTTAAATAATATTTTTTAGTGACATTGTTTATTATTTTAAGGATTGATCAATGTATACGATAATTCAAACATCACGTGCTATGAAGAGATGCTGCTCTCATACTGTGCAGGGGAATCATCGTCTGTTCTACAACGATTCAAAATATCGTTTCTCTGTCGAACCAAATTGTAAGCGGTCTGCCAGTGCACGTGTTTCTCTGCTCTTTGAACCCTTGTGGAGAGAGAATATTGGGCCGTCAACTTAAAGGCCAATGTTAACTGTTTTGTGGACTTTGTGTACAATGGTAACAGTTATTCTCAATTTACTAGATATCGCGATGGTTTTTTATCAGATTTAAAACAAAATGCACCGATAACAGGTAAGGTAGCTTTTGCCCCAGATATCTAAATATCGCCCCTGACACCCAATACTATAAAACAATATGAACAGGTAGTATTAGATCGGCCTGGGATTCCCGAACTTCTACAATATAGGGTACTTCAAAAGGGGGCTTAGAAAGTTTTTACAGGGTCATTAGCGCGAGTGATGCACCTCTGGTGATACAAATGTCCATAGGCTACGGTGACCATTGCACTTTCCATTAAATTGACCGTTTGCTTGTCTTCCACCTCAGTGGTATAAAGGAAAAAAAATGGTCAACGACTAATAGCATAAGCTTCAACAAATTCTTATTATACAAAATGTGTAGGTAATATGTTTGCCTGGAGACAATCTATTTCTCATTTCGAAGTCATTTTGTGTCGTAAAACTGAACGGTTTACCTTTTTCGCTAAATTAGGTCTCTTTAGATGATAATGATATTAAAATGATATATTTTTTGTATAACAGGCGTGTCACAAATATTTTTTATAATTTTATCGGCATTTATTTGTTACCATTTTTTATTGAATATGGTCTAGATTAATCTTATTTCATTGCGTATAGAGCAATTATTTCAAGGACCGATACAATTAATTAAAAAAAAATTTTATGCACATACTTTTAACACCCGTTGCACAAACTTTGTTTGTCTACTACTTCACACGTCTAAGGGTTGAATTTTGAAAAATCTAATTGCATTTATTTGTAACCAGAAACACGTGTACGTAATTACATGTAAGAAATACCACGTTATATTATAAATATACTCGTAGATGTTATGATTATATTAAGAAAGTTCTTTGAATAGTTACATGGACAATTATCATCGCACGTCGACTATTTTTTGTACTTTCATATAAATTTATACTTATCATTCACGCCTTTATCCCCAAAGGGGTGACAGAGGTATATAATACGCCCATATTTCGCCATAAGCATTTTTGTCCATTTATATAAATATATAATGTCATTTTTGGAAATTTCAATAAGTATACCTTACATCGCAATGTCTAGCAAAAAATACTCATAGAAGGAAAACTAAAAATAAAAAAGTGGAACAAAACGACCCATAGTTATTATCGTAGCGAGACTACAATATAAGAGACTGTGATAAAGGGTTAGATTTATGTACACGCTCCGCATAGACGACATGAAGAAATGACGCCTATCTAAAGGGGAAAAGTGCTCAAATAATAGATGAAAACACGGCATAAAGTATGTGAAAATTGTAAGGCTTTCCTTCATAGTGAGTGAAGTGGACGGCCGCTTGTTTTTTTAGGGTTGGCACAAAGGTATAAGAAACAGCTGGTACAAAATTAACTCCTGCTGAATTGTTGAGTTTATTTAGAAGAAATAAAGTATATTGTTGTTGCGTCAAAGAGAATAAATTATTTAATTTGGGGAATAGAAAGCAATGAGAATTAAGGGTTATTGTTAGCGCATGTAAAAGAGTTAGTGAACTCAGGTTTTGAAGTGTGAGCTTATAGCACAACGTGGTCAATGTATTGATTGGGGGTAATATCTAGTACGTACTGTGGTATTTGTCCCTATACTATGTATGAAGGACGCATTCCACGGTATGAGGTTAAGCTTGCTGGCTGGTCGCAGCGATAGCCATTAGGCAAATAAACTATTATCGTTTGAAATAAAGAACGGAAAATAAAATATAGATAAGCTAATGTCACTTCTTCGAAGATTGGATGGCTGAGCTTCGTGTCGACGACTTTGCTGCTGATCGCCACCCAAGTAAAATCCAGTTTAGATACTGCATAGAATTTGCGGTCGTTTTTGTGTTTCAAAAGTTAAAGTTCTATCACTATAATAACACGCGATAAATTATTTGTGATAATATATATCGTTATTATTATTATTTATCTATCACGCTTAATCCTCGAAGTGGTGGCAGAGGTATGCCTCTGCCACCCCTTCGGGGATAAGGCGTGATATGGCGTGGCATACATTATGTTATGCTTTTCACCATGTGTATTCCTATCCCACGTAATAGGTGGTGAGCCCATTGCTGTGTTGAAATAGACAGACGCAGGTTGTGGCTACCTGGTGTTGCCATTTTTCAAGCCGCATAAGGCCGTCAACTTGAGTTATCGACTGACATGTTACTGGCAACCGAGACCAACGTGTTAACGTGCCTTCCGAAGCACGGAAACGCTCGTAAATGTAAATGCCACAAAGTGGTAACCCATTCATAGTGATCAGTGATCTCAGACCTCAGTGATCGTTTACGGAACACTGAGTCCGTGGGGCCACGAGCGCTTAATATATATCGTGATTGTATATATCTTTGTTTGTATTTGAATACCAAGTGTATCCTACGTCTCTAGCACAGGAGTAGGCGTGGACCAGCAGCGCAATCCAGTAGTGGACAGTTGCAAGCCCACACCTCGTACTCCTGTTACTGTTGACTCTAGAAGGGCGTCACAGTACACACACGGTTGGGTGTAACGCTTGAGTTTAGGGCGCTCCACTTAAATCGGCAGGGCGTAAGTGACCTGATTCTTACGGGATTAGAAGGTTTAGACCCCAGTCGTTCCCAACTATAACGAAAATCAAAAGTATACATAACATAGGAAACATGGGACTCCCTGGTCATCTAAGTTTGGATTCGGAGAGAATCGGGATTCAAACACGAGAACTCAGATCCGCAATTGCATAAACAACCACTGCACCACTGAGGCATTAAAATTGATTGCATTCACATCCTGGATTTTAATAATTTCCCTTATGCTCAGGGTCCGCTTTAAATTGACATGTCTGACCAGTTGATTCGCCTTCTTATTTTTACCTCTCCCAACTTGGTGGAGGGTCATACCAGAAACTTGTTCTTAAAATATTACGGTAGTCTTCGTAAAATATGACTATTGATATTATTGGACGAGACGCTACTATCTTACTATTATATATGTAAAAATTTGTAAACATGTTTATAACTCAATTGCGCTCTGATCCCTAAATCAATTTGACCGAAGTTTGACATAAAAAGTAATGTTAGAATCCCAGGAACATGTTCATGTGATATACAATATCACAAATACGAGGGTTGCCGAGGAATACTAGGCATGCCTCTCGTCAAACGATTGAGTATTTGAAGCAGGAAAATGTAGAAATTCATGACCATCCTTCATACAGTGCTCATTCATCCTTCATTTCCTAAAACTAAGAAAAGTCTTCGTGGTCTAAGGTTCCAGTCTGGAATAAATGTTATAATAACTGGTTTGAGCGAATGGAAAAGTGTATTAAGCTACGTGGTTAATACTTTGAAAAACAATAAAAAATACTATTAAGTTTTAGTTGTGTTTTTTTCTTTAAACGACAAAACTTAAAAGCCATGCCTCGTATCGACATAAGCTAGTAAGAACTAACAAAAAATTTAAAAAAAACTATGAGACAAAGATAATCGAAATTCAAATACAGACAAATTCCAAAATTCCAATATAGATTTACATCAAAATGCTCCTTAAATAAAAGATTTTTTTAAATCAAAGCAAAAATAAACTAATTAATTATTGAAATGAGTATTCCTTGATTCCTTGATTTCTATTGTAGTTGACAAACTCGCAATTGATTTTTACTTCAAAGTATCTTGTTGCTTTGAAAATTATTCGGCCATCAATTAAAATTAATAATCTCTGAAACCATATATCTTATTGAAATCCCGTTTCAAATTGTCAATTGTTGGAAAATTGTCGAAATTAAATATACTAAGGAATATTATTGTTTTATAGCATGAGTAATTTCCGTTTTTCACTAATTAAATATCGTGGTATCTGGAGATACTTAGTTTTTAGGGTCTCTGTAGTGAGAGTGATATAATGCAAGCGAAAGCGGAGTAATCTTTTTATAGTAGTATGAAGTGAATAATTTAATCACGTCTTCTGAATAAATTCTTTAAATACTTAATAGATTTGACTTAACTATTCTATGATATTGCCTCAGTACTACATAGTAATTTATTAAGTAACACTACACTACGGTCAGCAGTGTTGCCAACTTTATTTTTTCGGAAAGTACGTTACAACGTCGGATGTCAATACAGGTAGTCGATGAGTTTGGTTCAGTTAAAGGCCTTATGAGCGGCTCAAACTTGAAGCAAAAGCGAAACAACCTCTCTTAACGTCTAAAGCTACGAGAACCATTTCAGATTAAGCGGACCATTACTTGTCTATCAGAGGTATTAAAGAATATTTTCATTTATTTTATTTTAGATATATATTTTTAACTTGTACGATGAACAAAATACTTTATACTTTATTCAACACGTGGAAATCCCCGCCAATGATATACCGGAATTAAGTGATTGAACTACACGGTTCCTTTATAAGTTTCTGGTGCCTGGCGCAACGAGAAAGTCCTCAGAAAGATGTCCCAGTGATACATAAAGGTACCTATATCAATCAATCTATTTATTTCTCTATGGACTCTGTTTTTCTTAGCTTTCATATCTTCTTTGTATCCTATCCAATCCTATCCTATCAATCGTTCCAGAAATCAAAAAAATCCGGTTTTGATTCCCGAGTCAGAACTATTATTTATGTGATCCACAAATGTTGTTTTTGGATTTTGGGTGTATCCTATATATAATATGTATGTATTTTAAAATATATAAGTATGTTTATCGTTGTCTACAATAGCTTAGTTTGGGCTAGATGGAGATGTGTAAAATGTGTTCCACAATATTATTTATTCATTTATTTGTCTCATGTTGCATAGGTTCAAGACCGCAGAAACCATGCAGTTTGCCGTATATCTCTTAGTTATTATAACACTTACTACAAAACTTTATATAATAAAAAGCCTTTCTTCTACAACTTACGTCATCCGCTCCATAACACAAAGCAGTTAGCGTCAACGCTCCAGAACAATGTTCTATAACACATTGCGATTGTTATCTACCATCCCTTTGTTATAAACAGGCTAACATTTAGATTAAACTATTTAATTTAATGTTCTAAATATGTTTTGAATAGTTCGGTAATGAGATATTGTTTTGAACACAGTTTCAAAGATCATATTTTCTAAGCTGCCAGTAACATAATTTTAACACAATTTTCTCTCACCACCTATTACGTGGGACTTAAATACTAAATCAAAGCTATAGCTGCTCTTAGCAGCTAAATAAAAAGGACTTTAGGCTACAATTTCAAGAACGATTTCTAGGCATTTGAGAATACACTAAGACGATGAGTAATGCATATTATGTCTGTAATGCACAAATTCTCTAAAATTTTTATCTTATAGTTACTAAATGGCGTAACAGTAACTGGATATTTTTAGGTATATCTGTTAGTTTATCAATCACGCCTTATTTCCGAAGGGGTGTCAGAGGCACATTATGCCGAATTGAAATATACAAACGCAGGTTGTTGCTACCTGCTGTTGAAATTTTTTAAGCCGTCCATAAGGTATTCAACTTGGCTCAACGACTGCCATGTTACTGGCAACCGAGACCAAAGGCATAACGTGCCTTCCGAAGCACGGAAACGCTCGAAAATATAAATGCCTCAAAGAAAGTTGCTTAACGCAGTGATCTTTTACCGGACACTGAGTCAGCGGGCCACGAGCGCTTCAATATGTTGTGTATTTGTTTAATTACGTTTACAACCAATATAACTATTTATTTTAGGTTAAGAGGTACTTCTAAATCCCAAACATTTCATATTTACACCTTAAGTTGCAAATTTATAACGCTGTATTAGATTTCAAGAGGATATTGATAACCCAACCACGCATCTATTTATTACAGGAACTTAAAATATTCCATACAATGAAATACCGCGCTTGTAATTAAATATATTCAGGTCAAAACAATATCATCTGTACATAGATTATTTAGAGTACTGTACTAGTTTTAAAATGTTGTGTCTGTCATACACAACATTTTCAAAATAGAAAATGAATACAAACCTCTGATCTTTAACTCCTTGACGCGATCGATTTTAGAATTGCCAAATAAAAGATTATGTGGTGTATTACGGAGGTGGTTAATACAAAAGAGCTTTCTATTCTAATGAAGATTTTTTGAAACAGGACTCTTGTCGTTTCTTTCACTATTGATTTAAAAATAAACAACATTTAAAATTTGTATGTTTAGCCCACCTTATACCAAATTTATATTTTGATTTTAGTTTAAATTATTTTCAAACTGAAATTCTATTGACAAATGTAACGTAAACGTTTATGTATTTAGTTTTAATTTTGATTATTTTCAACTGTATTATTTCATTATATTGACAAACTTTTGACATGTAATTAATAATGTAATTGGCATGTATTCACTCCATATATAGAATTAATTGGCATGTATTCACTCCTAATATAGAAGTTCGGAAGGTGCTGCGGTTGTCCGTAAGTCCAGTGGCCTCGATGGTATTTTTGCGGTGGTTCTTAAGAGGTGTGCAGCGGAGTTGACTCCGGCAATACGGATTTAGGTCAAAATGGTCAACGACTGATCTTCTGGTATACGTTACACACCTTTTGGGTGCGACTATTGACAAGCATGGCGAGTCCTTGGCCATCAGCCTGGACATCGCCAAGACTTTCCATAGTGTTTGGCATGCATCACTTCTTTCCAAGCTTTCGGCATATGGCCTGCCAACTCAACTATGAACATGGCTCGCCAGCTTTCTGCACGTGTGCCGTATTCGGGTCCATTGCGACTGTCAGACTGCCTGCAGCAAAATGCTGGTGTGCCGCAGAGGTCCGTTTTGTCGCCCACTCTCTTTCTTCTCCACATCAATGATATGTTGTCCCTGGGCACCATACATTGCTATGCAAATGATAGTACGTTGCATGGGGAGATATGTAAGTCACCCGACGGCAAAGCGGACGTATGATGAGGCTAAGAGGGGACAAGTTGTGGTGGAACGATCGGCGTCTGGACCGAATCTCTCGGTGGGGTTACGAAAATCTGGTCGAATTCAATGCCAGGAAAACGCAGGCGCGTGCATTCTCTGCTAAATTATCCTCTTTCCTTCCCCATCCAACTCTTCACAACACAACACTACCACAGCAAAATTACCTCAGCATTCTGAGGTTGGATATTTGTCGAGAGCTAAACAATAAAAACTACATCGGGGGGTGCATAAGCTTGGCCTCTCGCAAGCTCGAAGTCCTTAACAGAATGAGGCGGTTTTTCACGCCGGAACAGAGATGTTTAGTAAATAAGTGTCTAGCAGAAAACTGCTCACATCTCTGGGATGGCTCCGACAGGTACCTGCTTGAAGCTCTCGATGCTTTGCAGCGACCTGCCATCCGCGTCATAGACTGTCCAGAAGTTACTAGCAGTCTTGAACCGTTGGAGATGCGCAGAACGGTCGCCAGCTTAGCTGCATTTTACCGCATCTACCACGGTGAGTGTTCTGAAGAACTCTTCCAATTGACCAATTGGAAGAGTTCTTCAGACCCACCCTCCCCCTTCCGTTCTCGAACAACACGGGCGGGGCAGAAATGTCATCCTTACACTTTAGAACCGAAAGATTCCGTAGATTTTTCATATGTCGCACCATATAAACATGGAACTCTCTGCCAGCGCACGTGTTTCCCTCCTCCTACAATCCTGGGTCCTTTAAGAGAAGCGTGAAAAGGCATATTTCAGGGCCATAAAGATGAGACTCGCTATCGGGGCCCTGCGCGGGTTAAAGTAGCGGCCCCAATCATGAGTCGTCGTCTTTGCTTACCATCACGCGGGCGACGCTATATTAGAGCGAGAGGGAGCAAGCAATATTCGACCGAGGCTCTGTGATAGTAATCCGAGAAAAAAAATTCAGCGGAAGATACTTACTAAATGTTTACTTTAAAAACAATTATCGCAAGTTCATTGATTCCATTATGATAAGTCTTCAATATTATAATATACGAGTTGACTCCCGCGATTCCGCACGCGTGCTTTCCTGTTTCCCACAGGAACGCACGCCGTTATAAAATGTAGCCTATGTGTTATTCTGATGTGTAAGCTATTTATTGTAAAGTTTCGTCAAAATCCATTCAGTAAATATTGCGTAAAAAAAGAAACACATCAATTTTTACAAACTTTCGCGTTTATATAATTAGTAGGATAAAAGACGTTAAAATTAAATAATACAAAGAAAGGAAAGACTTTGCTATTAGTTAGTTTTACCATTTCTATAAATACTTTTTAGGAGTAGAATATCTTAAATAAGTAAAAATTACGAATTCAATCACTGGCTTTCTACACCCACAACAAACAAGTCAGATTAAAGAAAAAAGGAAAATTCATGAAACCATTTTGAACAAAGTAAATAATAGGTTCATGTATAATTTTCAATAGAAATGTTTTGTTCACAAGCTTACAGAAAAAGTAGATTTAACACAAAATTATTTAACTGTGAACATTTCAGAGATTGTAACACAGGCTCAACACATTTTCTCTTCCGCTAAACTGAACCAGTATATTAACCAAATTCCACACGATAAAATACACTGTTTCAACCGCTCAACAGGTAAAAATAATTGCTGGGAAGTTTCTCTGGCCCACGACAAGAATAATGGCTGTTAGAAGCATTTCGTCTGATATTCAAGATTTTTCTTCACTGCGCCCCAAGATCCGCATATTTTCCCCAACAAGAGTTTTTACGTTAGATATAATAAATCTGTTTTCTGAAATGAAGTTTTAAGCCCGTACACCAGCGTGGGGATAATGCGAGTTTGATGCGATGGAAATAAGTTTCTAAGTTTCACAAATAAGTTTCGGCTTATTTTGAAATCGTGTGAAGAAAGAACTTACTAAATTATAGATTACTTTCAAGATTTAGGTAACATTTAATAATTCTATATTATTGTAATGTATTAGAAATTCACATTACAATAATACAGAATTACAATAATATATCTAATGTATTAGATACCAGTACTAACTTGCCCACTTTTGCAATGCATAATGCAAATAAACATGAAAAAGCAGACTTTCAGCCATTGGACACTAATTTGGAAGAGGAGTGTGAAAGTAAGGGTCTCAGCTTGAATGCAAGTAAAAGTAAGGTTCTAGTATTTGAAAGTGATGACGTGAGAACTAAGGGCACGATTTGAGTTGTTGTATGTAAGTTGAATGCTGTGGAGATGCGATCACTTCGAAAATTGTGCGGCGTAACCTTGGCCGACCGAATATATAACGAAGTGATACACGATATGGTAGTTTTCAATTAATGTGTCAGCGTTAAGCTGGAAAAGGGCGTGCTCCGTTGGTATGGACATGTCCAATAAATGAATGAGGAACGATTGACGAAGAATATAATTATATTGTTAGAAAATAAAGGGAAGAAGGAATCAGGGTAGGCCGAGACTACGCGAGCAGATTGCTCAAGAACGGAAAGGTCATAAGTACTGGGATACCCAGACGTGCATGTATGAAGCGATTAAAGACTTTACAAGAAGCGAAAGAAGTATGCATGGATCGCGAAGCCTGGCGATCTGTCCTTTCTGACTATCCTGTCAGGAATACAGCGTGAAGATAGTTAAAATAAAGAAGAACAACATATTCAGTAGCAGACGTGATCAAACATTCACATTTATAGATATTTCATTAATAATTTTATGTAGGTATATTTTCTGAAGGAAACTTGGCAAGCATTTACGTTACTATTAATTACTTATATTCTACTAGCGAACCCGATAGACGTTGTTCTGCAGTATACCGACTTCAGCACCTTTTTTTTCTTTGAATTGTAAATTTAAGCCATCTAGGGCGTTAACCAAACGCATACAAAAAAAATCATTCAAATCTGTCCAGCCGTTTAAGAGGAAAAACGTGCATTTACATGACACGAGCAGTCTCTAGTGACAGTTCCGAGAAGACAAATTGTCTTCTTCGTTTACGAGTTCCCAAGAATCGTGTTTACAAAGAAATTCATTGTAATGACTTACATGTTCCTTAAAAGCTCCTTTAGGATTTTCATTCGCTTTAGGATTCAATTACTTATGTAAATGAAGTATGTTGGCACAATTTTACATAGTCAATTGACGACGGAGTTCAAGATAAACTTTATAAATGTTTATTGTTGAAAAATTGTTGGCCAATAATTGTTATGGACTTCTTTTCCTTTCAGTAAAACATGTACCTTTTTAAATACCGTATCTGACAGTAATAAAATTTTCAAAATATCTACAATAATATTTTCCCAAAACAAAGAATCACTAAGTTAATCTTGTATTTTGTCATCATTATTATAATTTGTGTATGGTCACACAGATAACTATTTTATTTTTTTAATGCTGTAAGACTTTTTATAGACTATTTAGACAGAGCCTTCTCGCCCAGATTTCACTAAAATTTAGTTTTCTGTGGGATCTAGACCACTTTTTTTCTTCCAGTCGATATCGATACCATGGAGTCGATACTATGGAGTCACAATGAACATATTTTTAAAAACGGTTTAAAAAAAGACTATTTGCGTCGACTGATGACCCAAGGACTTTCAGTTATTTCTCTTAGCGAATAAGTATAGCTATACAAAAAGGATATAAAGCTGCCAGTTTTTTGGGTACATATTTAGATTTGACACAGCATACGGCATTTGGTTAACGTGAACTGAACTTAAAAATTTCTAAATAATATGAATTGTCTTTCGTTGCTGACCGCACGATATGTGAGGTCATTAGCCCGTCCAATGTGTTTCTAATCAAAAAATACTCGTAAATTCACTCTAATGGGCGTCATATACTTATCGGTTTCGGTTCTACTATTAAATACAATTTAAAATTTAAACTTACATCAACATTAATCCCAGCGAAGGGAAATATTTTCGTTGTAGGCGTCTCTGTGGGCGAGTAGCGGTAGAACTCGTGTCGCCCTCTGTACCACTTCACCGAGTACAGTTCTGTGTCGTTTAGCTTCTCGTATAGACAAGCAAGAGTGGTGTCATTACCACGCTGAACTACTGGCGGAGATATACGCAGAGCTGTTGCACGTACGCTTGCAACACCTGGGGATAAAAAGTTCATAGGTTAGTTGAGTAAAACAATTATTAGAAAGTGGTAAAAAGAATCAGAGTAGACTGTTTACATTGTTGATTGATGGCACTTGGTGAAACTTGCTACACATCTTGAACTAAAACACTTGTACCGTTCCACTTATTTATTACTTCGTGAAGCCTGTGATGTGTCCTCTCCAGCATGAAGCTAGTTAGAATAAAACAATTCGGGTAGCTCACAAGAACCATCACTCCAAGAGATGGTTCCCTTCTACTTTTGGGGTTGTCACAACCCCAAAAGTAGAAGGGAGCCATCTCTTGGAAATTAACCATTACTGTGTTCGAGAGAATTGTAACTCTGTGCCAGTAGGTATACGTGGTTTTTAATTGTAATAACCCTATTAATGTCCACAAAACAGATGATTATTTAGTAGTGTGTATTTTATGCTATGGGTGTACATGCCGTAAAGGCAATAGGAATGATACCCATGTTGAGTTTTAATTTTATTAAGATAGCTACCTATCCTTAAAGGAGATAGCTATTTGTAATGAGGTTTTTGAGGTAAAACATAAAAATATTATTCATTAATGGTACATTTCAATAATAAGATGTAGAAAAACTAGGTTTACAAAGAAAATTCTAGAATTATGCGTCAAATGAGTAAAATACAATGAATTTCCTAATACATGATAAAATATATTGTGCTTATTAAATATTATTTTGTAAGACCATTGCATTTGAAACAAAAACTTCCACTATTACAGAGAATTCAATTCCATGCCTATATCAAATTCTATCACAAATTTGACTTGAGTATCTAAGCGGGGCGTTGCGAAAAAAACACTACGAAACTCGTATTATTAAAACTCTTTGACCGTATCATACAATGGGCAACAAGAGCAGAATCATAAAAATGTGAAGTGAAATACAAAGGGGTTCGTAGGTTAGTAGTAAAATGAACGGGGAGAGCACCTGCGACTTGAGCCCAAGCCGAAATTTTAGGAAATTGAATTCTATTGAAGAACCACTTCGGCATTATTCGGTGACTTTATGTTTAATGAGATGTTTGTTTTGTTTTAAATTAAATTGAAATAAGAATCATTGGAAAAAGTAAAGAATTAAAAACGGAATACAAAATTTCCCATAAGAGGATAAGACGCAAGAAGGCTTGCTGTTATTAAGGATGATATTGCGTGCCAATAATTACATAATACGCGATGATGATGAAGTGGAGGACAACGAACATTGGGCGTCTCGAGAAACAATAGGGACAAACGCTCAGATAATAATGTTGATCCTTAAGATATAATGAACTATAAGAATACTTAAGATTTTTTTTGTCGGTGTCACTACGTTAAGCCGTTGGTCCCGGTTGCTAGTAAAATGGCAGTCATTAAGCCTGGTTGAAGGCCTTATAGGCTGTTTGAAAAATTTCAACAGCTGGTTTCCACAGCCTGCACCTGTCATTTCAACACGGCGATGGGCTCACCAACTGTTACGTGGGACAAAAATGTATACGGTGAAATGTGGGCGTATAGTATTCCTCAGCCTATCCCTTCGGAGATAAGCCGTGACGATATGTATGTATATTTGTTACTACAAAGGATGCCGAAGACCGTGCAAAGTGGAAGAGAAAATGTAGGAAAGCGGACCCCGGGCGTTGCGGGACGCAACTGGGACAGACGCTCGGATGATGATAATGAAGAATACTTAGTGTGCTTTCTGATTTTATAAAAATTGTTTATTGTGTTCGGCTATTGGCTCACCACCTATTACGTGGGACAGGAATACACATGGTGAAAAGTGGGTATATAATATGCCTCTGCCACCCCTTCGGTGATAAGGCGTAATAGATGAATAAATAATAAAATTGTTACCATAGTAAAATTTGGCTACTTTCTGTATTCTTACCACTTGCTACAGATAGGGATCCTCATACTTTGCATCCGGAGCACTCGTATACGGTAACTTCCGAAACGGGCTACATTGTGAGCACCCTGGGTTATGGATGACCTTGCAATAGTTATCCCGTAGTTCTACAGTGTGCGTTTAAGGGTGAATACCTTTCGTGTTTTAAAAAAAGGTTACAGTGATTACTTTCGAAAAGGAAGCACCTTATCACACACTTATCCATTTTATATCCTATTTTCTTCTGCATATTAACAAATTTTCAGTTAAAAAACGGTCGCCTTATATATTGGTCAGTAGGTAAAAAGCTCGCAGGTGTCAAGAATCATATTATAATAGCTATTACAACCACCTTATAAGCAATAATACTAGCAATTCGTGTTGATATTATTAGACAAAACTGCAATGCATTGTTTCATTGAAAGTCATGTCAAAATTCGCTCAAAATTATTATAAAAAAGTCCCAAGCTCTACTGAAGGACCGCCTATCCCTTTATTTGTGTTTCAGCGTACACGTTAAAGTACACTCTACAAGGGATTTTTAAAAGGGTGACATCATTATCCGGGTATTACAAAACACTGCGGCTGTTTTCGAGTACCGTCTGAAAATTTTACGTGATTTTCACTGTTAAGTTTAATACTGTGTTTTCGATGTGTACGTGTATGTGTTTAATACCATGTTTCTTATTGTTTTAGTCATGTTGTTGTAGACTAAAAAGGCACATAGAGAAAGAGCCAATCATTACATTATAAATATATAGGTGGAACCTTAAGGCTATGGCTTATGTCCCGTGACTTCACCCTTAACATATTTTGGAATTCCGTTACAATCCTTTCTTACTAGAACAGTCACTCCCTTATGTATAGGCAGTGATATACTAAATGCCTACTTTTCACTGTATACATTTTTGTCCCAGCTGTAGTGAGATCTTTGCCATCTTGAAATGGATAGACACAGGTTGTGGCGAACTGCTGTTGACATTTTTTCGTGTCGCCCTGAAAGCCTTAACTTGGCTTAACGACTGCCATGTTACGGGCGACCAACGTATTTTTCATTTCATCTCTTAATGATAGTGTATTCCTAATCACTTCGAGTCCCGGCTACTAGGAGCAGATATTATTAGGCGTTTATTTTTCAGCATTGCTAGGAGCAACCACCGTCTGACAGCAGGTGCACCGGTGAGGTTACTTGGGCCCCGGATATTTTGGTGGGGCCCCTTACATGCTAAATTATATAAATGCTAATCTTTTTTTCTATATCACTGCGGTAGCAGACAAGCGTAAGGCCCACCTGATGGAAAGTATTCACTTTAGCCTATGGATAAACATACATAGGCAACACAACACAAGAGGTGCAGCAATCTATTTAGCGGTTTCAACTCAGAATTGATGAATTATTTAGACCCAGTTGTCCTTTATATAAGTACTAGCTGACCCCACAGCTTCGCCTGTGACTTACTTAAAACCCCCGTCGCACGTATTTAATCCCTTCGCTTATTACTTTTCCGAATATGTATGAAAATTTGCCAATTTGTTGACATTTATGATTACTGCTTCGCTCTCCTGTGTAAGTAGCGTGATTATATTTAGCATGTAGTCTTTCTCAATTCATGGGTTATACAACACAAAAATATTTTTTCAATTCGAACCAGTAGATTCTGAGATTAGCGCGTTCAACTAAACAAACAATCAAACTCTTCAGCTTTATAATATTAGTAGGTATAGATTGACAGTATAGAATGAGATGTCTCTCCATACCTCTACCTTGACTTAGGCCAGGTCATAAAATAAAAGATTAAGCGTTCAAACAAACTCTACATTTATTATTAGTATGTACTTACATAAATAACCCACTACCATTTCAGACATGTTATTCGCAAAGGGAGCTGTTTTGCCAAAACATTCTCTTATATGAGTTGGAACGAATGTAAGATACTACGGCTAAAGATTATTTATGTCTTAGCTAATACAGCCAACTTTGAAACAGACATAGCATTATTTATTTACAAATTATAACGAAGGTAAGTAAGCTCTAGATGGGTAAAGAAATAAGAAGGAACGTTGTAGCAACAATATCAATATAATAGCACAGGAAGCATTTTGATACTAAGAATCCTGTATCGCGATATAAAAATTCTCGCGTTGCAGAATGATATATACAACTACCCAACATCAATTTATTAGGAGTTCTTTTTTGTGCAGGGAATGCGTTTACGCGCCGTTATTCCTACTGCAGGGGCAGCAGGGATGGTGGTGGGACTCCCGGCCCTTTGGGGGGCGTCCTACCCACTAAACCCTGTGTTCCGCCTTCTTTCCAACCGGGTCGCAGGATAGGCTAATCTGACTAATCACTGCGACCCGGCTAAGGGAATGCCCCAAGATGAGGCTCTCCTCGGGGGGATCCATTAGGTATGTGATTAGGTTGGTTGATCGAATAATCATACTTATTTTCGTAAAAAAATCATACCCACGAAGGCATTCCACGACGTTAAAAAGGGATATCCAATTTTTATAGCCGTCCCATTTAAAAACTTTTTACTTTGAAGGGCTAAGTAGAGGCGTAACATTTGCTTATAATTTGTCAATGGTATTTATTAATTCCCATAATAAATGGCAAACCTATTAAGATGCAGAAAATACATGATTTGTCAATAAGTTCTTGCTTTCTGGGAGGAATCTAAGATCATGAAAGAGGTGCCCAAGAAGTTGAGCAGCTCGCGCCTTTTATTATTTTCGTGTAAAACTCAAGTATATTTCATTCGTATCTATTTTAAACTAAGAAGCTAATAAAGTGCGACTTTCGAAGTCGTTTGCTAAAACGAACGAGTTTACAAACGATGAGGGTATGACAAATTTTCTAGTGATTGATGTATCGAAAGTAAAGACGTTTCAAATATCAATCATAACTTGTCACTGCAAATGTGTTCAGATCTGTTCAAATTTATCACTTGTTTATTCGTGACAAATGCCATTATGAATGTTCCTTTAATATTAATAATTCCGGCAATGGGACTTACCACTTGACAAATTTTAGGAGTTACGGCTTACAATTTAGCAAATCTATACTAATATATAAAGCTGAAGAGTTTGTTTGTTTGTTTATTTAGTTCAACGAGCAAATCTCTAGAATTAATGAAACCGAATTTTTAAAAGTCTTTCTGTGTTAGATAGTCCGTTTAACGAAAAAGGCTTAATATATTATCGTGCTACGGACGTTCGTAATACCAGAGGTGGTATACGTTGCTGACTTAGCTTGTAAAACATTTTAAGGTCCCTTTTGAATAACTCTTATGTTAGATGATTAGGAAACCATGTCAGAGAGAGCAGTACTAACTTACTTACTATGTCTGAGCGTTTGCCAAAGGTACGAGTCGCCTCTATTTTTGATCATGCCACTTACGTGCGCTGCAAAATGTAAGGATGAACATCCTGTCAGTAGTCACTGATCAGTAGTGTGTCTTTAAATATAAAGTTCTGTGATGAGATTTGATACATACCAATATGTAGCTTCGCTGAGGCTGTATAATGTGGGTAGGACTGTGCGTTCAGTATCACTTCACAGCTGTAATTCCCACTGATGTTTGGCTGTACCTTCAGCAGCACCACGTGGGTATCATTAGACCTTAACCTCTGTTGGCAAAAGAAATAATCATGTTAAGAGAAATTAGGAAAAAGGTTTTATTAGATTAAATTATATTTAAACAAATATAATCCCTAAACCAAACACTCAAATCCTAAATGCTTTTGATACCTCATTTACACTCTCGCGCGAGCCACGAGACGAGCTGCGAGATGAGCCGCGAGCCGTGAGTGTAAAAACAATAATATGGTACATTTTTTCCAGCTCGTGGCTAGTCTCGCAGCTCGTCTGTAGTGGTGGAAGTAGTGGCCTTTGACAGGTTGCTTAAATTTATAGCAATTTGACTAACAGAAAGATAATATATCATAATAGAAAAAGTTCAAAGTTTAAACGAATATTTCTTTATTGTACCTCTTCAGATCACGAAACAGAGCTATTTGTTTCTTATTAATAAAATAGTTCTTGTTCAACTTCGTAGCATCTTACGAATTGCATTTAAGGTCAATATTTATAACTCGGATCTTTAAAAAATCGATCGAAAAAGTCAAATCATTGCTACTGCAATGATTTGACTTTTTTCGACGAATGAACAAACAAACTCTGTACGAGAGTTTGTTTGGACATAATCACAAAAAAGTGGTTTACTTTGTATCTTTTACGTTTCAAAGGTTTAGTAAAAGATAAGGTATTAGCGATTTCTTTTTAAAATGTTGTGTTAAACATACTTACATCAATTTGAATCCCTTCTAGAGGAATGAGTCGTGTAGTAGGATTTTTCAACGGTGAATACCTGTAGAACTCTTGAGTACCCATGTACCACTTCACTGTGTATATCCTGTGGTCTTGTGACTCGTATAAGCAACCCATAGTTACGTTGTTTCCTCGCTGAACGAAGCGAGGTGTGATTTTAAGCTCTGCTGTACGGAGGCCACCAGCTTCTGAGAACAAGAGAAAATAACATTTAAAAATTTTCAGTATAAGTTATTAATTTAAAGTAAAATTTTATGGTAGTTAATGAAAGAGATCTTTACTCAGCATTTTATATATATACTAGCTGACGTGTGCAGCTTCGCCCGCAGCTTCGCCCGCATGTAAAATGTTGAGGTTTTTAGGCAAACAATTTTATTTTTAATTCGTTCGTTTTTTACAATAAAATGTATGTTACTTTTAATACCTTCAAAAATATGTGTACAAAGTTTCATGATGATCGGTTAAGTAGTTTTCGCGTGAAAGCGTAACAAACAAACCTACATTCACATTTATAATATTAGTAGGGACATATATAAGTCACATAGACTGCCTCTGTGGCGCGGTGGGTGTGCATCCGACAGCTACGCAAGAGGTCGTGGGTCCGATTCCCAACCAGGATAAAACTTTGTGTGATGAGCACGATGGTTTATTCTGTGTATTTATCTATAATATGTATGTATTTAGAAATATAGAAGTATGTTTATCAGTTATCTGGATACCATAGTACAAGCTCTGCTTAGTGTGTAATCAGATGGCGTTGTGTGAGCTGTTCCAACAACATTTATTTATAGTAACACATAAGAACTTCATAACATTACACAACATCAATATTACTAATAACAATGTTTATGTAACAAGGCTAATTTGTTTTCAAGAATATAGTCTCTGACGTCATAAACAGACGTCACTCTTATTTTTTAATTTAAATGTATAGGTATTACTTTGTTTTGATTGCATAAATGTACACCAAAAGTTATTTTGGTGTATATTTATGTAATCTTGCATTGCTTAATGGTAATAAAATTAAGCAACAAAAATACAATAACTGAACTGAAATGCATGATATCACAGCCTAAATTCGTTTTGTGTCACAGTGCCACTTAATAACCAACAGGCAAAACATAATATCTTAAAAGTCAACTGAGAATTGTAGCCAACAATTTAGAAACCAAGCAATTCTAGCCATTAATCTGGTAAACGATTTTAGGCTGTCTAATAAATAACGTCACTTGCAGGAAGTCGACAAACAAAACCACTTAAGTCCATCTTATCATCAAGAGAAATTACAATTCCTGACTTACACTCTAACGTACGGTAAATTCGTGTCAATAAATTTCTACAAATTTTAAACAAAGTTTATAATGGGGTGTGCCTGTGGGTTGGACACAGCCGTGTGTAGTATGTTAAAAACATATCGTAAAGTCATACGCAGAAAAATGACTTTAAAATGGGGATTCTTATTACGGGCCGTATTACAGAACTTTTCTCAATACCCAAGAAACACTTGAGAGAAGTATTTTAAGGCGAAAACTAGCCTTAAGCGTTTCTTCAGTCTTAAGAAACGTTCTGTTATACAGCCCTACGAGTACTACCGCCGCGCACGACGAATCAAAGTCCTTGCCTAGCGTAAAAAAAATATTCTGAACATTTAGTTATCCAGTGGTGGATGAAGGTGATAGATACGTAGCTGCAATAACAAACGGCACTCTCCGGTTTTTTAAACAACCTCTATAATAAAGCAATTTTAAGGTCGCATAAATGATTAAAAAAATCGGCTGCTATTAGATTTCCTAGATTAAAAGTATCTTAGTAAATTTGGGAGGAAGTTCCTTCAATAATTATGTAATAACTAGATGACTCCCACAGCTTCGCCCGTGGAATATTTCGACTTCCCGTCGCACCTATTTAATCCCGTCGCTTATAAATTCTACACTGATTCATACAAATTTGCCCGATTTGTCGACATTTATGACTACTGCTCTGCTCCCCAGTGTAGTAGCGTAATGATATATAGCGTTTAGCCTTCCTCGATAAATGGGCTATCCAACACAAAAATATTTTTTCAAATCCGACCAGTAGTTCCTGAGATTAGAGCGTTCAAACAAACAACAAACAAACAACCTCTTCAGCTTTATAATATTAGTATAGATAGTACTTTTTTTATTGGTTCGCAAAACTGGACAATAAAAAGCTTGAAAACTGAAAATATACAATTTGACACATCTTGCTATCTTGCTTACACAATCAAAACTTATGGGTAAATAATTGTACTGAAATATTATTGGAATTTATTTCTGAACACCAATATTACCGTATAAATTTATTTAAAACAATTTGCACTCGTAGTATTTACTGAGATGACATAATCATACATACATACATACATATTGTCACGCCTTTATCCCCGAAGGGGTAGGCAGAGGCATATAAAACGCCCACATTTCACCGTATGCATTTTAGTCCCACGTAACAGGTGGTGAGCCCATTGCCGTGTTGAAATGGACAGGCGCAGGCTGCGGCGACATGCTGTTGAAATTTTTTAAGCCGCCCATAAGGCCTTCAACTTGGCTTAACGACTGCCATTTTATTGGCAACCGGGACCAACGCCTTAACGTGCCTTCCGAAGCACGGACCTGGGGTGGGTCTAAAGGGCCGAATAAATTTAATAAAATGTGTCTATTTTAGATGTTAAATTTGGAGGAAATTTTGAACCCGTTGCCCTTTTTAGTGAGGTGGTAACAAAAAGGCTAAAAAGTCTTATGTGCTAGACACTAATTAGCACGACCAATTAAAGTCCTGGTAGTCTCGGACTCATAACATGACATAATCAATTAAAAAATAAGTTGATAATCTAAGCTATAAACATTTTTTGAAATATTTTGAATAAAACATTGGTTTTACGACTCACGATGTCACAGACAAGGTAACATAACCGCGTTCTGTAAAACTATTTCCAATTTCTGTCTGCTTTGAGACAGTCTGTCTCAAAGCTTTGTCTAGTTTAACTTTCAACCGATATTCTTCAAAATGCTATCTAGTCAAGCATTTGATTCGGTAATATAATATTGAACTCAAACGATTCCTTTGATTTGAAATTCGAACATATTTGATTATAAAACGCAAAAAGGAACATTCTGATACATTATAATACTGATAACTTGCGCTTAGAAAGGAATTATACTACAATGTTTCTTTTGAAAAACGCAGCGTAATTATTATTTTATCCCAATTAAACATCCAAAGGTAACACTAATTAGTGGTCTTTGATATCTGAAATTTATTATATTTCAAAGCAGGATCTACATGTAATTTCCTTGCTTCGGAAGGCACGGTCCCGGTTGCCAGTAACATGGCAGTAGTTAAGCCCAGTTGAAGGCCTTATAGGCGGCTTAAAAAAATTCAACAGCTGGTCGCCACAGCCAGCGCCTGTCCATTTCAACACGGCACCGCCTGTTACGTGAGACAAAAATGCCTACCTCTTCGAGGATAAAGGCTGAGTCTGAGAACGAACTTTAATTGACTTATAATAGCAGCTATGGTTTAGTTTTCTATTTTGACATGATTGGAAGCGACCGCCGTCTGAACTCCCAGCCACGTAAGAAGTTGTTGCGTCTTTTCCTCGTGCGTTGGTCACAAGGGTGCTAGCTGGTGAGGTCACTTAGTTCCCGAGAACATGGTATGAGTATGGTATATTTTACAGGACTAAATTCTACCCTTGATGCTATATTATAGTTGAGGAGTATAGATAGAATTGGGAAGTATAGAGAGAGAACACCTGAGATAGGTGACCATTAGTAGGATTTCCATTTCGAGCGTTTTTGTACAGATAAAACGTCAAGCTGTTGTTCCCGGGACCCAGCAACATGATAGTCCCTAAGTCAAATGACAGTTAAAAAAAAAATCTACTACTAGTTACAAACTGTCCTAAACTCCGTTTCACCATGGCGAAAAAATCTTATTTCTCTCCTTTTAAAACATAACAAGTGTAATGCATCGCAATGAGCTAGAATATTTTTTTCAGATATCATTACGGTAGCATCCCTCGGGGGATTACCAGAACAATGAATACAGAACGGATTCCTTTTTTGTTGAAAGTAGCAGTGAAAGCCTGCCGTTTATTTAATTTTGCCCTGTGATATTTATCTCGCGTGTATTTTTTTCTCGTTTTCAGAGGGTTGAACTGGCAACGGATATGTAGGTTTGTTACATTTGTGCCAGTTTATAAACGGGTAGGTTTTGGACAGTGAAAACATTTTTGTTATCTCCTGGTATATAAAAATGAAGAGATTTTTTAAATAAATTTTCATTTAGTTATTTTTGTTTTTTTTTCGCTTGATGTTTTCTGGATAGGATAGACAAAGCACGAGATATGCTTGAATTATTTTGTTATTTCACCAGTTGGTGAGCTTTATACCGGGTGCTGAGTGTATTGTCAGAGCTAAATAATGACCTGTTAATTAAAAAACCCTTTGAGCTCAAAATGAAACGCCAGCGAGTTTTGAACATCGAACCTACAACAATAAATAGGATATAATTTTTTTATAAAACACGTCTATTTTATTAAGGATTAAAGGAAGGTAAGTAAGTAGAAGAAGCGAAAGTTGTATGCCAGAATCATAGCAAGTGGAAAGCTATAGTCTCTGCCTCGATGGGAGACAGGCGTGATGATATGTATGTATTGATGTTTTTAGTAAATATTTGTTATATTAACCCGACATGAACTGATACATAATATACGTAGTTCTTTAAATCAAATCTTTTTATGCGCTCGTGGCCCCGCAGTCTCAGTGTTCGGTAAACGATCACTGAGGTACGCAACTTTCACTATGGCTGGTCGTCGGATGGGTGACCACTTTGTGGCATTTACATTTGTGAGTGTTTCCGTGCTTCGGAAGGCACGTTAAGCCGTTGGTCTCGGTTGCCAGTAAAATGGCAGTCGTTAAGCCTGGTTGAAGGCCTTATAGGCGACTTAAAAAATTTCAACAGCAGGTAGCCACAACCTGCGTCTGTCTATTTTAACACGGCAATGGGCTCACCACCTATTACGTGGGACAGGAATCCACACGGTGAAAAGTGGGCATATAATATGCCTCTGCCACCCCTTCGGGGACAAGGCGTGATGGATATTTATTTATTTTATCTTTTTATAAACTTAAAATTAAAAGTAATGCGGCCTTCACTATAGTAGCGAAAGACGACTTCTAAACCGAAACCAGTTTTAAAACCGGAGAAACTTCAAAATCGCCTCTGCACGTATTCATCGTGTCTTAAAAACCGTTTTCTATATGCTTTCTAGGAAAAAAAATTAAAGTGATATGACAGCCAGTCTGACCTGCTCCCAACCCTGAAGTGCCTGAACCCATTATCTCATTCTTCAGTCTACAGGTAAAGCAGCTTCAAAAGAGATGTAACAAATAAAAAATTCAACCTATAATATTAGATTAGTATACATTACATACTTAAGCGACATTAAAATATCTTTAGAATTCAAACCAAATACCAACAAAGGACCTATGACACTTCAATTCTAATTTATAGCTTTTAAATCTTAAAATTACTACCAAAAGCGTTCAAAGTCAAAACAATTTTTTTACCAAATAAATTTTCTCATAAATCGGCTACTAAATGCTTGAAACTCGCTTAATATCGAGCAATAACCGTAAGTCTGTACGAATATAGACTGCTTTAGTTCTTATTGGTGTCGGAACGCACCTGCTGCCGTCGTGGTAATATTTCTCGACGTCTTTGCACTGAGCGTGTTGGTACGGGGTATGGGCGATGTGTGAGCGTTTTCTAAACAAATAAATTGTTTTGTGTTTGTTACTTTAGAATCATTTTCTATCTCTACATGGTTAAGGTTATATTTAATTAGATGTTTTGGTTTTCTGAGTAAGCGTAGATTTTATGCCAAGTAATGCTTCCTGAGCAGGAGATCGATACCCAGCTTTATAACTTTAATTTGACTGTCGAAAATGAGTGAGACGTGGTCAATATTGGAGCAACACATGCAGGAGCTGCATGTCACGGAAATGAAGATGCTGCGGTGGAAGTGTGAAGTCACGCGAATGGACCGCGTGAGGAACTCTTGCATCGGCGGCAGCCTTCACGTCCGTGACATTGCAGATAGGTTGTAAGAGTGTCGCCTTTGTTGGTATGGTCACAAAAATGTCTGTTTATATTGTGTTCTGTAAACGATCACTGAGTTACGCAACTTTCACTATGGCTGGTCCTCGGATGGGTGACCACTTTGTGGCATTTACATTTGCGAGCGTTTCCGTGCTTCGGAAGGCACGTTAAGCCGTTGGTCCCGGTTGCCAGTAAAATGGCAGTCGTTACGCCTGGTTGAAGGCCTTATGGGCGGCTTGAAAAAGTTCAACAGCAGGTAGCCACAACCTGCGTCTGTCTATTTCAACACGGCAATGGGCTCACCACCTATTACGTGGGACAGGAATCCACACGGTGAAAAGTGGGCATATAATATGCCTCTGCCCCTTCGGGGATAAGGCGTGATGGATATATATATGAAACAAACCACACAAAATAATACTAAGTATTATATTTAGTATTTATGTATTTTGTTGATTATCACTGTAATGTTAGATGGCAATGGTGACTACGAGTATGTATGTAATATCGTATAATATTTATATATCGTTAAAAATCAGTTTTCATTGTTAACACGTAGCTAAAAAAACCTAAAAAAGATCAAATACCTGTCAGTGACCCATTCGCAATGTGTATTGTAATGCCCACAGCGGAAATTTTGAAGATTTCTCAATCAAGACAAAAATTATGGATGAAAACACTTGTAAAACTGTAGGTAAAAATATAGTGTAAATATTAAAAACATTGGAAAAATTAAACACTGAAATCGCTATCGCTTGTGAATGTAACATAAATATCTTACAGTCGTGGATGAACTGACATGTTACTTATTGGAAGTTTAAATTAAGAATGTATTTACTTGCATTGTTTTATTAGATTCCATCGGGAGCCACACTTTTTCTCTATTTGTTATATGCCAAGATTTATTTAATGTAATTAGATGCTAACTCACATTGGCATTAATTAAAACACAAATAAAAGATTTGTGTAAAAAAAGGTAAATTATCAAAATATTTCTAAAAAAATAATATTTCGTGGAATGGCTATGTGCGTTGTTGAATAATGTTTTTAAAATAATATCTCAAAGTAGTAAGTCACGTCCTCTCATCGTAACGAAGAGTCTCAGTTGCATATAATTTATTAGGTGTGTACGGATCACTGTTATTTTTATACCTTTACTAACCTATTGTTTGTGAAAGTTACAAGAACATCAGTAAGTAGACAGATATGTTACACATACATGCCTATAAAACTAGTTAATTTAACTTAATAATTAGCTCCTTTTTTAATAAAAATAATCTCCTAAACAGTTACCAATCAGGCTTCCGCCCTGGGCACAGTACTACGACAGCCCTTATCAATGTCACAGATGATATAAGAATGAGTATGGAGAATGGGAAACTTACGGTGCTTTCTCTGCTGGATTTCAGCAATGCTTTTAATACCGTGGATTTCGAAGTATTGCTGGCCATCCTCCGCTCTCTTAATATATCTCTAACAGTGATTACGTGGTTTTGCAGTTACCTGTCTGGCCGCCGACAACGTATTCGAATAGAGGATACTATGTCTTTTTGGAGTAATATATCAGCTGGGGTAACGCAGGGTGGCGTTTTATCTCTTTTACTATTCGCAGTATTTATTAACCTCGTCTCCTCTAAACTTCTTTCATCCTACCACCTTTATGCAGATGATTTACAAATTTACACACATACTCCACTTGCCCAGCTTTCTGACGCTATTAATTTAATAAATAGAGACCTGGCACACATAGCTGACTGGAGCATTAAGTATGGACTGACAGTGAATCCATCAAAGAGTCAGGTTATTATTGTAGGTAGCCCCGGGCTTATTCCGAAAATTGACTGCACAAAACTTCCTGCAATTGTTTTCAGTGGTACCGTCATTCCTTTCAGTGACAAAGTAAAGAACTTGGGTGTGTACTTTGATAAAACGATGTCTTGGGATCTGCAGCTCAGAGAAGTTAGTCGTAAGATTTTCGCTTCCGGTGGTGCCCTTAGGAGATTACGTAACTTTTTGCCCCTTGCCACTAAAACTGCACTGGCTCAGTCTCTACTATTGCCTATCCTCGACTACGCCGATGCCAGCTATCTAGATCTCACCGAGGAACAACTTAATAAGCTTGAGCGTCTCCAAAATTTCTGCATAAGATTCATATTTGATTTGCACAAATATGATCATATCTCTGAATTTCGCTCGAAACTTAAGTGGCTTCCTATTAGATTTCGCCGTAATGCGCATATCCTATTTCTTTTATATAATATCTTGTTTAATCCCTGTACTCCCGCCTATCTTAAAGATCGTTTCGAGTGTCGAATCGTTTCTTAGGTGATACGCATTCGAGATTCCTAAGGTCATCGGAGAACTTGCGCCTTAAAATGCCAATGCATTCCACAAGATTTTTGGATAAATCTTTTACAATACAGGATATTCGCTAATGGAATGCTTTGCCTGTAACTATACGACGTGCACAGTCTATTAGCAACTTCAAGAAATAGGTTACCAGTTACATTTATCAGTGTAACTCCGCTAACACTTCCTACTTTACTCACTTAGCAGTATGAGACGTTTGTCTGTAAGTTTATCTTAGCTATTTATTTATTTATTAAGAGCTTAGAATTATTATATAGAATATATGTCAAAGTATGTATTTGGATACTTATTTATGTGTATTTATGTGTATATATATATATATATATATATATATATAATGTATAATATATATATATATATATATATATATATATATATATATATATATATATATATATATATATATTATACATTATATATATATATATATATATATATATATATATATATATATATATATATATATATTATACATTATATGGTATGTATGTATGAGATGGTATAAATATTTATACCTATGTGTACGTATTAAGAATTATGTTTAGTCGTGTGTTCTTATGTCTTGTAAATTCTGTGCACCAATGGACTACCTATGGACACAAATTCATTGACCCTTATCCATATTAGGTTGTCTGGAAGAAATTTTCGCGCTTTGCGATAAGACCGCCGATTGTACCCTGTAATTTGTAGTACTTAATATATTATATCTTTGTAATATTGTACTTTACTTTTAAGTTTATGGTGTACAATAAAGAGTATTCTATTCTATTCTATTCTATTCTATTAACTTAACTATCTTCATGCTGTACCCCAGACGGGGTAGTCAGAGAGGACAGATCGCCAGGCTTCGCGATCCATGCATACTTCTTTCGCTTCTTCAAGATTCATCAATCGCTTCATACAAGCACGTCTGGGTATCCGAGTACTTTTGACCTTTCCGTTTTTGAGCTATCTGCTCACGTGGTCTTCATATGTAAGTCTCGGCCTACCCTGACTTCTTCTACCCTCTGCTTTCACACAATATATATTCTTCGTCAATCGTTCCTCACTCATTCGTTGGACGTGTCCAAACCAACGGAGCACGCCCTTTTCCAGCTTAACGCTGACACTTTCATTCAAACCTGCCATATTGCGTATCACTTCGTTACATAAAACTAGTTAATAATTTAAATCTTAGTGAAAAGTCTTGTTATTCATTATAATTCATAAAGTTTCAAAGTCTACTAAAGTTTCAACATATATGCATTATTCACATACACCAATTTATTCAAATGAATTTCAAAGCCTTTGAAAGCAAATTACACATCTGGTTATTATTCAAAGACCATGTCAAATTTACGCATCGAAGTCCTCAAGTCAAATTAACACGCGCAAAAGAACTCAGGTCGGTGAATTCGGCAAAATACTCGTAATTTAGGCGACGTTACCGAATTTACCTTAGAATCTAAAGATGTTACCCTTAAAATTATTATTTAAAAATATCTTTAAAGAAAAATACGTTCCTATGAAGTACTATAAGTCATTTTGCATTCTGTTACATAGTAATAACAATTACAACGTCTCAGTGTTTTTAGATACATATACGTTAAAGGTTTCCATCATACATTAATTTCCATTCCATTCATATTTATCCATTATATATTAAATTTTAGAAATTCATTTCAAAAATATTGTGGTTCTATAATCTTGTCAAATTGCAGGTTTCTATAGTTTACAAACATATCTTATTTAGAAAAATATTATGTCTTGTTAGTTTTGTGAAATGGTAAACATTTGAAATGAGCAGTAATTTATCACCATGTAATTCTAAAAAATACAACCTATTAAACGTAGGTATTATCATTACGATTTTTTTTAATAATCGGTGTAGTGTAGTGTATGCAACTGCCGCGACTGAGATCCCGGGTTCGATTCCTGGGCCGGAAGAAATATTTGTTTAAATATTTGTAAGTCACAATTGTTTGTTTCGGAGTTTGGGTATTTCCTATGTATAATATGTATGTATTTAGAAATATGTAAGTATGTTTATCAATCGTCTAGATCCCATAACACAAGCTTATATTAGCTTACTTTGGTCTAGACGCCGCTGTGTAAAAAATGTCATACAATTATTATTTTTATTTCGACAATGTTTTATTGACTCTTTAAATGTCATTGCTTCGTTTATTAGCAGATTCACCGCTAGCCAGTAAGGATAACCAATCATAACCTTTATTTAGCACTATTACAGAAAAATAAATATAAAGAGAATTAATAGCCATTCTGTACTCGAACCAAAATTCCCAACAGATGTTAAATAAAATCTCTGAAGTCCGATAAATATCAAACATTGTATATTGACTTTGTTTCCCTCCAAATGACATACGAAAATAGAATTATAAAAATAACTTAGCAGTGCTTAATTACAGCGTTCTATAAATGTGACATATACAAAACACGGGTTTTTTTACTACCTACCGCCTTTTTCCATAAATAACACGGTAATGTCGTCTACAAGATGGCTCATTAAAATTTAATCTTGCTTTGAGTTAGGCTAGCACTAAAATTAAGTCAATTGTTGCATTAAATTAACCATTTTAACGTTTCCTAAATTAAGGAAATGCTTAGATGTGACTGGTAGTTTCTTAATTACTTTTATTTTTCTTATTAAAGTCCAAGTGTTATCAGAAAATGATTGAATAATCCATGACTATAGATATATTTGCATGTGTCTCTACAAGGACTTCAACCAACCCCAAATGGAAGTGGTGATGATTTTTTGCGGGGATGCTTTTAAACATCATAGCCTCAATTCAGAAGACTGATGCGTTTGTGGGACTTTCGGTCTACCGGTGTGTCTACTAAACCTAGTGGAGATAAGTTCATTTAATGAAACTGTTATTTTAATATCGCGAATTAAAAGCGTAAATAATGTACAAATAGCTCCTACTACTGAGTGTACACAAAAACCTGCAATTTTGTGAGTGGGCAACTACAGGTATTTACAAAAGTAGGGCTAAGTTGTACGAACTATATGGTATGAAGCAATTTAATTTTGATCCTGCTTTTATTCAATATGTAAAAAAATATTCCAAGACCTTCAAAAAGACCTGTGCTGCTGCCAAGTCGTTACATATCAGTAATAAGATTAAAGATTCAAAAAATAAGGTAAAAATGACTTGGAATGTAATCAATACTGAAACCGGTCGATTACTACCCCGTGATAATAACTTTGAGTTAATTATAAATAACAAGGTGATTAATAATAAATTAGATGTAGCACAAACTTTTAACAACTATTTTATAGACATACCCGCGAAAACAACTAGCTCCTTAAATTCTTGTCCAATCAAAGCTCAACGCATACTTGGGGGCAGCGAAGATCAGTGCAATGTCTTATTTACCTTTAAATGTGTTAACCCCAACGATATCGTTAAAGTATTCAAGTCGCTTAACTCAAAAAAGACAGCTGACTTGTGGGGTATTTCTGTGAAATTGATACAGTCTATTATTGTTAATTTATCTCCACATCTAGCTGAAATATTTAATAAATGTATCGATAAAGGAGTGTTTCCGGATTTAATGAAACACAGTAAGGTAATACCTCTATTTAAGTCTGGATCCAAAACTGACCCTGGTAATTTCAGACCTATTTCAATATTACCTGCCATTAGCAAAATTTTTGAAAAAATTATATTGCAACAACTACAAGCTCATTTTAATTCAAATATGCTACTACATAAAGAGCAGTATGGGTTCACAAGGGGTCGTTCTACCATTCATGCAGGTGTGACACTTCTGAATCATATATATGACGCCTGGGAGAATAGACAAGATGCTATTGGTGTATTCTGCGATCTCTCTAAAGCATTTGATTGCGTTGAACATAAAACACTATTGCGAAAACTCTTTTATTATGGTATCAAGGACTCTGCACTGGATCTTGTTGCCTCCTACTTAAATGATCGGATACAACATGTTGATGTTAATGAAATTCGCTCCTCTGGAGCATCTGTAGCTATGGGCGTACCGCAGGGATCAATTCTAGGTCCGTTTCTATTTTTAATTTATATTAACGATCTGCCATTCTATATACAGAACTTGTGCGACATTGTTCTATTTGCTGATGATACGTCACTTATTTTTAAAGTAGATCGTACGCTTACTGATTTTAACAGCGTTAATAGTTCACTTGCCCAAGTTGTAGATTGGTTTACGACCAATAATTTGCTACTAAACGCTAAGAAGACAAAATGTATCAGATTTAGCATGCCTAATGTCAGGAATTGCGGTACAAATATAACATTGAACGGTGATACCCTTAATATTGTAGAATCAACTGTATTTTTGGGGATCACTTTAGATAGCAAACTGCAGTGGAACGCGCAAATAACGTGTCTTGCAGGTAAACTCAGCTCGGCAGCCTTTGCCGTTAGTAAAGTCAGGCAGCTCACTGATGTAGAAACTGCCAGGCTAGTATACTTTAGTTATTTTCATAGTGTCATGTCTTACGGCATTTTGCTGTGGGGTAAAGCAGCTGATCTACAAGTAATTTTTGTACTCCAGAAGAGAGCTATACGTGCAATATATAAATTGAGTGCTAGAGTGTCTCTTAGAGAGAAATTTAAAGAAATTGGCATTTTAACGGTTGCATCACAGTATATATTTGCAAATATCATGTTAGTTAAACAGAACATACATTTATACAATCGACACAGTGACATACATTCGATAAATACTAGAAATAAGCATAAATTAATTGGAACGCATCATCGTTTACAAAAGGTTCACGACTCTTTTGCAGGAATTGGCGTACGCCTATATAATAAAATTCCTTTAGACATTATGAACCTGCCGTTACATAAATTTAAGGCGGAAATTAAGACGCACCTTTTGAAAAGGGCTTATTACACAATTAATGATTATTTGAATGATAAAAATAAATGGAAATGAGTTGCTTGCTCTTCGCTCGAGCTATTTAGGATTCGAATGAATCTTGTGTTATATTATCTACTTGTCTTGAATCTGCATATATATGTTGTATTTTTTTTTTTTTTTACCTTATTTTTGTTTACATTCTCCAGTATAAATAATTTGAAACGCCAGGCAACTAAAGGTATGGCTGCGTTTAGTCCCGGTAATAACTAATATACATAATTATATGTAATTTGACTTTGTTATTGTGTGAGCACTATGTAGACTTATTTATTATTTTGAAATTGACATGATAGTTGCTGTGTAGTTTTTGGGTATGTCATGCTCGCCTAAGTGTCCTGGCAGTGGTGGCGTATGTATCGGGTCGCCTTGTTCCCTACAATACGGTTGAATAGGGCGATGGCTGATATATGCGTCATACCCGTGAACGGGTGCCGTCTGTTGGGACTGGTCAGCTCATAGCTGTTATAGCAATTGTTACAAATAATATTATTTAAATTTAAGGCAAACTAAGTTTAGTCGACTGTTCTCACATAAATTCAAAGGAACTATGTAAGTGTAATTTTAATGAACTCAACATTTATTTTGTTTTTTTTTTTTGTATAATTTCTTTACTGTATAATTGGTCAAATATCATGTTAATCAAACTGTGTCAAATGGCGGTTAGAAAAGAGTGGCCATGAGTTTTATTGCCAGGTTCTTCCTCTGGCTCTACCTATTGCTTTGCGAATCTGGCAGTAAATGTAAATGTAGAAGCAGTAATCTTGACGTTCATAAGTGTTACTTTGTGACCTACATGAATAAAGATTTTTGATTTTGATTTTGATTTTGTTTATCTAATTTGTGTATACATTATGCCCTTTAATGTTAATGTAATAATTAACGTTAAAGGGCATATTGTATATACAAATTAGATTAATACATTTCTGAATCGTTAGATTGCATAAATAAAGATAATTTTCATATGAGCAAGTAAATAAACGCAAACATGTACGAAAATTGTAATTTGAAATCCACTGAACCGAATTCGGTACGATTCAGATCAGTGGATTTCGTCATCGTCAATCTCTACCTATCTTAAAAATGATTCTTGTATATTTTATATGAGTTTCGTGTACCTACATATTATGTCAAAACTTATATTTTTAGATTTTCTTGGAATATGCTATTTTTTAAAGTTGTGAATGTGTTTGATGTCGAATAAAACATAAATAAACTTTCAATTTCAAATTTTCATTATAATAACGAGTTTTTTTATGTAGCGCTTCAATTTTAGCTAAAGTTTTAGCTAATGAATAATGCTTAGCCTAAAAAAAGTTACGGCTGCCACATGTACGTATATGAAGTGACAGTACTGACAAGTATCACAGTCACAGCAGCATGAGTTTTATTGCTAGGTTCTTCCTCAGGCTCTAAGTATTGCTTTGCAAATCTGACAGTAAACGTAGAAGCAATAACCTAAACGTTCATAAGTGTTACTTTGTGACCTATATGAATAAGATATTTTCATATCATTTCATTTTATATGGAACATTATTCACATAACTCTCCGAGTAAATATGAAGCCTTTTTGGGTTCAAGATTCAAGTTTAAGTTCATTAGTAACTGTGTGTCCGCTGTCTGTCAAGACCCTTTATCTCGGGAACGCTTGAAGGTATCAATGTGAAATTAAAACTATATACCTTCTCAGGTCTACAGTCCTTTATAAGCTATATATGAAACTGGTTGATTTCTTCTAATATTTGTGACAAAATATTTTTGCTGTTAACTCAAAGGCCTCCTTACCCTCCCTACCTACCCACTGTGCTTAGGTTTAATGCTCACCTAAACTTTCTCTCATGGAATTTTCCAGTACTAGATGAAATTTAAAATTTCTGAAAGAATATTTCAAATCTTGAATGTGCAGTAAGTATCTGACATCTGACTGAGCAGGCAACGTTTCAACCATATTGTTTATAAGCATTCAGAGCTCAAGCGTTTTGATATTTCTTGTTCTTATTTATATTATTCAAACTGTAAGCTCCTTCCATATTTTTCTATATTTTGAGCTTGATTAAATAGATGTTGTTTTCATAAGAATTCTTTCATAGAGATAAATGTAAAGAAAGATTTTAATATGATGAAAGAGAGAGCAATAAAAGATCTGTTTTTTTTTCTTTACATTCCGACTAAAACGAATAAGTTGCATCTTCAGTTTTAGATCAAGCCAATTATTTGAAGTTAATTAATCTCTTGAATCTCTAAGTCAATAGCAACATATATAACCTTTAAGAAATGTGAATTGCTACTTCCAACAACCATTTTTCTTTATAATTACTTGTACAATGAGGTTTATTTTTATTAGAGCTAATTGCATTTTTTTAAAGTGAAAATCCACTAGCTCCCTGCTGGTTACGTGGAACAAAAATGCGTTCGGTAAAATTTGGTCATATAGACTGTCTCTGCGGTCCTCCAGATCGCTAAACGAGCCACATAAATTAAGGGGAAAGTCCCTAAAAACGCACGAAACACTTCTTGGCGTTTGAAAAATGCTAAGGAACTGATGTCATGGAATTGGCAATTTTTCTTTTTCAAATACATCACGCGCGATATACCAAAAAATCGATTTTTTTATAAAACCAATCGAAATCGAATCGAAAATCAGCCTTTTATGTTTTGTCTCTGTCTGCTAAATCGTTTTTATAACCTTGTTATAATTGAAAACACATATTTGGTTAAAATTGGAGACAAAAGTATATATAATTAATTCACCACAGTAGTTTTATTATTGATTCAAATAAAAAGCATTATATTTGTTAGAAACACTGTCCGTACATTGATTCGAATCCAAGGTACGAATAATGTGATGCGTTTGTGTGAATGAAAAATATGGATGTGGGTGTGCAATGACTAATTTCCACGCCCGCAAACAGAAGCCTTAAATTGTCAATGTTTACGATTGAAATGTATATTAACGGAAGCCCCGCGGTTTCACCCGAGTAGTTCCCGTGTAAATACAGACATAAGTTGTTCCTTCATATCATCTTGAACTAAAATAATAAATGGAACAGTACAAGTGTTTTAGTTCAAGATGTGTAGCAAGTTCCACTAAGTACCGTCAAACAACAGTGTAAACAGTCCTTCATTTCAGATATCAATTAGCGACAGCCCTGTTAAAATCGGTCAAGCTGTTTCAGAGATTAGCCGGAGCGAACAGACAGACTTAAAAAAATATTAATTCATTTATTTATATATAATTACTGTATATATTTTAATATGAGTTTAGAGAAAAGATTTATACAATTTCTAACTAACTAGAACTAAGAAAATTAGTTTTGACGATGTGTATTCAGAAAAGAATCCGACAAAAGCCTTTACCAAATTCAATGACTTATTTAAATTGTTCTATGACCTGTGTTTTCCAGTCGTTACTGTAAAATCAAAAACTAAACTAAAGCCTAGATGGATTAGTCGTGGCATTGTAAAATGTAGCAAAATAAAACGTCAACTATTATGGCAATATAGATTAGCGCCCAATGAAGATAATAAGGACAAATTTAAGAAATACTCCAATCGGTTTAATAAAATTATCTCGCTTACACAAAAGAGTCAGAATTGCTGCGCCATATATAGTGCTGCGAATAAATCAAGGGCCATCTGGAGAATTATAAACGCACGTAAAATAAACATACCCAATGAGAACATATCGAGAATTAAAATTTATAGTGGAAATATTACCGGTGCGCATGAAATGGCAGAGGCATTTAACAATAATTTCATCGACTAAGTACAACCTTTAAAGGTTACATCTAAAAATCAAAGTAAATCACCAACTAATATACTTTCCTCAATGTTTATGCCTCCTACTATTCCACAGGATATTTATAGAGTGATAATGTCCCTTAAAAACACAAACAGTACAGGGTATGATGACATAAACACAAAAGTGGTTAAATTTATCGCATTAATCATTTCTCCAGTATTGAGTTACATTTTTAATATTTGCATGAGTGATGGTATTTTTCCTGACAAACTGAAAATCACCATAATAAAACCAATGTTTAAAAAAGGTCACAAAGAAAACATGACTAGTTACAGACCTATAGCATTGGTACCAGTTTTCTCAAAAGTATTGGAAAAGGTAATATATAATAATATGAATAAATATTTTGAAAAAAATCGATTATTTACAGAGTGTCAGAAAGGTTTTAGGAAAAATAAGTCTATCAATATGGCGGTCTATGATTTCTTGAATATAGTCGCAGCTCGAATGGATAAAAAGCTACCAGTTCTTGCTCTATATATGGACATGTCAAAAGCTTTTGACTACGTGGACCACTAAATATTATTAAATAAGCTCTACTTGTATGGAGTTAGAGGCAATGTAGCTCACCTTATAAAATCATATTTTCAAAATCGACTACAAGTAACACAAATCAATAGAATAATAAACAAAACCGAAGTAATATATAAATCGAGCCCAAGGACTGTTGTGTACGGGGTACCCCAGGGAAGTGTACTCGGACCTTTACTGTTTATTATTTATATCAATGACTTTCCATATGCAACTACTTTCCCTATGATAATGTTTGCGGATGACAGTACAGTAATTTTTGACAGTGATGATAGGAGTGCATTGGAAGCTGATATCAATGAAAACATATATTTGTTGGTCGCATGGCTTGAGCATAATAACCTAAAAATTAACATTGATAAGACAAATATAATGAAGTTTGACAAAAAAATAGATTTTAGTATTAATTACAGAGGTCAGATGATAAATGACACCAGCACAGCAAAGTTCCTTTGTCTGTATATTGACAACGCATTAAATTGGCACGAGCAAATTGACAAGGTGTGCAGCAAACTGACACAACATTCATATGCCCTATACACGCTTAGTAAAACTACTAATCAAATAACTTTACTTACCGCATATCATGGTCTTGTCTCATCAACATTAAGGTATGGTATAATATTTTGGGGCAATGCGACTGGAAGGGATAGGGTTTTCTTGGCTCAAAAGCGCTGCATTAGAGCAATTAGTAATTTACGTAGAACTGAAAGCTGTAAGCCGTATTTTAAAAGTTATAGAATACTAACTATGCCATCCTTGTACGTGTTTGAATGTTGCATGTTTGTTAGACACAATATTGATAAGTTTTCTCAAGTTAAGAGTGCACGAAGAGCTGACAAACTAAATTTGGTTCCTAGTAGGACTAAATTGTATTACAGTAGCGTTTTTATAATGGCTCCAAAAATATATAATAATTAGCCTAAATTTATCAGAGCAATGGATAATTATATAATACCTATTGACATTTTGTATATTTGCTGACATGGAAATTTACATTATATTATATGACATTATAGCATCTGAACCTAAATTTATATAATCAAATTAATATGAATGATCTTATGTAGTTATTAATATTTGTACGCCATTTGTTGGCAAAACATAGAGGAACTGGACTTAGACTAAGAACATTTTACTGTACCTATGTTTACAAAATAAATAAATAAATAAACTAACTAACTATAATGATACTGAGTAATGATACTGATACTAAGTACTAACTGAACGATAATGAGGAACTAATGAAGAACTATTGACTAAGAATATATTTTGTGCGAAAGTACTATAATAATATAAGGATTTATATAATAATAATAGTATAAGGAGTCAGGGTAGACCGAGACTTACACATGAAGACCACGTGAGCAGATTGCTCACAAACGGAAAAGTCAAAAGTACTCTGCTACCCAGACGTCCCAGACGTGCGTGTATGAAGCGATTGATGAATCTACAAGAAGCGAAAGAAGTATGCATGGATCGCGAAGCCTGGTGATCTGTCCTCTCTGACTACCCCGTCAGGGATACAGCGTGAAAATAATAAAATTTCAATTTTAATAATAATATGTAGTATGTTATAGTAGTATGTGTAGTATATGTAGTAATTTACAAATTTTAGATACACTTTTCAACCCCCGACACAACAAGAGGGGTGTTTTAAGTTTGACGTGTCTGTGGCTCTGTCTGACTGTCTGTGGCATCATAGCTCCCGAACGGATGAAGCGATTTCAATTTAGCCATTATGTGCAAGACTTCTTTGACATGTTTGATGAAAATCGGTTGAGCCGTTTAAAAGTTGTGTGCAAGTGGGGAAGGGTAACCGAATGAAAGGAGTGCCAGCGCAGCTTCCGACGTAGATTGACGCTCCTCTTGAAGAAGGACCTCCGTTAGGTCCGAAACTAGTCGGGCTATCCCGAAATTTACACGTGAGTAAAGCCGTTTATTTAGTAATAAGGGTAACCGAATGTTTGCAAAATATACTCGTGTGGTGTTTCAAATGAAAGAACGTGCACATTACAAAATAATATGTTCATTTTTTACCTATTTAAAAGCAAACTTAAGTTTATGTCAGGGTTTTTTATTATTTTTAGTTTATTTTAATATTATACCTACATAACTCTGACAAATAACGGAGCAAACCTTGTATATTCTACGAATACCACAATAATATTGCATGAAACCTAGTAACTGAAATTTCATCAACAATAATATTGTATTTCAAAGCGTCGCAAGAGGCCTTATAAATCGTACACGCGATATGCCCCAAGACACATCCTTTCAAATAAACTAGAACCTTGTAAGGAAGTGAGTATATTGTCTGATATCTTTCTACGAAAATCATTCAGAAAAGACTTAGTACGGAAATATGAGTCTTCTGACTCTTAGCGCTGCAATATGCATAAAGTAGGTACTTATTCTAAAATCCAGATGTTGTTTTATTGTTATATATTAATAATTTTATTAATATTAGTGGTCGCCCATTATTAGCAATTCAACCATGATTTTAGTTTTAAGTTAACAAGATTAAATTTTTAGGTTTGATAATAAATAAATGCCATCTATATAAAAAAATGCACAGCTGCTGGAACTATGGACAATTTTAATACTTCAATTTTAAATCTTCAAATACACTCGTCCGCAAAAATAAAGGGTCACCTCATTTTTTTATTCAAATAACTTTTTAACTGCACATGCTATCTCTTTGAATTAAAAAGAATCTGAAAGTAATTTTGATTTCTCGTAAAATAAACCACAGTTATTTAAAAATAACCTTTTATTTATGTGAAAATGAAAAGATAACTAAAATTAAGGAACTTTCGAAATGTATGTTCAAATTCAGCTCCGTCAAGTCGTATTGCGGCTCACATAGTCCAATGCGGCAGTTTGTAGCCGACGGCGCGAGAGATTGCTATCACAGGTTTGATGGACTGTTAACATGATGTCACAGGAGACGTGCAGTATAACAATGGATTATAGTTCAGCTATAAACTGTTAAATAGCGTATTTTTAACGGTAAAATGAAAAAAATTAGACAAAAAAGCAGAAAAATGACTCGAATTGAATAATGAAAAATCTATTTCAAGCCCAATATTAATACAAATTTCAAAACAAAGTCAAAAATGTCAAATTAAAAAAAAATGAAACGCAAATTGTAAATGGAACGTTTTTATTTTGAAAGTATTTTATAATGCCATTTCAGGATAAAATGTGAAATAAAAGCATGCATGTAGTCCGCATATCTTCTCTTGGTTTAATTTTATCAGTAAGAGAAATTATCTTCATGATTTCTTAAAGATACCAGATGTTTTCGTAGAAACTCTAAATTTTTGCGGATGAGTGTATTACCCTATCTTCAAGCCGAAATTTTGTTCAATGTTATTAATTTTTAAAATCTGGAATAAAATTGCTTTGATGTACGTCACTTAACATAGTAATCGGTTACTGAACATCATTTTAGGAATATCTTGAATAAAGAACAAGTTGAAATACAAACGCTTCTTTACTATAATATATAGTTACTTATACTTCACATTATCATTCACGCCTTAACCCCTGAAGGGGTGGCAGAGGCATATGATACGCCCAAATTTTATCGTAAGTATTTGTTCTACGTAACATGTGGTGAGCCCATTGCCGTGAATTAGACAAGTGCAGGTTGTGGCGACCTGCTGTTGAAAAATTTCAAACCGCCTATAAACGGGTTTTCGGTTTAACGACTATCATGTTACTGGCAAAAGGGATCAACGGCTGCCTTTCGCAGCCCGGAAACGCTCGTGAATAGAAATACCACAAAGTGGTTGCCCATCCGATGACATAGCGAAAGTTGCTTAACGAAGTGATCGTTTACAGAACACTGAGTTAGCGGGGCCACGGGCGCTTCGACACTATATGATCACCTTAATTCATTTATACGCCAATATAATAAATCATAAGTAACAGGTGGTGAGCCCACCTGTTACTTATGACAAAAATGCATACGGTTTAATGTGGGCGTATAGTATTATGCCTCTACCTACCCCTTCTGGGATAAAAGTGTGACAATATATATGTATGTATGTAATTAATTTATTACTAAAAGAAATTCCTTGTATCTAAATTTGTAGACATCTGCAGATAAACTAATAATAATAAAAAATATATATATTTAACATATTTTTTCGCACCATTACTATTTCATTTTACCCTAAAAATACGCTATTTAACAGTTTATAGCTGAATCCATTGTTATACTGCACTTCTCCTGTGACATCATGTTAACATTCCATCAAACCTGTGATAGCAATCACTCGCGCCGTCGGCTGCAAACTGCCGCATTGGACCATGTGAGCCGCAATACGACTTGACGGAGCTGATATTGAACATACAGTTTCAAAAGTAGGTATTTATAATATTATGGCCGAATAATAATTGTTGATTGTAGTAAAAAAAGATGAACATGTCAGATGATAACCATTTCATGCCTAATTTTAACCTGTATTGCAAAGGTTGGAACAAATTTAAAGTATATTTTTTGCAAGCTATGATTTTAAGGTAGTATTATTATACTAAAAACTAAATAAAAACTAGTGGTTCTGTGAACCGTAGACTTCTGAGTTTTTTATTTTTATATTCAAATTAAAAAAAAATTCAACACTGCTTTTTTCGTTTTTGGCGCTCTTGCCAACCACTATGGGACTATTTCCCCTCCAATACTTCCGTTTCCCCTGATCGAAAATCCCCCTCGCTAAAAGTTGTTGTCTACATCAAGGATTGTCCATGCCAAGCTGCATGCAAATCCGATGAAAAATGCGACCTGTAGACTGAATGGACAAGACGGGACGGTCGGACATCAATAGCATTTTTCCGTACCAGTGGAGTTAAAACGGAGACTTTCGTCGGCTCGCTTCGCTCGCCTCAGTCAATAATAAGACGAGAAAACGAGACTCAAAGTGAAAGAAGACAATTGTCATGAACATAAAAGAATTGGTTTAAATAATAATTGAAAATGTGTTGAGAAAGAAGGAATTCCATAAGTTTTTTGTCAATTCATCAATTATTGTTAATTATAATATTGGTAATATCCCATTGTTTGTCCAATTTTAACTCCGAAACGGCTTGACCGATTTTTTTTTGACATTTGCCACTCAGTGATAAGGGTAGCCCTTTACATGACAAAACAACGTTTGATGGGTCAGCTAGTATTCATATTCCTATTTATTATCTATAATCAACAGGATTTACACCATTCTAAGCCCGTCTTCGTAAAGTTAAAGAAATATATTGAAACCTCTACAACAAAGTAGAGATGTATCAAAGCTTTAATGTGGGAACAGAGGCTGTCAAATGCATGACCAGCCGTATCCTCGAGAGTATTGAAGATATTATACCGAATATTCTAGTACGCCTAGGAAGTATCGACTAAAGCTTTTGTTTAAAAGGAGATTTAGAGAAACAAATATAGGTATCTTTAAACACATCTTTTGAATTCTAAGTTTTCCGGACCTGAAACAAGAAGACAAAAAAACTGACAAGTTGTTCTTCAAACTTCATTGATGTCATTAAAGTAAATAAGTGCGATCCCACTGCGTGCATACCTAATGCTGCACACAGTTATATTGCATTTTTTTTTAAATATTTAAACTACTCACTTGGAGTTATGTAAACGATCACTGTGTCAAACTTTTTTAACTATGGCTGGTTCTCAGATAAGTGACTCAGTCGCTTTTCGGCAAAACAAAGTTCATAATGATTTGATTTTATATTTGAGTCAGAATATCATGAAAGAAAAAAAATGAGAATCAATGTAATGTATTGACTGTATGCATACATACATATTGTCACGCCTTAAAACCTAAAGCCAGTAACATGGCAGTCGTTAAGTCAAGTTGAAAGCCTTATGGGCGGCTTGAAAAATTTCAACAACAAGTAGCCACAACCTGCGTCCGTCTATTCCAACACGGCAATAGGCTCACCACCTATTACGTGGGACAGGAAATCACATGGTGAAAAGTCGGCATATAATATGCCTTCTGCTACACTTTCGGCGATAAGGCGTGATAGATAGTAAATAATTGGAATTCCCTGGCACTGTCACGTGAATAGTTTATAACTACATTATCATAGACAATCTAGACATCGACATCATTATCGTGGATCATAAATACCAAAGGATAGGATAAACCTACTATTTCAAAATTAAGCGCTTTTAACAAGCTGAAATTGCTCAACGTCAATTGTATTGTCTATTCTCCATATGTAGGTATTATCCTAATTAAACGCGACTAAGCTATCATTACGCAAAAAATCAAAAATGTAGCATAAAGTATAAAAATAAACTTTATCTGGATATTAAATTTCATATATTTATCTATAACGCCTTATATGGCAGAGGCATATTATAAGCCCACTTTTAACCATGTGTATTCCTGTCCCACGTAATAGGTGGCGAGCACATTTATAGGCGAAAATTTAATATTGGTGATTTTATACCAGTGGTTCTGTGAACCGTAGACTTCGGAGCATTAAGTTATTATCTACATCAAGGATTGTCCATGCCAAGTTACATGCAGATCCGATGAAAAATGCGACCTCCATCCTCCTCCGTCCGTAAACTGAATGGACGGACGGACGGTCGGACATCAATAGCATTTTTCCCGTACCAGTGGAGTTAAAACGGAAACTTTCGTCGGTTCGTTTCGCAAGCCTCCTCAGTCAATTATTAAATTTCATCATTATCATTATGTTTCTAAGAGGTTTATAATACACTAGGTGACAGTCACGGCTTTGCCCGTGACATACTTCGATCTCCAGCCGCACCTTTGTAATCCCATCGCTTATGAATTCTACAATAATGCATAAAAAATTGTCCGATTTGTCGACATTTATAATTACTGCTCCGCTCTTGAGGTTAGTATCGTAACGAAATACAACCTGTAGCCTTCTTCGATGAATGAGCTATCCAACACAAAAATTTTTTTTCAAATCCCACCAGTAGTTCCTGAGAATAGCACGTTCAACCAAACCAACAAACTCTTTACCTTTATAATATTAGTAATTAATTTATCTTTATTTTTATAGGCACGCATGCGTATTATATATATTTATATAGGAGAATTGCTAGTTTAGGTCAATTATGGCATGGAGAATATTATATCACACACGTTTTCAATAATTAAACTTTTATAGCAATTTGCACATTGTGCCTAAATTATGGTTTTAATTTGAAAAAACAAATATAAATTTACAATTGCGTTTAGTTTGTATGAAACAAACTATAAACACTACAACATAATTTATTTAACATTATTTTGGAAACTAACTAACCTAATTAACTATCTACACGCTTTATTCTTGACGGGGTTGTCAGAGAGAACAGATCGCCAGGCATCGCGATCCATGCATAATTCTTTCGCTGCCTGCAGATTTATTAATCGCTTTATACATGTACGTCTGGGTATCCTAGTACTTTTGACCATTCCGTTATAAGCAGTCTGCTCACGTGGCCCTTACATGTAAGTTTCGGCTAACCCTGACTCCTTTTACCCTCTACTTTCGCAAAATATATTCATCAATCGAACCTCACTCATTTGTTGGACGTGTCCAAACCAATAGAGCACGGCCTTTTCCAGCTTAACGCTGACAGTTTCATTCACACAACTTGTACTCTATTTATCGTTAGTTTTTTTTTTCCACTCATCCTATTTATTTATTTATTATGGTACATACATACTCTCGGCCCTCACCATCAGTCAAGCCGCGACCACGGGCGCTGCAACGCGCTCGAAACGTCGGTGAATGTAAGTACAAAATTGTTTCGCGTGAACTCCCGAGTAGTATATAAAATATGAGAAAATTAATATCTTAAAAAAAGATAGAGCAGTAAGAACCTCTACTTTATTTACTTTCCAAAGAATATAAAAACTTAAACATTTTCTGAGTACATTTTATACATTTTTCTCAACAAAACTCTCAGCATCAAAGAGTTTTCTGTTATTGGCAGCTCTTCTTCCTGCTTTTAAGTAGCAAATATATATAAAAGCTAAATATTTTTTATCCAGAATGTTGAGGATTTTCTATCGGATCGAGTAGTCCTAAGTAATATTTATTAACTGGTAAGTAAATAAAATTTTCAAGAATTTAGTGGAACAGAATTCAAAGATAATTGGGACTAATCCCACCCACATTCCCATTACTGTGACTCCTGTAAACCAGGATCTACAGCAAAGACCAAAAACCAGAAAAGTTACACCGAGCTCGATTTCGGTAAAGTCTCAAGAGAAGTTAGTATGTCTAGGAACCCACAACGAAATTAATCAAAAGATAATTTGAGAAAGTTGAAAAAAGAATGTAACGCCTCTTCCCTCCTTTGCAAAGCGGGAGACCTGGAAAGCAACTAGGTGTAAATCCTTATTGAAAAAGGGAAGCACCACGGTAATAGTATATTACGGGTCCTATGTGAGCTATGTTTGATTCCAGTAATATGTATGGTAAAAGCACGAAAAGATAATGATAGACTCACATTTGAACAAATCTAAAACTATACAATCTATAAATATATAAAAATCTATATAAATAAAAACTAATCCCTATTTCCCTTGGACACGCCATCACGCATGAACGGCTGGACCGATTTGAAAAATTCTTTTTGTATTGGATGGCCCATTTATTGAGGAAGGTTCTAAGCTATCACGCTACTACACAGGAGAGCGGAGCAGTAATCATATATGTCAACAAATCGGGGAAACTTTGATAAATTTTTGGAAAAGTAATAAGCGACGGGATTAAATGGGTGCCACGGGATTAGAAGTACGTCACGGACGAAGCCGGGCCGGTCAGCTAGTTGTTTTATATAAACCTGGCCCCTTATTCACAACACTTTGAAGTTTTCAACGAACAACTTAATAAGTCATCCGAAAGTTGTTCCTGGTCCTGGAGAGATTAAAAAACTCTCTCTTACTCAAAAACGCGATTCTATAATTCTGCAAGATATAACAATATAATTAGGCTCTATGAATCATGTATGTGTGTGTATTAACTATATAGGATAAAATCCTATATAGTTAACAAAGTTGACAAAGATTTTGTATTGTTTATCCAACCAGCACTCAAATTGACAATGGTTATAAGGCAGATAAGGAACTTTTTAAAATCTTTAGGCTGAATAACGTAAATCAGCCCAATATTTTTTTTTACTTAGAATCTTCCTTTTAAAGGCAATGAGTATGCTCACTATATTCAAAATTTTCTTAAGTTTATTTACGTCACCTTAAGACGGAAAGAGGTTACCAAATTATCAGTTTAAAGTGGGTCTCGATAGCTTACATGGTAAAAGCGTCTGGTGCGTTGAGTTAGGAGACGCTGATTAAAATCCTGCTCGGGACTGAAAAGTTTTTTCACTTTAAGTTTAGGGTTAAAAAAAAATACCAACAATTTCTTACCACTTTATTTTTGTCTATTTATTTCCTTACTAATAATATTACAAATCGAAACAACTCCAATTTCCATATACTTTATACACTGGTGAACAGCAGCAGCAATAAACCAGGAAGAGATAAATTTGATTAAAAGTGAATGGCATCTACTTAGTCTATGTTATTCCAAGAAAACAAGATAAATATTCAGATAATAAAGTTTAACTACAAATAAATTTATGCTCTATAAAGTATTTAAAGAAATAAAGTGATGAGAAATATAAAGATTCTTTTATTTTTACATTAAATACTGGACATTTTTATTAAGGACTTCATTATTAGAGTGCACATTCAAAACGATATAAGGTCATAATATAGCCTATTATAGGCGGACAACTATGTTGCATATTTATCACAATTAGTTAAGCACTTTAGGCGTAAAGGAGGTTACTCTGGACGGTAGTGCGTTAGAATTGGTAGATCGAGGGGGGATGGTATTTCCTCCTCTGCTCTTCTACTTTATAAATAAATAAATAAATAAATATCCATCACGCCTTATCCCCGAAGGGGTGGCAGAGGCATATTATATGCCCACTTTTCACCGTGTGGATTCCTGTCCCACGTAATAGGTGGTGAGCCCATTGCCGTGTTGAAATAGACAGACTCTCTCAGAATTTCTACTTTATTATCGAATATTTTTATTAAAGTAGAAAAAAAATTCAGTCACGAGCTGGATTCGAACCAGCGTCTTCTGGTTCAACGCACTAGACGCGTTTACCAACTACACCACCGTGACCTGCTCAAAACTGACGAATTAATCCACCTCTTCACAAACTAAGGCGACGCAAGTCCAAAGTCGAGTCCAGCGCACGACTGAAATTTTTTCTACTTAAAAAAATTTAATTTAGGAAAAGCATACTCATTGGTTGTAAAATTGTTTTTATTATCGTTTTTTATTTTAATAATTTTATGTTCATTCCTTTTCTTTTCCTTCTAACATTGCCGTAGTCTGGCATAATATACATCTTAATAACGATACCCGTGTTTAAACAATATCGAGAAAATTCCCTTGAAAATACGGGAAGAATATTTATCATAAACTTTACGGAAACAATCTTTTAAGTCTTTCAATTTGAATTCTCTACAAAAAGTGTTTGACTTGGAGTTGGGAAACTTTGCTCTTCTGTTGCACTTTTTTAATAATACAAAGGAAATTTCTTACCATTGTTTTATCAGTGCACGATCCTGAAAAATTTACTTCCACTCAGTGAAAAATGATCATTAAACTTTCTCTGAATTTGTTAAAAACATTTGGCAGTCATTATATATTAGTCGTATACTTTTTTCTAAGCTCACCTATGTCATTATCACTTGTATTAGAAATGTAGATTAAACCCACGGCTGCATTTTACACTATTTTCTACTTTAAAATTTAAAATATTGTTTACATAATATGTAAAGAACCAATATTATAGATAATAATCTTGCATCGTGCAAAATAAAAACACATGAGCGAAAACGATACCTGCCAAAGATTCCTATTCCCTAGTGTGCCTCTGGGTATAAAAGGTGTCACTGGCTTATCGACTAGCACAAAGGTCGTAAAGTAGTCTGCGGAAAAGGGTTAGGCTATCTGTCCTGCGTTACGTCGCTATTTTGCCGTATCTTTACCACCTTGTATTTTTTTAAACGTGTTTTCTTCTCGTTGTCGGTTTTTCACTAAAACTTTTTGCTTTGGCTTTATTCAGAACCGTGTGACTTGGTGACTTATTAAATGAGGTTTTACAATGTGGGAATGCAGGTGTATTCGGATTGTTTATTTTTTATCCTCTATGCTGGTTGTGAATACATTTTGGGAGGGTTTTGCATGGAGATGGAAAGATGCCGTAAAAACTCGTTGCTGTGTCGAGTTGATTTATTAATAGACATTGTAAAGTAACAAGGAGTGGGGTGCTTTTTAGAAATTTATTTCAGTACTTAACAAATTATACCCATTCATAATGGCTGTGACTTATCAAATAGCGGACTAAAATTATTTATGTGGACGTGCTTTGGTGCATAGTTTATTTTAAATGTCAATAAAACAGTCGAACCAAGTATCAGCAATCTTTTCAAATAATATTTATCATTTTTAGTACAGGGATGAAGCAATTCGTTACATTATACAGTTTAAAGGATCCCTTTTAAACACAAAGCTCTATTTTCAATAACAAAGTTACAAAATACCGTACCAATTAGTTTTAACCCCTTTAAATCAAAGACCAAAATGAAGCCAGCTAATCTAAAATTAGGATCGAAATCTGAAGCAAGTAGTCACTACAATAGCATGAAAACAAACAAAGATGCATTAACAGCTAATGGCAGGGTGGAGCGTCTCACATCCTTCATAATGTCGAATATCTAAACAATTGCTAGTACTCTTGTTGAGAGTAAACAGTATGTTGACCTCTATTATACCGATTTTACATTGTGTTGCTTAGATATATATTCTTATTTCAACCGTTTGTTGCAGTTTTGTTACAGTGGAATTCTTTGACAGATCTTCAGTGACAAAGTGATTATATTATATTAGATATTTTTACTTTAGAACCTATAAAATATATACGTAAAATGAAAAATATAATAAAACTGTAACATTAGTATTATTATTTTTTATGCTACTGGGGTGGCAGACAAGCGTAACTGATGAAAATATTTTAAAAAATAAATATTAATTTTACAAATACAATATTTTAAAATATTGTATTCTTTTTAAAGTCTTTGCAAAAAACTGTTTTCGGCAAAAAAATATAAAATGACTTCCGATGCGTGAGGATATTTATTATAGCAGCAACAATGCCACACACGATGTGATGAGTAAACACATTTCGTTTCAATGCGCAAGTTGCTGTTTATTTGTTTGACAAGAGTCATACCAAGATAACTCTCAAATATATTACGCCCTTTGTTCTAAAAATAATAAATAAATATCCATCACGCCTTATCCCCGAAGGGGTGGCAGAGGCATATTATATGCCCACTTTTCACCATGTGGATTTTTCTGTCCCACGTAATAGGTGGTGAGCCCATTGCTGTGTTGAAATAGACAGACGCAGGTTGTGGCTACCTGCTGTTGAAATTTTTCAAGCCGCCCATAAGGCATTCAACCAGGCTTAACGACTGCCATTTTACTGGCAACCGGGACCAACGGCTTAACGTGCCTTCCGAAGCACGGAAACGCTCGCAAATGTAAATGCCACAAAGTGGTCACCCATCCGAGGACCAGCCATAGTGAAAGTTGCGTAACTCAGTGATCGTTTACAGAACACTGAGACCGCGGGGCCACGAGCGCTTCAACTTCAAGTTTTCAACAAGCTTCCCTTTGTTCTCAAACTGAAATTCAGCTGTTATTTTAAGTAAATCTTAAAGTATCTAGCAAGTTGTAATTTTTGAAAGACAGCAGCTAATGAATCAAGCTAAAACCAATTTAAAGGAAGTGGGATTTTATTTCAACAAAGCGTGATACATTGATCTCTAAAACATAATATAACATATTAAAAACTTCTAAGACGTTGAATAAAGATGATAATTTATGATGATTAAAATAGAAAATTAACTAAGAATAAAACGCAGTGTATTAAACCTCGAAAATATTATGTAATGCCAACAGTAAAAAATTAATAACATTAACTAATGTTGCCATAATTCATCCTCCCTACAATTGCTTTCTATTTGGAGATGAAACTCCTTATAAAGTGTTCACAACAATACTTTTTTAGAGCGCGTTGAGATTAACGGAATCACCAGTAGGATTTTAACTATTTTACTCTTTCTCTGGATTAATTGAGAATAATTAAATTGATATAAAATAGTTTAAAGTTAAGTTCGTATATTATTTAGTTTAGATTCACGCAGCACGCTTATAAAATTAATGAAATAAAATATGTCCGACATTGACTATTGAATAACAAACTATTGTATTCTATTTTACAGAACCTGCTGTAAACAATTGTACAAACAACAACGATTGATAGTTACGATACAAGAGAAATATAAGCTATTTGCTTCATAATATTCAGTCTGAAATATTTTGCGCCAAAGTATTTGCTTATTGTAAGTTAACAGTTTTCGAAGATAAAATGCCTGACAATCCTTTTTATGGCTATTTTGAGACCAACAAACACATATTTGGAATTTTCGCGGCAACAAATCATATGCCAGCTTTAGAAGCCATGAAAGCATTCTTAAAACAAGAACATAAAAAAGAAGCTGTACAACTTAAAACTGTGTTTAACGTATACGCGGTGGCGAGAAGCGATCAGTGCCTAATTATAGTAAGTTAAAATATTGAATAATAATTATGTAAATTATCTATCTTTTTAAAATAAATATATAAATAAATATCCATCACGCCTTATCCCCGAAGGGGTGGCAGAGGCATATTATATGCCCACTTTTCACCGTGTGGATTCCTGTCCCACATAATAGGTGGTGAGCCCATTGCCGTGTTTAAATAGACAGACGCAGGTTGTGGCGACCTGCTGTTGAAGGTTTTCAAGCCGCCCATTAGGCCTTCAACCAGGCTTAACGACTGCCATTTTACTGGCAACCGGGAGCAACGGTTTAACGTGCCTTCCGAAGCACGGAAACGCTCGCAAATATAAATGCCACAAAGTTGTCACCCATCCAAGGACCAGCCATAGTGAAAGTTGCGTAACTCAGTGATCGTTTACAGAACACTGAGACCGCGGGGCCACGAGCGCTTCAATCTTATCTTTTTTACCTTTTTATAGCCAATATAACTGATTTACCTTTCAAGTTTAGCAATGTTAAAAATCTCTGTGGGACTAATTCCACCCGCATTCGAATTACCTGCTGTGACTCCTGTGAACCAAGATCTACAACAATGACCAAGACCAGAAAAAATACTCAAAGCCGAACTCGGTGAAGTCCCAAGAGGACTTAAAATGCCTTTGAACCAGTATCAAAATCTTCTGATTAAGATTAATTGATGAAGTAGTAAAAAGAGAGTAACGCCTCTTTCCTCCTTTGCAAATCAGGAAACCTGAAAGACAACTAGGTGTACATTTTGTTAAAAAAGTAAAGCTCCATGGTAGTAGTATATTACGGGTTTTTATGCGAGCTATGCTTGAATCTAGTAATATGTATGGTCATAAACTTTGAAAATTCACCCCAGGTTCCGCATAGACAACGATATCAAATATCACTTCTTAAACCTGATAATAATCTCTCTTAAGCGATAAGTCTCAGTTGCAAACAAATTCTCTATTCTCAAGCCAGGAGTCTGTTGTAGTTAGCTGCTAGGGACTAGCCAGCTAATATCTCCAAATACCCTCATTGCAAGGAATATCATTATCATAAGAGTGCATAGCATAACACGGCAATTGGTTACGTTGGACAAGAATGCGTACGGTGAAATGTGGGCGTATGGAATGCCTCTGGATTAAGGCGTGATAATATGTATGTATGTATAAGAGAAATAGGAACTTCCTTGTATTTTGATTAAAGTTTACCTTTAGTTAACTTCCAATTTATGTCGTTGCTTATCGCTTCAAGTTCCTCTTAGGGCATAAATTTTTATTTTTGTGTAAAGTCAAAAAACATTTTTTTAGTAAATTGCAATTATATATCGCTTGGATCCACAAAATTTTTTGACGTTCCTTATTTATTTCTCCACGAATATGAACATTAAATTATGTATTTAAAACTTGCTTCTAAATTATTTAAAACATTCATCGCAATTTATTTTTCCTGCTATTTGTAAATTGTTTGTGTTTTCACGGAGGTCATTCATTTTCCGGTTTCCTATAATTTATTCATAACTTGTATAATTACACTTGCTGTTTAATACACATGAGCTTATTTATAATTTATGGCGCTGGTCCATAATTTAAATAGTAAAAAGTTTATTTATGAAAAAAGTTTTTTTTTTTATTTGACATGTAATTATATATTGAAGCGCTCATGGCCTCGCGGTCTCAGTGTTCCGTAAACGATCACTGAGTTACGCAACTTTCACTATGGCTGGTCCTCGGATGGGTGACCACTTTGTGGCATTTACATTTGCGAGCGTTTCCGTGCTTCGGAAGGCACGTTAAGCCGTTGGTCCCGGTTGCCAGTAAAATGGCAGTCGTTAAGCCTGGTTGAAGGCCTTATGAGCGGCTTGAAAATTTCAACAGCAGGTAGCCACAACCTGCGTCTGTCTATTTTCAACACGTCAATGGGCTCACCACCTATTACGTGGGACAGGAATCCATACGGTTAAAAGTGGGCATATAATATGCCTCTGCCACCACTTCGGGGATAAGGCGTGATGGATATTTATTTATTATTTAATTATATATTCACTTTATAATGTTTACTAATATGTTCGAAAATGTGGTCCCGCCTAAAAACCTCCTTTTTTTAGCACTGGGTCTGAATTTGGCCTCTACATGACAGAGACATTATTAGGTGTTTGTACAAGAATATATATATAAATATATCCGTACATAATTATTATGACGTGTTTATATAAACAAATTAGCAACTGCGATTTGTTTATTTTAGAAATGTCCACATTCATTCACTGTGTGTATTTTTGTCCCACGTAACAGGTAGTAAGCTCATTGCCGTGTTGAAATAGGCAGGCGCAGTTTTCGGCTCCCAGCTATTAAATAATCAAACCTAACAAGGCCTTCAACTTTACAAAACGACTGCCGTGTTACTGGAAACCGGGACCAGCGGCTTACTTCAAAGCAAAAAATGCTCATAATTGGAAATTCTACAAAACTGTCATCCATCTAATGATCAGCTAGCGGTTAGCGAGGGCAACGAGCACTCGCCTATAATAAAACAGGATATAATTTGAAACCCTAACATAGAATTGTTACGGGTTAGTAGGTACTATAAAATGATAGGTACATAAATGTAATAAATGCTATAAATGAGAAATTAATTACATTTATCAATGAATAATTTTCATTTCAAATTAAAACAGATTGACCTTTTTCTTGTAACTTGGACCACGCCAAAAAAGAAACGTTTGAAATACGCCAGTGAATCACGCCGGGAAGTGGAGAATGCGATAATAAGTCTCGAGCTATCCCGGATTCCGACTCACCATATACGTACAAAATTGATGCCATTATGTATTCGTATACCTATGTATGTTTGCGTATGTACTTTACTGAAAAGGTAAGGGGAAACGATGGAGCGAGAGGATTAAAAAGGGAGGTGTATTTCCTACGAGGGATTTTGATTAACGTCTTTGGGTAAAAACGATTTGAAGCCTACGAAATAAGAATCCCGTTCTACAATATAATGAATATAAAAGTGGTTATTGGTATTTGTTTTGTTTTCAGAAAATTGTGGCATAATTAGGCAATATGGCCCATTGAATGATTTTAAATGGGCGGATGCGACTGAAAGTAAATATTTTCCCATATACTCCGTATCTTTGATTGTCGTTCAAGGTGATATTAAAGATTGACGACCACGTCCTAGAGAGGAAGTGTGGTGGGATACTCCTCCCCTTCTTTATTACGATAGATTATCGCCATGTTAAGCCCGATTCAATCAGTTAGACTATAGAAATAAAAGTGAAACATCTACTGAACATTTTAAATCATTTCCACTATTTCCATGGTTACTGTGCCGGAGTTTTAACGGTTAAACTTGCTTTAACGGTATTGCAATCATTTACAAATAAATATAAAATTATAATCCAAATTATAAAAAAGTCAATTTTGAACCAAGAGATTTTATATTCTATCGCCTTGACTAGATAGGAACAGGATCACCGCTTGTCAAATAATACATCAAGCTAGCAGACGGCATGGTTTCACCCGAATAGTGATCATTCTATTCCTGTACCGGACGGGGTTAAAATGTAGCCTAAGGTACTCCCTATAATATTAACTGAATCTTATAACACCGACTGAAAAGATTAGCTGTAATAAGCAGATAGACCATCAGAACTAATATATTTTTCTTGTAAGAATTGAAAAAAAGAAGGAATAAAAAAATTTTTTTAAAGAAGTATCGTACTTATAGTAGTATATTTTCATTTGCATTTATGGAAAAGCTTTATCTGTATAGAGTATAATATTAGTCACTGTGATGTTGGTAGCAACATCAATCATAGACGATATAAAAAGAGCCTACAGTTTCTGTTAGAAACTTAAAGTTGTTGCTCAAGTTTCCCCTATGTTTTGCTGCGACAAGGCGTAGAGAAGGCAATTTCAAACTTATAATGTTTATGTATACTCCATGTCAGTATTAAACAAACGAAAAAAAGTATACTATATTTTTATGTAATAGACAGCTTAACATGTAAATGGCGGGTCTAAGAGAACTTCAGAGACTGAACTGAAAAGTGTGGGTGGTGTTGTTGCAATATATACATTACGAGAGCCTCGGTGGCGCAGTGGTAGTGACTGCCGCGCTAAGGTCCCGGGTTCTATTCCCGGGTTGGAACTAATATTTGTATGATCCACAAATGTGTGTTTCGGAGTTTGTGTGTATCCTATGTTTAATATGTATGTATTCAGAATTATATAAGTTGTCTCCTATATCACAAACTTATATTAGCTTACTATAGGCTAGATGGCTCTGTGTGAAAAGTGTCCCACAAGTTGTTATTTATATAATTTTTCATACACTGTGTGTTGCAGAGAATAATATCCTACTACAGCTGATACGAGATCTGCCCATAAGTTTCACGATAATCATTCAAGTGGGAATACGAGAACAAAATGTAGCCTTAGTGTCTCCTGATAACATCAACTATCTGCTAGTAATAGTGCCTTTAAAATCTGTTTCAGAGATTAGCACGAACAATAAAAATTAGAAATTTATTATTTATAAAAGTGCCGTAACTTTTATATGCATTTAGTGTTTGATTTGAAATTACAAACCAACAAATTACTTTAATTTTTCTGTATAGATACTGATGACCGCCATTTTACCAAATAATAATAATAGCGTTTATAATATTAGAGAGGCCAATAAGATTTAGTAAGAATATAATTAGTCTTGCCGAATATAATACTCACACAAAATGCCTTTGTGTGGATAAAAACCTAACGCAAAAATAACGTATCATAATTTAGAACCAAATACGGTCTTATATTTTTGTTAATGTACATAGTGACAAAGGAAAAAATATTTCTTTTTGTTTAATTTCTTAAAATTCGAAGCTTTTTAGGTAACAAATTAGATGCCCTAAGCATTGCCCCAATAAATATGTTCGTTTAAATTTGTATATTATCTTTTGACAAAAGAAATTGCTAAGATAAATAATAAATCAGTATCAGATGCTTGCTTATTTTTTGGTAACATATATTTAGTTTTGCAGAAGTAGACAAATCAATAACTCTCTTTAAAATTAAGAGAAGTACTGTCTTGACTGTAGTACTTACAATTTGTATGTTGAATTTCCAAGAATTTTTGTTCAAAACTATATTATTTAACAAAGAGTGCTGACTACCCCGTCAGGGATACAGCGTGAAGATAGTTAAGTTAGTTAAGTTAAGAGTGCTAAACTATGAGTCAGGACCAACAAAACACATATTTTTATTTTTTATTTATTTAATTAAGGTCTAACAACGATTGTTAACATCAAAACTTCCACTAAGTACATTTATAATTACATTCTCAATGTTCCAATCACTTAGAGGCAAACACCGCACTCACAAATTAAAAGTCACAAGTAGTAAGCTTAAGCTATTAAAATAAAATGCAAAACATAACATCTATATCTAAATAATCTATGTAATCTATAATACATTCTACTCACTCAAAATCAGGCCCAGAACGATTGACTTAATCTTTGCCACAGAGTCAAAGTGAAGATCAATTTGATCACTATAACCATTAATTATCTTGCACAGTCTCGAACATGGCGAATTGGCACCCAAAACAGTTCGCCTTAGAGGTGGTACAAGTGGTGTAATTGATTAACGCGGGATACTAGCCGGCACTCGCAGCTTTATTAGACCCAGAACTTGTGAACAGTCCACCCTTGACGCAAAATCCTTGCTGACAAACACAGCATCATTCAGAAGTCTACGACTAGTCAGAGACATTAAGCGGAAATATTTGAGGCGGCTTCTGTACGAAGATATTTTCTTAGCCACGCCATTCGAATAAGCTAAATGCCAAACAAAGCGTTTTTGTATTAGTTCAATGCGCAATGAGTGAGTGGCATAGTGCGGCCGCCAGACTACACTACAGTATTCTAGTATACTGCGAACAAGGTTATTAAATAGTAAGATTTTAGTTTTATTGTTCCTAAAAGATTTACAATTTCTTAATACAAAACCCGATAATCTAGACGCATTTTTAATAATGTTATCTAAATGAGGTACAAACGTCAACTGTGCATCGTATTTCACACCTAAATCCCGAATGTGATTTACTTCATTTATTTTGTTATCTTTTATGTGGTAATCGGTGATGATGACCCGTCTTATATTAAAAAACTACTAAGTTAACTTTACATTTAAAGATCCAGAAACAACGTATTTGCTGAAAACATAAAATTGAAATAAAACCTGAAGTTTTTTTTTAAACCAAGTTAACCTATTTCAAAAGTTATGTTTAGAGTTCAGTTTCAAATAATAGCGATAAAGGACCAGTTGACACACCACCCTTAAAGGAATACAACCCTCCGGATATTTCAGATTCCCCTGTGATTGTGTGAAATTGAAAGTTACCCCAATAAAATATCGATAAACTCTGCCACAAAGTTGCAATGGCAAACACGGAGCATTGATTGAAATCCATCAAGGTTTTTATAAGATCAAGATACCGCAGAGGTTCA